>JARFJA010000053.1:0-672270 GCA_036326145.1 Rhagophthalmus giganteus | reverse complement strand
TATCATCCAAAACTGAGTGCCATAAGTATACATCTCGGCCGGCATTCCCAATATCGAAATTCCGGAAATATAACTGAAAAAGAAAACAATTTGAATTTGAATTCAAATCCTATAGCGACATCGCGAGCGCCATAACGGAACTAACGCATTTGTCAACGTTCAACTGATCAGCGTGCAAGCGTCTAAATTATTAAACGTACCCATATTGATGATGTCAAAAAAGGAACTGGAACGAAAACTGAGAGAAGACCAGGAGGCGACCGCCCACGCCTTCCAAGAATTCATAAGAACGTTCCAGGATGTGCCGGTGCCGCCGAACAAGACGTTCGTGAAATCTGGAATTTTGAACGCCAGAACGGGACAAGAAATCGAATCGGAAAAAGGCAAAATTTACAATCCGAAACCGATCGTAAGGCACGACCAGTGCACGACAATCAAAAACGCAATCGAATGCGCGAGAATACTTAAGGAAAACAAGCCGTCACTCAAAGGGCAAGAGAAGCCGAAGACAAATCTGGAACTTTTGAAAGAGGAACTGAAGCAACGCCACGACGAACGGAGCGACAAAAACAAACTAAAATCGGACGATCTGTCCTTGTACTCTTCGTTGGGCCCGGTTAGCGTGTCGGATCCGAATACGACCAACTTGTTCATAGCTCATCTCAGTTCGAACGTCACCGAACACGACCTGATGCAGCTATTTGGCGCGTACGGTCCGTTGGCTAGCGTGAAAATAATGTGGCCAAGAACCGACGATAAGAGCCGCACCACGAACTGCGGCTTTGTGGCGTTCATGAGCCGAAAAGATGCGGACAGGGCTCTTCGCGACATGCAAAATCGCGACGACATGCGAATAGGTTGGGGGAAGTCGATGGATTTGCCTACAACGCCGATTTATATTCCACCAGAACTCGCGAAGTTATCACTTCCACCTCCTTACACCGGCTTGCCCTTCAACGCACAACCGTCGACGCAAAAATTTAATTATCCGACGACCGATGGAGAAATGAACGATCTGCTGCAAAGTTCTGTGGTAAAGGTGACGATCCCTTCGGACAAGAGAGTTTTATTCTTGGTGCATCGCACGATCGAATTTGTCATTCGAGAAGGTCCCCTCTTCGAAGCCATGATAATGAATAGGGAAATCAATAACCCATTGTATCAATTTCTATTCGACAACAGAAAGCCCGAACACATATATTATCGTTGGAAACTCTACTCCATTATGCAAGGCGAAACCCAAAAGTGTTGGTCGACAGGTAAATTTCAAATGTTCAAAGGTGGCTCGATATGGTATCCGCCGTTGATTCCAAATTATACAAAGGGGATGCCCGAACACTTACATAAAACATCGACTGGCGCTTTTAATAAAAATATGTTATCGGACGCCCAAAAGACCAGATTCGTTCAGTTGATTCAACATTTAACTGTGATCAATAAAAGAATCGGCGAAACCATGGTCTTCTGTTTGAATCATGTCGAAGCGAGCGAAGATGTTGTAGACATCATAGTCGAATCGTTTTTGAACAAGGACACAAAGCCCACCAAGAAATTGGCTCGACTTTATTTAATATCGGACGTGCTGTACAACTCGAGCATGAAGAAATGTTTGGCTCCCGTTTACAAGTCAGAATTTCAAGGTCGGCTCGCAGAAGTCTTTGGCCAATTGCACGTAACGTTAGAAAATTTGAAAACTCCAGGTGACAAAACCATATTCAAGACGAAAATATTGAATGTCGTTAAATCCTGGGACTTATGGAAAATATATTCTAAGGCTCTATTACGTACTTTGGAAAGGTCGTTTTTAGGAATCGACTCTTCTGGAAACGACGAGGACAAACTCAATTACGAACACTCAGAATCCAGCATTAATATGGCGAATTGTGAAATGAAAGAGCACGTTAAAGATGAGAGTATTACAGAAAATACGTTGAAAGCTCCGCCCGGTTTCATCCTGTCGAAATGGGAAATGGTCGAGCCGGAACAGGTCGAAGCGCAAGCGATGTCGACCAAAAAATTTTACGACCTGGAATTGAAAAGGCAGCTGCAAGAAGAGGAGAAGACGCAAGAAAAGATCGAAAATAAGAAGTTGTCCGATCGCGAAAGGGAGATGCTGAGAAGGGTGGAGGTGATGGTCATGCACTATCAAGACGACATAGAAAGCGGAAGACAGAGATTGGCCAAGGGCAAAACGATCGAGAAGGAGTTGAATAGTTTTCGGAATCATTTGATAGAGACGTTTCAGTTGAACAAGGAGAAGGCGGGAAGGAGCGCGAGTCCGTTCTGTTCGGGGAACGTGTCGTCGAACAACGATCGAAAGGGGAACGGCTTTAGGTCGAAAAAACGAAAGAAATCGAACGATCGAATTTTAGAGAACGATCAAAACAAAAAACACCACAAACATCTGCATAAGTAAGATTAATTTGATGATCTGTTTTGAGTTGAATTTTTGTTTGATTAATATATGCTGTCTATTTCTGTTCCTCTTCTAAGACACATTCCGATAATTCCGGTTTATCTTTTTATATATAATATAATTTTGTTCCGTCGATAAAAATGTGATGCACCTAAAAATTACTAGTTTTACGGCAAGCTATTTTAAATTTCCAAATTAATAGAATAAATAAATAAATTGTTAGGATAGTATAAATAATGTATAAGTTTATACCTAAAACGCATTTTTAGTTGCAGAATAAAATTTTGACCTACACAAATAAAATCGTAATAAGTTAATTTGTGGACAATTGAAGATTTAAATCTGCAAGATTGATGCTGCACTTAACTCGATATGCGAAAATAATAACCCATACAACATAGAAATTGCCGTTGCATATCTAAACGAAAATTCCATAATCCTTTTTATACCTAAATTGAATTTATTTCTCAAGAATTATCTGTTTTCTAGGTATAATCCGAATTTTTTTCCAATTGAAATTCGAAGATAATGCAAATTAAAAAATACTTCGAATAAGATATAAAACATCGAAACAAAAGAAATTGATAAAATTTAGGTTTTGTAAGTTATTTTTATAAAATATTCAAGATAGGCATAAAAAATACTACCGATACAAAACTTTGGTCAATTTCAACAAAAAACACAATTAATTAGATAATCAGCCTGGCAAATAAGGAAATAATTATAACAAAAAATTTACACATATAGGGAAATTAAGCTAATGGGACATTTAAACTATATTCACCTTGCAATGAGAGACATCGATATCGGAAAAATGCCCATCGTCTTTCCGCCCATTAAATACTCAGACGTCGTGTTTTGTTTCACCTTGGCGAAAAATGCAAAGTACACTCCAATCAATGCGGAAACCAACAGCATTGTCGCAAACACTATGTAATCGAGGTAGTCGAAATACTTCTCGACCTGCTCCATCTCCAAAAATCGAAAAGTTGCAAAACTATTGCCGAAATAATTCTATAAATTTAAATCTTGCCTCCCAGTTCACATCATTATGTGACATGTTCTAAAGGTAAAAAACAACTAAACTATAAAAGCACTTTGGCCATTACAAGAGCTCAATGAAAAGTGGCCAATTATCTGCATAAATATAACATTAAATTAGTTACAATTGGAAAATTGTACCCGTGGATGTTATTAGCAAATTATCAAAAGTATTAACACTAACCATATATAAAAATAGTCTGGTGTAAGAATAAAATGCCCTACTATTTTTATTTTCCCTCTCGCCGAATGGATCGAATTTAAAAAAAGAAAAACCTAATTAAACGTTATTTTATTTAAATACACGAATCCATACGGTTGCACTTCCTAATCTTTAGCGTATATGTACTTTCCTCTCATATGATTGGGAAGCGGCACGATTTGAGGACAGGGAACTTGACCCGGAATTTCGCAAATGCAATGTCTGTCGCAGGCCACCCCGAAATTTGCAGGATTGTCTTTTTTTCTTTGGCCATGATTTCTGCCTCGAGCACCTCTCTAAAACACGGATCGGGTTAAATTTTTGTTTAGTTTATTTAAGTGAGAAAACGACCGACTTTGTTTTGCCCACTACTTTCAAAAGATGATCGTGGATTTCTTCTTTCGATTTGTTATCGCAGTCTATTAGCATTTGATGTCCAGTTTCTAAAATAATAACGGCAGTTATGAAAGTTATAAATTTAATATTATTCAAATCTAAATTACAATTACATGAATTTTTTGATTTTTATTTGTTTAGTAATATTAAAACATTTTTTTTTTAGCTTGTTTATCGGCAAGCAGTCATAATTACAGATAAGCTTTTATTTTTAATTATTACCGAAGTGATCATAGCTTCAGTGTCGATTTATCATATTTATCGTAAACCTATAATGCTGCAATATACAATAACTTCGTTCGCATCTCTATTACCACATGTAATGAAATAAGCCTGCATATAATAAATAATTAACTAACAAGTATTTTTTACTTCGACGCCATAAACCGATAATAAAACTTTATAAATTTAAATCAAAACATACCATAGAAACATCTAAGGAACGGCGAAGGCGTCATATTCTTGAACGTGCATATTTGTACGTTCGGATTTTTATACTGAATCTGGGGCAAGTACCAAAACGCGAATTCTCTGCAATAAAGGTTACGGTTAAAAAATTCGAGACAACATCGGGGGGACAAATAATCTCACTTACTTGGTGCCTTCATGGTGCTGGCCGAATATATTGTAATTCACCGTGAATATCTTAATATCGTCTTTAAATACTAATTGACCTCTCTCTAAATATTTAAGGGTCCTCCTGATGGGTGCTTTTCCTTTCATAAACGGCATTTTTTAAGTTCTATTAAGGTACAATTTGCCTAGTATGTACGTATATTTACGTTTTTAATGTGTATATTGTTATTTAAATAATTAAATTGTGAAACGAAGCTCGGAAAATTATAGGTTATAATTAAATTGTATTTGTCAATAACAGGAATCTGTAATATACGATGCCGCCAAATTTTTGAAAATTAAAATCACTTTAAACGCAACGTTCCCTTAAAAAATAGACTTCCTACAATTAAAGGTAATTGCGGTCGAACATATTTTGCATACTAAATGCATATTAATGAGTTTTGTGGGTGCAGATAATAGTCTTTCTTACGCAGTGATGCAATTTAAAGCTGAACAAAAAGAATTTAATTTAACTACTGTAATTGTAATGATGATTAAACCTCATTATTTAATTGTTTTTGTTTATCTTTTTTTGATACTAATGATTATTATCTCGTACATACCTTTTTATAAAAAGTAATTTTCACATTCTTTCGTGGAGTAATCGTCCACAGCAGTGTTCTCCACCACTGCGAAGGCATGCAAGGGTTGTGAATTCACCGACGCCGGTAAGTAATTTTCGCATCATTGTTCATTTATTTGATATCTCCGTATTTTAAGTGATCACTACAATAAATTATTCTCCGTCTTTAATTCTAAAAATTTGATATTAGATGTAACTGAATTAAAATATTTTGTAAATTGTTTGAAACAGTTTTTATATGAATACCTGAGAAATCCAAAATGTTCTCGATGGTAATTTTGTTCAGTTAATTTGGCACAATCAATATCCTCAATTTAAATAAAAGCACGGCAAATGATAACATTCCTACGGCAGTCGACCTGTATTAAAAACGTCAGGGAAAGCTCCTTTAAAGTTTAGTTTATCCAACAACTGGTTATAAGATAAACCACATTCCAAATCAAGTTTTCTACCTACAAAAAATTTAGTCAATTTAGCCTCTTTATATTATTTAACCACAATAAATAAATACTTATATTGTTCTAAAACAAATTTCTCAAATTGTTTGTAATTTAAAATTTTGGGAAGAAAATCATACAAATAACGTTAAATAAAAGGCTCACTGGAAATTAAGTAGAAGTGCCGAACGAAAATCATCAACCGGATAATTTAGTAACTAATAACGACATATTTCAAATTAATAAGCTGCTTCCCAAAATACCACATCAATAATTAGAACCAAGGATTATTTACAATGTCCATAAAACGAAAGAAGGAAATAAGTACATACAAGAGAAATAAAACCTGCGAGTGTAACTTTATATTTGAAATAATAATATTAATAATAAATGATATTTAAAGATAATAAATGTTACTTCATTTAATAAAAAAAATCACACATATACCAATTCTTTGGAAAGATAAATAGAAAGAGCAACCTAATTTTAAAGAAAGGCATTGCATTACTATTAATTATATTACGACATACGATTTTTAAATAAAGCACAAATCGCAGGTCCAATAGAAAAACTGATCAATATATAAAACAGTCTTAATTGCACCAAGATTATAAGAGAAATTAAATGGTAAGACAATTTCATACCGACACGTACATGGCAAATTCACTAATGTAGTAAGGTATTTAGTATAAAATTTGTAAGACTCGTGTTCCTGTGCAAATTCTGAAAAACTGGAATACAAACAGTACAGGCTATTACAATGTATAACGTGCAGTAATTTGTGGTCGTGCACAAATTCGCACATCGAGAATTCGCGAATATGCGCGCACAAATTACCGAAAAAGTATATACAAAACTCTCTAGCAAAATTTGCACCAAACACGGTGGAAATCTTGCTACAGCATCGTCGGGTTAGTTTCATTTTACTATACAATATGCTTTGCAATCTTAAAGTCTACACATACTGAGCATTTTTCACAAGTTCGCTACATTTCCACTGGTTGGCACCAAAATCTATTGATTAGATAATAGTAATTAATTATAATAATAAATGCATCCAAAGTCCTTCCGATCGATTTAAAAATTGTACTCAAATTGTAGCAAATATCAAAACTTATAAAAGTGCTACAAAGTAAAAAAGTGATGTGTTTTTAGTCGATTGTCTACAGCGAGCACAATTTTTAATGGATAATTAGGCATAGGTACGGATTTAAACTGATATTAAAGTGCATCAAAATAGCTTGCATAATCATTGTACCTTAATTATTGCTATTTTGAACTTGTTAGGTACATTATATTTTCCGCATTTTCTTTTTTTAATTGTAACCAAATGGAAAAGATAAATCCAATCTAGTCTACGAATTGTACTCTTTACGGTTTGATACTTTGTTATTTGACTTTCAGTATAAAAATGCTAAATATTTCCTCCATTTAACTTACATTCCCAGCCAGTATAATTCGATACAAAATTCAAAAAACATACAATAATATTGATGCTATAACCATTAACAAATCCCTATCTAACAATTTCCTTAAATTGTTCGCAAGTTACCAATTGGCCATTCCCGGTTTATTTAAAGTCATAAAGTATATCTGACAAGACGATCCACTTTTAGCGCTAGAGAAAAAGACCTTATCGTTTCGTTCGCACAAAAATTTCAAACGCTGCGCTTTCTTATGCATAAAAACTCCATCTAAATGTCCCGATTCCACCGATCGGATTTCTATGGCTTTGTTTCCCCATCCCATTATTTGGCCTGTTCCTATATAAGCTACCGATGTTGGCATTTCTCCCCACTGGAAAATAAATTAAAATCGTCAATTATGGTTTAATAATGCAACGAGAACTTATATGAAATTTCTCATCCAACACCTCTTAGTAATTTTCAAAGTGTAAAAATTGAAAGTGTTTTGGGGGTCAAGAACTCGAAAATTAGCTACTGTAACCATTTTTTTCTTCATTTTTTACATATTGTTTGGTTGAGCTTCGAGTTTTTATTTCTGTAGTTTTTTTTTCAATCGTCCTTTTTTACTATTGTTATTTTTCTAAATCGGGGTTTCCTTTGAACTGTGATAATAAAATTCCCCAGCGTTTCCAAGAATAATATTTATATTTTGCACAAAAATAATAATTGCTTGCAAAACAAATATGAAATTCAAAATTTTACCACTAAATAAAAAAATTAATTACTTTTAATATCTACATAGAAATATTGGGCACATTTAGCCTGGCTTGTCGCTGAAACAGCAGAGAACAAGTGCTATATTATAGACTACTACTGAAGGGCCTCGAGCTATTGTGATAAATACGTGGCACAACTGATGTCGCACGTCAACTATAAAAATAAAATTAAAAAACGCGAATAAACAGCAGTTTGTTTTAGCTATCCCGGTCGAATGCGCCCATTTTGTATCTAGGTAAATGAAATTTCGAAGTAAAATTCCACGACTAACTATTACAAAAAAATCCATGATTTTTCGTTGTTGTAGTAAAATTCCACGAGATTCCCTGACCAAATCACAACTAAACAAAATTCCCTGGGAACTCTGAAAATTGCTTTTATTTTGAGGCATTTTATTTCTCACGTTACGCTTCAACCAAATAATTGATTTGTTTTTCATTTTTCCTAAAAATTGATTACCACACAATATCAAATTATTATTGCTGTATTTTGATACAAATTTTTGTATTATGAAGTCACACACATGCACATCATGGAAATATGTACAAAAATGCTGCTCCTTTATCAAAATTACTTAAGAGTATCAATTTTAAAATTAGTATGGTTTAATAAAAAAAATTTTTTGATACAAAATATTTTAAAATAAAGGGATTTTTTGGACAGTTTTTAAAAAAAATATTTTTAAACTAGTAACACACACTGCAGCACCTCGTTAAAAATCTTCTGCTCGTTTCTCCTTACATTTATTTTAATCTTCGTAATACCCGCGTGCAGTGTCTCAGAACGATTATTGTTTTAAACTATTTGTTATGAAACCTTATTAGGATTGAAAGTTATTTATTAGTTATTTGTAATAGAGAACAAAACTGTCATAAAATAGTGCATTTTAATTAGCAGTAATAACAGTTTGTTACATTCTCTTAAGAAAATTAACCTATTGATATTGATATTATTATACTCTTCAGGGCTTTCAGTAATTATTAGAAAAGTACTAAAAGAGTGATTAATTTCTAAGAAAAGAATATTTTTGTACTTTATCGGGCCGAGAGACCAATGCACGGGCATAGGAAGCTTAAACATTTAATGTTATACAGGATGTTTCAGGAAAAAAGAAAATTTTGAGGATGTATTCAGAAAATCAAAACGAGGAAAGTTTAAATTTAATTTTAAACTTTAAAATAAATTCACTTTACCAAAACTTAAAACGATCATCGTAACAACAGGTCGTCAACAGAATTTCTGACTTTCCAACAGTGTAGAATAACAAGTTTGTTTACATATTTTTACTAAAAAAAGAAAGCAAGAAAACAGCTTCGCCCATACCCCACAGTCGACCAGACGACAACCTAAAAAAATTCTTTCTCCCCTTTTCTTTACACTGATTGGAGTGTTTACAGAATACATATTTTATCACCGAAAATAGATCCAGAGTCGAAATATATGGTTAATTTTTAAGTGTTCCTAAGTTTTATAAATTAACAATTTACCAGATTAATAAAAAAAATTATTATTATTCTACCAAATAAATTTTTAACTTTATGAATACATATTTTGATAAAAATAAGTTAATATTTAAAAGAAAATTCAACTTTCACTATAATTTAACAAAATAAATGCCCACTTTTGTTATCTACAGCAAAAATATTAAAATAATTTAGTTTAAAATCATGAGTATACTAGAGTTCATCAAGTTTAAGATTGGGAATGTCAATCACAATAGTTACTATAGTTATTAGTTTCCTCTCACCGAATTACAAAGAAATAGACAATTAGCAATTTAGCAAGGAACTTGCTTACTTATTCAACAGTTCTTTGCTATAAAGGGTGCTTCAGAATTCATATTATAAAATTACATGCGTAAATTAACGCAAAACAGTAATAAAAACTTGCGGCAACCATCCATGGACTGTTGTTCACAAACATTCTTATTACCTTAAACAGTTCTTATGATTTCCAAGTTACTCTGTGTAGCAGACAACTGTCAAATAAGCAAGAGAGTTCCTTACTAAATGTCAGCAAGATTTTAATAAATTGGACAGAACATTGTATTTAAAAGTAAATTATAATAACCATTATGATTGACGTTTCTAATCTTAAACTGAACGAGCTCTAGCAGAGTGATTAGTTCTCTAAGCATCGATCGAATTTGTCTAGTTTAACAAGCTGATTGATAGTGAGACATGGATATTACAAAATCGGTTAAATGGAGAAAAAATTGCCTATTTTAGGTGACATTCATCATCAGCAGTAACAATAAAAAAAGTGCTACAATAGCTCGACGTGCTATCATTGCAGAAATTTCCCGGATTTTCTAGATATGTGGACACCTTGTAACAAATTGAAATCGAACTTACCTGAAGTATCACATTTTTTGAAACCCTTCCGTACGTGTTAACATAGACTCCTTCATTGTCATAACATAACAGCAGCTGCATACCGTTACTATTCGGCAAAGTGACTATGCAGTGCGGAGTAATCGCACCCTGCGTCTAAATAAAACACAAAGTGAAAATAAATGTACGGTTTTATATAACCAAAATTAGAACTCACGTGTTTAGGTAAATAAATATCGTAGACGCTCGCCGAATCGAGATCTACAGCATGAAACCCATCCGCACTGCCATATATCACTTTGAGACGTGTACCTTCCTCTACGGTCAGGTCGACTAGCAGAGGCCGATGCGTGAGTTCGGCAAACGATTTGAAGGCCATGAACTTATGGTAAGGCTTCGGAGCCCACGCGTAGATTTCGATACTATCTTTTAAGGCTATAACGAGGAACTTAATTCTTTCATATTTCACTATTTTAAAATGCACTGCGCCTTGTAAATCGCCAACGTTGATCCATCCATTTCTGCGTTCCACTTGCTGTTCGACACACAAATTTATAATCAACTTAAAAGGCTTTTATGATAACTTACATCGCTCAAACCGTCAGTTCGAAGAATTTTACTCTTCAACCAACTAAGATAATAAACTCTCACACGATTCTTCTTACCAGAAATGGTCACAAGAATATTCTGTCCCTCTAATACTTCCATTTGTTGGAAACGTCTTCTAGAGATCAACTGATATACTTTACCCTGGCCACTTCGATCCAACAACATCAATCCATGTTCGGTTCCGATTAGTAAATTAACACCTACATAAAATATATATATATAAACGTATTGATTTTTTTATAAATACAAAAACGTAATACAAACCCCATAAGGCGGCGCATAAAATTTCGCTATTAAAACGTTTCTTATATTTTCTAATTTCTGGTGTGTCCGAGGACACGTCGTGCGAGGTTGGCGTGACGTTGACGTTAACGTGGGACTCTCGTCGCGACTGTGCCGAGCCAGCCCCGAACCCGAACGTAAGGAAAGATCGCTGTTTCTGTTGTAAGGCAAGAGCATGTGCATTAAGAGGAGTCGATTTGTTAGGAGAGGGGGTTGCTTGGGAAGACATGGCTTGTCGATACTGCAAGAAAAATCGAAACGTTTATTTATGCATAGTTTTTTTCCGATTATAAACCGAATGTGAGTTTGATTTGATGAAAATTAGTAAACTATTTTAATACCAATACTTTTTAAAACAAAAAAATCAACTACGATAGAGTCGTTGTACGGTTAAACAAAAGTAAAGGACGGCGTTGTGTAATAATGCTCATGTCTAGGCATAAGCCTGCCGGCCGTGAAAGGAACGAGCAACATGATTTGCCGATTGATTCACAAAAGCTATTTGTAATGCAACAGTGAAACCTGTATTTAAACATCTGATGTTTATAATATTAATTCGGTATAGTTGACCTACTATTGTCAAATTAGACTTTCACCAACAGTTTGTTACAGACAGACAGTGAAGGCGAATAGATGTCCTATTATTGTTGCTACAATAATGTGTGTCACAAGTGATGCGACAATAAAATAATCGATTTAATAGATTATGTTATCATTTAGTTCGTGAGGAACGGATTAACTTCTTTAAATTACCTATAATAGACATATAATAAAATTAATATACCATTTAAGTAAACAGATGCAGTCGGCATAAGAAAATGTGAAGCTTCATTAGCAACAATTTAACTTAACAAAGCGTAGAGCATTCGAAATAATTAAAATATAATGGCGATATAACAAAAGGCTCTCGATACAACGAGCTCGATGAGAATAAAATGCTTTTTAATGCAAGCAAATCAGCAGCGAGGTGTCACATTATTTATTAAAAAAAAATCAACAAGGTGCAAACAAAATACAAATTTCACTGTATATTGTGGAAAAATAAAAATCGAACTTCAAAAAGTGAGTAAAAAATTTTAGTCGGCCCTGCGTACACGAGTAAATCAATAAATTAATAACAAACCGAAATAAAAGCCGATTCATTTGTTAATGTGTTCACCCAAGTCTGGTTAGTTTTAAAAAAATTATAACAGAAAAAAAATAGTACATAATTAGTCTTTCCCATTAGTTTTTCCCCAACCAAATACAAACGTTAAAATATAAACTAAAAAAAAAAACCAACAAAAACAAGCAAACCTGTTGGAAGCCATTCTTACATGCATGCAAGGAACAAGGCCCCCAACAGATCCAATAAGAAGCTTTATACTAACATAACAAACGTGCAAACAGAATCATACTTACAGTTATAACGTTAACGGATGTTACGGACGTCACTCAGTTAGGCAAAAACCAAAGAGAAAGACACAAACATTAGTGACGAACATTAATCTGTCGTATCTTATTATTTATTAGGGATGTTTGGGTTACTTTTAAAATTCCACGTTATTTGAAGGGAAGGGGCGGGGGGGGACATGTTGCGTTATGTTTATTTGTAGGCCATTCAATTTCACGAACAAGGCAGTCCAAAATTTTGTTTGCTAGATAAATAGAAAGAATGTTGGCTATTGGTAATGGTCGATGGATGTTTGTTAGTATCGAAAACAGCATTACTTCAGGAGCTCGCTGGGAGGGAGATGTTAAAAGAGAAGAAAATGATATGGGAATTGAATCAAGAAAATTTTCGAATAAATGGAATATTGTGAGAAAAAGACAACTTTTAAATCGCAGCCCTGTATTATAGAAATTAAAAGTTAAGATTATTTTCTTCGACTTTAAAACTGCAAATGTTTTGTTACAATGAAGTCGAGCAGTTCGTATGTAAAAACAGTCAAAATGTGATGCATATTTTAACATGTTACAATGACTAGTTAGTCAAATAAATAAAGACGAAAAATCGAGAAAACTTAGGAACGCGCACGAACTGAAACGTTTTTTTAAAATGCACGTTATGATCCTTTAAATGTTTTTCCTACAGTTTCCCCAAAGTTGAAAAGTAAAATCAATTTTTTCAAACGACATCTTTATTTTTCATTGGAATTTAATAATGTTTGGTATACTTACGTAGTAAATGAAAGTCTTTAAAATGGCATAATAGGTTTTTTGACATCACCTCAGACGAGTCAGGATCGCACACTACCCCAAAGCTAACCGCGACATTCTTTGGTGGTTTATGTTTTTAAATTTTTAAGGATATTTTTGGATTCTTCAAACATTTTAGGATAAAAAAGGTGCTCTCCTTTAATTTCGATACAATGAACCGTATTGAAAAAAATCCGCAAATGCAGTTAAAAGTTTAACAGCTTAAATTGCTGAAATATTTTGGAGTTAGAAAGGTTAAGGGGTTGTGCATCTCTGGCTCCCCTAATACGAAAAATAAACCTATTACACGATTTTAAAGATCTTAACTTATCACGCATATAAACCAAAAATTATTAAATTTCAACAAAAAATAACTCTTCAACTTTGAGGGGGGGCGAATATCTCAACAGGGGAGCGCTGTGGGTAAAACACTTATAGGAACTTGTGGCATTATTTTGACTTGATTTTTTTACCATTGGACCCCCTGTAGTTTGTTATAACAATTGATTCATTGAGCGTACCAACCGGAATGTTTCCAATTTAAAATTATTCGGTATAACAAGCATTTCACAAAAAAAAAAGTTACATCGAAATCACTCTGTTCTTGCGGATTTCGATGTAAAAATCTAATTCGACTCGACTAAGTTTGTCGAGTTAATCAATTACAAAGATGAATTGTTAAAAATAAAAAAATAGTGTAAACCATTTAGATTTTATTTCCTGCATTTTAACGGGTCTTTACTTTTTAATCTAAAATATTACATGCACCTTTGTACGACTAATTCACCTTTGTATTTGTTTAAATTTGAATCAACTCTGCAGTACGCCTCCAACAAATAAACAAACAAACACCTACCACGAATTGTTACTTATTTGTGCTCGAAGTAACTTTTCCCACTTCAGAAAGACATACAAATTAGATACACTCACACAAAACGCACATCCACTTATATGGCCAAAGCGCAGCGAAATAAAAAAGTAAATACCGTACCTCTTCGCTTTGCGATTTGTCCCTGGCCGATGGAGTTCCAGGACTGCCGCTAGCTTGACTTAGTAAATCTGGCAATACACTACTTTGACGAGCATGTTCGCTGCTTCTTCCATTCTAGAAACGATTTTAAAATTATTATAAAGAAACGCAATTTCAACTGTAGAAGATAAAAGAGCAAACGATCACATAGAACGACAGAACATGACAGTTTAACATAAATTCTTGGAATCGTTTTCGTTGAAACGTCGCACATTATCCTGATGTAACTTGGCATTGCTCGACTACATTTTACTAGGATAAACACTACAAAAAACTAGACTGCACATTTTCTAACTGTAAATTTTATCGCAAACGCAAATACGTTTTAATCCTATTGATCATTTAACACTTTTATATTATTTTATTAAAACTACAAATGAATATTCAATAACATACCATGCTAAAAATCCAGATTCATCTAATAATTAATTAGTAGTACCATAAGTAAAATATTGAGAGAAAAAACCAAACAAACACATTATATGGCAGCAGCTGCAGCCAGTCTCAATTATATAATATCTTCATGCTTAATTCAGATTTCCAAACATGCTGTTCAGTTGCATTCCACCGATAAGACGATTGCAGTTGTATTATTATCAGATGTCCAAGTTGCATCGAAGTTTTATTATTACATAATTATGTTAAAAACACGTGTTAGTTATAAGCAGCACACAGATTACGTGGTTAGAAAAACAAATGGAAATAACGATTTTTTTTTACATTTACAAAGAATTTAGAGACGACATGCACGTAAAGCTTACCAACACGTCTTGTCAATTAAATCTAACAGGTAACGAAAATTGTTTTACGTAATAATATAATCTAATAACGACAAATCTCTATAAAATGTACAATTTTAAGCCCCCAAAAAGTAAAAACAAAAATTAAAACGAAAAATTACCTGCAAATACAAATATTCTTCCCCATCGATAGAATTAGTAGCGGTCGAAAGTGCAATCGAATTAATTTCGATAGGCCGAGCGCTACGCCTTCTTATAATATCGGCCTCCCTTACAAACTGGGACTCGATATCGCGGCGCCGTGCTTCCAAATTTTCCCTTAAGCCTTGCCGAGCTTCGCTGTTACGTAATACTATGTCTGATTCGGTTTTCTCGCGTCTCGGCTTCACGTCCATAATTTTCTTTAAAATATTTTCAGTCTTATTGTTCGCCGTGGGAACTTTGGAAGTACTATTTGGGGAATCGGAGTTTTTCTTAATAAAATCGGTCAATATAGGTTCTCCCATATTCTTTTTGTTTATGCCAACGTCGGAGCCGCGGCGGTTGTTGAATATCCCGCTCGATCTTAACGGATTTACGTTACGATCGACAAATATCGCCGAATGTCGGGAACTGAGCGGGAAAAAGTCTGAATTTTCCCTTCGAAATCCTCTAAAGAAAGGATTACTAATTTTTGAATCGCTATCCATACGACGATGGCTCGGCGATTTGGTTAACTTGTCTTCCCTATTCTTTTCGTTTGATTTATTAACATTCGACGAAGAATCTGGGGATGGAAATTTCGCGGGAAAGAAACGCGCAAAATCCCAGTCCTTTAATAAAGTCGCTTCGTCGATTTCGGTTTCGTTTTTTCTTGGCGCTTCTGTCAGACTGGCTGCAGACTGCTGCATTTTTGTACAGTGAACATAAAATAATAATGAAACATAAAAATGAACACATTCAACGCATATTATTTAGTATGTTATTTTTATTTATTAGTCACGTACGCTGCTCGATCAAACAAGATCGGAGAGAAGATTAAATGCAGAGCCGGTTGTGAATAAAATAAATATTCGACCTATACGATGAAGTAACGCTCAATCAATTTTTTTTAATAAACTCAGAATATACGATTAAAATGCAATGCAATGATAAAATATTGTCGTTCCTCTGTTAATTTTCTAACATTGGGGCTGTTTGAATTTTTAACCAACTATAACAATGAAATTCCTCCATTTACACAAACTTGTTTTCAATTGTACTTAAAATTTACAGAAAACTATCATCAGAGGTGTGAGCATGTTATCTTAAAATTAGCATAAAAAATATAATAGAATACCTATATAACATTTTCTTATGTCTACATTGCCGTTTCATCATGTATATTACAAAATATGCAGTTACCTCTTAGTTTTACTTGAGAACTTTCGAGTATTTAGGTAAGACTATTTATATGTGTGATTAATTTCCTACTAATATCTTCTAAATTTCTAAAAATAAGGGGTTTCAATTTGTCTTCTAATATTTTAAGAAACAATTAAGACATCAGAACTGCACATAAGTATATTATAGAGATGTTTTAATTAAATTAGAAGAAACCGAAGACTGTATTTATTCTTAAGGAAATTCCACATTTCATAATTTGCTCAAAATTTTCAATGCAAGCTTGAATCGTTATATAAATTAAAAAGAGTAAAATAAGTAAAACGAGTTTGTTGAAAACTATTATACAGGGTTTTTCAGAATAATGATTCCTACTTTTCGGATGTGATCGAACGTGAGTAATTAAACACTTTTTTATGTAATAAAATAATGGTGTTAAAAATTTAAAAAGCAACAATGTTTTTATTATTATTATTTCAGAAATGGTTTATTTAAATCATTTTAAATTTGGTACGTTGCTCTATGGCACTCTACATGTGCGATATGCTAGCAATAATAATGATAAATTGTTTTGTTCAAAGGCAGAGATCTGGGCACACCCTTCCAGTTTTTCAGTGTGTTTTGCAAAATAAGACCGCTTGCATTTTTATCGTGCGACGCATCGTTTAACTTTTACACCCCGTATCTCAGAAACTAAGCACTTTATTACAAAAAAGTGTTTAATTACATGCCCTACATCTGAAAAGTAGGAATAGTTATTATGTCAAACACCCACACACACACACATGTATAGGGCGATTCCAAAATGTCACATAAAAACCTGTTTAAAATACTATTTTTGTATTGTCACATTTCATTAAATTTAAAGTTAATATAATTTGTAATTTAAAGGCTTGCACAAAATCATCTTATCAGATTAATTTTCCATAAAAACAATATACAGTATACAATAATTCCTGAACATTCGTGAGGACAACTTGGATATTCGCGAGCATTTTTATTAATGTTTATCCATTAACATACATACAGATCATAACGAATTTAAAATTGAACATAGAAGAAACCGACTTTTTACTGGCGAGGAGCTTTAAATTCAAGAGGAATCGAGGCCGTGACACTTCTTTATAATGAAATTTATAAATAACAGATTTGTTCAGCTAATAAATATCTGCAACCATTGATTGGCAAATAAGCTTCATCTGTACTATACGTAATTATACAATCTGAAATTTTGTCACTCCTTGACTTTCGATATTTTTTTAGCTTATTAAGTCGATCTTTGAAAGGACAGGCATTACTTTTGTAACACCCTATATAATATATACGCGCATGTACACTTCGTCCAAACCTATATGCAATCCACATCATCAATAAAAGGTTACTAGATGATGATGTTTCATGCAGTGCTGTCTGTCACCTCGTACCTTGTAATTTGACAGTTCTAATAAATTGTAGTCTTTCTTTATACCACCTAATATGTGCGTGCGCAAGTAAATAATCTATAGAATATGTCATTTTCAAAACTTTAAACCAAATTACAAATAAACAATTTAGTAACTTTTTTTTGATGACGTGAATTGCATATAGGTTTGGATTGTCCATATGTAAACAAATTTTATTTTGTTCCAGTAGCTTTATCCACTATAATTAAAATTTCACAGAACCTAACCTTTTTTTACACAGGTAAATAAGTATTGACTTTAGCGAGAGTTTCTTAGAACGTAACCCCCTCGAATATTAAGGGATTACTGTAGTCAAAGACTTAAAATATCTAAACACATATACTTGGTATAGGATAAGGACTTAATAATGACCTCGAACACAAATTAAACTATTATCAAACTCCAACGTTTAATTCTTCCATCGCTTTCCTGGAATTTTTATCAATATCAACTATCAGTTTTATCCTTGTTAATAGAAAATTAGGTTCTGCTCAAAAAAAAAGAAGGAACAGTGCAGCAATAAAGCGCGTAGTACCCTATCTGTTACATTAATGTTATCTCTGACATTCGCAGTGCGCATCTCCAACGTGAGTAAACAATTAAAAAAAAAAACTTACCCTTCTGAGCACCAAAGTTTTATCACCTTGTGAGTCGTCATCGTCCGGGGTGGGAGGCAGCGGTCGGTTTGGAGCGCCACCCGATCCGGTGGTGCTCGGGGTCGAACTGCTCGGAGCACCTTCGGCCACCACACCTAAACCGGGCCTGTAAGCGAATTCAGGACTAACAAAACAAAATAAAACAAAACAAAGAAACGAAAAGGAATTAAAATCGGTAAAATTGGAAAAGGGAGACGATTAAATTTGGTTAATGAATTAATGAATGAGATCTCTTACGTAAAATTAACTTACAGTGGTTTTGGTGGATCGCTCGCAAGCAAGGTGCCGTCGTTTCTTCCTCTGCCGTTGTCTTCCGGTTCCGAGTCACTTTCGCTGTCCAAAAGAGGATCTAAAATGTTACCGGTTGCTTGGTTACTCGGTTGATTATTTGCAGAACCAGGGGTGTGATTGGCCGAACTTGGAGCGTGATTGCTGGCGGACGCCGGTGTCGAGATATTGTTGGTCTGCACTTGCTTGCGGTTGTTCCTGGGAGGCGCTTCGGGTTGCACGGCCAGTTCGTTCAGATGGGCAGCCAATACTTCCAATTCCTTTGTGTTAAAAAATATTTATTTGGACATCATTTACGTAAACAATGTAGTAACCGATTAACGTTACATACATGCACTAACAAAAAAAAAGAGGACAAAACGAGTACAACGACAGAAGAGTCAAGTGAATACGTACCTCAGGATTACGAGGCGGCAGCTGAAGTAAAAGATGAGACACGGACATGAAATAAATAGAATAGCTAAATTAGAACAGAAGCAGTGCTACCAACCGACTAACATCTAAAAAGCTTTCAGTAACTATTATATAAACAGAATAACATTACAAGTGTGACGAACTCAAAAAATAACATTCAAAAATTAATCGAGGGGCAGTAAACAGTTAGATATCTATTTCTACTTTAATTAATTACATAATTATATCTCCTACAAGCAAAAAAAAATCTATTTTTAATCGTTTTATGTTGTTGTCTCCTTTAAACAAATAAAGGCCATTTACAGTTGCATAATTGCAAAATTTTCTAGCCCTGAATGATAAAAAATTTCTACATACCATATAGAACAAAACACAATTATCAAAACAGAAAAATGTTGACGTACCATAGGCTTAAACATATGCTGCGACTGGGAGTTTCTTTGAGGTTGTTGGGCCCGAGAACCTGCATTCTCGGGAGGCGGCGGTAGTGGCCTGTTAATAAACGAGCTTTTCATTTTATGCGAATGCTTTTCTTATATTTGGGAAGGTCGTTTGTAAAATTTCTCACCTTCTAGGGGCGGCCGGCGGTGGATCGGGAACGACGATTATTCTTTGAGGAATAGGAGGTCTCGCCGGCGGTCCCGGTTCTGGTATTTCTTCTCTTTCTTTATCCTTGTTTTTGCCGCTCCTAAAAAATATCACACTAGGTTAATGGTAATTTAATTGTTAAAGAGTACGTGCCTGGGTGCTTCGACAGCCTGATTAAGAGTACGTCCTTCTTGAATTTGTTGGAAGTTACGACGCAACGTGTCGCCTCCAGGTGCTTGAATAATACTACTAGGCTCCCCTGCAAGAGCTGGCTCTTCTTCCTCATTTTCCGACCCGGAATACCTGCAAATATCATGTCGGCAAATAGCTATCGATAAAATAGATCGATCACACACCTATAATCTTCCCGTTCCTTCTCTTGTTTGCGCTTCTTACATCGATCAATGTGATCTTTAAGTTGAATACGAACTTGCCGCTCTGTAGGCTGGTCCCTTATGAATGGATGTTTCAATAACTGTTCAGTATAAGGACGATCGTGATAGTCTTTAACTAATACTGTTTCGATGAAGCCTGTCGAGTTTTGACCGTGTTAGTGATCATCTAAATTTAAAACAATTGAATACGTACTATGAAATTTTTTATTCCATTTTTTGCTCTTAAGTCTAGGTGGCGGATTACGAGGAATGAGAAAAAGCGCCCTCATTGGATGAAGCTCGCACAAAGGAGGCTGCGATTCGGCCATTTCAAGAGCAGTTATACCCAACGACCATAAATCGCTGCGATTGTCGTAGGTAGCTTCCGGATTTTCATCGCACGCAATCACTTCCGGTGCCATCCAATAGGGGGTGCCTATGAACGTGTTACGTCGGCCTATTGTACGGTCTAGCTGCGCCGAAACACCAAAGTCCACTAAAACGACAATAATACGGTAGATTATTTTTAATTCACGCCTCCTTCATCGAAGTTACTCACCTAATTTAACTTCAGCATTATCGGTAAGTAGGACATTCTGGCCTTTGATATCTCTGTGTATGACTTTATTTGAATGTAAATAAGATAGACCACGCAAAATTTCACGACATATGTAAGCGATCCATTCTTCTTTCAAAGATTGGCCCTTAGTCGACTTAACTAAATCCGTCACAGATCCTACAATGAAAAAAAATCTCTATCGAGACACGTCCCAACATCACATAAAAATATGGTAAACAAAATCGAAAATAATCAACCCCAAGAAAATAGGTCGTTCAGTTTCTATTGTCAAACAAATAAGTTAAAAATAAAACGACTGGCATACCTGCACCACAATATTCCATTACAAGCCATAATTGATCGTCTTTTCCGGGGGGCGATTTCTTGATGAAAGCTCCGTAGTATGTCGCGATGTTTCGGTGGTTTGAATATTTCTTGAGTACATTGATTTCGAGTTTTATTTCTTCCTCTTCGTCTTCGGTTACGTCCATCACCTTTATGGCGGCCAATTGTCCCGTTTTTGTGTGACGCCCCTTAAAAAATAGGCAGTGAAATATCAACGATATAAAAAATAAATAGTAAAAGGGCAAAACGTCTGGTTCATAAATTCGGTTCTGTTTATCCTTTTGTTAAAATGTAGATATCGAGTTCCTTACAAGAGAAATGATCTGTTAGCTCTTCTAAAATAATACAGTAGATTTATCGAATTATTATAAAAGATCGCGTCCAACTTTTGAAAGTCTATTTTTTCAACAAGACGGATTACCTGCGCGCTGACTGAACCGGTGCTTGTAAAAAATTACTTAGGTAAATGGCAATTTCTCAAACCGATAGATAAACTGGCATTGAAGTTTTAAAGCAAGAAGTCAATTTTTAAGTGCTTATAAAAAAAATTCAACAAAAACAGCCCCATGAAATCACTCAACAAGAAAAATCAGTCGAAAAGAATAATTAATTTAAATTAAATTAATGTGGAAGCTGTGCGCAGTTAAAAATGATTTCTGCTTATGAATCTGCTACTTAAAAAAAAAGTTATAATCAATATAAAAAATATGTTGTGTGTATGTGCAAGGTGAAATTCAAGTCTTTGAAATATTAATGCAACGGTCACCCTTTTCTCGAGAGGTCGATCTCTTGAATCCGTTAAGATTAATAATGATGAAAAGAAGGGCATTTTATTTTAAATTCAACTAAAAACTACAGAGTAAAAGTTGCGACAGTTTTTTTTTTTAAACATCTCTCATTAGTGTTGTTGCTCGTGAACCAATTAACATGACCCATTTTTTTCAAATTAGTATAATTTGCATAAAAAATTAATGGACCAAGATGTGCCTTTAAAAAGTAACGATCTCGTTTGTTACTAAATGGGTTATGTAGGTATTTAGGATCCATCAATTTAGTTTTTATAATCTTTATGTAGGTACGTATTTACTGTTATAGTACAGGGTGTCGAAAAAATCTAGAATACTTGGTATCGCATTAACGAAATTGTATTTGTTTATTTATAAATATTTATAAATTATATATTTATAAATAAATGCATTGGTTTTTTTCTATTTTTAAGATTACACGAGAAAGATATTTAAGCCTAAGTTTTCAAAATTTTATTAAAAAATAGCCTAACAGTGATACTTTAACTAGCTGTAAATCAGTCACCAATTAAGATATGGAGTTGGAAGTAGTTTCATTTGAAAGCTCGTTTAACGGGGCTTTTATATGATATATAACACAATAGGTTTATATAAAAGAAAATAATTCAAAATCCAACTGAAAATTTTAAAATCGATTGTCTAGAAAACGAATTTTTTTAAAGTTTTGAAAAAACCTCAAAATTAGTTCATATACTTGTCTGTAATTATTCACAAAATATTTTTTTTGGGATTATGACGAGACCATAAGATATGACAGGTAACACATATGCATTGATCAAGATGAATGTGATTCAAATTTGCTGTTTTGTACTTTTTTTATATTAGCTCTAAAAAATGATATTATCAATAATGTTGGGTCATAAAAATTGAGAAAACAAATACACGGTGCAATATAATAATTATAAAATCAACATGCAGTTGTATCATGAAAAATATGAACTCGCATGATTGTTTTAGTTCAATCCATTTTTACATAAGTAGCCATAAAAATATAAGGTCAGTCTGAAACAGTGCACAGTGATGATTTGGCATGGAATGGACCTTACTGGCAGGGTTATCATTTTCACTGAAATTATACAAGGTCAACTTATTTATGATCAACATTTTTATTTAAAATGGACCGCCGTATTTTTATACACAGTGTGTCTACTGTGATATCGCGCGATTTTTCAAATCAAATTTATCAGATTGACCACAAATCTGTTTTTTCTGACATATAGACCTATAAAACTTTTTAACGTTGAATTTGTCATCAAAAGATCTATCGATAACCGTAAAAATAGACAATAGAGTTTCTTTTTAAATAAAAAAGTTCATCATAATTTTGACTCGACCTATACAATTGCAATAAAAAACAAGACAATCATGCTAAATTCGTGGAAAGACGATTTTCAATTTATTATCGAAGATAATCTAATATCTTGCATATGCAAAAACATGCTTCAACTTCCCATACAATTACACATTATATAAAATAGTTAAGATACGCTCTTATTTTCGAAAAAACGATTGCAATTATCTCTATGTACATAACTTTCTTTTCTTTTGCGATATCTTATCACTTCTGATAACAGAACTGAACCAAAATTGATGGTATTCGATGACAGTTTATGTCAGATTCAAACCGATTCCGCTTTTATTACTTTGTGGAGTAACATCGAACACACTAAACTAAACAATACCACATACTAAAATTTTGTATAAAAGAAAACTGTTGTTGGTACACGAGGAAAATAAAAATAATTCTAGAATCAAGAAGATTCACCTGTGTTCACAGAACACAGATTTACGAAACCTTTCGATCGCCTCACTGCCAATAAATGATTACCTATTTATCTTGAAACAACTTAAAGGAGTTATTTTATTTTTGTCTATAACAGGCGGTGCTAAAAATATAATAAAAATTGCTTTATGCATTAAATTGAACTGCCAAATATGCAATTAAATTATAATCGGTGCTCGATTTTTTCAAAATTGTTTAAGTAACAACTTTGCCCCCAAATTGTTGCATTAAAACACAAAATGGTGAGTAATAGAATGTCTACGATATCAAAAATGTTAGGTGGGTACCGGACAAATTAATATCGACAAAATTAATCCTGCAAGTAACAATAAATCAATCAACTTTGACACAAGGTGGGAAAAATTGCATAAAAGACCACATTATTATCTGCTGCAGTGCAGATTTAAATAGTTTGGTAAACGTTCTCTCATAGATACCTATGTATAATCTTACGAAATTTAAATCCACACAACATAATACACCATTGTTTCATAAATCTGACAATAGTTATATATGTATATATAATTTTTTTCCCAATACAGGAAGTCCACAATTAGCGTAGGCACTTATCATAAGGACTTTTAAATGTTAAAATGATAGTTCGCTTACTGCAATGGGATCGGAACACTCGAAACGTAATTTTCAATTAATTAGGAAGGTGTGTTTAAAAATGGGTTAGAACACAACAAAAAAAAAACGTCAGTCAATCTTTTGAAACCGTTCAAATAAATAACAATTGAAATCCATTGTCCTTTTTTTTTATAAGTATCAAATTGATCGTTACTTAACGTTAATTAAATATGAAGGTTGTCGAATTAAAAACAATTTCAATCTCTGTTCGGATTATTATTGAAATTAGTCATCAAGTTGTAGTTGTAACTTGTACGAAACAAAACTAACGAGTGATTGCACGTCCAGGTGGCCGGAGGACGACAATGTGTAGTCGATTATTCCTAATGATACAGCCGATATCTTGGAATATAGAAATCCTAATCCGATATGCGGAATTAAATGACTCAATTTTCAGTCTCATGTTCATTTCTAGGAATTAAAAGAAAAAAATGTCACTTGCACATTACCTTGTACACCTGGCCGTAAGTTCCATTACCGACGACTTCGATCAATTCGAAAATGCCGGCAGGGTCCTGAAACGAGCGATTATTTAACTTTAGAAGACCGAGCGATAATAAGTGGCATGAATGTGAATGACTCACACCCAAAATAATAGCATGTTTACTCGAGGGTCAAAAGGCCGTCCGTTATAAAATTAGACAAGGCCAACACCCGCCGACCGCATCAAGAGACAATTTTTTTATTACGTAGGTGAAATAACTTACTTTTAATGCGCCCAAATCTATTTCATCCAACGAACAATTCACTGATGGGGGCATTTGATGCGCCATTTTGTTCTTCAACACACGAAAACAAACTAATTCTTAACAGAAATTTAATATGCCGACTATCCCTATTGAATACATCGATGGTATAAATGATAGTTCGTTTAAAATCTAATATCACACTTATATTAAGGTGGAAAACACATAATTTAACGAAATAACTTGCCCCCCGTACGATGATGACACACACAACATGTTGATGGCGCACCTACTTCGACTATATCTATTTCTTTTTATTTTTCTACCAGCTTCTTCTTTTACATTGAGATTGCGCGCCCACCATCCCTTTAGCGCCATCTGATACCGGAATTAATAATTGAAGTTTTATGACCTTGCGCGCATACGAGGCGCGTACAAAACTTCCGATTCGCCACAAATATCCTCGCAATTTGTATTAATCAATTAAAGCGGCTACTCGTAAAATTTTTCATTAATGGCGAATAATTAACAGTCGAAGAACCATTTGAATGTAACGAGCGCGGTAAATTAAAAATTTTAATTTTACAGCCGTGTGCATATTTTTAATGAACTTAATTATGCGCTTCCAGGTTCATTAAACGTTACTTCGCTTTTTAGATAGTATAATTATAATTATTAATAAGCGGTGAAATTTACGACGACACACGCATTCGTTTATTTCGCCGTCATCTCGAGGACTTCCCGTCCTGTGATATTATTTTTAGGAAGCCGATACTTGTGAACGATATACAGGGATAGAACGCACGTGTTTATCGTTTTCGAGAAAAATTAAAAAAAAAAAAAAGGAATTTTTGACATGCGACACGAAAAATTGTTGCGACAAACAAAACTTTTAATTTCGTTTTTTATCCGTAAACGAATGCATTGAAAAAGTTGAAAAAAATCAAAACAAAAAAAAATAAAATCCTGAAATATTTTTTTTACACTTACGTAAAATGCAAACTAATACTGTTGTCGCTGGGACTGCCACTTTTCTGTAACATACTATAAGAAAAAATTAGAAACTTCTAAATTTTTCTTTGTATTTCCTACCTTTTTCCCGTCTATCGTCGATTTCGAGTGTAGATTCTTCTGTTGACTGCGTACTTGCATTATTACGTACTCACACCTATATGCTTCATATTTCACTGTATTTCACCAACTATTATAATTGCGAAAACGCGCGTAAGATAAAATTTCGGTCGCGAAATTGGACCGTCGAATGTTTGAGACCCTAACCCTCATCGAGACCCTAACCTAGACCCTATCCAAGAGCCTAACCAAAGTCGATTTTCAGAAAGTTTGTGTTAGAGCTTAAAGGTCCATGTATTTACACTTTATAAATACATTGAGAGTTAGTGGACAAAGAAAGATCCTACCTTTCCTCGTCGTATTAATCTTTTTTGTTTGTAATCCTTTTAGAGAACACAACACAACACATAACACTCGTGCACTCACACGCAAAAAGGCCTTATTAACCGAACGAGCACTCCTCGCACACACGAACAGTACGACACCGCAATTTAAAATTCGAACTACTGAAACAAGCACTGCCGCTCTGTACCAGTGACACGAATGATCTGAAACGGCCTTGCCAGAATTCTACATATAAATGCATTTGAGTGATTCACGGACACTAAGAAATCCCACTTTTATTTTAAAAACACTCCCACTTCGATAAGTGATGAAAGTGGGCGGCGCACAGGTTTTATTAGTTGTTTTGTATTTTATCGGTCGCATAAGAATACGATTAAACTTTTATCTGGTTTATGGTTTGTAATAGGGAAATTTTCAATGCTTAAGGGCACACAAATAGTTTTTAAATTAAAAATAGAGTAAATTTATAATTCTGTGGTATAAAGGTAGTAGATAGTGATTATACAGATAATTTTAAATTGGTATTAGCGAATCTTCATAGAAAATGAAGCTATTGCAACCTGTCTGACGTCGGGACCCAGACGTGTCCTTTTGGCTTTTCTCTGATCTCGACCCCTAGTTCACGAAAATATAGGTCATTCATTTTGGGTCATTTTGTATAAATTATAAAAGGCTGAAGTTTGGACAACGTATTGTCTTTATGAAAATGAAGAACGAGTTCGTTAACCGGCCAAATCGACCGACTCATTTCAAAATGGTTGTCGTTAAAAAAAAATTTTTTTAAATTCTAATCTCCGTTATTACTCATCGAATCGGTAATGTGAAATATGTTTTGGAATCGGCATAAAATTCTCTACCGATCATGCCTCTATGCCTTGTTTTTAAATTCTTCTAAATTTCTCTCGTAAATATTATTTTTCAAAAAGTGTACTTCTTTTGAGTAAAATTTAAAAAAAAAAGGAGTTTTTTGTCATGCGACATGAAAATTCAATACCGAGGTTTGCACGCGGTCAAATTTTATATTAGGTACTGATCATTATTAGCAAAATAAAAAACGATTAAAACGATTACCTGTTCTACTTCAAATTGTAGAGCCAAGGTGATAGTCAGGAGACTATATATAGGATCGATGTGTGATTTCTTAACCATAATTTTCTTAACTATAAACGTTTCTTAACAACCGATAAATTTCTGGATAATAGAATTATCGCAAACCAATCTTTTATTCTACCAAAATCAATTTTGATCGGTTGATTCATTTCCTTAGCAACTTCATACCACGTTTTAAACATTTCAATTCTAAAAGGAACCTTTAGAACAATTATTTTGTGTGGCGAAGCCGTTTCGAATTACGGTCGGTTTTTCTCTCCAGCCACGATGGCTTGCAGAATTGGAACTTTTAGAGTTCTTTTTCTACAAACAAATACATCTTTTGCGTTTTATTTAAGAAATCCGCGAACTGAAAAATGTCTGAAAAATATTTGTGTTAGTTTGTTCCCGAAATGATTATTTTAAATGTTAATGTTAAGAGTGTGGCCGTGAACAGTGTGACCAGTAAACTGTACTTATTTTATAAAATATAAAAAAAAATAGACACAAATATAATATTACAATTTGCTCGTTAACATCAATTTATTTTTTCGTGCAAAGTCAAAAGACAAATTCTTGCTGGTCGTAAATCTCCCTCGTCCGAATGCATTAAAAACATTAAGTTTTAAGAGGAAAGACAGAATAATTACGCACACATTGATTAATTGAAAAAAGGCAGCTACCGATTTATTCTACCAAAATAAATGCGTATAATACATGTATAAAATAATAGAAGGGCACCTAAAAATTAAAATTACAAAGCTAAGACTAGTTAGTTGATATTTTTAACGACAGACAAATTTTGCATGTTAGTGAGCAAAGTGACAATGTAACGACAACAATTAAGGAGGGACATCGATGTGATATGGCGAAGAAACATTTTCAGCTTCACAGTTACAAACATAAATTAGGGGAAAAAAAACACATATTATAGTTATATTACCCACATTTAAGTCCATTATTTGTTTTCTACTGGAGTACGGCTTGCTCTATATGTACATCGCTCTCTTCGGCACAACATAGGGCATCATTAACTACGTTTAAAAATAGTAACCACCACTATACTGCACATTCTTGTTTATAAAAACTGGTCAACTCCTGCAACAATTGCTAATAGAATTTCTACGGTGATTTATTTCTTAAACAATTAATATCTAAATCTACTGACTCTTTTCTCGAATAACCGACAATTTCCTTCACAATTTAGTGTAAATCAATTAAATAATAATATATCAATCACAGACAATTCTCAAAATAATTTAAGGTTACGCAAATACCTAAATATACTTATCTACACACATCACGCAGTCTCATTCTTATAATACAAACACGAAATAAGTAGGAAATTGTTCGTGTACATAATATCATTTGTGTACGACACAAACGACAGCAGTTACAAGATTCGTTAAGCAAATTTGCGTAATACATCTATCCTACTTAAATGGAAAGACATCGTATTTCTAAAATACAGGCAATCGTTACCTAATTCAGATTTTAACGAAATTTTGGCGCGACTCATTCATACCTTGTTTTATTTCATGTAAATAAGCGCCTAAAGATTGGGACCATGAAATAAAACAATTCACCTTGAAGGCAATATGGAAGCTAAAGATTAATAAATATTTACTACAAATTGGCAACGTTATAAATTAATCATAATTAACACTACTACATACACAGTCTTCTTAAACTAATATAACAGCTATATACATGGCATGGGGTTTCTACAATACATATAAATCGACACATCTATATGTCACAAAAATTTACACATTTTTATTTAATATTAAAAAGACAAATTACTTATCAACAGCCAATTTTCCAAACGTTTTCGATTAATACTGTGAAAAAAATTGAAAACTGTATACAAAAAAAAACACAAACAATTAAGTTAAGAAGATTAAAAAACGGAAACAACCCATCGATCAAGAGTTCATTAGCACCTTTAGTACTTATTCCATAATTTTATTGTCCTAACTACAACTAAGTTTCTGAATGCCTCATCTTAAGAAGAACAAACCAAATACTTGACATTCTCGTCAGAATAAAGAACAAGTACAGACGAGACAATTTTAAACATGTAAATTCGATTAACTCTTTACTATTAAAATTTTTCACATAAAATATCAACAATCGAAACATACCAACACAACCGTCTCCCTACCTATCCTTTATCGAGCATCCTTGTCCAAAACTTGTTTTAAGTTCAACAGTCGAAAACGTCACCGGTCTAAAATCGCGATATTAATGCCGTCAACAGGAGCACCAGGCTAACGAACGTAAGTGGCACGCTGCCGTGCTTGTAAGTGGCACTGCCGATTTCGTTCTTCTTGGGTGTTTCGGGCGTTTCGTGCGTCTTGACGTTGGTGTCGTACTTCCGACTCGTGCCCGACGAGTCGGTTCTCGTATGAGTGCCGCCGACACCTGAATCTGTAAAGGGAATTTTAAGGTTAACGGTTCGAAACGAAATAATAATAGACTTACTGTTTGGCGTTACTACCGGGCCATGACCGGATCCGGAACCGCTGCGTGCATCGATGTCGTCCGAGTCGTCGCTCAAGTCCGGCCCACCTCCAGAACCCGATCCGTCGGCGCTATCGCTTTGCATGTAACTGTCCGATTCCGGAAGACCGGCAGCTCCAAGGGAAGAGATTACCATCTAGAATAATTTTGTGTTTAGGCACATTTTTAATTTACAGTTAGGCAGTTTGTAAGGGGCTATAACTTAAATTAATACCTACAAGCAAGCCATCTAAGTGCTCATCAAAAATTTTAAAATTTTAACGAAAGCCGGTGTAATATTTTTACTCGACAGTGCTTTTGCATCGGCTTTTTTGGTGGGGAGTCATTGTGACTCAACAGTTGAGTCATAGGCAGTGAACGTGTTGAGCACCTCTACATAATATTTCGGCGAAGTATGTAATATCATTTGGAAATAAGTTATCAGGATGTTTAGAAGTTTATATGAAATAGGATAAAATATTAATTAACATAGCTATTGCGATCGGTACTGTGTGTTGCATGCGCGGTGTAATTGAAACGTCAATAGAGACGTCCGCGATTGTAACTATTGCAAAGAAAAATAAAATAAAATGCAAGTAATACAGTGCTCTTCCTCTACAGTTCCGCAGTTGGGCATGAGGGGAATAACTTTTCTTAGAAATTAAGTCGAACAGAGTTCCCCTACCAAGCGCCTTTCGTAGCGCTCGAACGAATTCACTTGCGTCTTTCTTAATAGTTCCATCTTACACTCGTCCTAATAAAATGTTTTTCTTTTGTTTTGATTTCCTACTGATGGTTTTCCTCTGTTCGACAGTTAGTTGTTGTTCGTACGCTCGTGCTAATCTATATCTTTATAATATAAAATGTCACAAATCAACGTAATATATTTTGTTTTTATACTTCTTTTAATAAATATAAATAAATAATAATAATAAAATAATAAATACAATATAAATTACTTAATTTGTGCTATACACCGTGTCCAAGATAAGAATGCACAGCATGGGGATCTTGAAAACGGTAGAAGATACAGGGTGGCTTAAATTAGAAAAAAGTTGCGCTATTTAGAGTATGTTCACATGCTGGTCGCAAAAGTTCATTATTGTTTATCGTTTTCAAAATTCTCAAAAAAATGTGATTTTTTGGATTTTCGTTTCTTTTCATTTTTTTATTTATTTTAAATGATATTAAAAAACTACCGGCACTTTCTCCTTGCCACTTTTTAAGCTCTACAAAATGGCGTGTTCAAATTTTTAATCCGACGTTTCGTATCCGAGAACCCATCATCAACTTTATTTTTTTATATGGCCACAAACAAAGTGACACCCTGTATTCGGTAGCATTATTCATTACAAATTCAACGATGTATCACACATTATGGTTTTGAAGCCAAAAAAGGGGAAAAACAATAACCAACAATGATAACCAACAATGGAATTTTCAACCGGCGTAACAAACATTATTGGGCAACAGGCAATCTTCATTTAATAAAAGAACCATGCATCAACATCGATTTGTATTTAATCTGTGGGTAGGCATTTTGGGTGGCAGAATAATAGGACCTTTTATTTATCACAACAATTTAAATTCCGAACGATATCTCGACCTACTGCAGACTGATTTGGAGAATGCCTTGGATGAATTACCATTACTTATAGTTAACAACTGCTGGTTTCAGCAAGATGGTGCTCCAGCGCATAATTCAAGAACTGTGCGGGAATATTTGTCCACAGAGGTTTCACTGAAAATGCATTGGAACTCACTAGTGAAGTAAAGACCTGGCCAGCCCGATCACCTGACTTAACTCCGTGGTGGATTTTGGTTCCTGATGGGGCTTATTTAAAAATCAAGTGATATGACGCCACTTTTGAAACTGAAGAATCAGTTATTGAGACAATTGGTTTTAGCAGCAGTTAATACAATCACACTCAGGAAATGTTAGACCATGATTTTGAAATCTAATCATGTAGAAGAGCTCTGTGCCTAGAAACATAACTGGCAAACCCTGGATTTGGGAGAATTATTATAATTATCTTGACGCATTTTGTACTAAGATTATTGTCAATGCGCTACTAAATTAAAAATAAAGCAAGTTATAACTCACGTTTGATTCTTCATATGCCAAACCATAATTGTGAAATACATGTTGAACTATTGTGAATGAATAATCTACCGAATTGACAGGGTGTTCTTTGTTTGTCCAGCGTATATCCAAAAATAAAATTGATAATAGTTTTCCGGTACAAAACTCGGATTAAAATTATGAACATCGCCAATTTGTAGACTTAAAAATGTGCACGAAACAGTTGTCCGTAATTGTTTATATCATTTAAAATAAATAAATTTGAAAAATAATCTTGAAAATCACAAAATCGACTTGCTTTTGAGACAAATTTTGAAAACGATAAATGGCAATATGAAAACTGTAATCTCCAGCATTAATCATAAAACTCAAATAGACGAATTTCCTAATTTAAGCACCTGTTCTTCTGACGTTTTCAAAGATCCAGTAATCATATCTTGCTGTACAGGTGTATCTCGATCACCAATTTTTCAAAGCCTTACGGATCGCCGCGAACTGTATGTGAAGCCATTTAAATCTAGGTACCGCTGATGTCTTACAAGAAACAAATCGTCAGTCGATCAAAACTGGGAAGCGGAACTGTTGAGGAAGGAACTATAGAGGGAGAGCACTGTAGATAGCATTCGACAATGTACATTATTAAAAAAAAAAATTACGTACCTGGTGCACGTGCCTCAATTTGTCTGCCAAATTAGCTATTCGCGGATCGAGATTCTGTATATTGGTACTGGGCTTCACTTCGGGATTATACTTCTGCATATCCAGTCCTGTATCGACTACAGTTTTTGTGTACCTGCAAAAAACAAATTTAAGCGAGCGTCGAATTAAAAACAAAATAACGAAACCTCGTTTATCAGAGGTTCGATTCACCGAGCGGCCGTATTAACCCCATCATTGCGTTTCACAGCGTCAATACGTGCTTTTACAACGTGCTGATGGCACGGATTCGCGCCAAGGATTCGTGTTAGTTAACGAATTAGGACGAATTCAGCGCTGCGTGTTGCGTTTTAGTCGACGTGTACGAAAAGTATTCGGCGTTACTTATTTGTTCACCGTTTTCGATTAGTTTTATTCAAACTAAAGATATGGTGGAAAGTGTGCCTTTACACATTGAAGCACCATGCGTATATTAAACGCATTAGCAAACGTGTTAACAGAGCTAATTAGGGGAAAAAAGAAAAAAAAATACATAATTGAATTTTTTGTATTCGTTTTTTTCTGGTTTATTTAGTTATTTTAGGTATGCATTACGTATATTGAACTACTGTACTTTGTAATATGTAGAATAAATTAGAGTTTGTAAGTACATCTATTAAAACGAAAACTTTATTATTTATGGTTTCAATGTGCACTTTTTAACTAGTTTTTTTTTTGATTTAGCGTTTACTTTCAACGGGCTCCTTAACAATAATTGCAGTAAAGGTGATGAACGAATAGCTCGTCAGTCCGTGTCGGCCTGTATTATCCGCGGTAAGCTCGGTCCTCCACATTAACTCGGATAAATGGGGTTCCATTGTAACTAGACCATAATGATAATTACTCTATTGGGTATCGTATATATGGGGCTTAAAAAACTCGACGTCGATGTTACTAAATAGATTTATAAAGGACGAAAGTCTTTTACTTTCAAGAAATTCATCGATTTGAAAGTCGAATCGCGACGTAACGGCAATAAATCAAAATGACGCGGTGCCATTTCATCTCAATAAAATTGCACTCTCGCAACGTCGCGCGCCCCACGATGCGGTGGCATCGACGTCTCGACAAATTTAAATAAATGTAGATACAAACGTAACTTACTCTCCAATTCGTTCTCCATTCCAACAATGTTGATCTTTGGGTTCGGCAAAGTTGTCGTCTCTGCAAAGGCTATCGGCGAGATTACCATAAAAGCCCCTACTTTTCGCGATGGACGTAAGAAATTGTTGAAGTTGGTTGGTCGGTGATGGAGGAAAGACCCGTAGATTCGCCACTAAACGTGGCTTACCCCCGGCGACCGAATTCGGCGTAGTCGTGGTGTCGATTAAAGAAGGGTCCTCGTTATCTGACAGCTTGGCGGGACCGCAGGCTCGCTTCGCCTAAAAAAAATGTATATTGTATTTCCGTTTAACTATACGTCTGGTTTTCTGAAACGGGCAATTCGAATGGGATTTTGGATATCGGCGAGAAACGTTCTATTGTTCAAATATATTTGCGATCTATTTCGTTTTTATAAAACGACTCAAAAAACGAATCTGACTCCCGCGAAGACAATAATTAACAACATAGCTGTTACTTTAAGCAATCAATTTAAACTTTCAAAAGCGAGGTAAAAACAGATTTATTTATTCTGTCACAAGAACCAAAAACTGAACGACGGACACAACGAAATGTTATGCAGAGCTTACGAGGTCAATAACGATGGCATTACGTGTTATAAAAAAAACAATTGGTGGTTTGAGGGTTAAAATCGCACCCTGCAAATCAGTTCTATGGGCCGGAATTTCGGTCTTGGTAACTAAGGTGTAACTAACCAAAATGGTAATTAAGACATTTTTTTTGGTTTAAAGCAAAATCTAAATAGATATACTTCGTCCAAACTTATATGCAACACGTCATCAATAAAAGGTTACTAGATGATGACGTTTCACGCAGTGCTGTCACCTCGTACCTCGTATTTAAACAGTGTTAATAAATTGTAGTCTTTCTTTATGCCATCTAATATGTGCGCAGGTAAATCACCTATAGAATATGTCGCTTTCCAAACTTTAAACCGAATTACAAATAAACAATCTAGTAACTTTTTTTGATGACGTAAATTGCATATAGCTTTGGATAGGCCATATGTATAGTCAGATAATTGAAAAACGTAACGAATCTAATTAAGCAGTGTAAATATAACGTTCGTTTTAGGTTAGGCGAGCAAAGTTTCTAGAAATGCTGTTTCTAAATGGAATTTGAATGACAACATAATATGAATAATTAATTGTAGAGACGGTCGGCCCGTTTCGAGCAAATAAAATGAAGTCAATTTTAGTCTCGAGGCTCGTTACGTTTTTTAATTCTTCGAGTGTACACACTGAAATATCTACTGTTCCTACGAAGTAGGTACATATTAGGTAAAAAAAAATGATTTGAATCGAGACGAGCCGAGCTTTTATCGTATAATGAACAGCACTGAAAAATGCGTGGCCATTAATCAATCCCGGAATTCTTTTTGTTATAGTCGTAATAAAATATAAGTTGCGTTTGCACATCGAGAGAAGGAATTCTTTTCACAAACTTACTTCTCGCCAGTTTGGGGCGGACTGGGAAGCACGCCAAGAATTTCTTACCCTTTTGTTTATAATGTGGTTGTCGGAGAAGATGACTTTGTAGCAGGATTTATCGATTCGAGAACGATTTAAAAATAAAATTATGAGTTCATAACTTTGTGGTGGTGGGATAACCGCAAATTTATACGACGATAATTTCCGTTTAAAAAAAAAGTAAATGCGATATTTATCTATTAAAATTTACGCCAACTTAAATTACGTGGTAATTTTGAAAACGGCTAAATTATATTTTATGTGTGTTACCTACGTTCGGTATAAATCTCGGTAATAAATACCTACGCCAATTTACGTAACATTCGGAAATTTTAGTTCGTATAAAATGTTTTTTAGTGGAGCCTCTTTTTTCCCCGGAGTACATTACACTCGAACCAGTTCATCGTTATACTTTTTATTTGTGTTTGCATTTACATGTAACTTCTGAACAAGTAACGGACGTAACTAGGTACCTATAGGTTTGGATAATCTTAACAATCAGCCGGCAAGTTAGTTCGGTTTAGGGTATAAAACGATAAAATCAAAAAGGTACGGTAATGGGAAAAGTTAATTGCATTTTCCGTTTTATAAGGGTCGCTTTTATTTTTATTGTAAACAAGAAATTTTATCATAAAAATGATAGATAGGAAACAGGTACTTCTTGATAACTGTGATGGGGACTTTCGAGACTGAAAGTTTTACAAAAAAAAACTGTCATATTTATTACAACCGCAGTAAAATATTAGACGGGCGCCTCAATAAAAATTAACAAAACTTTTGTCGAACAGAGGTGGCGGAGGGGTCTCGGCGAATTGAATAGTTGTATTACTTTGTATAACGTCCAGTCACAAATTGGCGCAGTATTATTTATGACTTGGGACACTTCAGAATATTGTCGTCCAATTGATCTTTTAAGATATGACAGTCATAAAATAAGTTTTGCAAGGCCCTTAAGGCCCAATCTACGTTGTCTCATTTTGATGCCCCACGAAGGATGCAAAATTTATTTAATCATAAGTTTACGGACAAGAGTGTAAACCGTACCGTTTAGATGAGCTCCATTTAGTTGTATAGTTACAAAATTGAAAATGCAACTTTTAACATTCGACCGCGCGGCAAGCCCCTGTATCCCTTTTTTTTTAATTTCTCTCGAAAGAAATGCATTATTTGAAAAATAATATTTACGAGAGAAATTTATAAGAATTAATATACACTCACCGGCACAAAATTCGATCCATCTACAATTTTTTGTAAAAAATTGCGATAAACGTTTGTTTTATCTAATAATGGGGAAAATTCATATTCCAATGACATGTTTAGTGCGATAAAATTTTATTCGTTTGGGGAATTTAGTTAGTTTGTTTATTTGGATGGTATCAAATTATAATAGTCAAATTCTGAGCGTACTTTATTATTAAGTTTATTACGCGTATTAGTCTTAATTATTGGAAATACAATTGAATTTACTGTCCGTAAAAATTAAATATGATGTTGAATCCAACCGATACTGCCAGAGCAATTGCTAATGATTCAAGATGGGCGCTCGCAGTACTACGCCGCTCGAGTGTGGCGCCTTGGTGTTTCAAGGTGTAGCATTCAGAGAGCTGTAGAAAGGTTTCGAGAAACTGGAGGCTACACCAGGAGAGTGGGATCAGACAGGAAAAGGTGTACAACTGCTAGAGATGACCACTTCCTTACATTAAAAGTTCTGAGAAACAGAGTTACTACTGCAGTTAATGCACGTAATGAGTTGCAAGAAGTACGGGGTGTAAGTGTTAGTGAAAGAACTGTAAGAAGAAAGTTGCAGGGACGCGGATTGCTAGCAAGAAGACCCGCAAACGGCCCACAATTGACCAGAGAACATCGAGTGGAGCGGCTTCATTTTGCACGTCAACACCAAAATTGGGATAATGATGACTGGAGTCATATTATTTTTACCGACGAGTCGAGATTTTGTTTAATATCTGCGGATGGCCGTCAAAGAGTATGGCGCAGGACTGGAGAAAGATTCGCCCAATGTAATATTGTGCCAAAGCTTAGTTTTGGTGGTGGTTCAATCATGGTATGGGGAGGTATTAGCATGGAAGCTCGCACCGAATTAGTAGTAGTAAATGGAGGGGCGATGACTGCTGACAGGTACATTAGGGACATTATAGAACCACATGTCGTACCTTTCGCCCCATTTATTGGTGACAACTTTATGCTAATGCACGATAATGCCCGTCCGCATGTTGCCCGAATTGTTTGTGAGTACTTGAGAGAAGTAACAATCCACCGTATGATGTGGCCTGCAAGAGGTCCCGATCTAAATCCGATCGAACATGTTTGGGACATGGTGGGGAGACGAGTTCGTTGCCGAGTTCCTGCTCCTTCTAACTTGCGAGAGTTAAGTATAGCAGTAGTCCAAGAATGGGACGAAATTAGCCAAGATTACATTCGTTGCCTTATTGAGGGTATGCCAGGGTGAATAGAAGCTGTAATTCGAGCACGGGGAGCTACTACACGCTACTGATTTTTTGCTTTTTCGTTTTTTTTACTTGTTATGTACAATAAATGTTGTTTACTGTTTTATCTAGTTATGAGATGTTGCCGTATTTTTGTTGTTAGAGCAATAAAAATGTTCCCGTAGGTTTAATTACATTTCAACATCTATTTTACACACCCTTTAAACTGAATTATACCAATTAAACCAATAAATAAACCAAGTAAATATAACCAAATTATAAACTAAAATAATTACATCAATTAACCGCATGGATCGAATTTTGTGCCGGTGAGTGTATATATATCACTTTTTTTCGATTATCTCGAAAACAGTGCATTCTATCGAAAATTATAAAGAGACATCATCTGTAGAGAATTTTATGCCAATTCCAAAACATATTTCACATTACCGATTCAATGAGTAATAACGAAGATTAGAATTTATTTTTATTTTTTGAACGGCCGTCATTTTGAAACGGACCAAAGACAAAGAAAGACAACTCGCTGTCCAAATTTCAACCTCCTACGGTCAAAAATGCGACCGGAATCGTGTCCACGAGAAATTGATTATATATATATATATATATATATATATAGTATGTATATATATATATATATATTATATATATATATTATATATATATATATATATATATATATATATATATATATATGACCGTCCCAAAATGAACGACCTATACTTTCGTGATCTAGGGGTCGAGAGCGGAGAAAATCCAAAAGGACACGTCTGGGTGCCGTCATCAGACAGGCTGCAATAGCATTATTTTCTATGAAAATAATTCGCTAAAAATGCCATCGTATTGTGCAAGTTTTGGAGTAGGGATGGAGTAGTTTTAGATGGACCAGAGTACGGAAGAACCAAAAAGAGTGTAACAACCTGGATACTTAAGATATTTCATCAGTGAAACTACCAATCATCCGCATTTCCAAAAAATTGGAGACATTATACCTACTAGCAAACATTTGACTAATTTACCTGAATTAAGATAGAATACATGCTCTAAATAACGTTTCGAAGAGTAGGTTAGGTAGATTTATTTTACATTTTACAAAGATTTGTAGAAAATCGAACTAAAAATCCGGAGATTTTTGGAGGCAAATTAGGATTAAACATAAAATAATAAAACAATAAAAATAATAATAACAACAAATGTAGAAAAGGCTAGAGCGCGACAATTGGCGTAGATTTACGTTTATTGCAGTTTTATTTATTACACGTTCAGGAAAAGGAAATTCAGTGATATCAGAATGTTTGGGCGAAAGACTAATCTACACCCACACTTTCCAGAACGTGATGTACAGATTACTTAACAGAAATCTCCGATTATATGCGAAAATTCATATAGGACGAGAGTGACAAACAAAAGTACAGTAACCAATGACAGATTCATGAATCCTTCGGGCAGGAAGTGAAATGGCATCGCAATTACTCCAATTAAACAGAATACATACTAACAGAGCAAGGTAATGAATGCAGACGTTCAAGTTATATATCAAACGTCAGGATATCCGTTTAAATGAGCCAAAAAAGCCCCCGCGCTAGTAGGTACCCATTCCCATGTCCGTGCAAAAAGAAAATTAATCAACTACGTACGTGAAACAAAATTTCACATTTTACGAAAAAAAAATTAGGTTGAAAACGATAAGTTTTAATTTTTCTGGCGACCAACGAGAGCCAGTTGGTCCTTCGAGTGACGAAATTCCCCGGAGATCGATAACAATTAGAAACTCAATCGTATTTTCATTAGCACGCAGGCAATCTCCCGACGGACTTATAAAAGCAATTACGAGTCGCATGTATTGTAGGCTGATAGAGAGATTGGGGCGACACTTGGAGAATCTTGCGAGAATGGAATGCGTAGTCTACCTGTTCAGGAGGACACGGTGCGAAGGTGTAAGGGTGCGCGTGGTAAGCCCTACGGCTTGCTCGCTGCTCTTTCTTTATCGGGTCGTTCGCCGTACATACCTACTTGGATATGAATTCCATTCCATCGTTTTTATGGACTGACCGTAAGGTTATTGTTGCCGACACGAGTTTTTCTCCAAATAAATCGGAGAAATTTCATGTAAATACTCGAGAGACACGTGGCTCTTGCTTTATAAACATGTCACTCGCGTAGGTAAATATCGTTTATTACCCCTAATTTAGTTGGTTGAAATTAGCACTTCCGTATATATTGCATTCTCGATAGAACAACATTACGGTTTATCTATCAAGTATGGAGGAACGATATTGCTTATTCAATAAACATTCTACTAGACTGCACGTTGTATTACTGTTATTGTTTGAAAGATAACCTTATCGGTTATAAAAATTGCGCGGGTCCCTCAATGAACTATAGATAAATAAGTGCATACTTGGCATAGCTGTTAGCAAAAATAGATTCGAATAAATAAATAAATTAATATTATGGTAAAGAGTTCATTCATCGTTGGTATACAGGTCGACATTAACAATACAATCATACTGGCAATTTAAAACCGTAAAATTAAACTGTTTTTGGACGAAGAACAATCGATCAAATAAAATAACATTTTTGGACTTCAAGATTTCAAATTTGTGAAATTCTTCATTTATTCATTATACCTATCGAGAGTACGAAAATTCCAAAATTTCAGATTTTTGGATTCATAGTTTTTGCGCTATCGATTTTAAAGGAAACAAAAATCGCACAGAAATGACTGAAATCTTTAACTTTAATCTTTAAAGCAGTATGTCAAAAACTATATGACATAAAGAACTCGATTTGGTGTCGTTTTCTTCTGTTTTTAATGGATCTAGGTAAATTCGTCTACAGCAATTCGCCTACGAACAATTCATCTACAACAGTTCATCTACACAACAATTCGTCTACACGACAATTCATCTACACAACAATTCGTCTACCAACAATTGATCTACAATACAATTGGTCTACAGCAATTTACGGAATACTTATTTTCTTAAATTTCCGTCGTTCGTCAGTTAATTGCGATTAATATTATTTATGTAATGGGAATATACCTAATTCCATTATGACCTTATGTAAATTTCTACGTTGTTGTTAAATATGTAGGATAAAACGTAAACTAAAAATGAAATTTTCTGAATGCGGTTCAATCTCTGTAAACTTTCAAGGTGCTGACTCTATTTGTTTAATGAATACTCAGGTTCTTTAACTTGTTGCCATATACACAATTGGCTACATGTACTACACATTTTTTCTAGTTTATTTTTTTACATTGTGAAGTTTTGACATCTTACAAAAAACCATTGCTTAATTTTTATTGATAATGAAAAAATATCTGTTTTCGGATGATATGCATATATCGGTTAACGACTCGTTTTAAAGTTTATTTTTTCAAAACTTGGTTATTTGATGCAACCCTTATAATATTGATTTTTAGTGATATAAAATCTACTTTACTTTTAAAATAATTTTAGTATTGATTATGAAACCGACCTTCAGTCATTTAAATTTTATTAATCGTTACGTTATACAAATTTTATTAAATATTTTGATTTCTAGAAGATTTAATTGGTATTTGTTTAAAAGGTTTAATCCAGTATCTCATACCTTTATAGACATAAATCAAAATACCTATTATATTAAATGAAACAAATATCAAAAAATCACATATTTAATAAAATGTGTATCACGTAACCATCAATATTTGAATGAACATACGTGAACATGATGATTGATATATGAACATGTTTGAATGGGCATGTAGGTACTACCTAATGGCAATAAATAAATTTGTTGTTTATTTTGATTTAAATGTTTTAACATTAAAAACACTCTTGCTTCCAAACATTTGAACGGTCGGTGTACTGTACGCAGACCTTTTTCGTGTAGGGGAGACCGGGGTTGGTTGTCTCACGGGTTGGTTGTCACAGGGTTGATTTTTCCGCTGTTAGATGCGCTACGAGTATACTAACTATGTTCAGACATGAACAAGGATATGCTCAGTCAGTGAATATATTTTGATGTCTGTGGCTATACAGAGTTTAATTATAGAAACCATTTTCGATTTCTTCATGTGGTAAGTAACTTTTAGTGATGTCATCAAATGTTTTTTCTTTGCTAGCATGTTAACCTAGGTTAGTTTTCAATCCATGTTCTTAATAGATGATAATTTGAAGTATATTATCGTACATTTACAAACTTCCTACTTATAATGTTAGGCTTGCTATGATCTTAGTTATTCAAAATGGCGTTGCGGGGTTGGTTGTCTCACAGGTTACGGGTATGGTTGTCACATGTGACAACCATCAACATTTTGTAGAAAACACTAAATGTTCAAAGGAAAAACCATCTTTGATTGTGTTAAACAATCACGGGTCACATTTATCAATTGATGGGTTAAATTATGCAAAAGACAATGGAATTGTGTTGTTGTCGTTCCCACCGCATTGCTCTCATAGATTGCAACCGTTAGACAGAAATGTCTACGGTGCGTTTAAAAAATATGTCAATAGCCAAATCGCCAGTTGGATGGTAAATAATCCGAGAAGCACGATGACCATCTATGATATACCAGAGATTGTTGCTGCTGCTTAATTGTATTTTTAATTGATTTGTTTTGTTACACTAATATGTTAGAAGGAAATATTGGATGATTGTTTTTTTTTCAATCATATGTAGGTTATTATATAGGGTTTAAATATTTAGGTTAGTATTGTAAGGACTGGAATTATTATTCATTCCTCACTCTCATTTAAAATAGCTGTGACAACCAACCCCATAATGGGGAAGGTTGTCACACGTTACACGTTTGTAAAAAAAGCTATGTAAGTTCGATTACAATTAATATAAGAACGTTATCATTTTTTAAAGGCACTCGAAGAATAGAGTTTTAGAACAGCACGGTCAGAATCGTTGTAGTGCTTAAAACTGATGTGTAAAAATTTGAAAAGTAAAAAGTGTGACAACCAACCCCGGTATCCCCTACCTACCTATTTAAATTCAAAACGTTTAAAACAACAATAGGTATTATCGGTTCAAGATCATTAAATCTCTTTATTGCTAAATATTTATGAAAGAATTTTAAGAATATGTAATACCTACTGCTTTTAAAGATTTATGGTCGAACCATCAAATATTTGAAGTAGGTAGTATTTTCTTTACCTAAATAATTATTCGAATGTGCAAATCTGCAATCATCTGTAAGTTCTAGTTGAAACATTTTTTAGAAAAACAATTTGCGGTGATCTTCAAAATGTGTAGGTATTATAATTAGAAACAGATGTTTTAAAAATGCAGATCTGTATGTAGGAAGACATTTTTATTCCTAGATATCTAAAACTTTAAAATTTTGAAAATCGCAGAGATATAATAATCATTATCGACAGAAAGACAATCGTCTTTATTTTTTTAATTTAAAATACTATAGGTAGGTACTTGCAACATAAGCGAAATTTAACGACCACTTAATCTGTATATTTAAATTATGTATAGAAACTAAAACAAACTTGAAATAAATTCATTAATAAATTAAATGCACACGTCATAAAAGTTCATACTAAAACGTGATTTTAATTTGTGCGATTTTTAAGAGAAAATAATCCGAAATTGATAGTACATTTCATAACGCCCCAAACATTCATCAAATCTAAAACCAATTCAATTAAATCAAATTTAATGTTTCTAAGACAAAAATTTAAGAAAATAACAATTCGAAAAATTGTTGTAGACGAATTGCTGTAGACGAATTTACCTGCTACGGTTTTTAATGGGTTTTAATGTGATATGCAACATGACTATGACATTTCTGAACATCGGTTTCTTGTTGAGCGTTATTACTTTAGTAAACATCAATTTATTAAACGTATGACAAGTCCTACATCCCACCAACGGGCTTAGAAAAAATGAATCTGGATTTGCCACTATACGATGTATATGTACAGGTAACCCTCCCGCAACACGGTTTCGCTCTAACACGATAAGAAAATTGCGGAAACCCTCGTGTAACAGTACTTCTCAGTATTTAGTGTTGTACACCAAATTAAAGCCGATCAAAAGCAGAAGATAATGACAACAAATTGAGCTGTCTAGGTCAAATAGTTTTTGAATTACAGCTTTTAAGGAGTTAAAGATGTTATCATTTTTGCAAGATTTTTGCTTCTTTTAAAATCAATAGCTCAAATATTATGAGCGCAAAAAACATAAAATTTTACAGTTTTCATCAAGTACGGTGGTACTATCATTGTGCCAAATATGATGAATTTCTGGAATGTCGAATATCAGACTATTAAGTTGGTTGATTTGACACGGAATGACCCTGCCGAAAAATCAACAGTAATTGGATTTTGATCGTCTCTTAAAGATCTTCGAGATTCGAATAAAATAAATAATGTTCAATAGTCCGCCACGTACCTACTTCACTAAATCACAGGATTGCTCGCACCCGAGCATAAATAACAAAAAAAAAATTCTTGGCACCGTAATCATAGGTGAGCAGTGTATAATAATAAAAACAGTTTATACAACACGTTGATTAAGCCAGCTTCCCGACCTGCGCCAAATAAATTTTAACCTATTAATATATAATAATTAAATGCCGATTAGGTGCCAATTCAGTGCGGTCTGTTGCAAAAATTGATTACAATTTATAACAAAATTACAATATATCCGACACGGGTCTAATATGTAGTTGAAAAAAATATATAAATAATAACAGCGTCAACAGAGTCAACTTTGCATAATTATTTTATGAATTAAAAAAATCACATAAAAGCGCGAAACGTATCGAAATCTTTTAAGTGCAAATATCTCGAAAACCGATAGAGTTATCGAAATTAAATGAAAGTTACTTTTCTATGTGAAAAGGGACGCTCTTTTAAATTTTCGATTAATTTTGACCACAGCCGAACAGACGGAAAAATTATGCGTCGATTTATTAAAGTAGTAGGGTATAACTAGCGCAACGTCAACTTATCAACGTACGAGCAACTAATTATCAAGTTGATTCTATGAAAACTTTTAAAAAAAATGCCAACTTTGGACATTATTTCTTAAACCAGCGACGTTAGTTTGTATTTTGGTGTCTAGTATTTCAAGTTTAGAGATTGCCTTATACGGGGCGATTCCAAAATGACGCACCAAATCTACAGTACGTTGTAGACGCGGAGGGGACCGTTAATACGCAACTCTCCGTTGTCGGAAACTTACATCTACGTAAGTACCGTCCGTGAGGAAAGAGTTAATGTTAACTTAGACCCCTCCCGTCGTAATCGGTTATTGTAAAAAAAACCGTAACAACTCGCTAAACGACAATTTAAGCGTAACGTACGTATACAATTCATTATAATCAATTCGACAGCTTGTCGCAACGTCTCGAGCTGCCAAAAATTAGCGGCGCGTATAGTTTTTCGTTAAGATTTAGCTCAAAAAAGAGGTATTTAAGATAAGCGCCGGCACGACGAGGGATAATGGTGGGCGTCGAAACATAAATTTTTACGAATCGTGTAGAAGTTAGAAAAAAACGTGTATGCCAAATCTAACAAAATGACACTTTAATGGTATTAGCAATTTGTTATCGTGTTATCGTTAAGACCCCCCTTAAAACAGCTCAATTTGTTAGCGCGCTTTGTGCTTTGTGGATTTTAGCAACCGTTTAATGTATTAATTAAAAGCCAGATTAGCTACATAAATTTTGTTATAGTGGCCTTGCAACGCACAGCATACTTTGAACGTATTTATTACTGAGAATATTCATTATCAGTAGCTCCCCGAAAGTGTGCCCTTTAATAACACAAGATTAATTCGCCTACTTAGCGAATGAAAACGAAACGAAGAATAGAACAGATAACGCGAACATAACCCACAATATTCGGGTACGAAAATGTCAGTAAAAACTTTTTGGACGAAAAGAAACAACATTAGAGCTTTCCATAATTTCGATTTGACGTAATAGGAGAATCGGTTGCTTGATTTAACCAGTTTCGGGCATAAACTATCCTTTATGGTCGTTAATAAATTTATTAGGCGCCGTCTAATGCCTTAAGTGTTTAATTATTCGAGTGTCCGTAATTAATTCGGAGATTATATAAGATTTCCGTAGTTTCCTATATGTGTTTTAGAAATGGTATTTTATTGCGGGTCAACGATATTCAATAATGCGCTTGATTTATTGAACTTTTTTATTAGAGAAATAAAGATAATAAATTATCTTCGTCGACAGCTCAATATCATGTTTACGTAGTTCATTCCGAAGAGAATTCGCGCGAATATAATGTCCTAAGAAAGGAAAATGGAGAAACGTCGGGCTCGGCTCGGCAACTACTTTTTATTAATTAAAACTGTAAAATATTATAGAAAAAGTCGCAAACCGGTCCTGTGCAATGTCCCTCTCGTTTCACGAGGGACTCGAACCGGTACTGCTAAGTGCAACGATCGCTGCACACTCACTCCCTCATCTGTCGCAAAGATTTGCATTGTGCAATTTTAATTTTCATGTAAATTGCATCGTGTTCTGCTGAAATAATAATTGGCTTTGTTTAAACTAATTTATATGCCAGTGTTTCGCCAAAAGCGGCTAGTTTAAATGCAAAATAATTAAATTTAAATAAAAATTGTCGAAAATACAATGCTCTCGTGGATGTTTCATACGTTAGACAGTTTTCGCGAACTCTTTAAATAAGTCTTTATTTTCAGGAATACGACGAAGAATGAAAATATATGTCGATACACGTACGTTTTCCTTCTGTTTAATTTTCTAAATTTTGCGTTACATTACCGCGAAATTTCTTAAGAGTTCCATCGACTACTAAATTGACGAATGACCCAAATTCGATCTTTCTAGATCAGTTCAATTTAGATCGATTTCCACAATAATTATAGAAATGTAAAAATTTTAAAACAAAATCCGTAGAACGTATCGAAAGTATTTTCACAAATATTTTCCTACCTATTTTGTATTTAAAATAATATTTGAAATACAATAGTAAACTCTAGTCATCCGGATTGATATTGGGAAATAAAAAAAATTACATTTCCTATATATCAAAACAACAACTTCGTTGGACACGTTCAATTAAAAATCTCTAATTATCCCAGTAAAATTTACCGTAAAAGGGAAAAATTACGAAAAAAATTATTAAAACCCCTTCGAAGGCACGTCCGCAGCAAAAATTGTTATAGGGGATGAAAGGAGGTAAAATCCAGTTTTTTTTTGCGATGATTTTGCAAAGTATCAATTTTTTGAGGAAAATGTTATGCCTAATCAAAATTGTGCTCGTAAAATTTGCTACAAAAAAAGTCGTTCGACTGTTTTCGTGTAACTAATCGTTTCGAAATAAAACGTGCGACAAAGCGGCAATGTCTGTAGTTTACATTTTTAAATAATACAATGATATATCAATAACATGTCCGTTTGCCGTGTAAACTTTGTTTTGTTTTTTACAACTTGCAACCCTGCCAGAATTTTAAGCTGAACGACGAAGGGAACCAAATTCGACACAGATCCGTCAAAACATATTTTTACCTATGCCACTCCGAAAGAAAGGGGAACCGGGCAAATACGCCCCACATTTTGAAAAAATCTGTAATTAGCAAAAATGAAATTTATTACTAAAAGTTATTTTAAAATTTGAATAAGGTGATATTAATCTTTTATAAAACATATAAATGAACTATTAATTTAAACTATAATTTAAAAAAAAAAACAAATTTTGAAATACTTGTATTGGGGCGTTTTTGCCAGTACATTGGTAAAAACGCCCCGCCATATAATTACTTACTAATTATGTTTTTTTTTTGGAACACTTGTTACAAATGTCGTTGTTGTTGGTGCATGTTTCATGAAGCCATCCAGAGCACTTAGCGCATTGTATCCAGTCAACTTTTGATTTCGTGGAATAATAACACTCGCAACATTCGATACAAAAATCTTCACTTTCATCCGACATTTCATTCGATAAGCTTAAAACGAGATTCGAAGAACTACCAGTCGAACTTGAAAGTTGTATCTTTCTCTTTTTAACAACTTCTTTCTTCTTCTTCAAACCAGTTTTGGCGTTTTCCTGATTTCTCTTTGAACAACGTTTTTTTTTCATTCATTCTATTGGCATTAGCTTCTTTGTTTTCAGAAAATATTCTGACGTTAGTTCGAGAGCCGTTTGTTTTCGTTTAGAAACGCCAGTATTAGGGATTAGTGGAAGCGGTTGAATTTCTTTTAAATAATTTGAAGGAGTTTCCTTCTTATTGCAGGATTCTATAGGTGCCGGTAAAGTGTGCTCCTGATTCGAGGGTCCAGGTTCTCCCAAAAAAGTTTGCTGTTGCGTAGTACGTTCCAGCTTTCGTTTTACCGTTGTAGGACCTGCCGAAAAAGTTGATGCTACAGGTAAATTTATGTCGTGATTAGATATTTCGCGAGAAATTTTGGATGTATTTTCTAATGATGCATCCGATATTGAAAAGAAGTGATCTGCAATTGCTTGGGGATTAAACGGATGCATTCCACATGCTCTAAATCCTGAGGCTTCATTTGCAACAGTTGCAGCTTTACCCCATGCGTTACCTATTAGTCTAGCGATTGTCATTCTTGGCAGTTTCCTATCCTTATTTTGAATTATCCAGCTTTTTGCTTCTTGAAAAAAATAAGTTTTCAGAGGCTTAAAGACTAAGTCTTAGAGACATCTTGACTAAAACTAGCTCTAGTTGTTTTTCGTACATAAATTTTACCCATTTTCTGCAAATAAAATCGCATAATTTAGTGAGGCCTATTACCCCAAAAATTGCGAGGCGATTTTTCCAATCACGTGTGTAAAACGCCCCACTATCGTAACACATTTCATGGACACGGTACAGAGTTGAAAACATGGCGAATTTTAGGTTAAGGAACTTAATATAATTCACAGTTTTCGAATTTACAATATCCAACTACGTTTGCGAGAAATTCTTTTTAAAAGATATTTACTAATAAATTTTGTAGGTCTCAATTTACAGTTGTCTGCAGTATTTATTTATTTTCACCAAACCAAACGACAACAAGTTTGTTAGATACATATGCATGATGCGCAATACATAAAAGATACTGGCTTTTGGTGCTCGTAACACTATCTCACCAAAGATAACTGTACTATTACAGATAGGGCGTTTTCCCTACTGAGGCGTATTTACCCGGTTTACCCTATATACAGTTAAGGAATATTTTTTACTTTTGTCATAAGTACATTAAGCCTTTATTTATTGATATGCCATTCAAATGTATTTTATTCTTGTAATAAAAATAAACACAAGTGATTTTAAAATAATTTTTGCGTTTTATTTCACAACATACAACCTTTTTTTTTATGACTAATCGGATTTCTACATATCCGGATTACGTCCAGCATTCATTAGTCCGGATAATTTGAGTTCTACTGTAATTTAAAATGTATGTTACGGATATTCGTGTTATGACAGGGGCCCAGAATCGGTTGTTTAAAAAAAAATGTCACGCGTAGCGGTGATACGAGCGTCCACAAAGGGCATTCCATTGCTAGCCCTTCGAATAATCGATTGTATTTGAATTATCTATGAAATGTTATTCAACACTGATATAGGTAGTTGTTGTAATTTGTCAATTAATCTAATCATTAATTTACTAAAACCTTAAACTTTAAATCTAAACACACGTTTAGAAGAAATTTCCACCGACGACTGTATTTGGAGTACTTGCGAGAAGTAGGACATCATTTTGAACATTTAATGAATTAGCTGTAAATAAATTATTTTTGTTCTTGTCGAAGCTTTGTAACTTGAAATTGTGTTTAGTAATTTGTTTCATTGATTACTAGCATTTTCGGTTTCGGTAAATAACAACATTTCCCATAAAATACCGGAAAACTAAAAATATTGTGGAAACGGTTATATTTAGATATAGAAAATGTAATATTCACTTGATAGAGAAAGTAATTCTACATCAGCACATGTAAAAAAAATATTACCTTCTATTTAAAATAAATAAGTTATTGTCGTTTTAATTTTGAAAAGTTCAATCATTTTTTGCGACTACCCTGTACGAGTTAGACAATAAATAAGCAATGTGTTCGATACATCAGTGTATTCGTAATTTACGACATAAGATATTAATTTTTTTCAGTAGGTATAAACTTTAAGTGGATATCACCTTAATACTTTTTGACTTACATTTTACATTATGCGTTCTATTTAAAATAATAAAGTTGGGTGCTCTACCGCAATATTGGATCGTCCTGTATGGGCTAAAATAATTTTACCTCGAGCTATTCTTACAACCAGCAAACTTTTATCTAAAATATTTTTTTCCTATTGTGTTTACAATTAGTTTAGGCTCTATTAAAGGATCCCGGAACTCGTGGGCGACCTGTTTAATTTGTTCAAATATTACGGTGCATTATGTAAGTGCCCAACTAAGGACGCGGCAAAATATTTTTAAATATAAACAACAAGTTTTTTAAAAATGTCACATGAAAGTGAAATGGATAACGATAGGTATTCGGCCGGATTCACTAAAATCTCGCTGACGTTTAGCAAGAAGCGTCATTGCTTATTTGATAGTTATTCGCTATAAAGAGCGATCCGGAATTCACATACCCGTACAAAATTACGTGGGCAAACTAACACAAGACACTAATGAAAACTCGCGACCCCTCCACGACTATAGCTCATAAATAGTAGTTCCTTTTATACTGAACGTGATTTTATAAAGCAAATATTTATCTACTACATTTTCTTTGCACATCCTAGAACGTTGTAATATGAATTATGAATCACTCTGTATAGTAAACATAAACAAATATCTGTTTTGGTTGAATTAACGTGCATTATCTACGTGGCGAATGTTTTACATGACGTACCTACGACGTAATTTTCATTTCTTTTTTTCAAGGGCTTTTGTCTTTTCAACTTTGTTTCATTTTATGCTGAACTGGACGAGAATATATTGGTATTACGTTTACTTCTATCGCGTTTAAAAGTAAGATTTTATCAAAAAATTAAAGTTAAATAATCATTCGATCGAAACAAAAAAGAAAAATTGAGCGCCCTTAATAGCCTATATCCCTTATATACAAAATACATAGAATTCGGAGAGCGAGCAACTTCGTAAGCAAAGAAAGCGAATTGTTTGTTCGAGACGGATTTACCTTTCATCTTACGCGAAGCATTTTTCAGCATCGTTTTAAACTGACATTTGGCCATTGACGTGCGAATGTTAGAAAATATTTTGTTTTTAGCGCAAAGCCGGTACAAAGCTTCCGTTTGTTGTAGTTCGTTCGCTGGGAAAATGGTTATAGTTTTGGTTGCGTACATAATTCGGGGTAGTTTACACACGAGCCTCAAGTAATCAAGACACCTATTAATTATGTAGATATTTAAAATAGATAAACCGTAATAAGATTAATTTCTTAACGGCCGGCGCGGCGTGCACGCACTTATACAGGATTAAGTAGTTAAGTAATTCAATAATTGTTTCGAGAATTCAAGTAATCGCGCAAGGCCGTTAATTTAAACAAGCATGTAAGTACCTACGTATTAAATTTTTTAAACTCTACAAGGAATTTAGAATGTCAAGTACAAATGCAGTAATGCGAACTGTAGATTACGGGTTTTACGCACGTAACCGTGACCGTCATTTACGTTTCCAACAAAAATCCTAGAAATCTGTTCGGTATTTACAAGTAGACGATGTAGATTTCCCGTCTAATGTAGGTTACGTAGGTTCTACAATTAGAACCACGGTATCAGTGGTGTAAGTTCATTTTTTTTTTAAATTTATTTTAAATAAACTTACCGCCCTGAAGCGCGGGGCCTGGCACTTCGTTATCCTTAACGCAAGTTTCACTTACCTGAAATAACAAAAACATATTATTAGTATTACAACTCAAAATTATTTTCGAATTTCCTAAAAAAAAACTATGTGCACGATAAGTCGACGTTTTGGTAATTAAATTTATTTTATTAATACGCAACGATTGCCCACATTAAACCGACTTTTCAGACTTAATTAACGTACGACTAGAAGCACTCGCGTTCTACAGTAGGTACAACAAAAGTCGTATTAGAACTAATTTTAACTCTCGACCCTTTTTGGATTATTGCTGTTTACCAACACTCCAACGTGATGTACGTTAATTAATAGGACGTACCGTTGGCCCGTGTTTCAAAAAAATATATATACGAAAAGTTCGGATTAACGACAATTTCCGATGAGCGAACCGGAGGCGACTTATTATTATTAGATTTTCATCAACCGAAGCGCCCATTTTTTCAATTACGCCGGTAACGCTCCCGTTTCTAACAATATGCAAATAATCCTCTTTACGTAGGTAAATATAGCTCGAATTAAAGTTTATAAAGTATGTAGAAAGTTGGTTCCGGTAATCTTGTCAGAATTCCGACTGCGACGACGCGTAACGCCGAAGGTCGCAATTTTATTCTTTTTAGCATGTTGTTGTGCCAGCACAGAACGAATTAATTAATTTCCAAATTAAAAACCACGCGTAATTTAAGCGCGAACGATTAAATTAATAAAAATTAAAAAAAACTGTCGTCGCGCGAGCGAAAATAGCGAGAACAATTGAAGCGCAAAGTTCAGAAATAAAGCGCGTAATGGGTTCTTTAACATTCCTCTAACTTGTAATTTTCTTATTTTTAGAAATGATCGAAACTTTCCAGACTAAATCTCCGAAAACAACGGGGTCACGAACGTACACATACCGCACCGCTCCTATATCGGAGGTGGTGGTTGTTATTTAAAAAAAACAGGGTAAAGGTATGCCCGGAAAAATCCATTTAATGGAAGGGGAAGTGCTTTCACCTCAACTTCGCCGGAAACTGTCATTATCAGACTAGACGCGAGGGAAAATTGGAAAAAAATCGTATTCCGAATAACAAAACACCGACTCGAAAATGAAATTCGACGGCCTTCCTTTTACGTCACGATTATAAACATAAAAAATGAGAAAGTTAAACAACTCTTCGCGATATAAGAACGGCTAAATTCACATTTTCGTCCTCTACGACGGACGTTTTCACATTTACCTCCTACATACATAGGTATTTAACAATATGCACGTAAGTACCTGCGACCAAAATAATGCTTTGCGAACGTAAAATTAATTTCGAGAACGGATGGCGACGTTTTTATTCTAGGCACGCATTTTCACTCAAAATTAAGTCGGACGTTTAATTAATTAATTAATAACGAAATTAATTTAAACTCGAATATTTGGAGCATCATCAGAATGCGCTTTCTTTAATTAAAGTCTGACCGTTTTTTCCTTTAAATGTTGTTTGGCTTTATATTAGTTATTTAATTTTCGACTATTGCGAATTTTCGTTTGTTAAGTATGTTGTTTAAAATAGAGACGGCGACGGTTTTCAAATCTTTATAAACGTTTATTAACGACAATACTTACTTACAATTATCTATTTATTTGCGCTTATTAAAAATCACTTCGTGTTTTAAATGGTTGGTATTAAGGTCGGTAAGAACGTTGTTGAATTTTCACGGATCGCACAGTATAGGATTTTAGAAAATCCCATTATGAGTCGCCTCTAGAAATTTCCGCTAACGCGCGGAATAAAAATATTCAAAATATATTGTGAGACGCCAGCAGGTAGTAAAATGACGTTCTCGTTTTCCTACAAAAACAACGTTAAAACGAAAAGAAACGTGGAACGATTTAATAATTGAATAACAAACTATTTCCTTTTAAACGGCAATTTAGAGGCTTTAATCAGGAGAAGACTTAAATATTTATCGGAATGAATTTGGAATGAAGTAAAATAAGCCTAAAAGTTTGTTGAATCTAACAAAGTTCGAGTAGAAATGAATGTAAAGTAGCAGCCGATCTTTATAAAATGTTTAGAATGGATCGTTTAAAATTTAAAGCGACTTAATAAAACTTGGATCGTGATATCGCAAATATTACGCTGCCGAAATGAATAATTCGTGCAATACTGGTTATAGTTAGTGTATTGTGACGATTAACTATTATGTAGAATGCAGGTACGTACGTGATTACGTGACTTCGTTCGTGTTTTAGGTAAATGATAATCGACAATTTATTTTATATTCATTAATATAGAAACATAGATAGAGGATAACGAGCTTAACATATCCCTGCACGTAAATTGAACGTCATCCTGTGAATGTACAACACATATACGAGCGCAGGACCAATTTGCCACATATGTAGATCATATTTCAGCATTAAGAACTCATTTAAACTTTGATCGCGTTACGGCGGTAAGACAAATTAAGAGAATAAAACGTTAAACTTTGTAAATTACGTTTTAAACAAGATTTTAATTTAATTTCTTTTACTTCCACGAACGAACCCGTCTAAATTATTTTACGGCGCTTTCTCGTTAAGATTCATAAAATAGTATAATTTGAAGCATGAGTGTATAATTAGTTTTCATGGGAGAAGGGCCCGAGAGTAATATTCCAAAGTCGGTAACGGATGCTCGAACGGAAAGGAACGATGAGTGGGGAACGTCGTTTAGATTTATGTCGCTTCACTTTTACAAACCACCCCGTAGAAGAAACGAGTTTAACGTTTTTGCCACAACTATGCCCCAATAACGAGTGTAAGAAAAGAGATTGAAGGCAAGTTGAGCGGTCGTGTTCTCTATAGAACTCTACCGGGTTTCAACACCGACACAGTCAAAATCCAAAAATGCTCCTTAAATATACGCAGTGATTATCTAAATACAGATAAGCACTTTTCGTTTATGAAACGTGTAGAAATATTAGTAGATCGTTTCAAAGGTAAGAGAAAAAATATATCAGACCGTGATATGAAGGTAAAAGAAAGCCTTATCGGTTCCCAATAAGAACTAACAAAAATTTCGGACGATGGACGACGGAAATGATGAAAGAAAAAACAACGACGGATTTTTCGCAAAGCTCTTCTCGCAAATGTTCAGGTTCCGTCTGCTGCTGAAAGACAAAACGATTTTTGCAATAGTCCATCCGATAAGGTTTCGACCAGGTTTCGTTTAGTCCTCTTAATCGAGGATTTGGGAAAATGGATTTGCAACCCGTTTCGAATGAGCTCTTTGGCAGATAAACCCCGCGCGGTAAATGGAAATGAAACACGACAGAACAAAGCTTTAGAACACCTAACGACTTCGTGAAGGTCAAAGTTTCGTCTGGTTAGGTACTCCTAGTCGAGGATTTGGAGAGATGAACTTGCTACCCGACCCCATCAGTAAAACATTTAGCAAAAACCTCGTACGATGAAATAAAGTTCGGGGAAAAAATAATTTCCGAATTATTTGGCGATTTTCACAAAAGGTCTCGCGGTGGAGGTTCAGGTTTCGTCCGGTTCACTTAGTCGATGATTTGGAAGCACTTTCCAACGCGAAAGACGATAAAATACAGAGTGTCAAACGAATCGCGAGTCTTCCCGTGACATGACGTCAAGACGTTCGTCTCGTTCGCTAAGATCTAAACAAATTAAGCTATAGTTCACTTGCAGATCGTGCTCCAGGACCGCCACACGTTTTACAACCATATCGAAAACCACAAATCACGAGACGTAGATTTATCTACGAATTTGAACGTGACAATTCAAAACCGCGAGCGAGTCTTTGCGTGTGCACGTCGAGATATTTTAAGCGTTTTATGCTATTGTATTGTAGTACCTAATAAGCATACACCGCATTAATTGATGGCTGAAAATGTGGTTTGAGACGTCCTCAGTTTCTGAGTGCCATATGCGACGACACGACATCGACAGTTCGATATATATATATTTCCTTAATTTAAAACGCAACTTCCGGTTAATTTTCAATTCAATTCGAAACGTACAGGTAAGTTATTTGAGTGGATTTAGTTTCATTTCAACAATACTGATGATGAAACAACGTTAACGTACGATACGCTGGATAATAAATTTTGGTAATTTCTCGGCCATCTACGAGGGTGGTCCGTAAAATAAGGTTCCCAATGATTTTACACAATGAAAAACATATTTATTGGCATTGAATAATACATATTCTGAAAGCTTAGATTTTCCCCTATTTTTCGACATAATCGCCGTTGAGATCAATGCATTTTTGCATGCGGTGTACCATCTTCTTTATACCTGAATCGTAGAACTCTACCGCCGCGCCACGAAGGTAGCTTAAAACCTCTTTTTTCAGCTCCTCGTTGGTTGTGAAATGCGTCCCGCCCAGGTGTTTCTTCAATACAGGGAAGAGATGGTAATCGCTGGGGGCCATGTCTGGGCTGTAGGGCGGGTGTGTGACAGTATTCCATCTAAATCCGTTGATGAGATCGGTCGTGACACGGGTGGTGTGAGGACGAGCGTTGTCCTGATGGAGACGCACTCCCTTTGTGAGCATGCCTCTCCTCTTGTTTTCGATCGCGCGGCGAAGGTTCTTCAACGTCTCACAGTAGCGGTCCGCAGTAATTGTTGTGCCGGCAGGCATGAATTCGCACAACAATAACCCCTTCCTGTTCCAAAAGATGCTCGCCATCACTTTGCCGGCAGACAGTGTTCGTTTAAACTTCCGCGGCTTCGGCGAGTTCGGATGTTTCCACTGACGGGATTGTTCTTTTGTTTCCGGTGTCGTGTAGTGAACCCAGGTCTTGTCCCCAGTGACAATACAGTCGAAAAATTCCTCGCCATCGGTTTCGTAGGCCTGAAGAAATTCGCGGGCCGCTTCCACACGTTGCCGTTTGTTGTCATCCGTCAGCATTTTAGGCACCCACCTTGCACAAACCTTGGTATATCCTAAACGGTTTGTCAGAATTTTGTGAATGCATGACTTGCTAACATCAGGGATCATCACGCTGAGGTTCCGAACGTCACCCTTCGATCTTACAGCATTGCTTCTTCCACTGTCGCAATCGTTTCGTCCGAAACCGATGGCCGGCCAGAACGTTGTTCGTCATGGAGGTCTGCACCATTTGCGCACATGTTGCACACTCATACACTTTTTCCCGTACACTTCACACAGTTGGGAATGAATGTCCACCGGCGCAGCGTTTTTTGCACACAAAAAACGAATAACAGACCGTAATTCGCAGCTGGCATGAGAAGCGAGTGGGAGCTCCATCTCTAAAGGCTACCAAGACTAGAATGAACGTCGCAGACAGATCGCCGGGGCGGGGACTGGGAGAAAGAGAACCAAGCTACACGCAAGTGTCGCCAAATCTCGCGTAACAGCGTTCCTAGTGTCTGCAGCTCCTTGGGAACCTTATTTTACGGACCACCCTCGTATAATTTATTGAAAGTGTATTTTAACTAGGGCGTCTCATAAAATGTTTAGTCCTATTATCAAAATTATTCAATAAAAAATTGCAAAAACGTGATTTTTATTTGATCGAAACGCCATTAGGTTGGGGATTAATCGAACAATCGAACGAAATGGAAATTTAGCCTGAAAATACTGTGCGTCTCCGGATGAAAAAAAAATGGGAGGGAAAAAAGTGATTCTTCATAAAACATTCTGCTTGTCGAAAAAAATGGGTTTATACCATGCAAAAATCTGAAGTCGGATGTATAGGTGGGATGTAAATAAATTAAGAAAACATGATAATGCTTCAGGAGAGAAATGCCATCATATTTTATTTTAGACAAAATTGTTTTTAGAAAAAGTTGCTTAGGATCACAAAAAAAGACACGATACAAAATTTGAAGTCCAAGTTTTTATTTTGATATTTTTTAATTGAATTTATGAAAATTCAAAATAAAAATCTGAAAATGTCGATCACAGTGGTTTTTTTCCACGATCGTGGAAATTCTTATTTCAATTTTATTGTTTGCTTTTATAAACAAGATTGTTACGTTTGAAGAAAGACGCGAGTTACATAATTTTTAGATAAAGGCTTCAAATTTTATATTCGTGCCTTTTTTGTGATTTTAAGCAACTTTTTTTAATAACAATTTTGTTTAAAATAAAAAATGATAGCATTTTTCTCTTGAAGCATTTTCGTGTTTTCTAAATTTAATAACACCCCGAACGTCTGATCTCGTATTTTGTTTATTTATGGTAAACTCATTTTTTTGACAAGCAGACTTTTTGATAAATAATGACTTTTCGACGTGAATTTAATAATAAAGATTTTTTCATCTTATCAACACCATTCGTACTTAAAAGAGGGCAAATATCAGAGCTCTATTATTTATTTACACAACTACCCTAACATAAGAAGGTATTTGTATAAAAAAATTAAAGTCTGATGATTTAATCCTATCCTTAAAAATCACCCTTCCGATGAAATTTGAATTTTTTGTAATCGCAAATGCCGAGTTTGGTATGCAATTTCAAGCATAAGGAAACAAGATGGGAAAAATAACATACGCGCACGAAACTGTAGTATGAGACGTGCCAAAAATAACAGTTTTAATTTCAGAACTGTGCGATCACCTATAACTGAAATACGGCGTTTTCCGCAAACGACCGCCATTTTTAAACGAGTCAAGACGGAACATTAAGGGCCGGTTTTTTCATCTCCCAACAAATTTCTTTGACAAATTTTTACCACGGCAACGTTTGTTATAACAATTATTTCTATCGTAAATATCAATCAAATAAATTAAATGGAAGATGAAAAGATCGGCCCTTAGATTAATTTATTGACGAATTGGGAAGGATTTAAAGTGGCGAAAAAAAAGCGCATCTATAACAATAAGGGTCGGTTTTTCAATCGCCCGATTAACGCTTAACCATCGGTTAATTTCCTGTTCCGACAATAGTTTCTATGATAACTGAGTGATAGTTAGTGAGTGTTAACAGGCGATTGATAAACCGACCCTAACAGTAAAAGTGTATCTACGAGCTTTCGTGCCATTCTCCATTACTTTAATTCAAATGTATACAGGGTGTTCCGTTTGAAATGGGAAAGTTGAAGGTTGCTTCCGTTAAAATCGAAAAAGCCGTCATATTTTTAATTTACATCAAATCAAATTGCCTCTTACCGACGCTAAATAAAACACGCTACAAATTGGTTATTTATTGACACGCTGCAGGATTTCAACAACTCGCTCGATGAAAAACACTTGCATAATACGCCGATAAATCAGGGTAAAAACATTTCACCGCTCAAGTAACTGGGCAAAAATGAATCGACGTTGCCGGTTACAGGACGACCCCACCCACAACCTGGATATGAAAATTTAACTTGGCACTCGGAATTTCTGCTAATGTATAGATAACTAAAATTGTCTTTGAAATTAGCATGGTTTAGTACTTATATAACGTTAATTCGCGTTTTTTTCCCGACCGAAAATCGAAGGAAATTTGATGGCAGTTTACATTCCAATAGATAAAAATATTCAACCGGCATTTTCACCAATCACAGAAACAACCTGAATTTTTAAAATGCGCCTAATTGACAGGTTTATACGTACGTCCGAATAAATAGTTAAATTAAACAGGTAGATAACCCACCCAGAGGCCGCATTCAAATTCACAGGTGACGAACTACGTTGTTGCCGAAACGGTAAAACGACTGACTATTTCGATGTACATCTCGGACGCGCGAAATATTCCAAAGGAAATAAACGAGGCGGTTTGTAGACGACGATCGCGATTAAAATAAACGCGGTCTATTGCGGTCGGAAAAATCTGGAAAATCGTTCGGATAATTGTCGCCTTTTTGTTTTGCGTGCGCCCAAAATTAGTCCGCAAGTCTTAATGTTTGCTCCAATTATACTAGATCAAAGTAACATGTGTCTCCCGTGGAAGGCAGTATTGATGGCTTTCATTTAAGTCGTTAAACTTATCTAATTTTATACTGTAAGCAAGATTAAGTGTATAATAAAGAGAAGAAGTGGTTACTAAATTTTCGTGTACTTTCTCTTTGATCCTTTTACGGCACAAAAATGGGATTGCCCAATAGTTCACAGACGAATTGATTGTTAACCTTCAACTTAACAGATGTACCAATTGTTTTTATAAGCCGTTTGCGATCGTGTGCTCGTTTTTATGAGGACGTTCATTAAAAGCTCGTATTTACTGTCGGCGTTAATTGTTTAATTGAACGACGAGCGATGAAAATCGAGTGTAGATATCGCTCTTTTTTTAATCTCTCGTGGTTGTAGATCGATTCTAAAAGCATTCTTGTGGTTACCATATATGCATTATTATACACCGTGTCCAAGATAAGAATGCACAGCATGGGGATCTTGAAAACGGTAGAAGATACAGGGTGGCTTAAATTAGAAAAAAGTTGCGCTATTTAGAGTATGTTCACATGCTGGTCGCAAAAGTTCATTATTGTTTATCGTTTTCAAAATTCTCAAAAAAATGTGATTTTTTGGATTTTCGTTTCTTTTCATTTTTTTATTTATTTTAAATTATATTAAAAAACTACCGGCACTTTCTCATTGCCACTTTTAAGCTCTACAAAATGGCGTGTTCAAATTTTTAATTCCGACGTTTTGTATCCGAGAACCCATCATCAACTTAATTTTTTTATATGGCCACAAACAAAGAGACACCCTGTATTCGGTAGCATTATTCATTACAAATTCAACGATGTATCACACATTATGGTTTTGAAGCCAAAAAAGGGGAAAAACGTGAGTTATAAGGTTTTTATTTTTAAATTAGTAGGCGCTGGTACAATAACAGAAACAAAATGTCAAAAATTATAATAATTGCTCAAATAGGTTGCCATTATTTTCTAGACCCAAGTATGCTCTGTCTACAGAAGAATTCAAAACATGGTCTAACATTTCTGGTGTGATTGTATTAACTGCTGCTAAAACCAATGCCAATAACTGTTCTTCATTTTCAAAAGTGGCGTCATACACTTGGTTTTTTTAAATAACCCCCACAGGAAAAAATCCAACGGAGTTAAGTCAGGTGATCGGGCTGGCCAGGCTACTTCACTGTGAGTTCCAATGCATTTTTCAGGAAACCTCTGGGACAAATATTCCCGCACATTTCTTGAATTATGCGCTAGGGCACCATCTTGCTGAAACCAGCAGTTGTTAACTATAAGTAATGGTAATTCGTCCAAGGCATTCTCCAAATCAGTCTGCAGTAGGTCGAGATATCGTTCGGAATTTAAATTGTTGTGATAAATAAAAGGTCCTATTATTCTGCCACCCAAAATGCCTACCCACAGATTAAATCCAAATCGATGTTGATGCCTTGTTTCTTTTATTAAATGAAGATTGCCTGTTGCCCAATAATGTTTGTTACGCCGGTTGAAAATGCCATTGTTGGTTATCATGCTTTCATCAGACCAAATTACTTTAAAAGGAAAATTTTGATCTTCTTCACATTTTCTGGTATACCATTCACAAAAACTTGCTCGCCTTCTCTCGTCACCAGGTCTAAGACCCTGGCAAATTCTAAATTTATAGGGATGAAATTTATTCTTTTGTAAAATGAACTGGGCTGTAGATCTAGCTACTCCAGTTCGACGTTCAATTAGTCTTGTCGATATTTCAGGATTTTCAACAACGGTTTGTAAAACAGTAGTCGCTTTTTCTTCGTTGGATTGTTTTTTACGAGATACAACAGGTTTTTTAAATGAACCAAATTCCTTTAAATTAGATACCAAACGTCTAAAAATGGATTTTTGAGGTTGTCTTCGTTCAGGATAATTATCAGAGTACATCTGCTCAGCAGCTACACAATTTTTGCGGCACAAGATGTAACACGTCAACATATCAAATTTTTCTTCGTTTGTGAAACTTTCTCTTTCCATGGTAACACTTGTAAATAAATTAAAAGCACGAAGCAACAAACTAACGAATAAGTAACTTAGTAAGTAACTAAGAACAAAAGTTAAAACACTTCAAATTCACGTAACAACAACTTACACAACACCAAATTGCGTTTTCAACAATAATGTGACAGATAAAACAAAAATATTGCGATTGTTCCAATGCCTACTAATTTAAAAAATAAAAAACCTTATAACTCACGTTTTTCCCCTTTTTTGGCTTCAAAACCATAATGTGTGATACATCGTTGAATTTGTAACGAATAATGCTACCGAATACAGGGTGTCTCTTTGTTTGTGGCCATATAAAAAAATAAAGTTGATGATGGGTTCTCGGATACGAAACGTCGGATTAAAAATTTGAACACGCCATTTTGTAGAGCTTAAAAAGTGGCAACGAGAAAGTGCCGTTAGTTTTTTAATATCATTTAAAATAAATAAAAAAATGAAATGAAAAGAAACGAAAATCCAAAAAATCACATTTTTTTGAGAATTTTGAAAACGATAAACAATAATGAACTTTTGCGACCAGCATGTGAACATACTCTAAATAGCGCAACTTTTTTCTAATTTAAGCCACCCTGTATCTTCTACCATTTTCAAGATCCCCATGCTGTGCATTCTTATCTTGGACACGGTGTATATTGCATTATAATATATGCCCTATAATAATCAAACCATTAAATGCGTCTCGCGCTCGCGACGAAGGTGTTCGACATTTTTTGGACGTCCACTTTTGCACGCAGAATCATAATACGAAAGGATCCCCAAATTAAACGTTCGATATTTACAGTTTCGAAACCTCCGACGAATTAATTCCGCGAATTTACGCACAAACATAAACCGACAGTTTGAATAAATGAAAGGATCGGCGAAATTAAACGGGCAGGAATAAAATTCGCGCTTCGGTAGTGCCGCCGATCCAAAATTCCATCAAATAACGTAAACGCGCACATATTATATAGCCTTTCACCTAAGCAGTTACTACTCCCCGACTCCCGTTTGAGAATAATGAGGAAATCAAACAGGAGACTGTATTTGGAAAAAAATTCAACCCTAATGCGCGCGGTATAGGCACGCGAGGTAGTTAACAAAGGTATAGCGTTTTGTTTTTGAGAAAAACGCCCTTTGTTCGGTTCGGATGCACTAGAAATTACACTATTTAAAAGTTAATTTATTCTTCTTAATAAGAAAATCAACGTAAAATTTTATACTCTCGTTTCTCCCGGCACCATTCAACCGCGGCAACAAACTTAATTTTACGCCGTAAAATTAGATCTTTAGCGATAAATACTTAGTTACTAATTTTAAATATTCACACTTTATTAACACCGAAACAAAATTAATGTTTTACTACTTTGTTATGATAATGTTATAATTAGAATACGAAAAGAAGCCGCGCGTATAATATAAATAAAGACGTAAAATATGCAGTTGTCGTAATTAAATTTATTGCAAATAGAAAAAATTTAATTTAATGTATTAAACCGTTAATTTCTTCTTGATGATCGTTTTCGATCTCGCAGTTCCCACCGAACCTGATGCTCTTGTTTACGAGGTACGTTAAATAAGTATGACACAATCGTTGTCGATTTCATGGTTGAATATGTAATGCATAATAAGTTGGTGAAATGAATAGAAATCGACGTTTAAATTAAAATTAATAATGTCGTCGTCGGATTTAAATGTTTTTAATTAATACTCGTCGGCTTCTTTGTATCGTTGTTGGAATAAAGGTAGACGTTTCGGCCATCTTCAGTAAGCTTATCATTGAAGTTCTATATAATTATGTAGTCATTCGAACTTACATATATATATTAATCAAGGTAGAGACAAAGAAAACTACGACATCGTAACAAAATTAACGATAAAGCCGTTTTTAATCGTCCGAAAATCTAGCTAAAGAAATATATTTTAAATCGCCCCCCCCCCCTCAAGTTCCAATCAAAATTGGCCGGTTAAAAGGCCGCAATAAAGAAATTTTTCAAAATTCTCCCGCGTCCTTTCCATTAATGACTATGTAGTTCTTCAAGAGGACGCAGATTACCTATACCAGTGGTCGGCAAACTAATTAGCCAAAGAGCCAAATATGAACATTACAACAATTTTTAAAAAAATTGGGAGCCAAATCTGCTTGTTTAGTAAACTTTTATTACACTAAATAAGTAGTACACTAAATAAAACTAAATAAAATAAAGAGCCACATGCGGCTCTGGAGCCGCACTTTGCCGACCACTGACCTATACCAACCGTGAAAAGCTCGTCAAGATCGACTTCAGAAAAATCAGTTGGCCACGAAGATTTCAGGTTTTCCTACATTAGATATACATATTATACGTATGTACGACGTGGACTGTGGAACGTTCTTCTTCTCCTCTTCTTCCATTCTACAATTGTAAAACCTGTTTTCGGAGGCGCGTGTGCTTTAAGACGCGCAAGATTGTCTCGTTGTTCGAACACTTTTTCGACTAGAAATCACGTTTTCGGGATTTCTTCAAAATCTTCCCAACCTCTCGCATCAATTTAAATATTGGGACGTGAATGCGATGAATGAATGGGACGAAATCGACGTACATAGACTTTCCCCATTTCTGTCCAACGTTTTTTATCCGTAGCCACGATCATGCAATTTATTCCTCCACGTCATCTCACCGACGAGCACTTGGACGTCCTTAACTTCGTTTTCAATCTCTTGGCCACCATTTCGATGTAAGTTTTATCCCCTTCCGGCTGTGTGATTGCCATTTCAGTTGAGAGACTCTCTTCATAACGTCAATTACCTGCTTTTGATCGTGCTCGAATCCAGGTCTTTGGAATCGGTTGGGGCGCGTGCGTCACGAATAAATTTACGACCAAAAACCTACTTTGCCCATCTTCTCATAAAGATCCCCATTTTCCGGTCTAAAACGATGACTAAGAAACACGCAGCCCGCCCCTAATTTTTCCATAGATACATTAATAGACACACGTCAAGGGCGTTGCATCGTATTTTTTAACGCGCCCTCCGAATGCACGTTTGCAGTATAAAATAAAATAAAATTACCCTAATTCGTCATCCCCCGTTTGTCTGCGCCTTCTAACGCGTACGTTTAGATATCGCGGGATAAGAAAGAAGCAAATTCGCCCCCCCCCCCCATAATAGACATACAGCATCGTCATTAATAGAGACACTTCCGTATTTCCTATAGACTCCGGCTCCACCGTCGAATGCGATTACAAAACAGATACGAAACCTTCCAAATGTTTACTTTAGATTTGCATACTCCTATCTATGAATCTAAATATGTACGTGGTTTCTGAACTCGAAAATTACCATATTAATGAAATATGCACTTTGTAGACGTGACTTGTGCACATGTTACTAATGTACCGTGATTAATATTTAATTGATGCGGAATTTGTTAACCTACGCGTAAACTTAATATTGGCTTTGAAAATCTATTTCGTGTAACATAAATTCCGAGTTCCCATGTTATTACCGAGCTCGCCTTAGGGGTTAACAATTATTTGAACGGATTGTGAACCTCGAGATAATTTAATTTTACTATATAGCAGGCCAAGGAAACCAAACGAGCGCATATAGCGCGCACACCACACACACATTGATCTTTCTCCTTCGCTTATTTAACGCGAAGAACGTTAATTAGTATTCCGAAAAGGAAAACTCTTTATTAAAGTAATCCGGAGAGGAGTTTTTCGTTCGCGTTAATTTGCATAAGATACCCATATAGAAAACATTCGGGTTCCACCCCTGAACAATTCGAATTTATTTAACTCCAAAAGGGGCGCGAAACTTGTAAAATGCCGGGCTTTAACTCTGATATAAACCCTAATTTAATACACTTATGTAATTAATTTTATGAAATCTTAAGGGTCGGAACTTGGAATTAGTGCGCGCGGTTAAAATTTAAATATTTCCATAGAATTTTCGCGAGGCATATTTATAAAGGATATGGAGAGAATGAATTCGCGCACTCTAACGGATGAGCCGTTTGTTGTGCGCGTCGAAAGTGGGGCAATTTTCGCCATTAGATTATTAATTTTAGTTTTGAGGAATTATGACGCTTTAATGGAAATTACGCGAGAACGGGCGGTTCGTCGTTTAGACTACGAAATTGTTTCTAATTCGAAAACCATCCGGCGTAAGATTGCTACTATATTATTATTTACTGTTAGAATCGGGGGTATTTTGGAAAATCGAAGGCGTCGCGTCGGTGTCGGGACGATCAGAAGTGTTTAAACCACAACATTATGTAGCATCTAGAACTGGTATTTAAATCATGGGATAATAGGATAAAAATTGTGATGTTAACGCACATCGTCCTATATTAGAAACAAAATTGAAAGAGCACAAATCTGATTATACATTTACCGTGTGCTTTTTATCACTATTTTATACACATAAAAAGTATTTCAAGTTCGAGACTTGTCCACTGCTTTCTACAAGATCGTAAACACACAGTGAAACCTTTCTAAAGTAAGCCGACCATCTTTAGAGGGACAGTTGTGGAACTTCGGAAGTCGTTGCGTGCTACATTTTGATGTTGCCGGCCAATAGGACCTCGAGTCTCGTTGTTCATAATGTCGATTTTGGTCAAGCTCAGGTTGATCAGAATTTTGGACAGAACTCAGGACGGAATTTTAAAAATTTTTGTTGTGAATCGGGTTTTAAATAAACTGTTTGCAAAGTACGTGAGGATTAAGCCATAAAAGCATTGTTACCTACATAGATGAGGTTCTGAAGATGTTAGGTATCGGAAAGGTTGAAATAGCCTTTTGCATTTTAAGACGAGCCCTACCTTCCAGTAAGCTAACAAACTTCAATGTAAATCAAATGAAAATCCACATTTCGCTCTTTTTTATGTTTTAGAATAATTTTTTTATACGATGTTTGGTACCAAAATCATCAGCACAAAAAAAGAAATCATCCCAAATCGACGAAATTATCGTAAGACGTCAAAATTATATCAAATATATGACATTAACTGATCCGTCGTGAAAGAATAGAAAAAGGTTACAAAGAGAACAATGTATTGAATTTACGGGTTCTACTTGTTGTTAGACGAGAACGTAACGGGCAAACTTCACCCAACAAAGTTGCGAATTATGATTTTTGGCATTTCTTTACTTATTTCTCTAAAGTTAATTTAGAATGTGATCGTTATGAAAACAACTATGATTTCGATAATATTACTATTTATTATATCCTCGATATTTTGATGCTTTTTTTAATATTTTTCTACAATAATGTCAATGTATTGAATTATATATTGATTTCCTTCCTCTACAATTATAATTACTGATGAAGTCTAAAAATACATTTCAAAATATTTGTTTCCAGTGAAAGATGTGTCCAGTATATCTGTCGATACTCCATTATACCGCTCTCGTCTAGAACCGGTAGATTTAATCCATTGTTCTGTTTCTAACCCAGTTTTATTATTAAATTTAATATATTTAATATTTTTGATATAATTTTGATGTCTTACGATAATTTCGTCGCTGTGGGATAATTTCCTTTTTTGTACTGATGATTTCGATACCAAATATCATTAAAAAATTTTTTTTCTAAAACATAAAAAGTGCGAAATCTTGATTTCCATTGAAGTTTATGAATTAATTGAAAGGTAGGGGATCGCCTTAAAATTAAAACTAGTGACTGAATGCTTACTTTACTATACTTCTTTTAAAATTGTGGTAATAAGCCAATATAAAAACTTGGAACAACTAACATCATATATTTCGGCTCTGGTTGGAGCTATCTTTAGTGCTACAAATATATAAATGATGGAAACAATTAATGAATATATAATATATTAATTCGGCCAAAGAATTGTATCTTTATTACTTTACTATACACACAAAGAATGATTACATACCTACTTACATAATTATTTTATTTATCGTTTCTTGTTCTTGTATATAAGGTTCGTAGGTTAAATAACACATATAGTAATTAAGGATACATATAGGGTGTCCCGGGTGGAATCAGCCCAACGTTAGGGGCGCGTTTCTTAAGTAATTTTAAGCAAAAAAGCTGTAGCAATGTATAGGTCTGATTTGGAAAAGTTATGGCTAGCTAAAGAAAAATCAAGGCAAAAAATCAAAAATGCGATTTATTAAGTTTAATTGCGGAAGCACTATTAACAAGACGAAATATTTTTCAAGCTATATCAATTTTGTGTGTGTAAGTAACCATTTTTTTATCTAAATCTACATGTTATCGGTCATATCGACGCAGATTTTCTAAAAGGGCGTAACCCTCAAAAAGTAAATTTTACAGTAGAGCACATGTTATGTCGCCGCGTAGCTATAACAAGATACGTTTCGCGGAAATATAAATCGATTTTTCCGGTGAAAAAAATCGAAATATTGTTATTAGATTTTATCAGACGATGTCTTTACTTTAAATGCGTAAGACAGTCAGAATAATTCATTTTCACAAAAAGTGTGAGTTACGTCCTTTTGGCAAAACGCGATCGATATATTACGTCGATCAATAATTTTTTTAATTTACAGAAAGCATAAACTAAACCTGCCTACCACTTGCTTCTAAAGTATTTTGTTCGGAAAGAGTTGTTCACTTTGTAAGTATCAATGATGATTTATGGCTTACGATAATCCCTTTTAAAAATACAAGTATTTCACCTAAAACCCAATTCACAACAAAACATTTTTAAAATTCTATCCTTCAACTGTCCCGATTTTTTTGTGAGAAGTGTACTGGCGACAGTTCTTCTGGCATTATCACACGAGCCGTTGCGAAAGCACGAACGCCGGCGAAGAAGAATCGTCGATAAAATTAGATCGATGGACCAAAAGAAAATTATGAGTTAGATGCAGACGAGCGTGTTGCAGTTAACGCGCGTTCGACGTTGACGACGAAAACGTGTTCCTTAAAACACGACAAGCCGATTTTATCCTGCCGCACCGCACCACCAAACAACGGTGGAAGAAACGTCGCGATCGTAATCCAAAACTAGATAAATTTCATCAACATGCGACTACAAATACAGAAGTTTACCAAGAAGTAGTACGTAGAAGTCAATTTGCGCAATTGACTATTCAAAAAAAAAGGGGCAAACCGTGATTTGTTGGTTCAATTAAGGTCGGGAGTTCCTAAGGAAATTACACGAGCTTAAATAAACTCGCAAGAATTTGCATGAACTTCCGTATTTTCCGGCTCGAAATATAAATTAGCTCGCGGGTTAAAACGCAAACATGGTCTAGAGTCTAGTCTAGCCAATTTATCATATTTCGCAAGAGCTATAATTTAGAAAGCAATGAGGCGAATGCGCTCCGCGCGAAGCGGTCTTCCGGATACAATACTGGTTGGTTATAAGCGGTAACGATTTGTCGTTGTATTTTATTATTTATTTCAAAATGAAAAAAAAGCGGCACCTACAAGTAATATTTCCTATTACTCTCGATGCATAATTCAACAGGTTTCCTCCATTATTTGTCAGACGCCGCCAGTTATTATTATAAATAAAATAAACAACAGCTTCCAGTTTGATTTATTTGATGTTTATTTAGAAGTCTGACATTTTTATAACTATATACAAAAGTATGCAATGGTATATCGATAAATTGAGTGTCGTCTGCATACGTAAGGAACAAGAGGAGCGTAGGTATATTACGACTAGCACACTCGAGCGGTTCGCGAAATGATAATGCTAAACGAGGAAATCTCTCGAAAATGCATAGATAGGACAACAAAATAAAGTTACCTATTACTAACGCAGGCACTACTATACCTGCCGCTTCGAAACGCTCCACCAACGGGTAAATGTCGTTATGTCACTTCGATTTTCTAATGCAGCAGTTCATAAAATTTTCATCGTTTTTAAGCAATTCCGTCCCTTTGGCATTTTAAAACGGCAAGTCGAAAACGCCAATTCACGAAAACCTTCAAACGTTCGATTACGTCCGAATTAAATAAACGGAAAAGTAAAAACTGCCCAATTCGAAAGAATAAAAACTGTCTGTAAAACGTGAGCGTTCGCGAGGGAAGATTTTATTTTCCAATTTTCTTTGTTTAATTCGCAGCATCGCTAGTAATGCAATCACGTGGTTGTCGTACAGTTCCGACTATTTTATTGTCGTGCAGTACCGATCATAGTTTCATAATTTCTTTTTGTTAGCGTATAAAATTAAGTTTTTAATAGAAAAATGTCGACAAAAGATGCGAAAAAGAAAGGAAAATTTTTTTTTAAAGAAATTACGCAAAAAGGCAGGCTGCTGAGAATTTTTATGTTTTAAAAACCCTGTTAGTTTTCCAACCAATTCAAATGGGACAAGTTGCGAATTTAACACCTCGAATGGGTAGATATCAAAAAAATATTTAACGAGGAAATAGAAACACAGCTGGTTTTGTGTATGAACGATCAGGATTCCATGCTTATGCCCCTTGGTAAAAAGAATTTTCGAAATTATCGTACAAGTTACCTCATCAGTTTAACACGGAATATAAAACTTCAGGTGAACAATTCGACTATGACTTTATGACACGTCGTTCGTCGACACGAGGCATTTTTAACAAAATTTCGAATGAAATTTCCCCATCCGACAAAACTTTGTACAACAGAACAATAAATAAAACAATACAACAGTCAGAGATTTTAACATAATCGCCTTATAAAGTAGAATTCGAGAAAAAAAGAAGAAACTGGCCGATGAGAAAAAATCGCAAGCAGAGAAAAGAAAGGTAAATAGGAAACTAAAAAGAAATGAAACAACCGACCAAGGAACGAAGATAAAAGAACAAACGCACATGAAAAAAGTTGAAAGGTAAAAAGGGAAGAGGTGAAGGTAATTGTGATGAAGAAGTGAAAGAATGCGTAATTTGTAAAGAAACAAATTATGACAAAGAAACTTAAAGTGATCGATACGGCACGACTATCCCCTATATAAAAAAAAACATATTGCTTCACAATGCCGAACACGGGTCTCGAATCTTTCGATTTTAAAAATCGTTGTCGAACAATATCGTTAAGATAGTGACGCGAATGGTATTTCATAATAAATGCCCCTTCCCGCAATTAACAAGGTACTGTCGTGATGGAAACTCGTCGCTTTCGTTCCATTCAAGTTTCGCGCCGTTTACAGAAAATTACGACCGAAGACGGCCGGGCCTGAATCTGGAAAAAAAATAAAACAACAGATCCGTCCCTTCGACCACTTATCCTGGAACATATTTCAAAGCGCCTACAGACATGATACGCGCGGTAACTCGAGTCCACCTACGCCGTTCGCATTCAAAAACAACGAAACAACAAAAGAAGATCAATTTACGCTATAGCCGAAAAATATTGCGCCGCTCCCCGTTTCCAAACCGGATTACAGTAAATAACTGGAAGTTGCAATTTTCCCTTACACTCGCCAGACACAAATTTTATTGATGCACCCAATTGTGTCAACCGAGATTTATTATACCGAAAACTTCTAACCGTTATGTAGGGCGAAGGAATATAAATAGAACGCCGCGAGCGTATCCTCGGCTGATAGCTTCCATTATGGCGATTTGTTTTTAAATTGGAACGATCCCGCTGATGAATTTTCATTTCTCGACATTGACGTTTGTTAGATTGCGTCCTAAATATTGTTATAAATATTCGCGCATTTATCAGAACCTTATCTGACAACAACAACTGACTAACGCTCTCCAGTTTGTGATGTATAAAAATGAAAGCGAGTTATTCGAAAATGACGCGTTTTTGTTACATTTGTTCTTTAAACGTATTATTCGAGTGAGCCGCTCTGGTTTCTAAGAAATAAAAAAACGTGTCGTTTGGTCTTCTAAACGAACCCGCCACGTTTCAAAAATAAACGTCACATCGAATTGCTATTATATAGTTTCGTTTTTCGAATTAAAATTTGTTATCATCACGTCCCCTTAGAAAGTGCATTTCGTTAAGAGCCATCCGTACCTATTTCTCTTATGGGAGTTCCAATGTTAAGTTCCGCACCCATATCTTCAGTTATAGAAAAGATATCATAATGATTCTAGTATCTATTTTATCCTTAGACAATTGCCTACAAATTGGTTTTTGTATTTTGTCGATTTTTAACTTTGCAGTATGTAAAATCATCAGGTAAATACGCAAGTATAAATAGAGCCAAAAAGTTACTGTTTGCTTAAGCCAATCTGTAGATTAATTTTTGTAAAATCGATTGGTGCAAACCAAATGTTAAAATTTTAATAAACAACGTCGTTATCGATGCGGAACTTTTTGATTCGGTTCGATTTTAAATGTTCTCTCCGAGTTTGGTAATTTATGACAGGAATTAAGTCAATATTCACAAGATCGTAACAGAGACCCTAAGCTAACCGGCTCGCATTTTACCCTGTTGTTGATTTAACTTGACCAACTTGAAAGAATTATTTTTTTTATTGTATATGTATCGCATGTTTTCAAGAGCTCATTACTGATACATATTTATTCACTATCCAACTTTACACTGAATTACTCAAACACCGATAATCTGATAATTTACTACATAAATTATTATGTAGTATTATTATGTAATAATAATTATATTATTATGTTTATTCAAAACCAGATTTCGCTTTGGTAAAATAACATTTTCCTAGAACCATAATTAACCATAATAAAAGCTTCATAACAAAAGCTTTGATCCCACAGGTACAACTCTCTAATCGCTTATAAAAAAAAATAGTAGAAAAAGGTAGTTTCTGGAAGGAATTTCAAAATTATTGTCGATGTCTTAGTTATCTCGTAGCCACGTACCGATCTTGTTTGATATTTATTGAGTTGTTATAGCGCTTTTCGAGAGTTATCCATACAGTATTTTACAAGTGTTTATTATTATTTGCAAAATTTGCAAATTAAAAAACCATAAATACTGCAAATACAGTAAAACATTTGTTGTATAATACGTTGTCAACACATTTTCCGTTACTAAAACATGTAAATACATACGAAAATGTTGCGAAGAAAGAACTAGAAAAAAGCATTAATTTGAAAAGAAAATCATGTAGATTATTTATTGACCCAAATAAATTTTATCTTGGAGCATCACCGAATGTTATTCAGCAAGAAACTGAAAGTATCGTAGAAATTAAATGCCCCTTTGCTACTTTTAAGGTAAATCTTACACCGGAGGAAGCCATCCGTTAAAAAAAAATACATTTTGGAAATACCAAAAGGATGGTAGTTATACGATTAATCAACTTCATGATTGGTATTTTCAAATACAGGGGCAATTACGTGTGACTCAGAAAACGAAGTGTATTTTGACTGTCTGGACTGGAGTAAATAAAATAAAAATATATTATGTGGAAAAAGACGACGATTTTTGGAACACAAAAATGAAAACTAAATTAGATTACTTTTATAAACATTGTCAACTTCCAGAACTTATAGATCACAGAGTGTGCAGGAATATGCCACTCAGAGATAATAAAAATGCAAATTTAATGTAACCCATTGAATAAAAATTGTTTGTATTTTTTATTTTTGGAATTTATGAAATAAGTTTTTAAAAACATTTGAAAATTTCTGAAAAATGTTTCATGGGTCATATTTTATTGTTCACGCAGTGACGAAGATATCTAGAACAGATATCTACGTTTCTGTCATAAACGCCGCCTGTACCATATTGGTAAGGTATTGTCGTTTTTAAGTTGCAGTTGTGATTTTATTCAATGAGTAGTAGTGTCCTTGTAGGTAGTGATTTTGTAAATTATTATCAAATCTACTACCACACGCTCATAAGTATAGATATAAGTAATTTATTCCTTTTGTTTCTTTGCGTGTCTTCATAATATGTTACTCAAATCTATGTTGTTTCAATATCTATATCACAACTGTTTTTATGAGATATCTATTGAAATTATGAAACCATATTTCCAGCAGAAAACGAATTACTTAAATTATTATCAGCATTATAATTTCGTATTATTACGGAAATTTCATTTAATTGTACGAGTAAACATTAACTAGAAATTACTAAATTTTTCATTCCTACAGGTATGTACCTATAAATCATTTTAAAGTTGCATGACTAAATAATATTTAGTATTGAAGGGGATGGCAAAATTGCACAACGTGCGTCGTTCCGTTATACGACAACTCGACAAAAATGGTACGAATTTCAAGATTACGGTCACTTCGAAGTCGTCGTACCCTTTTTGATTATAGTCCCTACTTAGGTAGCCTAATATTTCCGTCTTACTTAGAAAAAAATGTGCTCTCTCTAAGATTTTTTCTCACGGTACTACTGAGTCCTCTTAATATCCGCCTATTTTTGTTTACGCAAATGCGACTTTTTCCAACGCCCGATTTCATAAAGGAAAGTTTATTTTAACCGTCGAGTTTCAGATTTTAACTAACCAATCACTTACTATCGAATCGATTCTAATAAATTATAGAGCAATCGCTGTTGAGGAATTGACCAATTGGTTAATTGAACGAGCAGTTAGATTTTTTTGATATTGGGAATAAGTCTGTTTAAATTCGACATTTGGCCTTTTTATCGTTTTCTGATTGGCGTAAACAAAAATAGGCGGATATTGACGAAATGCATTTCGTAAGGAGGCGGTAACAGATTTTAATTCGAGATGAAAATATAAAGTAACGGCGACTAAAAGTTTAGATAACGAATTTACTGACAACGAAAACATTGCATGAAAAAATTACATCACAGATGCCGCGGGACAAAGAAACTTGACGATTACAAATTGATTTGCGAATAATCGATCGATCGTCTAAATTGCGTTTGTGTCGCGATGAAAATAAAATTGTGCCGTTTGTGTCAATTGTAGGACGTCGAATTCTAAACGAGGATCGATTCAATTGTTGAACATTCGCTTTGCCTATAGCTAGCTAGCCATGGCCTTTGCTGTACAACAATTAAGAGTGATTAATCTTTTTGACAGCAGCAAAACACAAGATCCCGTTTGATATATTAACAACAATTAAGCGAGCCTCCCGGACATTAGTGTAAAATCAAATAATGGAACTATAATTAAATGAAAAACTAGCTCTTTTCTTAGGGCCAATCGCGTATTCATGCTAAAATTACCAACCAGTAAGTTGACGTGTGGCGATTTGAACGTCGACGTCGTCGCTCGCGCATCACAGATTTCAAACTCGCCCGACGTATAAACGATGATGGATGTTGTTTAGATATCAAATTTTTAAACGCGCCTGTATTGATTGATTACTTGCTACGAATTTCCTACAAGATTTTATTTCTTGTCAAATGTCCCGTCGCACGCTATACTCCGTTTATGTCGGGAATTTTATTTATAAACGCGCGTTCACCTTTTATATTATCGACATTAATAACATCGGAAATCAATTGAGGCCACTTAACGCAAATCAGTTAAACTATCAGAAGTGATCGGCGCGCCGTTTAATTTCGAACCATCGATCGGCCTATTAAGAAATCGACCTTGTTTGAACAATTAGATTTGTTGGATATTGTCGCGACGGGCCGGCTCAAGATTTCACTTTGTTTAAATCAACAACTTGAATAGGTGGTAAGCGAACGCGATCATAAATCAACGTCGACGTTTCGAATTTGAAATGTATCGCCCAGGCGAGAATTTTTTCCTTTCAAAGAGTAATCTCCTCCGCAGCTGAATATTTTATTGATGGAGGATCGTTAAGGTCGTTTTTGTATACGTGGCATCTTCTTTTGACATTTGCCGTCTTGCTTCAGTTCGATTGGTTATTATTCGTGGAATTTTAAAATGTAGCGTCGAATCCGGGGCGTAGTTCGAGCATTCTACTAATTCGTCGTTTTAACCATTAACCATTTTAAGATAGACGTTCTTTCCTTATTTATATGTTTAGAACGTTTAACGGCGTTTTATAAAAAAGCATTTGTAAGATGTCTATTAATTAAATAGACAAACGAATAGGAAATGACTCTTATGTCCCGCGACCGGTAGCTCCAAAGTCGATTTAATATAGCGAACACGGCCGTGTACGATATGTGCGGAATTTATAGTAAATAGTGGATTAAAAATAGAAGTAGACGCCTTCTGACTGACGAGATAAGGTAGGTAGGTATGCACGACCACCGACCAAATAATGTACGCGTCATATTCACGAGCGACTTATTACCCGCTTAATACCTATAGCTAACGTCGACTAGCTCCCAACTAACTCGAGGTCCTAATGTCTTTAGAATTGCGCCGGATCCATTTTATGGTAGACAAAACGCATTTAACAAGTATGCAAAACAAATATGCAAACGAGGGTGTAGTTCCGAGTAAATTACCCCTCGCAAACAGCTGTTGTCCCGAAATAAGTTTTTTGCCTTGATATTCACTGACGAAGGTACTTGCGTACGGTTAATTTGGGCCTTTTCCTCTTCCGAAAAATTTATGCGGGCCGAAACGAATTCGTTATAATCCCCGGCACGAATGCCTAACAATAATAAATTATGTATTTTGAAGGGTAGCTATGCGTGAAAATAATTGTTAATAAGTCGCAAAGCGGACCTACAACGGTCGATGGTCGGAACGTGGCGGTAGGCGTTTGATGATGATCAATTCCTAGGTCTTCCTTAAAAGGGAGGCGAGAATTTCGCATTAGCACGCTCGCGAAAACAACGTTAACGAGATATTAAAGTTACCTTTACTTTAGTAGAGGGATATACACACACCTTTCGAACTGTCGCACCCTATAAATAGCGGTTAAATTAATTTATCGAAACCGAAGAAGTCAGACGTGCGGGTTCGCTAAACAAGGGACACGCCGGGTCAACAATTGCCGTTGTTATTTTATGGATCTCGCGGAAAAAAAATATTTATCAAACACGGCGGTCGTTGCTTTACAAAAAAGGGTCGTCACGATACTTGTTTGTTGGCCTCGTTTTTTCGTATCTAATAACTGAATTGCCGTAAGAATGGTGTTCGCTTTTATTATATTTATTACTTAGGTGCTTATTATACACAATTAGATCATTTTATTGCCCGAAAATAAATCGCTATCGGTTACGAAAATACGTACGTATAAAAAAACATTTCTGCGCTCGTTGCCAAAAAAACGCAAAACGACATAAATTCCGCACTTATTAATAAATAAAAACAAAACCACTTTAGACGTTCCTTTCATAAAAACGAAAATAACCGGGGAATACTTTTGGCAGTTTGAACTCCGATAAAGCGGCCCTCAAAGGAACGCGAATTGCAGAAGGTTGTTTGAAAATTGAAAGGTAACTCATAAAATATGCAGGTTACATCAACACCTAAAAGAACACGTTGAAAATTTAATATCCAGACTTGTAATCTTAGTCACTACTTTTCGTATCTTTTCTTTTTTTTTTAAACTTAAAACGTCACGCGAATCCTTATCAAATCCGTATTAAATATTTTGATAATCGGCGGGGGCGCCGTTATCCCATCGCGACTTTCCCAGGACACGCGAAATCGCGTTATCAAAATCAAATTTCCGGTAAATTAAATACGATAATTACACAAACTCGTTAAAAGGATTCTTCAAGTAGAATATTAAGTATATAACAGGATCTCTTGGCGCCTTGTATAATCGGTTTGAAATGCGTCTTGTCCGTGGAAAATACGTTTTAAAGCGCGAGCTTTAAATGGAAACGAAATCCCTTTATAACGAAAAAAGAAATAAATAAACAAACAAACAAAGCACGTTATGATTTATTTTCTTGGGTAAAAACGGCAACAATTTAATATTTGCGAGAAAGTCGGTGTATAGCCTTAATTTTACAAATTGAATTTTAATTTTACCGTTTTCACGCCACGTTTTATGGGCTTATTCTATTTCGGTTTGTGCGAGCTTCGGCGCAAGCAATTTATAGGTATGTGGGTATGATTTTATACATTAACAAGTACCTATTTCCACATCTCCGACGTATAAAGCTGGCCAAGTCACCTCGTACACACATTTCGTATACTAATGATTTGTGCGAATGCGCGATTATTTTCAACGAAGCTCCCATTTTAAATTGCACATTAAATCTAGATGTCTGCACGTAGTTTTTGGTTGGATCGAGTCAACTGTACTCTCCCTTTTAAAATGTCGATTATATATTTTATTTTTCGAAAACCAGCCTCGATAGTATTTTAATCGAATCGATGGTCCTTCGTTACCGAATTTACGCACTATTACGCGTACTAACCTCCCTAATCTGCCTACTAAAAAGTCGCAACCGTAAAAGTATTTTAATCGATAAATTGTATTGATTGAGACATCGACACGGATAATCTCGTCCGTTCGATGAATTTTAATTAACGTAGTCAGAGGAATAATAAACGACGAATTAACTATTCCGCTCTATCTGTTTTTGTTCTGGAATCGGTAGACGTCATGCGATCGATAACATTTTTTTTTTACCAGTTTCTTGATGCGATCCTCGACCCTTTTCGTACGTTTTTATTTCCTTTTCGTTAGGTATAATGTTTTGCAGAGTCAATTGAAGGTCGACTTGAGCGATCGTAAGTCAATCGAAGCTTTAGTATTTTTCTTCCGGAAAAGGGAAAACTATCATTTGTAAGGCATTTCAATTTCATCCGTCACATTTAATTTCAGAAGAAGGTGCAGATCGTCCCGCAAACGTTATTTATGCAAGAGAAAAGTAGCTCAAAAAAAAAATGCGAAGATAAACCAAGGCCCCAACTCGAATCGCGTTTTTGAAATATTTCTCGCATCGAGGCCTGCAGTTTAAGCTCGACACCCGATGTAAGCAAGGAGTTGAAGTTTTATTTCACCGACGGATATTTTGAAACCAAATATCCGACTGGCGTGTCTCAAGGTGGTGTCGTTGGACCTGTACTATGTCAGAGATATTTTATAGTGCCGATAGCTACTCAAATAATACGTTTGCGATTATAACGTAACAATTATCACGTACGTACGTACCTACCCTCGAAAATTTTGTTGGAAGTACGAATTTGTTGACTAATAAAAAGTGGAGGTTTGATTATCTTTAAGCGAACGTGACATCAAGTGTATAATAGATCATATTTTAATATCGAATTAAAAGATCTCGATTGACAAACAGTTGAGTCAGTTTGTTTCTAATAAATCGAGGTCTTCAGAATTTAAATGCGAACACCTAGTATGTAAGTAAAATTAATGGTGGTGCGGTTAATGGATTTTCTCTGTATCTCAACAAGTCGTACAAAGTCATCTGTCAGTACTTAGGTACTTGCACTTCACGGAATGCGTGTTAAAAAGTGGAAGACGATTTAGTTTCCCTCACGTAAACGTGCGCGGCCCTGCAAGATGTAAAATGGAAGTTTATTAAAATCCCGAAGGGGCCTCTCCGTCTTGCTTTTAGGAAATTCGAAGGAAAAACAGGAAAAAAATGGCGTGCAACTAACTGCCCGATGGTTTTCCATCTTCGCCCGACATAACACCGTTGCTCTGTTAAGAACGATCGAATTTGGCGATTATTAAAAGTAAAATTTGTGCGGCACTAAAAAAAATAAATAAAGGAAAGCCTAGATTATAATCGAACCGTTACTCACGGGATCTTGTATATTCAAAAATATGACGGACTACGACGTCGAGCGGCGTCCCAAATTATCTTCTCCGAGCCAGTAAATACGAATTAACCTTAATTTTGTTTCTAAAAGCGTTTTAAAAGTTTTCACATAAATTCCCATATAAAAACAAGCTGTAATTCATTACTAACGTAATCGATAAATTACAACATAAACATAATTCCACGTTTTACGACGATGCCGTAATATCGTATCCGCAAAGAGCGATAAATATCTATTTCGAAATGTGACTCGAAATTAATTCGTCGTAGAGGTAAACTGGAGATAATTTAAACCCTTATTTTAGAGTACGGTGCATTTGGGCCTTACAAGTTGGCAGCTCACTTTAGTTTTCTTCGCTTTCGGCCCCGATTCCGCGTCCCAAAACAACAAGCTAATCTGCATTCGGATTATCTAGTTATCACTTTCATTTTCGTGCCCCATCGCCGGCGCTCGAGTGCACATAAAATCGCGAAGACGATTCCGAAGCTTTTTGTTCAGTTTTTGAAACGAATTAATTAATTCCGGAATCGTCCTATTTATTCCCGACGCAAATAATAGTGAAGAGAATACGGACGCGCGCGGCCGACAAAAAGTCCCATTTAAAGTTTTTATAAGTAACGGGCGCGCACCGGTAAAATGATTAACTAACTTTAACTACCTCTTGTTATTTTATCGAAATTTAATATCATTTATCATTCCGCGGTGGCACTCGCCGTGGAATAATTAAACCTGTCAGAATTTCATAATTATCCTGAATTGTATATTGTCTTTCTGCCTCGTCTTTAAATTCAAGCGCGAGTTGATTTTTACATTGCAGTACGTTTCTGATAAATCACACGAACAAACTTTTAATTAATGACGGATAACTAAATATATGATCGATCAGATTTCGTTGCTTGCGACGAATAGGACGATTATAATGCACGAAATCGTTATTTTCGTCTACTAAACGCGAACATTTACGAGGAATATTTTCATGAAATATACAGGATGATCCTATATTTTTCAATAGTTATTCGATGAACAATAAGGGTCGGTTTATCGATCGCGTGTTAGCACTATCAGTCAGCATTTTTATAGAAATTATTGTGAAAACACGAAATTAATCGACGGTTAAGGCGATTAAAAACCTACCCTTAAAAACACTTTTTCCACACAAGCCACAACGAAATATAAATAAAATTGACGAAAACCCCAACTTTAGCCGATTCGACTAAGATAAAAAAAAGTAAAAAAACAAAAACTGTAACAACTTAACAGGACAAATAAGCTCTAAGTTATGGGTCTGCACAAATCAACATTTTTCAACCTTCAGTTTTAAATGAGAAAATGTTGATTTGTGCAGTTCCATAACTTACAGCTTTTTTGATTTTTTTTGTCATGAAGATTACGAAAGTGTCTAATGAAGAATGTTAAGATTTTCTGCGGTTTTTGACAGCTTGTTCGGAATCAGCTGTTAGATATGACGTTAGCGTGACGTACTTGAAAAGGCTTAATTGCAATGAACCGTGACACGACGTTGTCATACGTCGAATCGCTATCATCACAAAAATCAAGGTGCGAAAATCTTGGAAAAACAACTACACAACCAGTGCCCGAGGTGCAATTACGAAACGTGTTTTTACGGTACGTTTAATTCTCTGTACGGAAATTGTGTTGGTAGTCCCGCAAAATAGCAATTATGCGTGTACTTACGTTGACCTATCGTCATATCTCGTTCAAGGTTAGAACCTAATCTTCGTACAACTTCGTTTTTGATTCAAACAAGCGACTTCATCGTAGAGTAAATACCTGCCCTGAATTACCTATATGCGTGGTTTCCAGGAGGTATTTGCTTACAGTTAAGCTACAAACACAAAATGTGCGCTCCTGTAAAATTGGATTTTTGTCGTTTAAGACGTCGCACTATGGGACGAACTAGCAAATATCATCCCAGAATTCAATGTTGTCAAGTATGTTGTAGAAGTAAAAGAAAAATTAATTATAAATCATTGAAATCTATATTTTTTGATCTGTGATTATATTTGTTGTAGGTTTTTCCGTTAATTTCTTATAAGGCCTCAAAGTTGAACATTTACAAACAACAGATCGATTGCTACATTTTACGCGAAACTTTGAACTCCTATTATAATGTGTTATAGGTTGAATCTAGATATTATTTTTGTTTTATTAGCTTAAAAGAATATCTATTTGCTATGTAAAGGCCTAATTTGAGTTCTTTATATTTAATAACTGTTTCGAATGAAATTGAGAAGCACAACGATTTAATTGTCTACAATTATAAACTTGCATTAGACATTTAGTAACACTAGCGCTTTTTGCCGATGTCTAGAAATTGCGATTTTTATATTCGTCGAAGTGTCTACTTTAAGAATCAGCAATAAAATCTTGCACCAACTTGCACCTTTTTAAAATATTAGGTTTCTAACAGAGCGCTACGCGATAAAATTTCAATAAGAACAATTAACTTCGAAAAATATTATTTTATCTGTGGTCATGATGAGATTATAATTTTTAGATTTGTCAATATTTTGCACCGGTTTCTTTTTATATTTATCGTATATTTAACATATACAGGGTTGGGCAAAATGAGCGGAACACCCAATTTCTGGCTTTATTAGGAGCTGGACTGAAAACTGACCTTAAGAAAAGTTTTTGTATATTTTATTTAATATTTAATGACGTTTAGAGATTTTCGTTATCCGTCATATTTTTCAAGCTATGATATCATTGGATGTTCAAAAAAATGCCAAACTTGTTATCCGAAAAATATTAATATCTTAGTAATTTTAAATACCAACCTACATTTTTCTCAATTCACTGTACGTTTAAAGTTAGGGTCAGGTTGTATTTACTTCCCTATATCTAAATGTCATAGTTTTAGAGTTATTTTGGAAAATGTATTAACTCCCTCGAAATTTTATTTCATCCGGTATTATTTTGTTAAGTTGATGATTTATAATAAAAAATACTTAGCTAAAATGTTAAATTTGTACATGCATAAATGTCTTAAAAATGTGGTTATTTGTAACACCCTGCAGCTATCATTTTTTTTTTCAAACGGGCTAATTTCAGAGGCAATATTTATTGGAACAAAAAGTCGTACGATTATCTCGGAAATACAAATCAATAATAAAAATTAGGGTGTTGTTCCATTTAAAATAATAGCCGATGATATCATAACTTGAAAAATATGACATAACGAAAATCTCTAAACGTCGTTAAATATTAAATAAAATATACAGAAACTTTTTTTAAGGTCAGTTTTCAGTCCAGCTCATAATAAAGTCGGAAATTGGTTGTTCCGCTCATTTTGCCCAACCCTGTATAAAGAAATTCAAATTACAGGTACATAATAATACCACTAGTAGATACACCGTTATGTACTACTGTCAAACAATTGTCTGTGCAATATAATTTCAAAATGAAAGAAAATTTAAATAGTGATTATTAAGAGAGCATTTTCCCTACGCTCATTGTTATATTTCTAACGTAATATTTAATAAACTCTGTATAAATTATAAAACTACATTTATTCAGTAGCATACATTCCAAATTTCACTTCGATATACGTTTTACTGTTAAAGTTATTAAATTTTGAGATGATATGTACCTGTTCGCCCCATATAGTGCGTCGTCCGCTTATCGGTGTCGTTTCTGCTTAATGCGTGACCATAACTGGTGGGAAAATTTGGGAATAAGTATCTCGCTATAGAATTCGCTGCTATTTTACAAAAAAATAGAATTACAATTTTACCAAAAAAGCAACAACACGTATTTTATGATAGTCAGATCAAGATCACGATACGAATCCAGTTGAAAATTTCCCTATTTCGCGACCTTGCAAAAAATAATATTAATTCATCTATTTCGTGCCGATTCGACGCGCGGCAGGTAAAAAAAAATAAAGTAAGCTGTTTGATTGTGCGAAATTAAAAATTACCCCACAAATCTAAATTGACCGACGCGAAAAAGTTAGAAACGTCGCATATAAAGTATCTTTATTTACCTACAAACAAAACTTTTCGGTTTGTTTTTTTTTTATTATAGAGTTATCGCGCTCCCCCCAGCTCTCCATTTCATATACATACCTCGTTGGAATTGATACGGCGATGTTTATTTCAAACACGTAGTTAACGAAGTCAGAACGTTGGAAAACTAATTAATCAATTGTGAAAGTCGAGGAAAAATCGCGGAATTGGGAAAAGTGGGATTTCGGTGTATTTTTGCCGCAACCGCTACACGCCAGTTGTTTCCCATTTTCGCTCCTGAATATTTTATCTTAAGTGATTTATAACATTTTTCTACAAGAGCAAACCGCGGAACAGATAAATGGCCTTTCCGTTTAATCCCAGATAAAGTCAATTTGGAAGATTCGAGGGAGTTCCCGATCAAAATTCAACGACGCACCCGTATTGTCCTACGTATACTCTCGAACGGTTCAAGACGACGCAAGAATTAAAGACAGTAGTGCGCCGATTATAAACGTACTTACTAGGTGCAAGTCGAAAAGAGAGGCATTACTTACGGAGGAAGTCTTGTAAAATTCAAGAGAAGAACCTTCGCCGTGACCTGCTTTTGTTGCCGGTAAAGTTGTTCGAGAAGGAGCATTTATAAATCACATTCACGTAGAGAATTTCCCTAAGGCTCTTGTATCGGAGATATTTTATTTCTACAATATTTAAAATACGAGATTAAACGATGCGTGCAATAGCCCATCCATCGATCCCTAAATGTTTGTAAATACGCAATAATTATGCACATAGTACGTAATTTCTGAACTGTCGAAAGCGCCGTTACGTCAGGCCCTTACAGCTTTCAACATCAACTTTACGCGCTCGCATCGACGTTTTTTTCCGTTCAATTTCGCATTCAATTTTATTTTGTGTACATAATTTATTTCTTCCAAACCCTAAAGTGCATATCGACTGATATTTGTTACGTTTGTGAGGCGCACAACCGCAGCGACCGGGAGCAATTTTTTCAAGGGAAATTTCGTTCTCCGAATGCACGTATACGCGAATCAATAAAAGCGAGCGGTTTTCTTTTTTTTTTTTAAGTATTCGCGTAACAGCGGAGCAAGCTGCGACGCACAAAGGCCAAAAAAACCAACAACACACATTAACCCCCCCCCCCATATTTGGCTCGAAACACTATACCTACATTCAGACTGTTTATTCGAGTTTACCCCCGTTTGCAAACAGCTCGCTCATAAAACTATCTCGAGCTCATTGGATTTTCGAGGGGTGCCGAGGCCCGAAGAACCGCGCGTAGTGGCTTATTATAGAAATTATGCAGTCGAAACGATTGTTTGTCGGACGTAAACAAAAATAAATGGATTGTAAGTGATTTTGTTGCTCCACTTCCAGCTTTATTACTCAGAATACGTTCGTTATACCTACAGCATTTACTTCATTTTTTTTCCAAGTACTAGTTAGATGACTATACCCTACTAACATTTGCCGAATTTCTGTCTAGTTCAGCCTAGAAACTAGCCAGATTTAAGCGAGTCAAACTAGACATAGATATACTGACTAGTGACTAAAGAGTTTCTCATAAGGTTTTTTTATAAATGTTTTTGACAATGAAAACTTGTAAGTTACTAAGGATTATCATTCGTTTTAAAATAGCTCAATATTTTTTGTATAGTAACTGACAAGTTTATTGTAAGTATGGATTATGATGATATTTTAATTGAAGATAAATTGCAATATATACTTATTCGAAAAGATAATTATCTGTATTTTTATACCAATTTTCCATTTGTTACAAGAAGTTATTAAATCAGCTGGAGAAAGTATAGTTGGAGAAGGTAGCTGAATATTATTTTCGTCTGGGAACGTATATATATAGTTATATTGAAATGTTTAGTGTAAAAAAGAAATTATGAAAGTTTTCTTACATTGATGGGGAGCATCCTGAATATATAGAGCAATCATTTTATTCTCTAACTCTTTGATAGAAAAAACTTCAATTTCATTACGACAGTCAGGATAGGTTCCCCACATGTAACATGATACACGAAGTTCCATTGATTAAGACTCTTTTAGTTTAATTACTTTTTTTCTACTATTTTATTTGTGATAGATTATATTTTATATATCTAATATCTTATATTTTATATATCTATTACTAATAATAATACTGATATATTGTATTTATACATACTTGTTTCTTAGTTTTAATCAGTAGTATTGTCTTTGAAAACATGAATAAAAATAAATTAAGATTAAATATTATTAATTTTTATTTTACTAAGGTAGAGGTCCCTATTACTGAGCCTGTCCCAATTGCCGACAATCCACTTTCGAAGCTCAATAAATTTATAATTTAACAATAAAAAGTTGATTTAAATATTTTTCACTTATATATCTCATGAAATAGAAATAGAAATATGACTATTTAAATGAATTTTTTATTGTTAAATGATTGATATATTGAGCTTTGAAAATGGATTGTCGGCAATTGCGACAGGCTCGGTAATAAGGTACTATTGTACCCTATAATAATCACGTCAATATATAACTAGTTATTATAATGAGTCAAATTTTCTGAACTGGGCCACTAAAACTGGACTATGCGAATTCCATAGTTCTTTTTGTGGATTCTCGTTCATTTATATGCATAAATTAACGCCCCCAAATTTTTTTGAAAAATTTTGATTTTTCAAAAAGTTATAAGCGATTGAGTTTTGAGGCATGTTTTTTTTCAAATTGTAATTATTCCGAGTAGATTGAATGAAAGTTCACCAAACTTTCAGGATAATTACAAAAATGATTGAAGATTAAGATGCTTTATCAATTGGGAAGAAAAACATTTATTTATTAATAAATAATTAGATTTGCAATAAACAATTGCAAATTTAACTAACTTCTCCTAGGTGTAGAGAAATTTTTTTTTAGATTATTATTGTACAAGTCTAAAGCTACTTATAGCCGCCGAGACATTTTGGTGCAATTCATAAGAACAAAAGTTATGAATTTTTAAACATTTTCGCGCTGTGGCTAGGCGTACGGGCGCTTGACTCTTACTCTTTCTAACGCTTGAATTTGGGCTATGATTAGAAAATTTCTTCGTTTTCACATATCTTATTCAATATTTATGTACAGCAATATTATTTACAAACTTTCAAAATAACACTTTCAGTATAATCTGAAAAAATCTTACACTCTAAATTTTTCATATCAACCGGCTTGAAACGGTGTATCATGAAAATTCAAACGTTTACAATTCACATCTTACAATATCGATATAAAAAATATCGATTCTGTTGAAAAATTCGAACATCCATGATTCATTTTTCGAGATATAGTTGAGTGGAAATGCTACATAACATAAACAATTGTAGATCGTACCTAATAGAAGGCAGCACCAACATTCGTTTGTTTATCAATGCGCACGTGTTTTAATTTCTGCATTATTGTAAATGTTTTCACCATGACGCCGCCTCCTAAGTGCTGTAACCCTTTCAGTAAGAAAAGCCACAATAGTTTCAAACAAAATTTGAAGTATATCTCAGAAAATTGTGATTCTAAATTGAGTGAGTTATATGGTTCGTATGTTTGTACCTCTTGTAGAAGACAGCTTTACCGTAATATAAATACGGCAAAAGAACAAAAAGTAAATACGATCCGTGAGAAAATAGTTGAAGAAGTAATAAAAGAATGTGAGTCGGAAAATGAGATTGAGACTCGCATCTGCAATGCAAGAAGTAATTTCAGCGTCTCCAGATAAAAAGTGTCGCCCACAATTTTCAGATGTTGATTATAAGATTATAAACAAATCACTTAGTAGTTGCAGTGCAAATGATCAAATTTTTAAAAACTAAATTTGGTACGCGCAATGTAAAAAAAATATACTACTTTTCTGATGGAGCGGGATCGCAATATAAAAACATTTAAAAAATTTATTGTATCATAAAAAAGAATTTGGTATCGATGCTGAATGGCACTTTTTTGCCACTTCGCACGGAAAGGGAGCTTGTGATGGTATAGGAGGATGCGTCAAAAGAAGTGCTTATCGTGCAAGCCTACAAGATAAAACCATCGTCACTACACGAAAACTTTTCGAATGGGCTTCAAGATTTTTCAAAAAAGTGAATTTTGATTTCTGTTCAATGGATGAATACAGAGAACACCAACAAAAATTACCACCTCGCTTTTCTAACGCTAAAACAATCAAAGGAACTCGGCAGTGTCACTGTTTCAAGCCAGTTGATATGAAAAATTTAGAGTGTAAGATTTTTTCAAATTTTACTGAAAGTGTTATTTTGAAAGTTTGTAAATAATATTGCTGTACATAAATATTGAATAAGATATGTGAAAACGAAGAAATTTTCTAATCATAGCCCAAATTCAAGCGTTAGAAAGAGTAAGAGTCAAGCGCCCGTACGCCGATCGTCGCGCCTAGCCACAGCGCGAAAATGTTTAAAAATTCATAACTTTTGTTCTTATGAATTGCACCAAAATGTCTCGGCGGCTATAAGTAACTTTAGACTTGTACAATAATAATCTAAAAAAAAATTTCTCTACACCTAGGAGAAGTTAGTTAAATTTGCAATTGTTTATTGCAAATCTAATTATTTATTAATAAATAAATGTTTTTCTTCCCAATTGATAAAGCATCTTAATCTTCAATCATTTTTGTAATTATCCTGAAAGTTTGGTGAACTTTCATTCAATCTACTCGGAATAATTACAATTTGAAAAAAAACATGCCTCAAAACTCAATCGCTTATAACTTTTTGAAAAATCAAAATTTTTCAAAAAAATTTGGGGGCGTTAATTTATGCATATAAATGAACGAGAATCCACAAAAAGAACTATGGAATTCGCATAGTCCAGTTTTAGTGGCCCAGTTCAGAAAATTTGACTCAATAGTTACTCACCAGTATCTCATGAGTTCCGAGCAGTGAGTTTCTCACTAGAAGTAGCGTTACACTTCTTACTAGTCACCGGTTAGTTTTACTAGTAAGATACTGGTCAGTCGTCTAGTAAAACTTACCAGTTTCTCACTATCGGCTAGGAGCAAATGTTAGTAGGGTAGGTACGTATTTCAAAATGCGAAAGAATGACAAGCGGCAATAAATATAAAATGAAATCTTACGCATTCCTTTTCGCTTCATCAAAGAAATAATTAACTATTTACGTCTGGTATTGACCGTCAGATGACGGTAGCGTATGCGTATTGCGACCTACCCCATAACGGTGAATCTTACCCTATTTTGTAACTGTTGTGCACTGTCGTTATAACGTTCATTGTAAACAAATAGAGGGGCGCCTATCATTTTTTTTTAAGATAAAAAATGCAAATTGGTCCTCGAATCGCTCTTGGAATTTCAGTCAATTTCGATTGGACGAAAATTAAAAATCGTATAATTTTGAGCGTAGTACTTATAGAAATTTTTGGGGCCAAAAAAATTTTTTTAAAAAACTTTTTTTGGGAAAACAATTTTTGAATAAAAAGGGTTGGGAAAACAAATGGCCCTTTTTAAATATAAAATTTCCGGGTTTGTTTCGCGAAACCCCAAAAAAAGTTTCAAAACTAATTTAACCCTTGCGAAAATTTTGTTTTTTTAAAATTTCTTGGTTTTTTTGGGGATTTTCGGGAAAAAAATTTTAAAAAGAATTTTTTCCAGAAATTGGCGTTTTTGGGCTTTCAAGCTTAAATTTTAAAAAACCATAAAAAAGCATAAAAAAAAAAACCCTTCAAAATTTAAATATCGTTTTCAACTTTTAATTCTCATACTAAAATTTGGTTAATTAAACTTCACAATAAGTTTAAAGGGCGCTTCAAACGTCCTAAACGGCTTTATCGACAGGAGAATTAAACGAAGTTGATAATTTCGCTCAAGCCTTTAACAGCAATACGTTAGGGATTTTCGAATGATTATAAGGTTACGCTCCAAGTAATCGAGAAGTTTAAAGCTTATGAGTGAAATAGCGCCCGTTTTCGGTTCTGGAGCTCAACATTAATAAACTTTCATAATTCGTCGATTTAACTTCAGAAAAAGTGAAGCGTCTAGGTTCAAATTTGGAATTCCACATTCAAATTTATTAAATTGCCGAAATAATTTAAAATTTAATACCAAGTTAGCCAACAATTCAATGTTATTTACGGGATAAACTTTCGATTAAAGCCTTCACGTCGAAAATGTTCGTATGATACGTATAAATTTAAAAGGCATTAACCTACTGCGTCTGTAATTACGTGTAAAAAGGCTAAAGTACGGATGTTCTCATCTTTGACGTTCAAATTAACAGAGCTAATGCCAGACTGAAGAACTGCAGGCTTAACGTGGAATTCACGAAGATCAATGCGAAGAAGTTGTTATCGTGACATAAAATTAAAAGTACTCGATTTGATAACGTCGGATTTCGTAAATCGATTAAATTTAAAAATGCACAGTACACGGATTCGAGACGAATTTCGGAGCTAACAACATTGGTCTAATACACGAATATCGCGATTTCCAACGCGAAAGTCTAAGAAATTAGGATCTCTAATTAATGGACAAAAATGACTCGAATTCCTGTATCGAAGTCATTAAATACGATATCTAAATGACATAACAATTAAACGAAATATAAGCGAATTCAAATTCAAGTATATTGCGGCGTTTAACTCTACGTATGTTTCAAAAACTTCATGATAACGACTTAATTTCTAGTACGAACATAAGTTTTTTAAATTTATAGATCGAAATCGATGTTAATTGAAGCCAGTCGAATAACGTTCTTATAACGTATGTTTAAATGAACAATGCCGATAATTCTAAAGTTCGGAAGCTTTAAGAATTGTTATGAATTACGTTTCACAGCGCGAAAATCAACGTCAAATTATATGATTTCTAAGAGTAACACGAATCGACATTCAAAACGTACATTATGCGTTTACTAACGGTGGGAATGCACGAAGATATAATTAGATCAATAGCATCTCCAAATGGAACGAACGTTACATGATGCGCTGTGTTTCGTAATGTAGGCGATACTCACTAAATATCGCGATAACTAATCCACAGTAATTCTATATCGAGTCGCATGAGTCGAAATTGTGAAGTAAAATTAAAAATTACGTACTAAGTAGTTAAACAGTAATCGTTTAGTTAAATTAATATTAGCGCTAAAATTAACATGCAGTACCTGTTGTAAATATAAATCAAAATTCGTAAATTATCAAGTAAATTATACATCGTCGGCGAAATTTAAATACACGATTTCGAGCCGTTTATGGTGTCAATTGATCAATTTAGACATAGATGTACAATTAGTAGTGACGAAGTAGAGACCTAGTAAAAGACGAGTAAAAACGTTATGTTCGAACTTTATTGTATCTCAAACTTAAAGTTCATCGTACGAGAAATTTCTAACTTTGAAATTTATTCCAAATTCAGAACAACCGTCAATGCGACGTCTGAAATTAAGTGTATTTATTGGGCTCTTCGTGCCCATTACTGTATTCACCGAGTTTTACGCGAGCTGAATATTGACGTGTACGATTCGAATTACGCAAGATGTTTATTGATCATCTAATTTGATCTATAGTAGTAATATGTTCTACGATGCAACAATTCGTATGGTAACTCGTACTATTTCCGAAGAAATTAAGTTTACATAATCAAATACTTTTGACTCCGTAATTTCGCTGTTACATCGAATTGGTATAAAGTTATGACTAACGACGATGTAAATGCAATGCAAGGGACGTTAAATAAGTCTATATCGACGATTTTCTAATTAAGACATCATAATACGTAATTAGTAAAATTCGTAAGACGAAATTAACGATCAACGCCAACGCGAATTGATTTTTAAACGAGTCGATAATTTCAATAGCGATGTAGGAAGATATGCGAAATGCTTGTACGAAATTTAGTATGTACGCTGATCAATTGATTAAGAAATTAGATGTTATGGGATTGATAGCAACATTGAATTATAAATGGATCGTTACTCAACGCACTTTGCAAAAACTTGCTTGCATGCGAATTAACGAACTTTCAGTTATATCTCAATTTATATGATCGTCGAAATTCAGCACTAGGATAAGAACGTTAAGTATAACCTAAGAATTTAGAAATTTAAAAATACTTCGTTAAGGAACTTCATAAATATATAAGCAGCTTCAACAACGTCCACAATACTGCCGCAAACGCAATTTAACTCGAACATATTCGAATAATTCTATTGCACGGTGAAAGGCTTTCTTGGAAGTACGGGGAAATTTAATGTATGACGTTTAAACGATAATTAACGATTTGTCGACTCAATAAATTCGCGTTCTAATACGCATACGGAGACATAATTTGTATTAAAATGGAAATTCTCAGAAAATTACAGCATACGCAGAATAAGTAATTATTGCGGCTAAATTAAAAAGAATTCAGAGCAAAAAATAAAATAATTAATGATTTCGATACATCGCTTAAATACACCGTCTAATCGTAACAAATTAGTGAATAAATCAGAACGAATTAATCACAGTATTGTCCAACAGAATCTAAATAGTTCGAGAAAAATACCCTAATTGCAACCGGTCGTACGACGTATGCTAAATTAGATACTTCAGTATTATACAAAAAATAATACAGTGACAAGATAATAATTCAGGCATTACGCACTATAGGCCAATTTGAAAACAGATATTAATGGGAAGTCATAAACCTTCTGAGTCAACAAATGTGCATTAACGATCTATGTTAAGATGTGAACTTCAATTTCGAATACCTTCAATAGTTTACAAGTAAAGCATATTGCGCGCATCGACATTACCTGTTCTAGACTGACGATACATTGCGCGTCGTACGGAATTCAATTGAAAGTAGTTTGATCGTTATAAGCTACATACAAACGTTGTATTCTAGTCAGACAGTACCGTAATTACACATCAAGTTAAATCTTCTCCAATAAAATACGTTAGAAGACAAGTGAAAATTAGAACGTTGATGTCTAACGTGCATCACGTCCAGAAATGTATGAGCGATTTCGAAAATTTGAGTATAATTTCGTAATCGGGACAATGTCGATTGACGTAACTCGATTGATGCAATGTAGACGATCAATTATAAATGCAATAGGTACTCAAAATCTAATGTGCTTCAGTCGAGTAAACGATTTCAGCGAACATCGATGATTCAATGAAAAATCTGACGACAAAGTCTTCGCATCAATTTATGAACTTAATACAAGAAAAGATCGAAGTTGCTCCATTAGAAATCTTTCAACCGTGGCAGTAATCGTGCGAGGATATAAAAGCAGTTGAGTATTGTGAATCGTTACGTTAAGCTGTGGAAAATAACTCGCTGTAAATAACGCAGATATAGTCCATTTCAAACAAAGTTATCATTTCAGAACAGACACATACGAAAATTATCGACTAAGATACCGAACTCGCAAAATTCCGAATTTACAAAAAATGCACAATTACGTAACAAATGCCCTAATTTTTCATCGGCATTAATAGTAACGGAATATCGTTATCGTATTGCCAAATTAGTTACAGAACTTACGCCTGTTACCGCACATTATTAATGCGTTATACGAAATGAAGACGATTTCGCGTATTATCTAAGATTTCAAATCTTAAGTCGATATTATCAAATACAACTAAATTTTTCTATCAATTTCAGCGATAATCAAAGTTGGGATATCTATTCAATTTACACCATGTCAGTATGACGGATTTATGACTGAATATGTACATAACAATTACTCAATCATTGACTTAATAATGCGATGCTCAACTGATAAATCACTTGATTTAAATCACTTTGATTACTCATTACTTGGTTAACTGTAATTAAATAATTGAAATTACGACCGAATAAAATTTAATATCTTGGAAAAATAGTGTAGTTGAGTTTATCACGAACGTTTGTAACAATTCTTGAAATTAACGCGATAAGAATTGAGACGAACTCGATATGTCGCAATTCGCGACAAATAATATACGCAAATAACATGCAGTTACTAATAAAAAATTCGTAGACTATCATCTTTAGATTGAATTTCTATCTATTAGTATCAGCTTAGCGCAGATTTGCGGAACGTCATTTACGAATAATCATCCTCATTAATAACTAGCACGATCTGACTACACATATTCATTACTAAGTACAGCGGTACGAATTATTTGATACGGTCTAATTACATAGTGTATTACATAGCGGTCCGCTGAGCGAAAAATTTGCGAACGATTTGCAATGTTAGTAGACTATTATCCGTACTTAACATTAAGTATATTCTTGCGTAGTTTCGATTTACGTTCTAAATTACTCTATCTGATATACAACATGTACTAATATTCGAGAGTTAAAATTAAATTCGCAAACGTTATTTAAGCAATTGAATACGTAATACATATTTTCGAGACAATCTATTTGAAATATCGATAAATTACAATAACCAAGTATATAGTGTAATTTCAAAATATCTAAGATAATTGTAAATAGATTTGTAGTATTGAGTTAACGATTATTAGTGTTAATAAAGGGATATTAGAGTAGAAATGAATTGTTGTTCAGACAATAAACGTATTACTGTATACAAATGTTGAAAATGACAGTGTAGACAATTGATATAAAGTTCCATCAAGCAATTTAAGATTATAAAGTGTAAAAAGGACATTACTAAATTTTATTGCATTAGCAATTTTAGATCCAATGAAAATTGATACGTTAACAAACGTGATGAAAATCTGGACAAGCGAATTTGATTCAAATGTTGTGAATTAGTCGTCGAAATTGTACGTACGTACAATAATATGCTTTTTTCAAAATTATAGTATCCAACGTTTCGTTAATAGCCAAGTCAAAGTTACCAATAACCAATTACAACAATTTTATGCGAAAGAGAACTCCAGTTCGACAAATAACGCTCACCATTCCAATAACCAAAAAACAAAGACTTGCATTACGAGTCATAACGTTGCGAAACATGCTGACAAATTACGCCAATCCGCCGAATAACCGCGTTAAACTTTCGTTCGTAACCTACAACTGATTTCGGCAGTCAGTCAGCTCATTCATCCAGCGAAAAAAAAATTACTCCTGAGCAGTTGGTCATTGACAATTCAATGACTCCAATTCCAAAATTGATATCGCAACTAACAGTTTACAATTCCCGTCTAGTCAGAACAAATATGATTTTCAAAATCATCCCATAATTACACTGCATATCAAATTCACATCACCGCGATATCGGTCATTCGCTGATTATGACACCGATTGTAACATTACGCATTGCCATCGAACGAATTTAATTTCATCGGTCAAAACTCGAATTTGCACGCCAAATATCATCCTAATCACGCGATTCTCTCGAATAAATATCATGATGCTCCTAAAAATCTCGAACATTTCTATCCACTAACATTTTCTACAGTTAGGAGCATGTCCTGCATTACGAAGTCTTGCGACGACTAAATTTAAGCATTAATTTTGAATGTTCAAAACGCTCGACTCTCCGACTCTTGGATAAAATTTCTGAACTAAGTCTTCTGGAAACGATTACCGGTTCAAGTTGCAGACAATTTACAAAAGCGCGGAGTAGACTGTATGTCAGATTCGGAAGAGTATCACTACAAGTTCAACTCGCGTAGTATCTATTGCTCTGAATACAATTCCAGTAACTCGAATTTTATATTTAGAATTGTACTTCCTAATTCACTATGAGTTAATGCTTCTGTCTGCGATTGTGAATTTCGGAATCATTATTAACTCTATTCATTATTTTACATTTCGAACTTGTCGATCCAAATTTGACCATTATTAGCGAGTATCGAGTTAAACTGTCAACACTAAACATTATCGTAGTTCACAGTTATCGAATCTTTGCGTCACATATTTAAATGTTACACGTAATAAATCACGCATGTTGTTTGTCGAATACCAATGTCATCCGAAATTTAGCTACTTACGCAGGTAAATGAAATTTTGATATAAATTTAGGAGCACTAAAAAGCGTATAAGATATACTTAGGTACCGTAAAATACGCCACGAATAGACACTAGAAGTGCTTAACGCGAGATAAAATTTAATTACCCATCTACGTACCTACTTAATTATCTAGCGTAAAAGGGTTATAAGTCAGATCAAGTTTGATTATAGCCTCTTGTTCCGGAATCACGAAGTCGGTACTTACTTTTATGTTAATCGCATTCATTCCGTCGATAAAATTCGTTATCATTTCCGTCATCGACGATAATATCGAGAACGCCTTCCGTATTGAAGGAAGCGAGCGATGCCCACGCGGAATTAAATTTGATATAAAGCCCTTTGTAGAAAGAAAAGCCTTCCAGTTTTAGATGGAAATTTACGAAAACTCCATGAAGGATCATATCGTTGAACCCGGAAATCCTGAGAGACTGTCAGTGTTGAGGATCGTAATCGAAGCAAAAAATTTAAAATGATGAAATATTCGGACGGTGCGGACGAATGGCGATGGCGACGCAGCGCGACGGCGACGCTCGCAACAAACCAGCCGTCGTAATTTTTGCCCGTTTAAAGCAAAGTCCATTAGGGAGAACGCCGGAACAAGTGTATCGTTGCGGTTATCTTTCATCGCATTAGACTCACGTTGCGGTTAAGTTCTTGTTTAAGTAAACTAATTATTGTTACAGCCGGTAGACGACTTAATCATCCGAATAATGCGCGAGTGCGTTTCACTTGTACTATAGGTAATTGGCTAATCAACTGCATGCGGCGCTGTCAGACTAATTTGTCGTATTGCAGATCGATCGTTTTCTACGTATTATGTTGTAGAAATGGTGAGTAATTGGTTTTTTAAAGAATAAAATTCGAATTATACGCGGTATGTTTTATTCGTTGTATCGATGGAAAAACGCAGAAACGGACCATCATTATTAGATTTAGGACGGCACATCTCCATTGAATTTGATTAATACATGCGCGAGGACTAACAAATTGTCGAAAACGAGCAAACGCCAAATTACCATAATGTATACGGTATACGAAACATTTACAATATCAGTTAATTGGACGACAAAAACACTGCTAAAATCTTAGCAGTTACGAAAAAACGATTTAATGTCAAATTCGTTTGGGGAATTATCGCGATTATTTTTTTTAAAGATTTTTAAAATCTAGGGCACGTTTTTGCGGTTTTGATGTAGTCGTATCGTTAATTCGTAAAAAATTAATGAATTACAAATTATTTCGATATATCGATCGCTAACTTCTTGTTTTCTAATTGTAAGCTGTTATGGGGGATGACATGGCATAGAGATACATTCTTATTGGTTTCCCATTTACTACGTTTCTCGCTTAAGGGGATAGAGAGGACGCTCGAAAATGAATACTTATATATCGTTTTTTTATCGTTGGTGACGACTTCGAAATGTTTCTTGACGTTGTAAATGAATGATGTATTTTTTATAATTATTTGATATTCTGAAATAAAAATGTATTGATCTTAACATATTGTTACATTTATTGTATGTACATGTATTGGTTTATCTAGGTGATAATATCAATAAAAATTGAAACTTCACTTTAGTAATCTCGCAATTTTAATTTTTATAGACGTTTTATAGTTACTTATAGTGAAAATATATGCACAGTTATATAAAACATTAAAATTGTGAGTATTACTAAAGTGGAAGTTTTAATTTTTAATCGATATTATCAGTCTTAGATGAAGACCAATACAGATTCTATAAATGTAAAAATATGTTACAAGTACCGTTCCATAAATGAACCACGTCACACTGTCTATATGGACAAAATAGGAACTCACTCAAATCGATTTTTTTATATGCAAATCGATCGCGTCTTAATGTGGACAGAATAATTTTACCATTGAAGCCAAATCTGTGACTTCAGTTATTAAGACCCGTTAATGAAGCACATTTATTGAACAAAATTCAGGGCTTTAAATTATGTCGGAAGTTAATAAATCTGTCGCTCGTTCAATTTACGGAGGGTCATGGATAAATACGTTTCTGAAGAAAACACAAATGACACAAATTAAGTAGCAGGTCAAAACGTACAGTTAAAATAGTGCTCATATTCTCCAGCTAACAGATTTTAAATTTCGCGGCGGATTTCTATTGGTTTACGTCATCTAGAAAAGTTACAAATTTTTAGTTCATGTAGTTCGGATTTAAAGTTTAGGCGAGATGACATTTCTATAGATAATTGCTTTGAGTATTACGATAATATTACGACCTGCTGTTAAGTATTAAAATAAATAATTACGTCCAGTTTCACGTATTTTATCTTTCACTTGATGTGCTTAGTGAAACCTATATGTAATTTTAACATGTCATCAATAAAAAGTTATTAGTTTAATTGTTTCATTTTAGTTCGGTATTAAAGTTTGGAATTATCTGACATATTCATATAGATAAATTACAGATCTGCGCACATATTTAGATAATTTTATATAGAGTATTATAGTTACTTATTGTAATTAAAATTTGTAAAAATATTGAATTGACGTAGATTCAATTCTACAGTGTGCAATCGTCACTATCTTAGTAACCTGTTCATTAGAATGACGTGTATTGCATGTAAGCGACTTATTGGAAAAGAAGCCTATAATGTTATTTTAGTATACATGTTTACATTAAAATATTATTCATCGTTTAAATTCTGATGATCATTTACTACAGTACTGTCATCTGTCTTTTAGCAGTTAATAAATTGTAGTCTTCATTGTACGTCATTAATATACGCAAGTAAATACCAATCAGCAAATACTGCTCAAAATTACATAAAAATCTAGTTAGCTGGATTAGAGTATTGCCATATTGTTCGGTTACCTAATGTGTTATATTAACCAAATTTTAGCGAACCCGTATTTCATTTTTGACGATATGACGGTAGCATTTCAATATTAATATTTACTGAATTCATATTCTTACATTATTTTAGAGCACGTTAGAATAGATCATCTAAGAAGGTACTACTGTAAGCGAGCTTAAAACTTGGAATAATAATGAATTGCCTATAGACTAATAGTTTTGTAGTTACATTTTATCCATAACTATAAAAGCACATTTATGTCATTGATAAAGGTTACTGGATGATGACGTTTCACACAGTGCTGAATCACACTCGTAACTCGTATTTATGACTATTGTTATCAATAAATATGTAGTCTTTCTTTATACCATCTAATATTATGGTCAAGTATTAATCACCCATCATAGTCACTTTCCTAATTACTTTAACACAACGAATTACAATAACAGCAATCTAGTGAAAACTTTTTATTGATGACGTGAAATTGCCTGATAGGTTTTGGATAGGCCGTGAATTGATTATAATAGCCACAATTTTATGCGGAGAACGATTCATCTTTTTGACCGATGATAGCATTAGGAACGATACTGTTTCGGAATATTAATGATTTATCTGAATTATTTATTACATTACAAAGTTATTTTACCAGATTACTTGACAGAGATCTCTTCATGAGATGGTCACTACTACCCACTTAAATTAAAATTAATAATTTGGAGTTATCCTATAGATCATAATATATGGCGATACATCTTTTAATAGAGGTAGGTACAAATAAACAGCTACATTATGTGTATTTTTGATACTTTAATTGGCCATAATTTTATTATTTAAATTTATTTGAGTCACAATTTTGAATATCATGAAGTAATTATTTTTTATTGACGTTTGTTATTCGAATGAATAATGATTTATGAATATTTATTTTATATTGAATCTGTTTGTTAAATGTTATTAAGAGTATATTAATAGACTTGTCACTTCTAATTATTAGCTCTAACAGCAATTGGCAGCAACTGTATTATAAGCAATTGTAAATAAGCAAGCGTGATGTAAATAAAAATCGATTGTAGTGTTTTTTTTCCATGATAAAGTGTGCGTGAGTCCATTGCAAAAAGTAAATTTTACCGAAGAACATGTTGTGTTATCGTCGATATGCTATTAGTAATGATACGTTTGTTCGGATAATATCAAATTGATTTTTCCGGTGATAAAAATCGTAAATATCATATTACCAGATTTTAACAGATTATATCTTCATTTAATTCAATAATTCATTTTAATAGAAAGTATGGGTTATGCCTTTTAACAAAATGCCATCGATATTATCTTTTATAGATAGGTACAAATAATCTCTTAGTTTTGTATACATTTTAATGTGCACAAAGCCAAGAATTTTAAGCCATTTAAAGAATTATTTCAATCGTTTTAAATCTCAGACCAGTTTAAGTAGATAGGTACCGACCCGTCGTTGTTAAGTACCCCGCAATAAATAACAAAGTTGATTTATGAACTCAAACAAATTTGATTTTAGTAGGTTCTCTTTTGCTCTCACGAAATTCTCATAAGAGCGTTAATTAAAGATTGCGGCTTTATTTATAAATTAACAAAATTGGCGCAATGATAATAATTATTGGTCACATTAAGACGAGTCGATTGATATAAAGAAAAATCGATTTGAGTGGTTCCTATTTTTCCATATAAAGTGTGCGTGGTCCTTTTGCGGAAAATATCTAAAAACTTATCTTTGTTATCGTACAAGATCAATGCATTGTAAATGATATATTTTTTATAATTATTTGATATTCTGTAATAAAAATGTATCGATCATTTACAGACTATCAAATAATTATAAAAAATATATCATTTACAACGCCAAGAAACTTTTCAAAGTCGTTACCAACGATAAAAAAACGATATATAAGTATTCATTTTCGAGCGTCCACTACTATTCCCTTAATTTAAATTGACGACAAATGAATAATAGTATTTTTCAATTTAAAAGTTTCCGATAATTCCCAATTAAAAGGCTCAGTATATTCAATTAAATGCCCTCTGCTTTATACACCGAGAGAACGAATCTATTGGTTCAACAGTTTTCGATATCGTATTTGGCGAATATATTCTGTGCATTAGTTCAACAAAAAAAATCTCAATCTAACCGTTATGTGGGTAAACTCAATCACTGCGTGGTTCAGGTAATAACTTTTTATGTTGCACGAATTCTCTCATTGTTAGTGCAGGTATACATAGATATGATGGAATTTCCCTATCTGTGGCTAATTTTAAACTTCAACTCACGCCTAGTTCCCTCTAATCTCTGCCTAAATTCCTACTGTGGTGATGATGCGACAAAATACAATCAATTTTCTCATTTTTTAACATTAAATCGTCATTTTCCGACCGCCTCCTGCTCTTCTATTTAACCGCAACGCAAAAAAACTTGAGCTCGCTCTATCGACGATAAACCGCAAATACGCCAATCGTACGTGACGTGTACTTACTTGTCCGCACCGGCATCGGCATAAGCAAACATTTGTTGGCGTCCGCAAATGTTGCCCTTGTTTACTTCGGACGTTCGTTATGCGCGCACCTCCAGTTTTCCCGGACTCGGCGGCGGCCGGCTACCGTTCTCGAGTTTGTTGCTCAAATAAAATAAAGCCTATAAAAACAGACTGCCTAAATTAAAAGGATGCGATGCGTAATAAAACCTCAACAGAACGCGACTTCTCCTTTCGTCCGTTTAAGTAAACAAGTAGCGACTCGCGATTACTTAATTCGTTCGATAAGACGAGACACGCGTTGTTGGTTGGCGCGAATAAATTTTCATTTTTTTTCCGGGCGAGCGCTCGATCGCCGGATGTTCCGTTATAAATTATTTTAGATGCCAAGCGACCGTTCATAAATTCGCAGATTTGAAGTTTGCGGATGATGTCATTTATGTAGGTTCGGCTGTGAGCTCTAATAATTTTTATTTTTTTATTGCCCGATGGTCTGTTTAACCTGGTAGAAATATTCGGCTGGCCGTGAAACCCTTCCGTTGCGGACGGCGAAAATATATTTTCGCGTGTTTAAGAAGTCGCTCGTTTTTTTTTTATATATATTACTAATAATATGTGCTAATAGGTAACTACCTGCGGGTCGCGCTAAAAGATGAGTTAATCATCGATCGACTATTTTTTCAGAGGGTGTTGGAATGTTTCTTTACAAAAAGCTCCTCGATGGACGGCCAACATTCCGACGAAAACGTTTTCTTTTATAAATAGGTAACGGTGCTGCTGCCACAATGGTTTTTTTTCTTTGGAATTTTTTGCTCGGCCCGCGGTCGATGATTCATTTTAGATTTCGTTTGATTAAGTTGGGGATGACTTTGGATAAATTTATTATAACCTCGGCAAGGCTGCGAGTTTAGGATGTTCGGTCGTTTTGCTTACTCATCGTTTATCGCGTGAATTACGACCGATGTAATTGATACCGGGCGGCCTTCTTGTTTTCGGCGAGGATTTTCGATAATTTGCATTTTAGCTGGACATTTGAAAGAAACACGTTTGAAAAATGTTGCCGGTTCGTTAGTGGCGCCTTAACGAACGTAATGAATAACGTCGGCCTCTCATAATTTTCCACTAGCGATATATGTTTGGGTCGCTTCAGAATCAAAAAAAAATGTTATGGCCACGGTTATTTTTCAAATTTTGCAGTTACCCAAGTTGTTTTTTATTCGTATTAAATTGGAAGACTGGTTATGACAAAAGATGACAAAAAAAACGAAAGCGCCACGTTCCGTTTATCTTTAACTAAGCTCCTCCGCACGGACGCTTTTTAGTGGCCGCCCATTTAAAACGCATCGGGCCGCTTAATTACAGGAACGAGTGAGTGCTTTATTTGGCCACGTCTCCGTACGATACGGAAAATAAGATTTTCGCGTAAATCTTTCGATGGAAACCTTAAGCCGATACGCTTTTCACAGAAGTAAGAAGCGATTTAAAAGTCCATAAAGACGAGCTTTGGCGCGTTTTCCAAAAAGGGAAAATATAAACAAAATTGTCGAAATGGCGGCAGATAAAATAATCCACCCTTTCATTTTAGCGAAATCTAAAATTTCCCTCGCAAAAATGTTATACGACGTAAAAAGCGGGCGGCGCGCTTCGGAGTATCGAATAACGATTCGCGAGGTTCTTAATTCAACAACAACGGAGGCAATCTTCCGCTGGCTTTTTCTCATTCGATAGATATAAATTCTTAGATTAACTTACCCCCCCATTCGATCGTAATGGTAACGACAAAAAGGCAGTTTAGAATAGACATAAAACAACAGTGAACTCACCCTAACATCGATTTCGTGTTCCTTTTCCATGGCGTACATAATGGCCTCAGATATCCTAGTATCCAAGCCCCGGATAACTGCGTCGGCATTCACTCCAACTTCGTTATTGTGCTGCTTAACCGCGATAACAAGTCTTTCTATAGCTTCCACGTAAGAATTCCAAGGAGAATCTAATTCAGCGACGTACTTGGTCAAACAGCCCCTTAAAACGTTCAAACAATACCCCGAACAGGGCTTCGCGTTTCCACCGAGACCGAGACACTTGGGACAATATGTCATCTTCATCAGAGCGTGATGACACTCGACGTTGCCCTTACCACCGTCCTCCGTTAAAAGGGTGTCGGTGGTATTGAGAACTTCGACCCCGATATCGAATGCTTGTAACAGAAGTCGCGTCGCCTCTAAACTTTTCGCGAGAGACTGGGAAAGCTGACGGGGAATGTCGCCGAAGGGTTGCACTTCGTTAATTGTCTGTCTTAGACAAGCCTTGTAATCCGGAGAAAAATCTTTAATGAGGGTTTTTACAACATGATGATATACTAGTGGAAATAGATCCGTAAAAAATTGCGTAACGGAAGCTTTGATGTCGATATCGGTGGTGGAAAATGTATCGTGGGACTCGTTTATTTGGATATATCGTCGGATGTCTTCGTACAACGCGTTTATAGGATCTTTATAAAATATTGACATTCTTCTGTACACTTGAGAAAATAGTAGAAGCGTCTTATTCTCGGATTGGTTCGATAGCTCCATAACGTGATCTGAAATTAAACAAAGAACGACGATTAAAAAAAATTGCCCCGAAAGTATAAGCAATTTATAATTCTAAGTTAACCTAACGTGCGTTCATAATTAAATCGGGACTCGATATTCTCGTTCGAAACACCTTCACGAATTAACGATTTAATTTCTTCAATACTGAACTGTTTTATTTAAAAATTAAACGAGACGGCATTAGGGGGATGGCGAGGTCGATCGTAAATTATTTCAGGGCGCGTAATAATAACGTGTCTATAAAAATAAACGTCGATTCCTTTTTGTTGTAAATATTTAAACGAAATTTTTGTGCCAGAGGTATAGAGAGACGCCGAAAAGCTTCCGATCGAAATAACACACGAAGCAACGGCCCGAAAAGTTTCTCTCAAACGATTGCTTTTCAAATGAACGAAGAATCGAGGCGGACGCGGAAAATTTCGAAAAGGTAGCAATTGTTAATGGCAACGGCTTTAAACAATAACCGTTCGCAGGAACGTCACGAGATATAAATTTAATAAAAGCCTGTCTGAGTGATGTAACTGAATCGACCGAAACGGTATGACGCCCGCTTTTCCTACGGTGGGGGGGGATGCCTCCAGAGATATCGGGCACGATCCAACATTGAAATAGCAACAAGTTCAGCCCCTCAATTCCTGGTGGCTCCCGAGTCATGGTCAAACTCAAAATTAAAAAGAATTTTTTCTCTAAAAAATATAGGGCGTGGGATACCTTAAGGGGGCGCGCTTCAAACAAGTATAGTTTGATTTAATTTCGTCACCTATAGGGTGTCCAAATAAAATATAACAATTTTCGTAACACTGTCTTTTGTTAAGTACGTACATCCTGCAGAGATATCACTTTTGTAAATTTTTATGTTATACCTAAATGTTATATCTACAACGACAATCATTTCAAGTAAGATTGATTTTACACGTGGGTAGGTGGTGATGTTAGATCAGAAATATAAAATGGTATTTCTATAGGGTGTACGAAAAGTAGTGTTACGAAAATTGTTATATTTGGACGCCCCGTAGATGACGAAATTAAATCAAACTATACTTGTTTGAACCTTCCTAAGGTGTCGTACTCTCTAATATTGTTTTTCAAGGCCGTGGCTTTATCAGTACCCGAGAAATTTTTTTTCTTCAATTTTTGAGCTTTATGCCACACAATTCGGGAATCACACGTGAATTGACGGTCTGAAATTATAGGTAATTTAGTGTTGGGCCATACCTATGGCCCAACATGTGTGTGAATATCCCACCATAAAAAAACCGAGCATGCCTTTTGTTCGGTCCGATTCGATTCGATTCGATCGCTCGACGCATTAAGAAATTACGTACTTCAATCGTATTTTCGATAACTCTCATTGTCAGTTAAAAAATGTTTATGTGCTAAATGTAAGAGTTGGCAACGCAACGCTTTCGCTTACGGTATTTTTCGCGAGACCGAAATTTTACAGGAGAACCCTTTTAAACATCCCTTAACGGAAATTGTTACTACACCGACTTTCGCGTCGCATAGCTGCGAGACTCGCAATTTGCGTTAATAGATGTTTAAAAGTGTTCTCGTATAAAGTCACAGACGTGTAAAAGAACCGCGAGTAAAAACGTTGCCATATCCAGAGCTCTTATAATAGTCTAGTTATCGTACTACTTAAATTTTTTAAATTACGTACATACATAAAAGTACCGGTAATTAAGAAAATCTCGTTACCGACGAAAATTACGTCAACGCGGCCCGGACGCCGAATCGTTGTTTTTCGAGTTTCGGTCTAAAACGAAGATTACGATTGTAGTTTCAGCTGATGAAGACATTAATTAGCGAGAATGTGTGTACTGGGACGCAATCCCAGATGTGTTCGTTCTAAGCAAGCAATTTACTGTATGTTGCGGATTGTGGTTCAACGAATGTCCTTAATAAATCGCGTTCTTGCCTGCATACTCGCTTAATCGATAAAGTTGTGCTTTTGCAGCTTCGCCGAAACTGTCCCGAGAAAAAGCTCCTTTTCTGGGAGAATTTTCTAGACATATACATATATTTATTCATATCGTACCGAAATTTTCAGCAACCAGATAAGCGTCGCTAACGCGTACAAACAAAAAAGGAATTCTAAAAAGACCGAATATCGCTTTACAAAATTCAAAGTGTTATGGTATTATTGCCGTTGTATAAAACACATCACGGCGCGCCGCATAATATCCGAAACGTTTTATTTAAAATGGCGAAATAATTCTACGCTTTATGGGACGGTTTTATAACGCCTTCTTGGCGTGGCAAACTGGTTTCGTAATGTATACGGTATTATAAGTTAACCGAAAGCAGGTCTCCCAATAAATTTCTGCATTTGAAAATTACGCGTAGGTATAGAAAATTAGAGGAGAAGTAGGAAAATTTTCCAAAAATAACAAAACGCCCCACTTACGCCACGAAGGAACCATTCAACAAGTTGAACGGCGGCAACGCGGCTTTCTTTAATTGTTCTCGGATCAATTAAAAAAAATGTTACTGCAGCAAAAAAAAACCCAATAAAATGTAAAACTTCGATGTTCGATAACGCAAATATTTACCTTAAATCGAACAATATTATAAAAGTAAATCCGAGAAACGCAAAAAACGTAAAACAACACAGTCGGTCCGGCCCTCAAAGGAGAAAAAATATCCCGCGCGCTTTCCCCAACGAGGAGGCCCGACCCGCGGCCATATTTATGTAGGTATCAAAGAAATTGGAAAACTCTCGAAATTTATTGAAAGCAAATAAAATCCGACTAACCTAATAAAAGATTATCAAAGGAACTTTTGCGGGTCAGAATATGAGGAAGGAGCCGAGAGTTATAAAAAAAAAACATTTTTGTTTTCGGAACAAAACGTCGTGCGAACTCTAAACGCCGCGTCCTATGCGTCGAAACGAAATGTGCATTTTTAAATTATTTATTAGATACCTGCGCGCTTTATTTTGGTGCGCGGCGGAAGCGACATTAAAAATAGTTTACGAGTAACAACGCGCATAATTTATTGCCGGTCGGCTGTCGGAGCGTGTGCCTTTCTTTTTACTAGTTTCTTGACCGATTGATTTTCACGCGCGAAGCAAAATATACGAGAGCGATTCGAGAAATAAGTCGTGGTGTTCCATTGGTCGCCTAATACACGCTTCAGATCATTTAAAACCGTACATAATTATTGTCTAGATCAGAAACAACGCAGCGCCGTGACGAGGGTACGAAGCGCCTATGGCAAGTGTCTAACTTGCCCCCCAACCCCGAAAATAGGTTAATACATTTAAAAATACAATACGTTTTTGCGGGCGTCTATTTCGTAACGCCCTCGCTACGGCGTCGACCAGAAGACCTAAAACGTTTCGACGAATTTCGCGATCAGATTCAATAAAAATGCGAGAGCAATGACGTTCGACGTAAATTCTCAATTTTGTGCGGCAGTAGACCGTCTAGTTTACGACGTGCAAGGGTATAAATCTATCGATTTGCAAGTTAAAAAAAAATACGATAATACGACCGCGACAGGTTCGGATGAGAAATCTTAGATGAAACCTAACGAAGCATCAAAAAACTGCGGTTTCGCGATTTATTATGTCGCCGCGGTTCTCGCATAATTCGTCGAAAGGTAGCAGATTCGGGTTTTCGGCGATTCCGATATACGTAAATCTTGGACGAAGATGGCGTCGGGTGCAGCAAAAAGTAACCATATTAAAAAGAGTAAGTACTAAGTATAGGTACGTACGTTTCGATCGGGTTTTTATTCGGAGGCAAGGACAACTCGTGAAATTTACACTGACAGACAAAAATAAAAGAACGTACGTCCAACAATTGACTCAATTTATACAAGAAAAAAACCGACAATTACGTTAACTGAATTCTTATTGTATCCATCTTTGGTTGACCGTGGCAAAGTCAGTGCCCTCGCGACTAATAAAATGCAGTTAACGTGTCGAGTTTTGCCGCTAAGATGGTTGTGTGTGGGCAAATATTAATTGATGTTTACCGTCCATCGGTGGTACTCGTTCTCCCACTCGCACAAATTCATCCATTCGACGAACTTACGACTCCAACGAAAATTAGAACTTCGTTTTAATTAAGATTAATGAACATCCTAAAATTCGGGGAATTTAAATGCGAAATGCGGGACAAACGGCGAAAAAAGCCGGTGACATTTTTATTTGTCGAATTTACGGCGATTCCAATAAAAACGGTTTATCGGACGAGATTTTCTTATTTTAAGTGACGACCTGTACGTACGTACGTTTTTATTGTTCTGTCGAAATCGAAAAAATTCGAACCTTATCAAGTTTGCGCGATTAAACCGAAAATGGAAATGCCCCATTAATTATTATTTAAATTGCGACTTGGAGAGAATTTATCATCGAACTCCTGCTTCACGCCGATACGATCAATTTTATTGGGATATTAAACCTGGATAATTTAATTAATGGAATATCGCTCCGAGAATCTTACGATGGGAAAGAATAAATAATGACGATAAAGGAATCTATGATAACGATAGGTTTTTAAATAACGCGGTATTTGTGCAATCGTTCGATTCACGATGGGCGCAAGTTAGAACCGAACAACATATATTACGGCGAGGTTAACGTTGTCCGTACCAAAAGTAATTAGAAGTAGAATTACGCTAGAGAAAAAAAACAATCTGTTTAGAATTAAGTATATACCTTTGTTCGTTATATCCGAGATTTTTAAAAATAGAATACCTTTCGTTTTCGCTTATTAAAAATAAATAATTAAGGAGATCTGCGGACTAACAACAAATAATGTCCCACACACGGTCAATTTGTAACGCGACTTACGCCCATCATTTCATTTGAACATAGAACAGGAGGGCTTCTCGTTTTGGTGAGGTGGTGAATTTCAATGTTGCTGCGGTCCGCTGTAGTCGAAGAAATTTTTGCGGGGAACGAATGCTTGCATGTTCAGACACATACCTACTTATCGCCGATTACGTACAGTACCTACAGGTGTTTGATTACGTTCCGTGAGAATTGCTCGAATTATGTAGACATACCTAGTATCTGATGGACGTTTTATTTACACTTCGGCAGCGTAAATTACGTTCTATTTGAGGGGCAAAGAATAAAAATTGGCAAATCGTTGTGTTTTAAGACAATTTCCCTTGTTAAATTAATAACCAAACATTTTTTTGGTGTATTTCATTTACACTAACCTAAAGTCACCTAATTTATACTAACCTAAACATGCCTACGTAGTATATGTAAGGGTAAATTAATCACGAAAGTATTTAAGTAAACAAGTAGAAAATAGGAAATGTATTGTATGTCAGCATATTAGTATATAAAGACTAATTAGAGCGAAGGGCAGTAGAATAAAAGTAGAGTAAGACTAGAGTGACAGTGTACAGTTAAGTATAGTGTTAAGATAAGTGTAATATCAATGTAATGTACCTATATATAGTGTAATAAAGGGATGTTAACGCACAAATCTTGCACTTGATTGCATTAGACAATAGCGAAACACTGAATCCCTTTCCCCCGTTTACCAACTTTTGAAAATGAAAGTGTTTGGTGAAACGAACGTTTACTATCAAATAGTGCGTAATTTACGCTCCCGAAGTGTAAATAAAACGTTCACACAATAATACATGACTCGAGAAATTCTCCATTCGAGAGCAATTGTCTGCACACCGTTTGATAACATGTTGCAGGTGCGAGTTGAGTCGCGGAAAGAATATGAGATTTGAAACAATTTATTTAAATTGTTTTATTTGAAATTATGTGAACGGGAATCTTTCGCTTAGCTACCTATAAGTAGGCACTTGGGCTTGCATCCAAATTATCCAAAATTCCAAAAAAAAAGCAAAGCCCCGAGAATCATTTTTTCAACGAAAGCAGACGAGGCGATGACGCGACGACGAAAAATTGACGCGCAAGTCCCGCTCCGCAATTTTTAATCGAAATTATAAAAAAAATAGCTCGACAATTAAGTACTAATGACCGAAAACAAAAACAAAAACCATGCGAGCAAATTACAGATCGGGCGATACCCACTGATTGAAATCATAATGCGTCACCACACCTTCTGAAAGTTTAACGAACCCATTGTTCTTCCTATTTCATAATTCCCCAAAGCAATTATTTCAACGACAAAATAAAAATTACGTACCTACGTAGGTATAGGGCATAAGTACGAGATTACATATAATTATTCATAAAATTTCGCAACAACTAGTTTTTCAATTCCACGTTTATACAAAACAACAACATTTTATTTTCAACTCGTCGCATAAAAACGATACTCTGCACATAAATAAAATTGACGATATGCACGTGTGCATCACGCCGAATTTATCGCGTTATGCACGCGTAGATTGTTTCGAATGCGATTCGTAACAAATATTCCTATCGAGACAAAAATGCAACGCGAACTTTTCATCGTCGGCTCAAATAAATCAATTTCCTTCCTAGAGAGAAACGAAACTTTGTTATTAAAACTTTTCTACGGGAGAGCTCTCCCACTCAACGAAACTCTCGACGACATAAATCCAACTTTAAATTTTTGACTTGCAGACTTACAAAAAACAGATTTCCGCACAAGTTGACCGCAATAAATTTTTAAAGTTATCTTGGGAAAAATACGTTGTTTGTTGATTTGTCAATGGCGCTTCGGGAGACTTTCCTTTAGGAAACAAAATATGGGGAAATAAGACGTCCTCGGGGAGAACGCGCGAACTCCGCGAGATCTCGAATGCGGAAAAAATAAATAAAAATAAAACCAACTTTTAACGACGATTTAGATTTAAGTATCTACCTAATCAAAAATAGTTACAAACTGCGCGTGTTGTAACTTTGGGCGCTTTGTGAAGACGTTTCCCGATCCATTATCTACTGACGAATATTTATCTCCTTCGCTCTATTTTTACTTTATTAAATCAACAGCGGTGGCGAACTCCCTGTTTATTTGGGAAGACAATTTTACGCCATAATTGCACTTGAATAATAGCACGCTAGCTCGTCGGAACGGACAAAATTTGATTTTCATTTAGTACATGGGAGTTTATTTGAAGTTAACGTTAACGACAAACAAAACACTTCAATGTAGTTAGTTAGTCGCAAATGCCAGCATCCAAATTTAAACTTATACACGTGTTAATTTAAGCTCCGACGCTGCATTTCGGCGTACCTTTGTCGATCGATAAAATAATCATTCTGCCTCGTTCATTTGTCGTCGATCGTCAAATTCAACTCTTTCGAATAACAACCAATGCAAGTAACAATTTACAGTTAGTCCGACATTAATATCGACTTCAAAAACAATTCAAAGCGCCGAAAAGAAGGGCGCGCTTAGTTTATTATTCGGAAACGGAAATTAAATTGTTGGAAATACATTTCGTTCTAGACAGAATAAAACCGGATTCGCATAATAAAAAACGGTGTATTCTATCGAAAATTATAAAGAAACATGATCGGTAGATAATTTTATGCCGATTCCAAAACATATTTCGCATTACCGATTCGACGATTAATAACGGACATTATATATTTTTTTCATTTTTGAATGGCCGCCATTTAGAAATGAGTCGGTCGATTTAGCTGGTTAACAAACACGTCTTTTGTTTTCGTAAAGACAATACGCTGTCCAAATTTCAGCCTCCTACGATCAAAATTGCGACCGGAATCGTGTCCACAAGAAATTGATTATAAAAGGGTGTCCCAACAAGAGCGCCGGATTTAATTTTAAAGAAAAACATTTAATTTTTTAATTAAGCAAACATTTTTATTTCAACATAAAGAAAAATAGTTCCGATCAAACGTGAAATACGACATCAGGCAAATGGCCACCACGAAACCTCTGACACAGGGTTATTCTTTTGTTGAAATTTTCAATAACGTTTTCGCATAAATGTGGCTGTATTTCACCAATAACGCGCCGTATTTCCTCTTTAAGATGTTCAACTGTTTAAGGCTTATTCGCATACACCTTTTCCTTCACATAGCCCCAAAGAAAAAATTGCGTCGGCGTTAGATCGCACGATCTTGGTGGTCAATGTTGATCGCCAAATCGAAAAATGACTCGGCGTGGAAACTTGGTCTGCAGTAACACCATTGTTTCACGTGCAGTGCGGCAGGTCGCACCGTCTTGTTGGAAAAACATGTCCTCCACATCAATTACATCCAATTCGGACCACAAAATCTCCGTTAACATTTCGCGATACCGCACACCATTAACAGTTAGCGCATTTCCAGCCGCATTATCAAAGAAATACGGCCCAAACACTCCGCCAGCCCAAAATGCGCACCAAACAGTTACTCGCGGTGGATGCATTGGTTTTTCGAGTATCACACGAGGATTTTCAGCATCCCAAATCCGACAGTTTTGCTTATTTACGTATCCGTCGAGTTGAAAATGTGCCTCATCTGAAAAAGTGATTTTCTTCGAAAAATCCGCATTAATTTGATGATGTTCCAACACCCAATCAGCAAATCCACGGCGCTGCTCATGGTCCCTTGGCTTGATTTCTTGCACCAATTGAACCTTGTACGCGTGCAAATGCAGATCTTTTACCAAAATTCGTTGCATAGTGCTTCTGGAAATGTTTAATTCTTGACCACGATGCCGAAAGGAAGTACCTGGATTCTCGGCCACAGATTCCCTTACTGTGGTTATATTTTCGAGTGACCAACAAGGACGACGACGAACAATGGTCTTCTAATCCATCCGCGTAAATTTAGTCTCAAATTTTTTAATTAAACGCCTCACTGTCGATTCATTTTTCATTTGGCGCATTATTGCGACCGAAAACTTGACCTAATTGGCGAACAGTTTTCGCAAAACTTTCACCATTATTGTAATGTGTTTTTACAATAATTAAACGTTGTTCGTTTGAATACTTCTCCATATTCTTAAATCGCGTGGTCTGTACGTGACAACTGTAAAAAAAAAATCACCGTACAACTCGTATTCACAAAATGGCGGCAAATTTAAATCCGGCGCCCTTGGGACACCCTATATATGTGACCGACCCAAAATGAGTGACCTATATTTTCGTGATCTAAGGAGTCGAGATCGGAGAAAATCCAAAAGGACACGTCATCAGACAGGCTGTAATAGTTTTATTTTCTACGAAAATTCGCTAAAATTGTCAATCACAGTAAAAACCACTTAATATAAAGGTACGTACCTACGAATCAAATGAACCGTCGACTTTGAGTAACGCGAGAGCTTTTACGAAAACGTTTTTGTTCGAACTTGTGATGATCACGCCAGGATTTTCTGTAAATTATTTATTGGGTAATACTGTAGGTATAGTCAACTATACAGTATCAACGAGATTTATAAATTTTCTATCGATTCATAGTTATTGCACAAACATAAACGTTAATATAGGTAATAAAAATATAAGTGATGGGAAAGTACGATTTTATAAATAAGTACTATCTTCGATAGAGTCGTAAGAGGTATTAAGTACCTGAACATCAATTTCCAGTAGTCGCAATCAGCTGAACTTTTATCGCATCCAAATAAAATACTGATAAAACTGGTTCCAATAATTTGACGCATAGGATACGTATATTCGAACTTATCGTTTCTTCACCATGTGCCTCATAAAGTGTCTACACTTATCTACAACTCAGTCGTGGACAGAACATTATACCCAAATTAGGGCAGATTCGCTTCTGTTTACGACCCCTCACCTCTACGCGGCCACCAGCAATTCTTTTATGCAACAATAGTAAAAAAACTTTAGACTTTTTGACGTAAAACGACCCTCGTTTCAAAACAAGAACAAAACAATCGAAAGAAATTTTAAAAAAGTCGGAGCTTCGAGAACAAAATCTTGACCGAAGCGATGTCGTTCCCGTGTTCGAAAGAGAAATTGAAGAAATTAAGATAATTAGCGCTTGAAATTCATTCAAGTTTTACACAACAATTTGAGAAATGTTTTCAGAATTGTAGGAATAAATTTCACCACTGCCTGGGCGCGATTCATTGCGTCGCCTTTTGTGGATATCGACATTAACATTAACATTTAAAGGAGGCGGTGCTGAAGCGAAAATGGAATTTTAAGAAAATTAGTTCCGGTATAATATCTATACTATTTATTTTGTTTTTGTTTTAATACCTATTTAATATCTACCACATAACGAATTTTATGCAAAATTTTAATATAGCAAGACATTAGATAAGAATAATATTCGCCAAAGACGAAAACGTCGAGAACAAATCGATCTTTCTATTGAAACGAGTACCTTTTAATACCTTATTGAGATTCTGACGTTGATAAATAATCGCCTCCGTGCCGGCGAAGCCATTTCGAAGTTACATAATTTCGTTTTTTCTTACAATTACCCAAGACATTTTTTTTTAATTTGAAAATTAAATCCCTTTTTAGGTTGTAAAGTTACAAACAGCTACTCCAGATGTTCAAAATTTCATACACGTGTGGCCAAGAATTTATACAATTTTATTTTCAAGACATACATTGATTATCTTAGGCTTCCAACGATGAAACTCCTATAATAATAATATCGTGCCCCCGGACATATTACGTGCACAATTTAATCGCAAACGGATAATAGAATAACCTCTGGCGCGACTTAATTTAACGAATTTAAATCGACAGTGTAATTTTACATTTTCAATTTAGTTTTATTCCGTGGCCCTCAGTTTTGTTTTCGAATTCCCATTAATTAGTGGCGGTCGGTACCTACTACATAATTAGTAAACGCGCGTTTAAAAACTCCGCGAATGCAAATTGCGTTACTAATTAATTGGAGCACATATAGATGGTAATTGTTTTACTTTCTGCAAGGGAAGTTTCGTTTCGGCTTATGTAATAATTTTACGTTTCAAAGCAATATCGCAAGTAATGTGGCGAAACACTAATGGTTTGTTAATAAATGAAAACACCACCCTGCCGCGGTACGACGATAATACCTGTTATTACGTGCAATAAAGATTTACAAATAATGTATCTGTCGGAGTACAAAAGGAAATTTCATAAATAAACCACATAAACTGCCTTACAAAGTAGGATTTTACAAAATTCGCGACTCTCATATTCGGTTTATTTATCCTGCAGGCGCCCCTTTTCAATTAAAACCTTCCACAAGGAAATCCCATAATCTCGTTCGAATAAATCGCGTGTACATTAAAAAAAAAAAAAAAGAACGGATACGTTACACTTAAATATCTCGAGAAACTCGGTTTCTGCGAATAAGGGAGAGGAAAATGGAAACCCCTAAATCAATCGATCTGTCGCACTCAAATTTACTGCGAATAGAAAAACCCACGATCACTTTTTCACTCTCGCTACACAAACCGCCGCCACGTTAAAAATGCAATATTTGTAATTTTGTCGAGTCAAATTTGGAAGAGGCACGCCTTCTTAACGCGTATGCCCATACACGTTTACGTTACTAATATCTTCTTAAACTTTTATAGCGACCCGGATCCTGTATAAGGATGTCCTTTCGGCGTCGTCATAAAATATTAAAAAGGTTTTCCTCTATAGATACGACGACACTTGTCAATCGCGCCTTAAAATTTTTATATCGAAACGAGCGAAGGAACTCGACGAAATTTTTACTTTCCCGTTTTATGGGTCATTATTAATGGCGTACTGCGGTTTTTATTGCAAATAACGTGGTCGCGTCGCCGGACGACGACGCGACGTTTCGTATTGAATTGGCGCACGTTAAGCTTAATTGAACTGTTTCACGTGGAAGAATTCTGTGGCGCGTTTTTGTTTGTACACACGCGATAGAATCGGTCATCCAAAACTGCCTAATTCAAAAATAAACGTTATGGCGGAAAAGCTAGGCGTACGTACACAGCTCAACGAGTTTAATTTGGCTCGGCCGCGCTCGATGCGAAGTACTATAATTAGTCAAACTTTTACCTAACGAAGACGGTTTTATAATATGGACACTTTTGAATTTGCACAACTCGTTAAATCAATATACCGTTAGTATGAAACGCTTCGGTACACCGTGAACACTTTCCGTGGTGGCGAAGGTGTCCACATTAAAGAGGTTTCACTGCATCCGGAAAAATTCCGTACAAAATTAATCCCATCACTAGGATCGCCTTTAACTGCCGATTGATTGTAAACGATCACTCGACTTGCGCCTGTGTGCTAGGAAGGTCCCTATGTATGTATTGTATTTTGATATTATTCAAAATAATCGAAATTTAGTTTTTTCTAGAATTGCTCGAGTAAACATACTCGAAACCCGTGGTCAAATATTTAGAACTTTTCCCATCTTTATCATCAGTTTTACATCAATATCGTTCATGTTAAAGACGGCGGCAAGGTGGCAAAACGTCCAAATGGATGCGAACAACCCCGTTTCCACTTATCCACCTTGCAGCCGAAATTAAAGGGTATAGCCGGATAAGCATGGCAAAATGGCCCCCAAAGAAATCTACGAAACAACCTATATTATTACATTGGCAAGTCATAAGGAAACGATATATACACGTTTTACTCCCTGACCTTCAGTAGTCCTTGAGAAAATCAAAAAAGTATGTACCGGGGGAACTATTTTTTAAATTCGTTTATCTACGAAACTATTATAGCTACGAACATAAATCAAAAACAGATTGTTGGAGAATACTTCAATAGCATAACATATGTTTTTTCTATTAGTTTCGACTAATAATAACTATTAAAAAATTAATGGAGAAATTTTAAAAATTGAAAATTTTACAGTTCGGCCAGAGTGACAATCATCAAAAAAATGTCAAATATTGCTACTAATGTCTACTTCTACTCCTAAAAGTTTCGTGAAAAAAAAATTGGTACAACACTCTGAAAAAAAATAAAAGCAAATATTGGTAGCGTCAAAACAAAAACGACAAGTTAAGTTTTTTACGTCGTTTAAACCGCGAATAGAAGTAGTGGTCAAGTAAAAAATATAAGAATGTTTCACTACTTACTGTAGTTGTGTAAAGCGATCTCATTGTCGGTACCCATCACCATACAGGAACAGCGCCGGCGCGGCGCTTCAGACGGAGATGCAGTTTAAGTTCTAACATTCTTGCAGTGTTGTTAATATTTATGTTCGACGATTAAAATACGTAGTTCTAGAAATTCGAAAATCGTACTCAAGTCCAAAAAAAGTGCCTTTGTGTAAGCTGTTTACATCTGTACAACCAATGGCTATATTCTTGATATTGTTGAGCCTTTTTATGGTACTCAAAATGATGCCACGATTATGAAACTCGTATAAAAAGACTCCGTAGGCATAAGAACTACGTTACAACCACATGATGTGTTCATTGTTAATCATGGTTTTCGTGATGTAATAAACTACATAACTAATGAAGGCTTTACCGTATTTATGCCTGCCTGTAAAGGCAAAAAATCTCAATTAACTACGGAAAAAGCAAACATATCGCGAAAAGTAACAAAAATACGTTGTGTAGTCGAAGCTGTACATGGTGCTATAAGCCAAAAATATCGTCTCTTACATCACAACTTAGATAATAAACTGCTTCCAAAGGTACGATTGTTGTGATACGGACAAAGGTTGAGTTCAGATGGTGCATTACAAGACGAAATTATTGAATATATGGAAAGCAGAATAAATTCGACAAATGCTTTGCGGGAAGATGTTGATAATCATCATTGGAATCATCGGAAATCGTCTTTTCAACATCTAATGGTATCTGACCTCCTAGATTTTCCACGTTTAACTGAGCAAGACTTGAAAGTTTTATTTACAGGCAGTTATCAACTTTCCCAAGCTGTGTCGTAATTATCAGAAATACTGGACAATAAGAATAATCTTCTCGTGCAGTATGTCAAGCAAACACCACATATTATAAAACTGAACGTACGATCGAGACATAAAAATAATAAAGTATATCGTATTTATATCGATTATATTCCTATTGTTGTGACTGTCCCAACGGTAATAGAACAGTTGGGTGTTGTTCACATGCAGCAACTATAATATATTATTTATCACTCACCCGATAAATGCCGCGTAATATATGTCCAGAAGAGATATTGTCGAAAATATTTGCAATAAATTCTGTTTCTGTTGTCATTAATGAAGATAGTGATGATGATTAATAATATTGACTGTAGGTAAACATCTGTACTCACTCAGGCAACTATATAACCAGAATTAATTAATAACAATAGAAAGGTTTTCTATCGCATTCGATTATATTTATGTACATAAGACATTTGTAACTTTTCTATTAACTGAAATCCCTGTATATTAGACACTTATTTGCATTTTTTGTTTTGTTTATATTTTATATTGTCATAATTGTTGTTTTATTTTGTTATAGTTTATATTTTTGTTTATGTAGGTGCGGTACATTATATAATAGTAGTGACTATAGAGTGTAAATTATTTTTTTCAAAGTGTTGTACCAATGTTTTTTTCACGAAACTTTTAGTAGTAGTAGTAGACATTAGTAGCAATATTTGACATTTTTTTGATGATTGTCACTCTGGCCGAACTGTAAAATTTTCAATTTTCAAAATTTCTCCATTAATTTTTTAATAGTTATTATTAGTCGAAACTAATAGAAAAAACATATGTTATGCTATGAAGTATTCTCTAACAATCTGTTTTTGATTTATGTTCGTAGCTATAATAGTTTCGTAGATAAACGAATTTAAAAAATAGTTCCCCCGGTACATACTTTTTTGATTTTTTCAAGGACTACTGAAGGTCAGGGAGTAAAACGTGTATATATTGTTTCCTTATGACTTGCTAATGTAATAATATAGGTTATTTCGTAGATTTCTTTGGGGCCATTTTGCCATGCTTATCCGGCTATACCCTTTTAAACAAATTTTGTGCACAGTTTCGAACCTCGCGAAGAAACAAAAATTGTTCGTATAATCATAAACTTCCGTTTGGATAAAGCAAAGCAAATTTCTTGCCTCTCCCGTTATTACTCTCTTCCGCACGGGACAATTTAAAATAAAGTAATCGCGATAAATAATTTGTTAAAAGCCCCATTCGTTATCGATTATTCTATAGATCACGTTGAATAATTGCAAATTCTTCTAAATAGTAGCCATTTACTTTGAACGAGTAAATTTCCCGAGGGGATCGTAAAAAGCCTATTTGTTTACATAACAATCTCGAATATTTTATTGTAAATTTTTAAGTGGTCGTGATCGCGCAAATTTATTCGGCACCCTTACCTATACGAATTACTTATTGCACGAAATAAATGTCGCTCCAATAATTTATGAGAAATTTTCGCTTCATTACCTCCGACATTTATCATTCTCGTTAACGCCCCGTCGATTCCGGATTAATATACGTATTTTTATTAATTTCGACGACGGCATTTTAGTCTGGCACGGCCCGGAATCTTTGCGCGTTCAATTAAAATTTGTACACGAACGAAATAAGCCAACCGTGTTTTCGTAAACAAGCGCAGGTGGTTGAAAAAAAATTATTCTACTTCAAAGTCGAGCGTAAAAAAAGCAAGTAATCAACATATTAATCTACCAGTTCGTAATGAGGGCGCTTTTTCAAAACCACATCCCTTTGAAAATTAGACAAGACCGAAATAGCATCCTTTACATTTCGGTACATTTAACGTTGCCGCGGAAATCATAAAACTTCGTCTTAATTGAGTTGAATGTATGTAAAGTGGGTCACATGATAACACGACGATGTAACTGAAATTGCTAAGGAACGATAAGGATAAATTACGGGGCGGAATTATGACGATGTTTCCTTATGCTAAATGGTCCAAAAATTAGTTGCGGCAATGTGGCGACACGACACCGGCAAATTAAAAGACGAATTCTTCGATTCGCTTGTTTCGTTCTGCAAAGGTGGCCATCTGACAAAAAATGTACAATTAACGCTATTAAGCGATAATTATCGCACTTCGACGAGTTACGTGCTGCGAGATTTATATTCCCGATGACAAACATATTGGGGTCGGCGGAAAGGTATCGAAGGCCTCCCAAGTTATTTTAGTAACTTTCTAACTCATTTCGTTAGAAATATACTAAACTTTTTCTCGTGTTATCTGTTTAACAATTGAAATTTGATTCGTTTTTTTTTCTAAATTTAATTCAATTTCGTCATAGAGGAGTTGGCTGGCATAGGTTTTCAATTATTAAGGGCGGTCATTTAGGGAACGGTTTTTAGTAGAAAATAACAACAAAAATAGAAAAGTCGCATCTGTAATTTCCGATATATATTCCGTTAATCTTCGTTCATTTTTCATAGTTTGAGCTACATTTATCGCTTTAGAGCGGAAAATAATAAGAATAACGGCCAGGGTGTTTAGGACCCACCGACGTAGTCGGATCATCTAAAAATATATACAGGGTGCTAGTGAATTAACATCGCGGAAAAAACTACGGGTAGGTAAGATTAAAACAAACAAAAAACCTAAATAATTTTTTTTTCCTAAAATCAATAATTTTCGAGTTATTGCTATTATGTATTTGATAATCGTCTTACTCGAGTATATTCCCTTTAAAGATTTTAAGAACTCGGAAAATGAAACCGACTGTTGGGTCACCAATTAAAACATCTGTACTCGTTAATTTATGGCCCCCCGTTGTAGGAGAGTGCCGATTGTTGTGGTTATTTTCATTTATGAATGCAATTCTTATTTTCGGTTTACACGTAAAAGTTAGATTAATATAATTAATAACATGCCTGTTTTTGGAACAGTTACGTTTAATATTGAGAGACTTGAACTAAAAGGGGTGCTGGTACTAGTTTTATGATTTTGAGAAATTGAGAAATTTCGAAGGGCCTTTAAAGTATAATTAAATGCAAATAGGCTAGTAGGTACTTTATTTTTTTGTTTTCTTACCAAACATAAGGACCTAAAACAAAATTTAAAAACTAAACATACCATAATGACGCAATTAGTGTTAGTAACTTTCAGTGTTATTTCGAGTTATTTCACAAAAATTAATTAGAAATTTTATTAGAACAACACATGCAGATGTAAAAGATTAAAATAAAATGAATAACAAATAGCTACTTAGGTATCTCCTTAAATGAGGAAACATTTTGGATATTTTTTACATTACAATTTATCAATGACCGCAGAAGATATTTACGACTTCAACCTCTACAATCGTTTCTATTTGCTATCGTAGTAACCTAATGGAATGCCAGCTGAGATAACGGTACATTTCAGAACCCACCAATGTCACTTGTTGAAATTTAAAGAGGAACTACTGGTTTAATTTCTCGGATAAAAACACCCTCCGCCCCCCTCAAAAGTAAATTTGCTCAAATCAAAAAATGTTACTAAGATTTTTTGTTTGTATTAGTCTCAGGTACACGTACCTTTCTTCCGCGACATTAATTCACTAACACCCTGTATATCGTAACATCGTTGAAATAATAGCACCTCCGTACCCACCGTAGGAGGTGAGTAGGGCTATGCCTAAATACTTCTAGGTAATAGTAATAGTCTTTTTAGGTCCTAGATTTGGTTTACATTTTTCTAGTTTTGGATTTCATTTTTCTGATTTTGTTCGAAATTGTATCTGCTTGTTATTGGTTGGACTTGAATTTTTGTTACTGGAGGTTGACTTGGAAGATCGATTTTGGTTACCACGCGGAGAAAGCTAAGTTTAATCAATTGTCGTTCGGAATAATTTATATTTTTGTTATTGTTTGTATTAATCAATGTAAACGAAGTGTTTCTCGAGAAGCATTAGCGTATTTACATATTTATATAAAATTGTTCATATTAGATTTCGACTTCATTTAGGTCCGATACCAAAATTCACTCTTGCATTGTACGTTTCTTGATAATTTACCGGAATTTACCTATCGTAATTATTTAACATCGTATAATTTTAGTAATTTTCCCCTTTTTAATAGTTATTAGCTGTAAGGAAAATTACTTGGCGCCCTTTATTTTTTTATTATTAGAACCCTACCGCACTCCACTGTCTTTTGTTAGGTGCTTGTTTACCATTATTAAATAATATTTTTCGATCAGATTTTATTTTATTTTTATCATTTATTTTTTTTGCACGTAACAAATTTTATACATAATTACTTTGTTTATTTTAATCGTCTGCATAAATTCTTTAATTAAGTCGATTTACTCCTTAACCACCCCTGTAAATCGAAACTTTAATCGAAGTCTGAACGCCCCCCTTCTACGTTATTAAATACATGAAAAAACAAAGTTTAGGTGGGTACTTTATCAAAACAAACTCACCAATCCAAAGATACTGTCAACTTACCCGAAACAAGAAAAAAAAAGAAAATTAATATACAAACTTTACACAATTTCATCGCATTTATTTATAAACATTACTTATATAAAACGACGTCGAATAAAAACCGAAAAAAAATATATCACGTACGTATATATAAGAAACGTAATTCGGCACGGAAATTCTTTTAACAAATAAAATAAATTGACGGCCATTATCTTTCGTGCGTCTCTAAATTTGGAGACGGGCTTATTAAATTTAACATGAAACGTCAGTTTGCATTAACTATTGTTACGTTCAGGAAAGGATTTCCTGATATTTTGCCGGTTTACAAGGAGATTTGTTCGATTTTCCATGAACGCTTCAAAGATTCAAACCGCACAAAGTAATCGCAAACAGCTTTAAGGCTTCTGTTTCTATGACAGGCTTAACTTTGACGTTTGGCTGTCAACGTGCGATTTATGGAATTTTTATTTTACATTTTAAGAAGTACTTTCAGGATATCTCGCGCCATTTGCAAGCTGCCAAAATATTATCTCGCAAACCGTGCGGACTAGGCTTTCGTTTAAATTATGGTAGTATTTTTTTTTTACGTTCAGCGCCAAAGCGCCTGCACACACCTTCGGGTCTTTCGAGGGAGCTTTTTAAACGTTGTAAATAAAATTTTGACTTTAAACGTCAATTTCAATATTCAGAAGTGAACAGTTAGAAATTGCAAACTGTAAAAAGTAAAGACGTTTAAAATCGATTGGCACTAGGAGTCGGCAGAGATCTCAAAAGCCTAAATCCCTAGACGACGAGAGACACCGTCCGAAACATTAAAGGATTTGTAAATACAGAGTGCATTTGTATTCTTAAAAGATTTACGATGATTGTTTTTTCGGAGAATACGAAATTCCAAACCGATTCCAATTCTAAAGAATATACGTTTGTAAGCGAACGTACTATTAAGTGGGCCTTTTATCATTTTCCGATAAACAAGGGACTACAAAAATTATACTTGAATTGATCGATTTCTCGAGTTTGTGTTTTATTAAAAACGCTCTAAAACTATACAATTTTCATAGAAAATGTAACTTATCATAAGAAGCATTAAGTTATAAATCCGTCTTTACCATATACAGTGTGTCTACGAGTTCTGGGATCCTTCGATAGAGCCTAAACTAAGCACAATGGAAAAAAATATTTTAGTGATCCAATATTGTGGTAGAGCACCCAACTTTATTATTTTAAATAGAACGCCTTTAAGTAACATTTCCCATAAAATACCGGAAAACTAAAAATATCTTGGAAACGGTTATGTTTAGATATAGAAAATGTAATATTCACTCGATAGATAAAGTAATTCTACAACAGCACATATAAAAAAAATATGACCTTCCATTTAAAATAAATAAGTTATTGTCGTTTTAATTTTGAAAAGTTGAATCATTTTTGCGACTACCCTATACGAGTTAATCAAATAAATAAGCAATGTGTCCGATACATCGGTGTATTCGAAATATACGTCTATCGTTTTCTTTACTCAAACTATTTTATTAAGAAGATATATATTTTTTTAGTACAGGGTTGCGTTTGACGAAATCTCACAAAAAAAAACCATTTTTTATTTCTCAGAAACGATAAACTATTGACTTAAATTTGGATGCTTAAGTGGAATATGCAAAAAGAAGTAAGGCGTCCTATTTAAAATAATAAAGTTGGGTGCACCACCATAATATTGGACCACCCTGTATAGGCGAAAATAATTTTACCTTGTGCGACTCTTACGACCAGCAATTTTTTATCTAAAATATTTTTTTCTATTGTGCTCGAGTTTAGGTTCGATGAAGGTTTAGAGAACTCGTAGATGACTTTTATTATTCTTGCCATTGTGTGGAGCTTAAACAATTTTGTTATCAAACATGCGAGGGTGGAATTTCAAACAGTATGAGAGCAGAATAATCCAAACCATTATTTTAAAATGACGATATATTTATTCAAAGACGTTTGATCAACAAAGCCGTTCTCCATTTTTCTAGCAAGCTTTTTACCAGGAATTAGGCCATAATTTTAATTTTATCTTATAATTATTAATATGACAAATCATGGTCAGTGTGGCCGTACTATACCTACACGCACGAATTATGGTAAATAGATAAACTAGTACCGTGATTTTTGTTTTAATTTTTCCTTTTCAATGTCAAGCTTTACGCAACGTAATTTCCATTATTCGCCGAAACCGATCCCGAGGGAACCCCAATATAATACACAACTTCCAAAAACCAGTGGGGATCAAACAAATGATGTCCGATGAAACATTCGAGGTTACGATGGGTTAGTTCAAGCCGACTGCTTCGTAGCCACACTCATTGTCAGACAATGTCGCAACTGGCATCGAAAGACTTCGTGGTCGACGTCATGCAAACCGTCTGCCTCCCCGAGGCCGAAGTAACCTCAAAGATTCGTCCACGGCCCAACAAAGCATTTTCGGAAAATGCCACACCAAAATACCCTCGGTTTTTGGAGTGCAATTAAAAACCGTCCGCATTCGTGTCAAAACCCATAATAAATCGTCGTTTTATGTAGTTCTGTTTTCGCTCATCGTTCGACTTTTCCCGAACCCACGAGCGTACAACATCATGTCGCATTAATCAAGGCAAATTCCGTTTAGTAACTTAATCCCTAAAAAGCAGTAAAAATAAACCAACGAGTAAAAGTTAATCCTACACCGAAAACCTATACGAAAAGTTCCCAAATATTATTTTAAAAGCTCGCTAGACTAAAAGTCGCCGCCTATATAGCTACTCGTATATCGTTCGGGCATCACGTTGTTTCGAAATTAATTCACGGGGCGGACAAAAGAATGCGAGAAGCATCCACCCTCGTCAACTGTTTCGTTTTAACCCGCGCTCGTCTTGCAACTTCATTTCACTTCCACCGAATCGTTCGGTACGTGCGAAGGTTTCCCACGGACGACTTTTTGTAAATTCCAAGCTTAAAAAGTTCGACTTTCCTTGTCGAACGCTCTGCCCGGCTCCTTCACCTTCTCTGTCTAGACATTCCTCAGACTATCGTCCGTCCTCCTTCGATTCTTCGAGCGCTCTTTCCGACGCGGCACCGACCAGTGCGGGCCGAACGCGGGAACAGGTAGATTTTTCGAATTGTTTCGACGTGAATGTTAAAGACGGTCGGTTATTTACAACATTATGACTGGGACGACGCGCGCCGAAGAAGAAACGAGCCGATATTATTTTCATCGAATTATCTACACTAACCCAATTCTAAAATTATCGTGAGTCATGTCTCAAAGCGAGAGGAGGAACTTCCTTTTTGCTTTTTTTCCCGGAGGATCGCCTTTGGCGAAACGTTGCAACATCAAATGGGGCTGCACGAATAAACATGATATTATTAATCGATTAATTTATACAAATGGGGAACCGGTGCGTGAGTGTGTTTCATTAAACGATTATCGTATAGAACTGTGGGCAGACAATTTCGTTCTAATTAAAAATATCGACTGGCGAGAATGTAAATTAAAATGGACTGAACGAAAAAATTCGCGGCATTCCGAAGGCAACATATTAAAAATTTATGATAAGTAGCTCGATAAAAGATTAGACTCGCAACGTAAAACGTTTAGAAGTTAACAATAGACCATGCAAAATAACATTTTGATAGTCGCTCTCTTAAATTATTGAACAACGACGTTGCCATCCGACTCGGCCCTATTAATCTTGAATGGTACAAAAGCGTCTTCGTTTCGCTTATGCGAGATTGTGTAAGTCGCTCGTAATTCCTCGTAAACGGAATTGAATTTTGTTTTATTAAGGCCATTTTACATGCTCCCCGGACTATAAAAATTACACGCAAACGTAACGACCTCAATTATGCCGCGCTAATTAGGTCCGCGAAGTTTCGTAAAGCAAATTATGAAGAATTTATCTCGTCACGTTCACACTCAAAAGTGTCGTATATTATACATATGCAGGTAGGTGTGTGTAGCCGCCGAAACATATTTAGCAAACGAGCTCGCGACAAAAACGAAGCAAAACATACCTACCTACATACGACAAGAACGGCGAAATTTCTTCGTGCGGTCAACGTTGTTTCGACGTCTGGTGTCTTTTCAAATAATTTCCGAAATGAATGTGAAATTTCACGCCCAAAATTTACGACCTGACGTCTAGTATTAAATTAATTGCGCAATTCGTCCAGTTATTTTTTGCCGAGAGTTAATGATCCAAAAGTGAATTAAGTAATAAAGAATGCAAGCCAGGAGGATGTGACTTATGGGCCGTCATTTATCAGCTCGCATGGCGATGCCAACTTAAGCGATTCCGTAGCGAAACTAATTCGTCTACACCCTAAATTAATTCGCAAAACTAGATGTCTTCGTTACGTTTTAAAACGGCATTATCGGCTATTTATCACGATAAGACCGTCGGCGCGCTTAATTAGTTTGGGGATATCCACGAATTCTGCCGCGAGAGTGCACGAAACAATCGAAATCACGTTAAATATCGCGACGACGAAGGTAGGAAAACATCATCTCCGCACCCATACCATCCAATTATTGTTCTCAATTACTTATAGATTACATTAGCCCGAATCGCTTTTTTATTATCTTTAAATGTTCCGAGAAGCGTTTTTTTTTTTTAAATTAAAACTAAAATGTCAAGCGCCGACTTTATGGGTATATTAAGTAAGTAAGTGAAGTGTCGAAATGCGGTCGTGGTAAGGTCAAAATTATTTGTTATATCCAACAATGTAAGCGTACAAGAAGAAGGAATTATTTTAAGTTTCCGATATCAACCAAGAGACGTTCAAAAGATATTATTTAAAATTCACTTTCTATGTTGTACTTCAGGAAACAATCTTCACAACACGCAGTTGTCGTTTAATTTAAAAATCGTGAAGTTAAGCGGCGTAATGTTCAAGATTATGTAGGACGACGCTCGCCACAGAAGAAATCGAGGAATTCAGTAGAAGACAGAATTTTAAAATATCGTTTATGTTAGTGAATCGAGGATTTTTTAAATAGAACTGTTTGGCAAGAAGTTCACATCAAAGGATTAAGCACATAAACAGCATTGTTACTCTACACGATGAGGTTCTAAAGATGTTAGGTATCCGGTAAAGGTTGAAATAGCTTCATTAAACATTATTAAGACGAGCCCTACCTTCCAGTTAAGCTAAACATAACTGGCAAATGTAAATCAAATGGAAAATCGACATTTCGCTCTTTCTTATGTTTCTAAAATTAATTTTTGATATGCTAGTTTGGTACCAAAATAGATCAGCACTAAAACGTTTAGAATTATCATCCTGCAAATCGATGAAATTATCTGATAAGACGTCAAATTATTGTAATCAAATATATGACATTTACTAATCCCTAATTAATACTATGAATGTAAAAAGGTTACGCATGAACAGATGTATCGCTGAATTCCTACGTAGGATTCTACTTATTGTTTTATGTAACGAGATTTTACATGTAACAGGCATAAACTTCACGCCTAACGATAAGTTTCGCGCTAGTTATGAATTTTTGTTATATTCGAAATCAAGATTATCGAACTTTTTGTCTTAACTAAAAGTGTCGTTATTAATAGATATGAGGTAGGTCGAAATCATCAGTACAAAAATTATCAAACGAGTCGACGAAATAATTACAACGTCAAAAATTATATACATAACATATATACAAATCTTAATAATAAACAGTTGTTACGACATCTGGTGTCTTTTCACAAATTTCAGAAACGAATGGATTATACCGCAATCTACGTCCAGAACTCTAGTAATATTAATTGCCAATTGTTCTGTTTGTAACTGTTATGATCCAACCCAATGATTTAATAATTAAATGTAATATTTTGATATAATTTTGACGTTTTACGATTATTTCGTCGCTGTGGATAATTTAAGGTTCGTAGCTGAATGATTTCGATACCAAATATAATTAAAACTAATGTCTTCGTAAAACGTTTAAAAGTGCGAAATCGTTGATTTATCCGATTGAAGTTTATGAACTTACTGAAAGGTAGGGGATCCTTAAAATTAAAACTAAGTGACTGAATGACTTACTTAACTATGACCGATTTTAAAATCATGTGGTAATAAGCCAATTATTTTTAAAACTTGGAACATTACTAATCGTCATATATTTCGGCTTGGTTCCGAGAAGCGTACCTTTAAATGCTACTAAATATATAAGCGCCGACTGATGGTATAAAAGTAAGTGAATTGATATTTTGGTAAATTATTGTTACTATTCACACAAAGTAATGCGTTACATACGTTAGACATAATTATTTTATTTATCGTTTCCTGTTCACCATGGACGTTCATAAAATTCGTAGGTTAAAATAACACTCTATATTAATTCAAGGATACATTACAAGGTGTCCCTGTAGGTGAGGAATGTCATACCAAAATCGTTAGGCCGTTTCTTAAAAATTTCAAATTGCAAAAAGCTGGTCTGTATAGACCGATTTGTGAAAAGGTTATGGCCTTTAATAAAAGTCAAGGCAAAAATCAAAAATCGATTTATTCAAAGTAATTAATTACGAAAGCACTAATTAAACAAGACGAAAGTTCTTTCTAATACATCAATTTTGTGTTCGAAGTAACCATTTTTTATCAATAAATCTGACATGTTTATGGATCATATGACGCGATTCAAAAGGTAATCAAAAAGTAAATTTTACAAGTAGAGTCACATGTTATTGCAGCCGACGTAGTATAAGAAATGGTAAACGTTATCGCGGAATATAAAATTTTATAAACCGTGTCTTCGATAAGAACGAAAAATTGTTACTAATGTTATCAACTGTCTTACTTGTCAAATGCTAGATAGTCAGATCAAACTCATTTTCACAAAAAGTGTGAGTTACGTCCTTTTGGCAAAACGCTGATCATGTCATATTACGTCTCAATTTTCATAAATTTACAGCAAATCTACAAACTAAGTCCTGCGACACCACTTGCTTCTAAAGTATTTTTTACAAGTTGTCCACTTTGAGGTAACGATCATGATTAGGCTACAAAACCCTTGTGAAAAATACAAGCAAATTTACCTAAAACCCAATTCACAACCAAACATTTTTGAAATCTAGCCTTCAACACTTGCCTGATTGTTTCTGTGTGAAAGGTACCTGCCTGAATTAACTAAGAATTAGCAGAATTAAACATCTTCAGAAAACAAATGTCTGCAGAGAATGTTCAAATATAAATAACATTTGTACATTGCGACATCTATAACGTTGTGATAATTAAAACGATACATTAAAGGGTTTCAGTTTCCTTGAATTAATCGAAATTAAGAATATTTATCACCGTAACTAATTTCGTGTAACTATAATATTACCTTCATATCAAAATTGACACTCTACAAGTTGATTGCTATATTGGAAAAACGTACGGAGCAAAGTATCTTAGGTCGAAAAATTATACGACTATAAATGCGTTGAGTTGACTACTAAATCACGCTGCACAGTCAATGTGCAAATTGAAATCAATTTGCGTTTCTACAATTACCAAACATTGGCTAATTTAAAATAAATCCCTTTAGTGAGACCAGAATCAACGAGCTACAGTTTCAGTAATTAAGAAGTGATGCAAAGCATTAACAATTATTTTCAAATAATGTAGTTATTTACGAATAAACCTAAATGTCAATATAGATATAGCCCCTAAATACGTCGTACAACTTAATCGAAGCGGATCTGAATAGAATAACTTGGTCTAGCAAATTTACGAATATTTCAATACGGATTTTTAAATTTTAATATTCAGTATTAGTTTTCAATTAAAGTACACGATTGATTTAGTAATTATTGTGGACTACGTTATACTAACGTCATTTATGAAAGTATTAAGATGAAATTCGTAATTTAATTGATATAATATGGTATGACTAAGAAGATAAGTATGTTACTATTCGCAATAATTCTTACGTTTCAGACATTCTATATAATTGCAATAATGTCACATAATCGCTTATAGTAATACAATACATATCGTTGTTCGACATACCTCGATAAATTATAGCAATGATAAACTTCAGTTGATCGTAAATAAAATCTACAACATAATCTGACAAGTACGATAAAGATAACTCTACGCGACCATAACAATTCATTATAAACATCAGTCCTTTTAATTAATTGACGAATTGATTACCTCTGAACTTCGTCAGTATTCGAAATTAAAAAGTCGGTAGTTACCTTACAATATCTGAGAAATCGTCTGCGACATAAGGGCAAGGTCAAATGGAACATATGACAATAATCGATAGACTAAAGTTTACTGGCAATTAAAAAGTTCATTTTCGACATGTAAATATCAGCAATTCTTAATGAATGCAATATTGAATTTTGAGTCTTGGAAGAGCACCCTTTAACGCTTTGTCATAATTTACTACTAATATTTAAACTTTATAGACGTCGATAAATGATTTCAATACATCTTTAATATTAAAATTTCCTTATAGATTCGACTTGTCTATCGCTTAAGCCATTTTTAATTCGCACCGAAGAACATACAATTTTATTCCGTTATTAAAAGAATTTAAGCTACTCGTTTAAATTGAAATAACGTGGTGCGTCAGATATACATTATCAAGATTGACATTGTAATTGAACTTACTGAGTTCTGCAGCTATGTAATCACAGTTAGAGCGATCAGAATTTTCGACACTTAGGAAACGGCGTATTAACTAATCATTAACGTAGTAATTTTGGCGTATCGAATCTATTAATTGTACGCGTCGCATTTATAAAGTTACGTTTTATAGCGAGACTATTATGAATTATACGAACGCGTTAAAATTAGTAAATCGTTAACTATTACCTATATGCTCATATGTGGACCGTGTAACTATTCGCAAATTTCGTCGACGGATGAAACATTCGTATCAAATTTCAATGCAATAATGTCCAGTGAATTAATCATATGATCGCTTTGACTGCGATTAAATCCCATTCCTGTACGTGCTATACTATAGTATTCGTATTAAATACTTACGAATAGTTGTTCTAATTGCTCGGAGTAACATAATCGAAATCCTGGTAAGAATATTACTAGAACTTTCTTGGCATTTTAATATTCCAATTTAACAATATTTCATGTTAATATGACGGCGGCAAGTGAACATCTAAACTGTCAGTAAAGGAACCCTCCGCTTCACATCGTAATTTAAAATATAAGCGGATAAGTTGCATTAAATGACTCAAAGAAATCTGCAATATATTATTATGGCATCATAAGGAAACATAATCACATTAATCTGACTATTCCGAAAATCAAAGAGTATTACCAGGAACTATTTTTAAACTTCTACACGAACTATTATAGCTCGAATATAAAACTGATTTTGAGAATATTCAGCAAACAAGTTTTCATTAACGTTTCGACTAATTCTAAGAAATTATGGGAATCTAAAATTAATTAAGTTCGAGCGAAACCATCTAAAATTATCGCCATAATATAAGACAAGTTATTCCTTTAACTCCTGAACTCAAATGCGCACTAAAATAATGAATATTGGAATTGCGATAAATTTAAACCATTATTGCTAAGATCGTCGAATATTGTCAATAAGTTTCTACAGCTAAAGATGTGCTTCGTATAGATGTTTCAATTACTACTGTAATGGAAACTGATTCATTTCGTACGCCATCAACATACAGAAAGCCCGTGGCGCGCGTTCAGACGGAGATGGTTTAAGTTCTAATGCAATTTAATGTTATGTGTCGAATAATTACAGTAGTTACAGTAAATCGATACTGGTAGACGAAGTTTCTATAGAAGTACGTTCATGTCGTAATTATAACTGCCTGCACAAAGGCTAAGCGATTCTTTAATTGCTTTGACTTGTACTCAATCGATTATAATCGTAATGAATAGACTCAGTAACCATTCAACATATCGGATACAGGCTAAGCTCCATTAATGCGTTGTCCTACAATGAGTACTAATTAATCACTGACCTAATCGATAGATTCGTATTAACTACGATAACTCGAAACTCTGGAAAAGCATGAGATCGTTATGTGTATGAACTTAATTGTAACCAAATATCGTACTTTACATTCACACTTGAATAAACTGCTCAAGTCACGATCGAAATGTGATACAAAATATCGTTGCATACAAGTACGATTATAATCAATAGTTCATGTAATAAAATTGCGCAAATTTGGCGTGAAGAGTCTATGATAATCGATTGTTCGATGTCATTTCACAATAATGATATAGTTCTAAATTCCTCAATACATGACTGAAATTGATAACACGTTAATATTTCAAGCTTAGGTATTATGATCGACGTCTAATCATACTGCAGTTCATTAAGATCACGCTAACATGAATATAAAGATAACTATAACTTGTATACAACATACTCAACATTTATATCAAACGAGTAGAGACATAAGATAGCAATGTTAGCTTATTTCATATCTACATATAAATATTAATGACACTTAAGAATTATTGCAAAATTTAAACATATTGCAGATAGAACTAATATTCGTATTGATTGAAGATTGTATATAATTGACTATTGTAACTTTTCCATAAATAGATATGTTTATCATTCTATAAAACTTGTATCATAGCATCATAATCAAGAATATGTAATAAAATTTGACTTATAATTAACATAATTTCTATATTGACTATTATATCTGTTTAAACTTATGCGAATATTTGTTAGTATTGAATTAATTTTAATTGTTTCAGTTGCTTAATTTAGTATAGTATGATTATATGTATATCATTTAATACACGGTTTGACGTAAGAATGTACATTTTCAAAATTTTCATATAATAGTATAGATATTAGTAGCATTTGACAATTGAAATGTTATCATCTGCCGAATTAAAATCATGTTTCAATCCTAATTTTAATGTTATTATAGTACGAAAGGTTAAATTATTGGATATTTTATATCAATGTCTAAATAGGACGTTAAACGATGTATTAATGTTTACTGCGTTAGTTGTAAGTATATTCAGTACATGTTAATTGTTCATGTTCTGTAATGAATAACTTTACTATAAGTGCTTTGTAGTAAGCTTTAAACTGTCATTATCAAAACAATGAATTGTAAAGTATAATATGTTAGTTATCGATTAATTGCATCACATATACTGCTCTTCATCATTAATACTTCACGCAATACATTTGTATAAGCATTGATTCAATTAGCATTGTTCGTATATCGAATAAATACTTATAAGAAGCTAAATTAGGCCTAACCTAGTATACATCTCATAATTTAAGATAGTATCGCAATATGTACAAAAATACGTGTAAATGCCATTTATCGAATTTGCTATACGTGCAATATGCAATATCCTTAATCTAATTACGTTATCACGATATATAACTCTCAATAGTAGAATTTGCTTTATTACGAACATAACAAGGTATTACACGTTTAGATGTCGATTATCAGCTGAAATATATAACGAACGATTAATTCTAGGCGAATACTTTGCAAACATTTATTAAAATTTAACGCGAATACATCCTTATTTCGTACATTAATGCACAATTGTTATAGCACTCTGCTAATAATATATATTTCTATAGATTTCGACGAACGAATTTCGAAGAGATATTACGAGCGAAATTTGAAGTGTCTTAATTTTCAAATGAAATATAACTGTTAGATAATATTGTGCAGAATCGATCAAAAACTAGTACCAATATTATAAAATGAATAGTTACGACATTATAGATATCTATTAATTAAAATTATCTGGATAGAACCTGCGAAAACCCGGAAATTAAAGACAGATTTACATTTTAGTTTAACTGTTATATTCAATACATCGTTTTTGATAATTATTAACGTTTAATATTTATCGAATTACGATAGTGAGATATGATAACATGGTATATAAAGTTGAATAAGTTATGTAGTATTTAAGTTGGTAAAATTACTAATTACAACTATAGAATTAATTAACAATTTTCGATTTGCTTCGTTCTTTCAATTATATTCATCATTAAATGTTAATACATATTTTAGCGCAGTCGTTAAATATATTACTATTAGATACGAAAATTATGATAGTTTGACTATTAAATTTCGTATCATATTCGAGTATTTAATATTTGATTTATTAATCTTTTATAGCTATCGTAAAGTAATATAAACTGAGTAATGCTTTAGACTTAAATTTATTCTTTTAATTAAGGAGTTTCAATTTAAGATGCATTAGTGGAAGTATAACTTAAATAAGAATTTTCTACAACTAAAAGTGATTTCAATTTTTATCTATATTCGTTATTATATTGAAATTTATTAAGATGATACGTAATAAAGAAGGAGTTTAGAACTAAAGTATCGATATAATAGAAAGGCCTGTTTGATTACTACCGATTAGGATAGCATATAAATCTAATAAATATACAATTTTAAAATAGTATTCGAGTTACTATATTGATTTTGAACATAACACTGAGAGTAGAAACGTTTAAATAAAGTCTCGTAGTATTATGTATTATAAGGATTGAATAAGACATTGTATGTGATTTACATGCAACTATATGAGGTTACTTGTCAATTTTTAGAAATGAATTCGCAATCAAGTAATTTAATCAGTATAATTAAGACGAATCCGTTTGACGTAATTAGATAACAATTCGCTGTTAGATTTTGAATGGATCAATTTAAATTTATGTAATGCAATACTTAACATTGTTTCAACTGAAAATGACCTACATGAAATTACTATCCTAATAGACACATGTGGTTATATACATACCAATGTGGTCGTAACCAATTTACGATTAATACAATTAATTTGTTTATTGAGACGCATATTCAATGCACACCTTACTATAATTATAGAAATGAATTGTCTACTTGATGAGAAACATTTGAAGTATTACGTTACGGATATATTCTTAATGACTCGTCGAATTCATTAAATTAATTTACTGATATTAAGGATAGTTGTCAGCGATTCGTACTTCAAACATTCTACTACATGTAATTATGAAATGTTAATTCGAACACCGTTAATCGGGATAAATAAGCATCCATACTCGATGTAATTGTGCTAATCAATTGTACATAATTACATTCGTTAAGATCTTTTCACCATATCCTGAAATGTCGAAATATCTTATATTGATGGCGGAAAGTCTAGAGTCATTGATTAGTTCAAAATTAATGTTAATAAGTTACGAATATCTTTTCTATTGATTTGTATTATTCATATTATCATGTTTCTACTGTAAATTTTAAATTTTAGTTCGCTTGGAAACCTGTAAAATAGACACTGAATTGTCATTTTTGTTCTCAAGTTATTTTCAATTATTCGAATAATTTAATTTTCGTTTTTTCGATTATTCTTTATGTAATTATGGACTTACGATCATAAGTATAGTCTTTGTTACACTTATATCATAAAATATATTGTACGTGTTTTTTTTAACTAAGATTTTTTCATAATAATTTAATCATAATTTAGTATTTCTTTATGTTTTCGATGAATTTTAGCATTTCTTACCAATTAGAATCGAATAACGATCTGAGTCCATTTACATATTAATTTTTCGAATTTTAAATTTTCCGCAAAGTAGTACATTTGTTTAGAACTAATTAAGTATTACTTTAAAACACGATTATTAAATTATAAAAGTCGATACTGAAGTTACGTATTAAATGAAAAATAGGTGATAGTTCAAAGAAATTAAAACTTTAAATAATAATTACAAATATAAGGTATTATTATGTATTAAAATAACGTCATTTATAAATTACTTAAAGATTGAATAATGAGTATTAGATTGTTGTTTCAGATTACACAAATTTTACAAATTATGAAAGCGTAAGTTTAAGGAACTTGCGTCTTTGGTATCGTTTAAATATAATTCATTTGATAGTATTACATTCAGCTTTAGATCAGAATATTAATTCCGCACGGACTTGTTTTTAAGTTAAAGTTAATGTCAGAGTATTACATTCAGGTTAACAATGCTGCAGAATTGATGATACTTTTAGAACTTGATAAATTATTTAACAATCTAAAGATTATTCAAATTACAAAAGTTCGTAAATTAGTATTGACTTCAACCAACCTGAACATCTAGAATCACTAAACTTGTAAAATTTGATTAAAGTCAATTATTCTAAGTTAACATTTGATGAAACATTAAATTAAGTTAAAATTGTTACATTAGTATCTTTGGCATTTTGATTTCTTGACTAACAATATTGATCATGATCCGATTATTATAACTTAATACATGAGTTATTCTAAGATTAAGTATGAGTCCCTTTAATAATAATTCAACGCATTCATCTAATGAAACTTTGGAAATATTAAGTGTCTCGTAAAATCCACTTATATTCAAATAAAATGTCATATATTTGTTTTATATCGATACATAAATACTTACAATTTCTTAAATGTAAGTAACTCTAATATACTACGTAATGTATCATCTACATTCTAGATGTCCTTTTAATAGCCTAATTGCATTTAAATGGAAAATTGATTATTGATCTTTAATTGGTTGAACTTTTTAGTTCCTTAATTATAAAACTTTTTAACTGTCATGAAGTATAGTTATTTAATTTCATATTTGATAAAGTATATGTTTGTATAATCGAAAATTAAGAAGTCGATAGAATAATTCACTAGCACATTAAATACATGGCCTCTTATCTTAAATCAAAAAATGCGAATTTGCAAGTGACTTTCAAATTAATAAAGGATTACTTATTACGTAAGTGTCAAAGCATCGATTAATTACTAACTTTTCCATTTTAATACGTATATTTAGCTACTAAAAATACTCGCATTAAAACGTCTTACATTTTATATTTTAAACTATGCAATCATTTTAGTATCATTGGAAAGCATTTTTAAATTTCGATAGGATTAAATTTCAACTGATACGATTTGTATTAACTTTTCTTTTAAAATTTTAAATGGTTTTTCAAGAATTATCATTTCCAAAAAGATTTTTGCCAAAATATCAAAATTTAAGGCTTGGGTCATTTAAGGGGAAAACAATGAAAGAATTTTAAAAAAAAATTTTCAATTTGGCCCATTTTCTGAAAAATAAAGAAAGGAAGGTTTGGAAAAATTGATTAAAATTTTCAGGCCAAAAAACCCGGGCCCTCGGGTTTGGGGAAATTAAAAAAAAAAACTAAAAATTTTTTCCCAAAATTTAAAAGAAAAGAAAATTTAAATTTATTGGTTTATTTTAAAAATTTTAAAAAATCAAAAAAAGAAATTTGGGAAAAAAAAAATTTTGGTATTTTTCCCAAAGTTTTTGTTTTTTTTAAACAAATTTTTAAAATAAGTTTTAAAAAATTAAATGGGTTTTAATTTTCAAAAGGGATAACCAACAATGGCATTTTCAACCGGCGTAACAAACATTATTGGGCAACAGACAATCTTCATTTAATAAAAGAAACAAGGCTCAACATCGATTTGGATTTAATCTGTGGGTAGGCATTTTGGGTGGCAGAATAATAGGACATTTTATTTATCACAACAATTTAAATTCCGAACGATATCTCGACCTACTGCAGACTGATTTGGAGAATGCCTTGGATAAATTACCATTATTTATAGTTAACAACTGCTGGTTTCAGTAAGATGGTGCCCCAGCGCATAATTCAAGAACTGTGCGGGAATATTTGTCCCAGAGGTTTCCTGAAAAATGCATTGGAACTCACAGTGAAGTAGCCTGGCCAGCCCGATCACCTGACTTAACTCCGTTGGATTTTTTCCTGTGGGGTTATTTAAAAAACCAAGTGTATGACGCCACTTTTGAAACTGAAGAACAGTTATTGGCATTGGTTTTAGCAGCAGTTAATACAATCACACCAGAAATGTTAGACCATGTTTTGAATTCTTCTGTAGACAGAGCATACTTGTGTCTAGAAAATAATGGCAACCTATTTGAGCAATTATTATAATTTTTTGACATTTTGTTTCTGTTATTGTATCAGCGCCTACTAATTTAAAAAATAAAAAACCTTATAACTCACGTTTTTCCCCTTTTTTGGCTTCAAAACCATAATGTGTGATACATCGTTGAATTTGTAATGAATAATGCTACCGAATACAGGGTGTCTCTTTGTTTGTGGCCATATAAAAAAATAAAGTTGATGATGGGTTCTCGGATACGAAACGTCGGATTAAAAATTTGAACACGCCATTTTGTAGAGCTTAAAAAGTGGCAACGAGAAAGTGCCGGTAGTTTTTTAATATCATTTAAAATAAATAAAAAAATGAAAAGAAACGAAAATCCAAAAAATCACATTTTGTTGAGAATTTTGAAAACGATAAACAATAATGAACTTTTGCGACCAGCATGTGAACATACTCTAAATAGCGCAGCTTTTTTCTAATTTAAGCCACCCTGTATCTTCTACCGTTTTCAAGATCCCCATGCTGTGCATTCTTATCTTGGACACGGTGTATAAAGCGTTAAAGTGGATTTTAATTCTGTTTTTATATTCGATAGCGGTTATTCAAAATTATTAGATTCCCCGACATTTCCAGGGTTCACACACACAGTAATACCGAATAGAAATTTCAACCCGCTCGTATTCAAATTGCAAAAAAAAATTAAAGAGCAACAATTTGTGACCTTAACCCTCTGCCGATACAATTTAGATGAATTAATTTCTGGGCGTTTTCTCTGGTACGGCACGCTTTCATCCAGAAAATAGTGCAGTCATCGGTGAACTTCATTTGCGGGTAAACGTGCGCTTTGAAAATGTGTTTTCGAAAACCTTCCATTTTTCGGAACGTTTCGACGCACGATTGCATCGCAATATTTCATAAACAAAACGTCGCATCTATATAATCATATCGCAACTTACTGTTCCGCGTTTTCCCTTATCGCAGCATAATGCGAGCTTGCCACGATAATTCGAGGTCTCGGAACTTCTCGACTTGCGACGAGATAAAAGTTAAAACTCTCCCTTATTAAACTATACGGAATAATTTCGCGAATTTAGGTTTCGAGAGGAACACACACAGTAGGTATAAGTTTCCAGAAATATTATCCGCATTTACGTCGCGGCCTTCCTTTTTTTCTTCTAAACGAGCCGCCATTTTTAGAGTCCCCCATTTAGCCGAACGTAATTGCCTTCCATGTATAGGAGAGGTTTTTAAAAGCATTTTTAGGTGCGCACGTTAGCTCAGTTTTTTTTGTGTGTGCGGAATTGATATTTTCGACGACGACGACGACGACGCCAGTTTCTTCGACGAAATCCTTAAATCTAAAGGGATCGAATTATTCAGATTTCTCGCAAGACGAGGTTATTAATTTAGAGACCAGTTTTTTACCTTGTTTGTCAGCACCGTAATTTAATAATAATAACACCAAATTTATCTAATGACCTGTCAACGAATAATGGGTTGGGTACCATAAAAATCGTCCGTGCCCCCCCTTTTAATATTAATATACCTACCGTAAGTATATATAATTTTCCGGAAACTTATTTCGTCATCGAGTAATCCTTATATGTAGTGGCATTTTGAACGTCCGGCGCTGATAACTTGATTATAGCAGATTACACGGCCGATAACGGAAGCAGACATTACAGTTGATTAAGGCACGTCGTGCCGTCTAGTGAATCACTGCTTCCGAGACTAATGCGTAACATAGAAGGAGATCCAGCGTGAATCACGATTGTTATGTTTTACACTCTTTGATCTTTATTTTAGTTATGTCGACGTTCACGTTTATTTTATAGTTTTGCGCGAGACGAACGCAAACAAGCCAAGGCCTGATTTCTATCTTGGAGACGAGACCTATCCATTGCGATGTCTGCGCAATTTTCCGCTAGTAAGCGCGCCCGTTTTCCTTTAGCTCAACATGGTGTAAACTGGATGTTTATTTTTGAAACGACGATATAAATAGCGCGCCTCGGTTATTTTCAGCAATATTCTTCGATTATTTATTTAGATGCAATACGTATCGGCGGCGCTGAGCTAAAGTCGTTCGGTTAATGGTTTGGAGGAGCGACGTCCTAGTAATTTTTCTTATTGTTAATACGTATTTATTAAGAGGTCGTTAGTAAAAAAGATAGATTAAAGTGACATTTATGGTTCTATACGTGGTAATTAGATTTTTTGTACACGATATGAGTAGAAAATTGGTTTTTTTATTATCGCTTTTTCTATCATTTTCGTGATCTGCCTCGAAAGACGTCCGGTCTTTTAATTTCTCGTCAAGTTGTCGGACGTTTCGAATAAATAGAAACTCTTGCGTTAGTCTTCTAATACATTCCAAATACAAAACAATACGATGCTACAATAATTGGTTTAAAACGGACTTATCCGACAGCGTTACAATTTGGTGCACGATGCGGGGCCCGAATCGTATTATCTTAAGACACAGATCTCGCCTTTATAGGAAATCGTGAAAATCAATAAATTTCAAACGACTACGTTATCGAGAAATTTTGAAACGGCCAGGGATTATTTCGAACAAAAACATTAAATGAAGTTATCTTCCAAATGTACCTAAAAAAGAAACGTTTTCCCCTTTTCAAATAAAGTGACAGCAAGATCGACGTTTCAGATGCAGGACGTTATGCTGTTTGTATAACGCAGAAATGTAGATAACATTTATTTAATTTGATTATAATTTTATCAAAAGCAAAGAAGATTAATGTTCAACGAAAAGTTACCTACATTTTATTCGAGTTTATGTTTTAATATTGAACGTTAAAGATTTACAGCGATGATTAACAATAAGTAACATTCATTACTTGGTTCTTTCTATAATCATAAAAGTGAACTTGTTTTTAAGTAATAAAAAGCTATTTTTACATTATTTTATTTCATCTATAAACTATAAACGAACCTCTGTATTGTAATAAAACATTCATAAATTCGTATAATGATAATAATGACTGTTTTAACCTCTCGATCTCCGAATAAATTTAAAGTGGATAAAAACCGTACCTACGCGCTCGTTTAATTACCTACATCATAATCTACGAAATCTAAGTTTTAATTGGACAATTAAATTAAATATCTAGTAATCGTATGTACGCTCGAGTCCCATTCAATGCTAGCGAAATGCTCCAAGATTTCTAAAAATACTTATGAAAATCAATTATCCTTTTACGTCGCCATAATTCACCGCCTACGTATTTCCGACATCATTTTGAGTCAATCCGACATTAATTAAACCGTTACGTTTCGAAAACGAATATTACCTGTGTTATTCGACTTTGTAAACGTCGGTGGTGTTATAAAATATGTTTCATCGACACCACGATATTGCTAATCCAACAACTCACTTTATTAATTGGTCTCGAATTTGAAAACACACCCATAAATAATCGCGAGCGGTTGGATCTCAAGCTGTGAGGACGATTTTGGAGGCTGTCGTCTCCGATTTTGGAATTACAAAACTGTGCTAACGGAAATCGCTCGTAAATTTTCTTTCAGATGTTCCCGCGACCCATCCATTCACCCCTTAATCCGATCTAAAAGCGTCGTTTATCATTTTTTATATCGGGACATGCCGAGTAATTAAATCTACGAATTTTTCGGCGACTACACTTAATTATGTCGTTCCGATAGGTCATTAGCTCTGTATATTACCGCAAACTTAGACCCATTCCATCGCGCCAAATATAGGTAACTATATTTCGATTTAATCGTAGATAACATTGCTACACGATAACTCGACATTATCTAACCTATCGAGACTAGCAACAGTTTGATATTTTTTTTGGAACGGTCGCCCGTCCCGCGAAATGTAAATAACATGCGTCGTATTTAAATTAACTTGGTGAAATTGTAATGGGAGGATTAATCGATCGATTTCCTCGCATAATTAAATCAGTTGGCATCAGTTGACTACGTTGTTGTTTGGCAACATATTTTCAGAAATATGTAACTACGTAATCGACCGTTAAATAATAGTAATACAATTATAAAAGAAGGCCCGACGGTGGATTATTTAAATACAGGGTGTCCCACGAATATGGTTCGTCGTCTGTTTTTTTAAAGACATTTTCGGCACAGACGTCGTTGCCCGAGAGCTTTATGTAAACATATTTTCAAGATGTGACGGTTAAGAAGTTAAGGTTAGTTTTCCGTATAATCGAAAGTTACACTATCTTAAACAATACTGTTACAAAATAGTTTCGAGAAAAAATTTCATCCAGATTTCTACTAACCTGAATCGGAACTCAACCAGTTGAAGATCCATTTATTTTAACAGGACAAATCCTAACATTAATTTACTTTTCTTATCCACCAATACTAATAATCTCGTCTATTTCTTGAGACATAATCATTTTTAAAAAATAGTTAACGAACTTGTAATTAAGTATATATTTTGAAAATATAATAAAGGATCTAAACCTATTAACTTGTACTAAAATTTATTAACTAAATAACAAGAGCGAAAATATAAATTTTTAAACCAAAAAAAAAAATCAAATAATTCAACGAAATAGGAAGATACCTTTTTCAAGCTAAATATATAAGTTTATCATAACGAAAATGAGGTAAAGTCCCACGCACTCAGATAAAAAGAAATGAGAAATGAAAAATATTTAGGTTGCAAAATCAATAAAACAGGAATTAAAGGTGTTGTTTTTTTTTTAAATTAAAGTTTATTTTAAACGAAACGAAAAATCAAAAACGACGGCCATTCACAAACACGTTTCCAACTTTTTACGGGCACCGGCGGCGCGAGGAGAAACCGGAGAAGTGCTACTTTGAACGCGCAGTTAAAATAAACGAAGTGACAAGTATAAGTAATAGAAAAAGCGGACCGAAGAGAGTTTAACATTTTTATCGCGCAACTTCACCTTTTGCAATTCTATCGTTTCATTTAGGGGCGCCATCTTATTTTCGTCTAGGAAGCGTTCGCGTTCGCGACTCCCAAATAATTTTTGAACAAATCCGCTCGGAGGGAAACGGCAAAAAAAATATATATATAACGCGACCGCTAAATTTGGAAAATCATAAAATTTGTTGGTATCGTTCGCACGTTTTGTAGTAGAAACGTGCAAAAGCTCGTAAGAAAATCTGCGCTTGATTCAAATATAGAAATTCTTGATGCGAACAGACGATGCCAAAAACATTTGGCATCGAGGCTTATTAAAGTCGACGAACTCTCGCACATCCCACACTCCTTTATTTTTATTTCCATGGGACTTGTTACTTATTTGCGTTATCCGTACTTGCATCGGTCAATTAAGGGACGGCTTACGTTACCTGACATTTCGCGCCTCATTCATAAGTTGCATTTTAGGATCTCCTGCCAACCGTTATACTTACTCGCCTCGATCCTACTACAAATTAGTAACGCCACTTTGTCTACAAAAGCTGTTTATTTTCGATTCTATAATCTAAACGAGGCCAGTTTGATTCGTTTATAGTTCAAGGAACAAATTTGTTTCGTGCGGTTTCGCTTAATTCGCGGGATCCGATTCTCGTTAAAGGGCCGACGCATTTTTCTACATAATACGCGGGGCAAAATGTTTCGACATTTCCTGAAGGAAAAGCTTCCCCTTGTCAAATTATGTTAAAGAGGACGCCTATAAATTAATCGGCCCCCTTTTTTGTCAAACGCGCCGCCACAACACAATCGATAACCCGTCCCTTTTAAATATTTCGCCCGAGATTCGGAAATACGGCCGATTCCTTTGCTAACCGCGACGTGGATTCCCGTCGTTCTGCGACACATTCCCCGCATTTATCCTTTGCCGTTCCCAAGAAAAAACAAGAGAAATGTGTTAATAAAGTCTGGACATCTGCGAAAGGATAAATGAAGAAATGTACGTCACGATTCCTTGGGCAATTGGCCCGCACGTCCTGAAAACGCAATTTCGTTCTATTTACAGCAGGGCCGTATTTGCATTTTTCCATTATTTCCTCGTCCGTTTCATATTTCCGAAGGAAATTGGTACGTTTTATTCGTTTAAACCAACTGCACGTTTTATTTCGAGGAGGTTTGCAATCGTCTGAATATGTACAAAGCAACGACCCTAATGTTAATATCTTAATTTCAAGGACGACGAAATACGGTTCGTCTTTTTTTTTTGTTATGCGATACGTCGACGAGGTAACACTATATAACTATTAACACATGCGGTATTGTGTTTCCGAGGAAGCCCTTGAGAGACGAAACCTTAAATTATGTACCTACTTACCAGATTTTTTATAATTTTTAATTTCGTCCTTGAATGACACATTGAACACAAAGAGTCGTCGCTGATCACCAACGGAAAAGCCAAATTAATTTATTACACCGGGTAGGCTACTTAATGGTTTCGGGAGGAGATCGGACCGTTAAACGGCGCTGGGTGCGGAATTTGGGTTTTCCGCCACGATACGACCCTGGGTTTGTTCATCGTCCTTGTTTTTAAGACGAAAGACGTCCAGATAAAATTCTGGGTTCGTAAAAGTACGATATATTAGATGAACTTAAAATTGCTAATCACTGGTAAGTACGCCACTGCTTAATTCTTCTAAATAACAAAACTATGTCGACTATAATACAATCTGATGAATTTTAATTAACTAGGTAATTTGTTTTAGTATATCTTACGGCTTTGATCATTACGATGGACCGCGCGGACTACAATCCAAAGTAAACGACGCTATTTTGAAGTCAAAAACCCCTTGGCGACTATATTTTAAATCGTTTTAAAATAAACGGTACATTTAATATAGCAACCGGAATAGTAATCTATTCGTAATATCTTGTTCAAATACAATAACATAATTAGGCGCAGCAAGTGAGGTTCCAAAAAAGCCTTATCGACTAGACTTGCGAATTTTTTTTTTAATTTAATGCACACATCAAAGTTGAACGTCAAAAATACGAGCCTATTTTAGTGGTTCAATCTAAATACTTGCATGCAGAGCACTGCCTTTTAGGTCTATCGAACAACCACGTCCAAATTAAAAGAAAGCAATGTATGTCGTCAAGATTCAATGTTACTTCAAATTGACACCATCGTAAGTATTAAGGGGACCGGAAAGTAATGTCGTTTCTGCGCACATCGATATTTGTTTACCATTTATCGGCTCATTGTGTACTTCAAAGTCGCACCAAAGATATTTTAAGGTTAACGTGACTTGTTTACTTATAAATAATTAAAGCTTCAATTTTTTTTACAATTTTGGGTGAAATGGCCAGCCAAATACTATAAGAGGAACATATCTGGAATTGTATGCTTTTTAAGTTTCACAAGGGTGGTAACGTAACAGTTGCTACCAAAAACATTTACGATGTTTATTCAAGTGCATCATGAGATGTTTGTAAATGCCAAAGGTACCAGTAAAAAATTTGAAAATTTGGATGATATCCAAAATGCCATCTCCAGATATTTTGCTCAAAAACGAATTGATTTTTATCGATCCGGCATTGAAAATTTGCACACTAGATGGCAAAAGATTGTTGATAACGAGGGTGAATACATTATCGATTAAAAATAAAAACTTGTTTGAATTTAATGTAAAAAAACGACCTTATTTCCGGTCCCCCTAATATATAGTAAACAGTTGCAAGACCCAAATAAAAATGGCCGAGGCTATTGATTTCGATAAAAATAAATTAAAAAAACGCCACCACGTCAATTTAGATTGACAAATTTGGACGTGTCACACGAGTTAATCAATTTCCACGCAATGTAACTATCTTATATCTACAAATTGATGTTCTGAATTTGATTCGTGCATCGTATAATTATATTTAAAACTCTACGTTAACAGTTTCCCCATATATTTGTTTTGCGCAGACGAAATAAAGGCATTTTCGGTCTTTCGGAACGAAATCCAAATAACAATCTGCAAGTAAATGAAAACGAACAGTTTTCAAAGCCCGTCTGCATCGCACGATTCGACACGAGAAAATTTAAACTGGATTTCTAACAAAGTCCGATAATAATTTGTCATAGTTACGAAACGGATCCAATATCGTCCCGTTAAATATGCAGATGGCGAAACAATTTTTATATTATTATTATAGTGGAGCGGCAGGATCCGATTTTTTATCGTCGCAACGTTCAATTGGGCGTTTAAAAAACTTCAACGCGCATTCGGAAGTTATGCAAAAAAAAGCGTAGGTCAGCTCGTGATTTCGTATGCCTATATTGCCAGCATTCCGCGTCATGAAAGCACATCACGCTTCTCAAACATTTTTGGAATTTAATTATTTAAAAGTAACAAATTCCGAACCTATTTTACATTCCGTATTACACGCCATGTTAATTTCCCTTTTATTGTTTTGTTTTCTACTCCGAATACCTCTGGGGAGTAATGCTATCGCTCGATTGGTAGGAAACCGTTTTTCTACGCGTACCCATTTATTTGCTTGCCCGTGTATTATCTATCCCTAATTCTCGCAAGATTATGATAAAATTGATGATGGAGAACGTGTTCTAAATTTGCGCACGGTCAACGATCGTAAAATTACTAACCCCTCTGCGACCATAGGCGTGGATAGGTAATATTTCTGTTGGAAGAACAATGTCGCGGACGAGACGTGTCCACTTGGAATTGCCGCAACGAAAATCTCGTCCTGTAAAAATAAACACCGAAGGCGCACGAGCCAAATTATCTAAACGTTACCAAAACATTCGCAATATCGTAATCGAAGCAGTGGTGGGCGGAAAAGTAGGTATCGAGAGGGACACGGTTTATTCGAAAGCCCATTTAAATGTAAAGCTCGCTAGATAAAATCCTTCCACTAAATTTACAAGGTATAAATAATACCGGACCATAGTAAATATACAGGTATGCATGCGCGTCAAATAAATAGGCGACCATTTTTGAGATAGGTTTACGACGGTATATTGTTTGTAATAAAGTTATTTATGGCCCCTTAAAACGATGCTCTTCTTAGGTTTTATCCTTTAAATAGCTCACGTTCTTACGCTTGTTCCAAATCACAATATTTCATCCCAATATATTGTCATTTTGAACGGCCTTCCGATAAACGAACTGATTAGGTTACACTAAAAATCAACTGGATCGTCCATCTTCCATTGGAGTTTATCGATACGATTGGAAGCACACTAGTCATACGCATACATACTTTCTAGGTAATTGTAGAACCTATAGAATCGTTCGTGAAAGTGAAAAAATCGCATAAAAAGAAACACTCAAAACGGTTACGCGGAAATATATCTCGTGCGAACAAATCCGCCCCCCCCCCACGACAATAAAATTCCTAACACTGCGACAAAGATCAAAATGTTTGGAACAAAAAATATTTTGTTTCTACTTTATTTTTGGTAAAAATAACAGCACCTATAAGCCACTAGAATATGACAATTTTCGAAAAACGTTTTTCGAAAAAAAATATTTTGTGATATACACATTAGCAATCATCTTTTAGAACTGTTAATTTAGTTTAAAACGTGTCTTAACTTTTTTTTTAAATATCTTAGATAGTTTGTGAGATATTGAGACGAATAGCGTGTAAGGTAGCGTTTCGTTTAAACTTTAAAGGGCGCTATAACCTGAACACCGACGACTGGATCATTAAAAAATACCTAAGTATGTGTAATGTTCTTATCTCGAGCAACCCTGCCGAATTTCTGAATTTTGAGTTGCCCGTGTTCCCTTGTTAATATACTTGACTGGTTTTAGAATTAAAATAATCGTAACATTGTTCACAATGGTTTTTTTTTCGATCATAAATAACACAATAATCGGAATAATCACGTACCTACGTTGTTTTATTGCTAAACAAGAGTTAGAGTTTCACGAGAATAATAGATATTAGGTATATTACCTACACCTCGTGAAAATCATTTAAACGCAAAGCAACGGGTTAAAGATTTTGACCTGTAAAAAATGACTCTAAGCACATCAATAATAAGCAATTAATTTTGACCATCGCTTCACTTAAAACATAATTGAAGAAACGTAGTGTGGGATAAACTACTGCATCAATCGAATTGATTTCCATGTTTGAAGGTCGTTGTAGTTTTCTATTTGTGGTCCGTTGACGACACTTCATATTATATATCTGTTAGGTGATAACTTATTTGATCATTAAAGTCCCTAAAAATCCCTAAATTGAAACAAAATCCCATCAAAGTCCCTTTGTTAATCCGAATAACCCGAGGCCCCTAAAAATGGGCCAATGAATAGAAAAAACAATTTAGATATACGAGGTGATTCCAAAAATACTCGTCAACTTTACAGTGCGTCGTAGGAGTCGTTTAATGGAACCTAAAAATAATAATTCAAAAAGTTGTATTTTTGTATTTATTCGCAAAAAACGAAATAATTTTAGCAAAATGTCTGGCAAATGGCCGTTCGTTGTAATTGTTATTATGGAAACCAATTTAAACGTCCAATAGACAGATCGAATAATTATCTGTCATTAAATTGTCGTCAAAAATGATAAGTTAAAGTGTTTACCTATTAATTTCTCACTAAATTGTCGACCAAGATTTTTTTATTATTTTTTCCGGGTTTCATTAACGGTCCTTAGAGCGTATTAGAAAATTAATAAGCCAATTTGGAATCGCCCCGTACGATCCTGATGATTAAATCGAAAGTCCGTTTTTTATTCGTATTGCGAAAAAGTCGATTAAACGTCCCCCATTCGAATCTCGAATCTTATTCGATTCGATAACAGCTCATAATTTTATATTATCTATTTTTAATGTGTGGAAATTATTTCTGCATCACCTTCATGGAAAGCGCTTATGGCGGCACTAACCTGTGATACATTTTACGATAGTTTTGGAAGGTTTAAAATAGTAAAAAAAAAACGTAATCGTTTCGATTCAAGGATAAAACATTTATAGCACTCACAATTAACTGAAAAATATGCTCATATGTAGATAATTTGTTTTTCCCTTACGTTTGTTTGTTTAGAACACAGCGCGACGGCGTCCTTGTTATATTATTTCAATTTTTCCTCGGATATTAGACTATAATTTTCCCATTTACAATTTCGCATAATATACAGTATATTCGGGGAATTGATTCGATAATAAATCTCGTCGCCTTAATGACTTATTGTACACGGGTGCCCCAATTAATGGTAGGATACGAGTAACTCGTAGTTTCCATCGTCCCCATTTCGTGGCGGTCAATTATTTTTGTGTCGTTTCGACTCGATGACGTATTTTCATGAGCCGAACGCGGATTCCCAATATGCCAATGGCCAATTTAACTCTTCAGTTGCAATTAGTAAAGTAAAAAAATTAGAATGAAGTGTCAAGGACTGAAGGTTAGTTAATTGCGGAGTCCTTTCAGAATTTTGTTTAGCAACATAAAGGCGTTCGAATTTATTTAAATTCTTTTCGATCGCCAAATGGAATAATACATAGGTAACGGATGATCGTCGGAAACAATAGGCAATTATGAAATTAATTCAGATTGTGTTGCTATCGTAGGCACGCATACAACACTAGTAGGAACAGGAACATCACGTATTGTCTCTAAACCATTGTTCGTCGTTGGCGAATTAAAACTGTGTCTGAGGAACCATTATTCATCGAGATGATGAATGTGAATAATCATAATCTGAGGAACGTGCCCGTACAACGATCATATATAATTTACGCCAGGCCGAACGACATTACCGACAGCTTTCTCATTTTGCTAAACGACAATTATCCTATAATAACGGTAGATATTGTTTTTTTTTTAATCGTCGACGAACGCACGTACTTCATAGAATTCGATAGAACGAGGAAAGTGCCGTCGAATGGACACGAATTTCCGTATTCATTCAACAGCGTAACTAACTGATAAATGCAATGCGCGATAAATTATTGCCACGAAAAAGCATTTTTTGATCATAATTTACGACTTATGCGTTATTAGCGAGTTAATTTCCGACGAAGTCAAGACAATAATGTGGAATTTCGGGTAAAATTCGGTTAGATCCTAATTTCATTTTCGAACGTACTGGGCAAATAAAATTGTCCGATAACGTATCCCCAGCAGCCATCGCGAGCGAGGTCGCTTTATAAGAAAAAAGAAAAGCGAAATTAGAAAACGACAGATCAAAACCGTCGACCGTTTCTTGGCGAATTTCCAGGGCCGAGACGGAACGAGACGGAATTAAAATACTAGAGTAGTACACGGAGAATCCTGAATTCGAATCGTCGAATGGGGAGGGTAAACTTTTTTTTTTTATTGATAAAAGGTGAAAGGTCGTCAACAAATAGAAACTGTATTCCTTCGGCATGCAGTTTTTGCTCGCTATAGGTCCGTAAAATATCGTATAGTTGTCATAAAAACTCCACGCTTGTATCTTAAATATTCGGACCGGGGACACAAAGGGAAATTTATTTTCTTTGTTAAAAATAAAACGTCCGGAGATTTATTACGGTTAATATAAAAATGTCGAAAAATCGATTATAAAACCTAACGTTTATGTGGTTGTCACCAGTCGTTGGCGCACACGTTTACGTCGATTTACGAGCATCACTGACGAGTATAGGTTAACCGCCTCGTCCGATTAATTATCTATAATTAAGACGGGTTCGGGTTTGACGAATTCGAAATGAAACTGTAACACGATGTTTCCGAAATCTATTATTTTATTGCTTGAAAAACGCAAAACGCAAGCTCGATTTTCAGGTTGAAAATCAAATTTTTACCTTTGTGCCGTCCGCGTTTTATGTAGACGACTCGTTAGTTTGTATTGATCTAGGCAAAATGCGAAGAATTTTGGACCTTCCTCTACCACTTATGTTAGCTTTGATCTTGACACCACACTCGTCTAATAAATAATTGGTCGTTTCGAAGGATGCGCTTCCTCGAAACGGCCAATCATAGTTGAATATTCAAGACGAATATTCAAAATCAAGGGGTGGATGAGATTTCATAACTCTTATGAGCATCCGAATATTGGAAAATTAAGGGCCGATCGTCGATTACATCCTATTAATAAGAAATTGACAGCTAAATGTTATGTCAATACTGGACACCTGAACAGTAATGGCGACTATATGTGAAAAAACTATCGGTACTATTTTTCGTTGTAAAAAAACCACACGAACAATAGGAATAATTTTTTGACTTAACCTCGTAACAACTGTGTACCGACATATTTTATCGTCTTATCAGGTCCAGCGAGACGTTTATAAAAACAATCACGCGCAGGTGCACAATACCGAAATGCATATAAAAAGGACGCCTTTGTCGTCCTTAAATTATTCAAGATACCCATGCCTGTTGTATCAGGTGTACCTAACTTATCTATAAGTACAAGAAGTACATACGTATAACGCCTCGTTGCATTATTACTTACGTCCCGTCCGTAGATACGAAACTCCCATTTTCCTATTCTAACGAAATACAATGCAGATTGCGTGCACGTTGTTTGTTTATGTACATTAACGATAGTTTAGGGGACGTGATTAGATTACGTAACCGTTCTAAAATTGTCTTCGAGAGCGACACAAACGCAATTTGAATTTTTACATCGAAAAATTAACGGCGTTTCTTATTTTCCTGGACTTTTCCTTGGAATTTCGGTCCAAGTTAATTTGTCCGCTCCTTATAAATCTCCACTTTGAATTAGGGACGGAATGGCAGCAAATCCCGATAGGTCCCCCGTCCGTTATTCGATTACAAACCTAATTAATTCTACGCCATTTAAATTGTTTTAGCGTTATATTATTAACCGATTTATTTTGGACGGCTCTTGCTTGACGTTACGGAGAGAAAAGTCGGGATCGTCCGTGGCTCGTTTTACGTGAGGCGCGGCTGTAATCGTCGAATATAAAATCATACATTGCGCAAATTTATTGACCGTGAGGTTGTCAATGTCGGCTTATGAAATATTTTCGATTGTGATTGTGTTTCGTGGGTAAATAATTCGTACCTAATAAAAGTATCGTTAGGTTCGCGTTTTCGACGTCTATTAAGCTGACACAGCCACTACGGCACAATCGAATGAAACCTATTTAGAAATTTAGTGCTAATTTGTTGCTCTATTCCCGATTTTGTTGCCAAAAGGCCTAAACTATCGAAAAAGTCGATATTTTTTAAGTCTTAATGTGTTGTGCTGGCTTTTTAGTACTAGGGGTGGTTGTTTTCGTACTAGGGGTGGAGCACAAAAATCGGGATGTACTAGAACGTGGAGCAACTAAATCATAAAGGCCTAATCTATCGAAAAAATAGACATTTTTTAAGTTTTAATGTGTTGTGCTGGCTTTTAAGTACTAGGGGAGGCTGTTTTCGTATTAGGGGTGGAGCACAAAAATCGGGATATGCTAGAACGTGGAGTAACTAAATCATAAAGGCCTAAACTATCGAAAAAATCGATATTTTTTAAGTTTTAAGGTGTTGTGCTGGCTTAACTAGGGGTAGTTATTTTCGTATTAGGGGTGAAGCAACAAAATTGGGATATAATATAACGTAAAGCAACTAATTCATTACAGTAAATTTATGAAGAAAATCGAAATTTTTAAGTAGTTGTTTTACTGCAGTTGGTGTGGGGGTGGTTTTTTCGTGTTAAGGGTGTAGCAATAATATCGGCAATAGAGCAACAAATTAGCAACAAAATAGTAGTTTAAAAATACCTCCTCGTTTTTACTTTTTTTTTATTTTCTGCGAGTGGCTGTGCTAGCTTAAGTGTTAAGTTGGCACAGCCATGGTTTTTGGCGAAACGGCTGGAGCAACAAAATCGGGAATAGCGCAACAAATTAGCAACAAATTAGCACTAAATTTCTAAATAGGTTTCATTCGATTGTGCCGTAGTGGCTGTGTCAGCTTAATAGACGTGCGTTTTCGGGGCGGTGCATTCGAAAACGTACATTTTTATTTTTAGTTCGTTAATCTATGACGCATTTTTGGTAACCCCGGTCATTAAAATGCGATTGAAGCTCTCCGTCCATTACTAATGATAGTCTCCCTGCGGCATCTATTGTAATATACTATTAGGGTTGGAATGATCATCGTAATGAACTGTCCGTAAGTTGTTTAACGTATAAAATACCTAAAATCTTTACTCGGCGGACGTCTAAATGAATGACATCGGGAGGATCGCCTTATCGCAGTTACGACTCGAAGTGGTTGTCAAAATTAAAGGAGCCGACTACACCCATGCTTTATGTTCAAACGTTTTGGGCCCTCCCCTTTTTAAAAAAAATTTTTTTAAAACTTCTTTTGAATAAACCCGCCAAATTTTTATTAAAAACAACCTTTCAGGAATTTGAAATAGGGAAAAAATTTTTTTCAAACACCCGTTTTCCAAAAAAATTTTAAAAAAAAAAATTTTTTTCCCTTTTTTTGGCAAATTTTTAAACCAAAAATAAACCCCAAAAATTTTTCCCCCCCAAATTTTTATGAAAATTTTTTGCCCTTTTTTAAAATTACCTTTTAAAAAAAAATTAAAAGTTTCCAAATTTAAACGTCCCTTTATGGGGTTAAATTTTTAAAAACCAAAACAAAAAATTCCTGGCTAAATGGGGAAAAAAAAAAAATTTTTAAATTTTTGTTTTTAAATAAATTTAAAATAAACAAATTTTTTAATTTTTTCCAAAAAGGGGGAAACAAAAAAGGGGGGTTCGTTTAAAATTGGGGAAAAAAAAATTTTTTTAAAACCAAAATTTAAAAAGGGCTAATTTGGTAAAGGGGTAATTTTCCCCAGCCGGGGGTTTGTTACTTTAAAATTTTAAATCCAAAAACCAACCGAATCGAAAGATCTAAAATTAAAAACTTCCAAATTCTTCTTAAATTAGCGGTTCCTTAGAATAATTAAAGCGCATTTGAATTGAAAATTAATCACGTTCTAACCAAATTAAAACAATCAAATCCGAATTCCGTATTGAAAAGAGACATTACATAATCCAAATAAAACAATTTTTTAAAAAACTATTTTATAGAAACAAAGCGGACAAAACTTGACCTTGCCGGTTAATTAAACTAGGTAATGAACTTGGTTCTAAGTTAAAATTCGTTATCCCGAGTGTAAAAAATACCGCCGCCGGGAACTGAAGCCATCCTGAAAACGTACAAGAAAGGAATGGGTTCTGTTTGCCAAAGATAAGGATCTAATAAACGTTTTAAATGCGATTCGATCAAATTACTTGAAATTATGAAAGACATCGTTTAGATGCGAGGTAGTTGCGCCGGAAGCAGGTTAAAACTAGTATAACATCGTAGGACATACCTGAGACAACGTAGCAAAGATTGCATGTAACGCTGCACGATTCGTGTATTCATACTTATTACAGTAAATCGCGCTCAGAATCATCTTAAGCTTAGCGTTAGGTATTCAATACTAATACGTACAGTTTAATTAACACTGTTTAAAAGATTTGCAATTACGTAAAGAAAACTAAGTTCGCGAGAACGTAATTGGAGTCATTTTAATGAGATATCATCTTATTGACAAATGTCGAGAAATGGATTAATTAAACATAATTTGTTCAATACACCTTTGTTAAATTAATCTACGCAATAGTACATTTAGAAATAATTGGCGAGTGCTTATAATGAAAAACTGCACATTAGAGCGTAAATAAATAATCGATTCTATTTAAATAGCATATCTAGAAAAAATTGAATTTAATAAATTAGTTTTGAAATACGTAAATCGAGAAAGATTTAAATTAGGGAAGAATCCGATTCGGGTAATGAATTGGCTAAATAAAGATTGGAATTGTCGCATTTATGAAACTGATTACGTTAAGATTGAAAAGGATGAAATTAATTTAGTGAAAGTTCTTCGATTCAGCAACTTTAGAGCTAAAGATGAATAAGCGTTTCTAGCTGATTGACAAACGATTTGATGTAACACGAATTGATTGATTGTAGATGCGCCATTCGATTGTGATAGCAAGAGTCGATTTGAGAGGTCCGTTAAATTTTCTCTATCGATTTCAGAACTCAGTGTCGCTGATAATTACACACTTGGTTGTGATTATTGAAATTTCTATTCATGACAATCTTAACGACATCTAGTACTATCCGTTTTAATTAAGCTATGTGAGTAGTGTTACGTATAATTCAAGTGCCTTAAGCTATACTTTCATTGAACAGATTACTCAACATAAGTATACAAAAGCGTAAATATTCTTCACCAAGCTCTAACTGGCTTGTATGCTCACAATTTATTTAGCTTAGTTCAAGAATTCATACTAAATTATTCATGACATTCTCATTATCCTTTAGATGCGTCATGTTTGTATAATTATTAAATTATTGCATTTGAGACTAATTTATAATTTATAATATAGGTGCGTTACGACTTGATAGTTTCAAAATGTATGACCTGTATTATTATATCTAATTAGTTCGAGTGTATGTCTTGTCGAATTATACTACATGAACACGTTAAGTTGTTCATGGATGTAGCCTTAATCTACTTACTGGTTAGTCTGCCGAAATTTTTCATTCATGCATGCTTATCACAGCGATTTATGCAATTTAACTTAATGACTTGGAAGTTAGCACGCCCTGAAGAGCTTATTTAATGGTATTAGCACATCTGAATCTAATGACTAATACCTAACATTGATTTCTTGCATTTTATGTTTTCATGCAATTAATCTTTCACTATAGTTGTGTTTCTCTGTATGGATTTTCATTAGGTTTGGAATGTCTTCAGTCCTAACGAATTTTACTGTTGATTTATCATTAAGTATTACCTAACATTAGTGTATCGGAATAATGCATGTTGATGATAATATTTGTTTGAGACAACTTTCTGTTATGCGAATACATTTGCAGTATGTTTCCTTGTATAATTTGATGTAGTGCGAACATCATATTGATAGTTAGGATCACCGGTGACTTGTTCGTCGTAATTGTATTGTATTAATTGTTCTGTAAAATTTTGAATCAGCCTTATTTACCAGAGCTGATAGCTAACTTGACTTGAGTAAACCTCGTTTTCTGTGAAAGTCTGATTTTGAAATGTTTTCTGTAATTGTCTGCAGAGGTTGCCCGAATCGACTGTGGAACTTGTTTAAGCTACCAATTGTCATCTCTTTATAACAGTCGACTCTGTTAATGATTCGTATAGCAGAGAAGTTTTAACCAGTTTGTTTAGATAAATCTCTATGCGATTTCTAGGCACATTCTCTTTACTTTCAAGTATTATGTATTAACTATCATTAGTGTATTTTCAGTAGCTTTGATTTGATTAATGGCCTTTTTTTCAAAGTATTGTGTTCTTTGTATTGAGATATTAATTAATATTTGTTACATTTTGGTAGATAGTCTATCGAGTAGTTAGCATATGTGCTCAATTAGTCTTACCGCAATTTTCCTATAGTTGAGTACGAGTTTGAGTTGTATATCAAACTGTTGTGTATTTCAGAGTAATTGATTCGGAGACTATTCAGTTCATTAGTTTAATCTCGTAAAGAGAGGGCATTCTGATAGATTGAATGGTTTCAATTCATGTTCTTGGTCACCGGTCTTTTTCATTATAAGTGTAGAAATTTTCTAAACTTTGTCTCCACTAGGCGTATCTGAATCTGCATTATTGTTAGATTTTTCTAGATTTTACTTTAAATGATTTACTTTAGGACAGGCAATTTCGGTATTTTCCACATTTTTAGTTTATAGAAACGTGACTTAAGAATTCGTTTGATTCTGATTATCCTTTAATGCCAGATTTCCTAATTATAAAAGACGATTATTCATGATTACGCATTAATTAGTCTGTATTGTTATAAATAATCACATCATTTTACATACAGTAAGTACATTATTTCGTAACGACCCTACATTTTACAATGAATGACTGGCTTAACGACACTATAAAAACAATTTCGGAAAAGATCCTTTTAGAATATAATTAAAAAAATCGTTTCAATTTCTTAAGGTCGAATTATTTATTAATCAGTTCAATATCTACTCGATTAATCGATCCTAACATATTACAATTGAAATCGATATAAGTTATGAAATTAATCTGACTAAAAGATCTAATCAATACTTATGTATACGAAAAGCTTAAAGGAGATTAAGAAAAGTGAAGAAAGAAGATATGTCTATTAAACGATTTACAACTTCATCAGGCCGTAATTTATGTCATAACGTCACCTTACGTCAATATAATGCCGAAATGTATCAACATGAATAAAATCACAAGATCGATTAATATTAGATTAATGAGAATTTAAAGGCTCAGGAAAAAGCGGCGTTAAATGACGAACTTAATTTCTACAACAGAAGTCGCTTTTATTTCACCCTTACTTTCTTTAAAAAATATTTAAACCGTAAAAATTGAAGTTAAAAGATAAAATACTTCATAAACTTCTATTTAAAATGTTATCTGATACGCATGATATGAATTCCAAGTTAACTGATGTAATTTACCAGCAAAATTGACGTTTTCAATTTCAAAGTTACCATACAAATATACTAACTAAACGTAACTACGTAAATTTACGAATGAGAACATCGAAGACATAAATATTACGAATATGAAGCCGTTAGATGTTCAAGATCTCGTAAACTTTGACATTATTCGAAAATTAGATACGAAATCTCGTTTTCGAAAATATCGCACTAAATCGAGAAATTTTGTTATCTGAAAGTTACTATATGACATTATTTTGAAAACTATTTTACAATTTTATAACGGAACATAAAATTACAAAGTTTTAATTAATGGCGTTAGATTCCAAACAAAAGTTCGTTTTGTTGTTTACTTATCAAATTTATTAACAATATACGTCATATTTAAATGTTACGATTTATTTAATCGATTATATATTGGAAAAAAGAACGAGTACGAAATGATTTGTTTCGTAAATCTAATCCTTCAAATTAAATAAATAGTGAAATTTCGAGTATACGTTTAATAACTACGTCATACGTTTAAATAAAATGATTACTTTTTAATTAAGCGAAAGTGAATATTTGAATAATAACTGTAAAAGAACGGTTTCTAGGTTTAATTAACCGCACGAAAAATTTGAAATAGTACAAGCCGATAAAAATAAAAAATTAGTAATTAATAAACTAAGTAATCATTCCAAAATTTAAGTCTTAAATGTTTAAAATGAAATGAGTATTTCAGGTTCGAAATTTCGAATTAACGTTTTCGATTATAAATAAATTGCATATGAAAATTACTTGTTAATAAAATTAAAACTTGTCAATAAATTCCGAAATTATTCGAATTCACTGATTGAAATAAAACAGACATTGGAAAGATCAATCCGAAATCTTTGGATTCACTGAACTTTGAGTTAACAGTGAAAATTTATAGAATACTTTACAGAATATGCTCTGGAAAAAGTATAATCAGAAGCATTATAGACAAAATCGGGTTAATGATCAAGGGATTCAAGTGTAAAATTAGGAAGTCTTTTACGATGATTGCTAAAGGATAGTGGCATTTTATTAATGGGAGAAACTAAGTCGAACGAAATCAGTTCGATTAGTCAATATTACAAGTTCGAGAAAATAAGTCAACCAGTCGCAGAAATGAAACGACGGCAATATGACAAGAAAGAGAAAAACAAGCAAGTAAGGGAAGTTGAGAACACGAAAACAAGAAATTTAAGAGAAGGAAGAAACAGAAAATAAGAAAACGGCAGAATTAATGTAACATAAGAATGTTAAGAATAAGAATAACCGAAGTTGCGAATAATTGGAATAAAGATTCGAATAATGGAAAGTATAGAGATTTACCAAGTTGATAAAAGCGTTACAAAAAGCAATGAAGAAATAAAACTTACTTAAGGAAAACGTCAAACAAATAATTCGATTTACATGTAACAACCAATGATGTATTATTGAAATATAATACGCAGTCTTATCGAGAATTTTTGTTAGGTATGATGCAAAAGTCTTGTTTAATATGGTTAAAATGCCTTTTATGTTAGATGGTAGATCGAAAATGAAGCGCCATATATCTCGCATCGAGAAGGATGGAAGCAGACACATGCAGAACGCTTGGCATAGGCTTCAGTAAATCATGGATGGCGCTTAGTCGGCCAAGCCATTGAGATAGCGGCACCTGAAGGTGCGGCCTGCACGACCAGCATCTGTCAGAATAAGCGAGTATCAGTGCTCAACTCAAAATTAAAATCGGAAGCACGCTCAACAACAAGTCGAAACATTACGATTTACAGCACGCGTTCAATTCACCATGACTGAAGAACTTTAAAATCTTGTCAGAAGAAGCGTCATGGCAGGATCTTCAAGTAAGAAGTTGTTTTGGCGGTCAGAACGAATCCAATCCAGGAATAGGCAGAACAAGTCATCTGACGAGTATTGTAAGACATGATCTTGACGAACATAATAACGACGATACGCATACGTCAACCGCCAGGCAAGCGGCCATTATCTCACAGAAAGCATATCTTCGCCCGTCTCATACCAGAAAGCCTGTCGTCTTCGCCAACGAAAGCTACTGCTCATAACGCTCTTTCGAGATGAGATAGGGGATTCAGCGTCATCGCCTTAATGAACTGTCCGATTCACGTAGCTTGCCAGTCAAGTACGTGAATGATGAGTACTGCCACATGAACTGAGTCGACTTGTCAAGTGAACTGTTTTGAAAACGTGTTTCGTCAACCGTAATGAAAAGTGAGGATATTCGTAAAACGTAGAGTGCGGCAGAAATTATAGTGCATTCAGGAAAGAGGATAGTGCCAATGCGATGATTCGCAGTAAGTAGATAAGGCAGTCGTTTCAGTAAAGTTAAGTGTAGTGTCTTAGTGAAAGATAAGTCAGTTCACTTATTCAGAATTAAGAATTCAGAAAGTAGTTTTCTCGATGTTACCCGTAGTGATTGCCTAAGCTTAAGGAATTTGAACGTGTTGTGATGGAAAATGATCTAACCTTAGCAAATGCTAAGAGTTAGTAGATTTGCAGCAAGATCGCGTTGTAATAAAGGGAACGAAATGCTTATAAGCAAAAGGATACAAAAGACTCTTCAAGATCAAATTTAGAGGTATGGTTAACGGCAAATAGGCTTCAAGATTAAAAAAATTGCAATTAACAAACTATAAGACTAAAAGAAACACATAAATTAATAAAACAAAAGGATTCAGAACCCCAATTACAGGTAAGACAAAAACGTTTAATTGTGATTTATTTAAAGGTAATTTACTCCTATTCAAGCGTTATAATAATTATTAACTTTGAATAGAATTACATTAACCACGTTACAGACTTACCACCGCTCATTATGCATCGTGCAAGATTAATAAGTTTGTATATTGTCCCAGATACAAACGTATCCGAACCGCTTCAATTAGTCGCCTTCGGGTGTTGTTGCGCTATTAATTATCGAATAAGAAATCGTTCGGCAATTCCAACGTGTACCTACATAATTATGTCCGATTAAACCGGGAGAATCGAATTACAAATCCACGTTTATAACTAAAATATGGGCACCGAAGCTCATAAGCTACTTAACAGAATGTAAAATACCGATTTCGTGGGCCGTTAAATAACTAATTCTATAGGTTCGATGGAATTAAGTTGTTAAATTCTTTTACGAAACACTTTTTTAGTCCGATGTTTTAAACGTGTGCCTCAAAGCGGTCGTCAATTAATAATGAACGATGTAAAAGCTCCCTCCCGCGGAAAATGGGGGCAGCAAATTTATTTGACGAATTATCTACGGGGAGTTGTAGAAAAATTTATGTACAGTAGAGTCCCTTTAATCCGAACCGACTGGGTAAAACATAAATTGTTATCAAAAAATATATATGAAAAAAAGATGTTTGTGCGATTTTCAAAAAAAAAGTTCTTTTAAGGTGTTCGAAAATTACAGAATTTCTAAATATCATGATCATGCTGCATATCAAATCAAAGCCGATGAAAAACAGAAGAGAATTACCACGAATTGAGCTCTCTAACAAGGAAGGTTAGGCAGGTGGAAATCTCAGAAAAATTTGAAACTTCGCAGGATTTTAGTACTAGTCAACCTAATCAAGAGCCGTATTCCGATCGTGCTCTTACGCGGTTTAAGAGGGTGAAATCCACTCTTGAAAATTGGACTTTTTTCGATTTTGCTTATTATCTGTGAAGCAACAAGAGCTATCGCCAACAAACTATATATTTTTGTAAATGGCTGTTCAAAAGCTACATTATGATACAAAAATTAGGGATGAAAATCGTAAGGGGCGTCGTCCCTTCTAATTTTCACCCCTGATTTTTGATATATTTGGGTACATTTTTACATCGGCAGACATATATTCACGTAAAAGGCAGTTCAAACTATAATTTGGAAAAAAACCAACGCGATACAGTAGGTGACATACTGAAAATTTATTCATTTGGAGGGAGGTCGGCCAGGTTTGCGAGGCAGACCACGATAATTCTAAATAATTGTTATTTCTCTAAAGTCTATAATAAATTTTATCAAGTATCAAGTTTATCAAAAATGATTAAAACAAAAATTCAATTGGCTGCCACCGGTTGGATATTTCCCACCATATTATCTCTTAAACGCATTAAGAAAATTTTAGTAGTGTTGTGACGCAGGTTTTTGTGCGATGGGAGCTTGGGCTTCTACGACAGGGATGTAGTGGAGTTTGATTTAAAAAAAAATGCAAATAATGACTGAACATTTTTAAAATATGTGCTTTTTAGGAAACTTTTTCTAAAATTATGTATTTTTTATGCAATAAAATTATTTGAATAATCACTATCTATCTACTGCCTCTATACCGCAGAAATATAAATTTACCCTATTTTTAATTTAAAAACTATTCGTGTGCCCTTAAGCATTGAAAATTTCCCTGTTACAAACCATAAACCAAGTAAAAGTGTAATCGCATTTTTATATGGCCGATAAAATACAAAGCAACTAATAAAATATGTGCACCGCCTACTTTCATAGCTTATCAGAGTGCGAACAAACATCTGAATGTTTTAAAATAAAAACGGGATTTCCTAGTACTCACATATAAACTCGAATGCATTTTTTATGTAGAGTTCTGGCAAAACCACTTCAGATCTTTCGCGTTAGTGGTACAGAGCGGTAGTGCTTGTTTGGATAGTTCGAATTTTAAATTACGGCGTCGTATTATTCGTGTGTGCGTAGAGTGCTCGTTCGGTTTATAAGGCCTTTTTGCGTGGGAGTGCGCGAGTGTTGTGTTGTGTACTCTAAAAGGATTACAAACAAAAAGGATTAATACGACGACTTTCTTTGTCGACTAACTCTCCATGTAAAATGTAAATATATGGACCTTTAAATTCTAACATAAATTCTCTGAAAATCGAGCCTTGGTTAGGTTCTTGGATAGCGACTCGGTTAGGGCTCCCCTCAAACATTCGACGGTCTAATTTCGCGAACGAAATTTTACCTTATGTATAGGTATGTAATAATACAAGTTTGCAGTCAACTGAAGAATCTACGCTGGAAATTGACGATAGTGGGAAAACAATAGCGAGAAAAAGATAGAAAATACAAAGGAAAATTTGGAAGTTTCTAATTTTTCTTAGTCTGTTACAGACAAGTGGCAGTCGCAGCGGCAGCAGTGTTAAGCTAAGCATCCACTAGTCCGCATCGGACGCACAGTACCATCCCTTAAAATTTTCACCACTAATTTTTGTATCATAATGTAGGTCTTGAACACCCATTTACAAAAATATATAGTTTGTTGGCGATAGCTCTTGTTTCACAGGTAATAAGCAAAATCGAATAAAATTCCAATTTTCAAGGGTGGATTTCACTCTCTTAAATTGCGTAAGAGCACGAACCGAATACGGCTCTTGATTAGGGTCGACTAATACTGCAGTCCTGCAATGTTTCAATTTTTTTTTGAAATTTCCACTGCCTAACCTTCCTTGTAAGTCAAATAGTTTTTGAGTTACAGCTTTTTAAAGAATTAAAGATGTTGTAATTTTTCTGCGAGTTTTGCTTCTTTTGAAATCGATAAGTCAAAAACTATGAGGCCAAAAATCTGAAATTTTACAGTTTTCATCAACTTTATTCGTACCGCCATTGTGCCAAATATGATAAATTTCTGGAATGTCAAGTTTCAGATCATTGGTTGATTCGACATTGTGAATGACCAATGCATATTTAATCGCAATGGAAAATTATACAAAAATTTTAATTTAAAAAATACCGTTAAGTACGTAGGTGGTACATTATGTACTAATAAATTATAGGTGTAAAACAATATTTCTTAGAAAGTTTTTAAACAATTAACAAATGCATAACTTTTAAAAATAGTTAAAACAATAACGTAGATATAAAACGAGTCGATATATAACGAACGTATCGAGTTATAAAAAGCGTTTTCTTACAACCGATTCGAAAACTTGTTTTAAAATTATCAAATATCCCTGATTTAAAAAATCCGACATAAAAAAAACGTAGATGTAATCGCTCGTCGCCGATATCTAGTCTTATTTAAATAAAATTAATTTAGGTAATTTAAATGGATTTATTGGAGACACAAAAGTTCAAAAGTAACTAACTATTCCGATGTACGTTTTACAAGCACCAAGTGCGTCCGAGCCCCAAATCGCGACCCGTTCTTGCAAAACATCGAAAAGCCACCCGAACCGAAAAATACGCTTTTCACATTTTTAATAAATTACAAATAACCGATTGAATTCAAATCGAATTAACGTTGTAATCTCTACAGATGTTAATCAAAGGAAGTCCTAAAACGTCTCTCCGAGGATCGGGACAAGTCGATAATTAAATAAACATCGACCCTCTGCCTAAACCAAAACGACACCGAGGGCCCTTCGAAACCTTTCCGAGATAATTGAATTAGTGACAAAAATCAGTTTGCGACCACCGGAACTTTTCGAATGGAACGCGAAATTTTATTTTAGCCGCGAGGAGGTCCATTCGCCATGTACTTATTTAAATTAACGATAAACACATATCGAATCTAATTTGCGAAATAGGACGCCGTCGGGCCGCGGAAGAGGGTGGGATTAACTGGGTTAAAGGGGGAATCCCTGAATTTGTGCCAGAAGACGAGGAGACGACGTCCGAAACAAAATTCAAGGATAGCGAGCGTTTCCCGAATTTCGGCGCCACCGTTATTGATTTCATCACACAAGGACACTCGAACGATCTTGTTAAACAACGTGAAACAATCTAGTTTTACGACGTTATTGTTGCTTAAATGAAATTCGGGACGGTCTCGTTCGCGAAAATTGCCGTTACTGCGACCGAATATCTATCCTAGCACTTTTAATTCCCGTAATTTATTTACCATGCACTTTTCTTGAGTAATCCTCCCCGAGAACGTTCTATATTTCATGGGCGTTTTCTTTGATCAGGCGGTGCCCTAATTTTTGATTAAAGTAGCGCAAATGCGTGGGCGCCGTTCTTTACGATTCAAAAAGATTGTAAACAAAGGCTCCGGCGCTTCGGCACCTTTTACGATATTGGGTATTTGCCGACGGAAAATAAATTAATTACTCGTTCTTCGTAGACGTTACGCAATACCTTACAATGGTTATATTTAGGAACGTACGCGCGCAAGCTCAACCTTTGCCTATTTATAATTAGAACAAAAACCTCTTCCGTGCATCATGTCGGGGGCCGATAAACAAACATTGCATGCTGGATGATTTACGTAATTCTCGATAGCAATAAAACTTTAAAATAACATTCCAGTCGAAGTAAGTACCTAAATTAAAATTCGACCCACACACGTTCGACTATTTTTACCGAATATTTTTTCCAGACAGCTTTCGATGTGCCATTTACAACCAGGCGATAACGCATCGTGTAATCGCAACCGATGCCCGCATATGGAGGAACAAGGGAGCGCGATTTGAAAATGCATGCCCTAATATCGCAAGGCGTGGCTTCGGTGACATTTTCAAATTCAAAATTAGCTCTTTGTATCTGACACAAGTATATTTAGATGAACCGAGGTCCAGGTATTCGGTTCGGTTTAGTTAGCTCACGATTATAACTTGCACATGTTTCTGGGTTATTCTTTTCAAATTCGTTACAGATAGTGGAGCTTTTCAATTTTTGTGCCCATCAATTATTCGAGTTGTCCAAGGTACTACCGTCTTTTTCCTAAAAATAAGACACTGTCTTACTTTCATTTTAGGTCCAAAATACGTGCTAGGGCTTATTTTCGGGGGAGGGCTTCGAGTACAATAAGTAGATTTATATTTTTGTTTAATATTTATTTATATACAGAAATTTAAATTTATTCAATTACAATCATGTCATCTTCTTCTGGAACATCGTCATAAATTATCAAATTTTGAATTTCGTTCTGATTTTGGTTGAATCGTTGGTCCGAATCTCTCATGTCTTGCAATATAGCTATCGTTAAATGAATACTTCTTGTCTAAGTAGCCTGTTCGTAGTGCATCGGAAACACAACTGTCAGTTATTTTGTCCCATGAATTTTTTACCCAATTCACAACTTCTTGTAAGCCTGGCTTTACAAAATTACCTCGTTGATTTCTCACCATTCTGTTTTCAATATATTCATTGATTTCCATCCGCAAATGATCCTTGAATGGCTTGTTTATTGCCAATATCAAGTGTCTGGAGGTGGCCAGTCATTCATGCCGGAATCGTTATTTGATCAATCTTCCTCTCAGCAAGAAAGTTTTTCATGTCTTTAGCGCGGTGAATACTGGCTGAATCCCAAACTACTAAACCTCTATTTCGACCCCTCAACAGTGGTGGCAGCATAAAATTGACCCACTTTCTTAAAACTGCTTGGGGGCACCAGGTTTTTTCACTTTCAAGAACATAAATTCCTGAAACGCGTTCAATCTTGTCTTTTTTACCTATAGTGATGATAAATGGCGATTCTTTCTTGCCATCTAGACGAATCGCCAAAATCACGTGCACTACCATAACCGGTAGAAGGAACGTAAATTGACGAGGAAGCCTTGTGGTGAACCGTCGTCTGAGCTCCTTGGCCTAGAAATACTGCGGTCTCGTCCATAGCAATCATGTTGGAGAGTTGGTATTTCGAAAAGTCGATGCCATCAACAAAAAGCTTAAATGCACGTGCACGTTTAACAACTTCATTGTCTTCCAGCTTAAACATTGTTGTTGATCTCCTTAGAGACAGTTCATGTCGTTGAAGGAAGTTATTCAGCCAGTGTGACGATGCTTTAAATTCTTCTGTGGATATATCAAATTCAATTGCCATTTCAAGGGCAAAGTTTTGAATATCAGCCCTGCGCACAACCAAAGCCATTGCTCTCCTGTCAGCAATCCATTCCCAGGTGCATTCTTCCAACTCAGAAAATAACGGCTGCCGACCTGATCCAACCCTGCGTTTTTTCTCATTTCCTTGGTCCACCAGTTGACGCAGGTTATCGTAGTCTGCACGCCATTTTCGAACCATACGGAGATCCAACATCTTCTCTTTATAGAAGGCTACAAGATTTACATCCCTGGAGTCCTCCAACGATTCCCTTTTTGTACCCGACGGAATAGCTCTTTCTTTTTGTACTCATTTTGTCTGGGGTTAAAAATTATTCACTTTATAAAAAATAATCAGACTTACAAGACTGAAATGCACAAACGTTGTACCTGCACCGTCGCTCTATGTAGACTGCTGCCTTTATTGTATTTTTAAGAAATTCCAGGAATTAATTTTGACACGTGCCTGTGCATTGCTTGAAACGAACTGAAGAGGTAAACGAGGAATTTCTCGGAATATTTTGTTCCAAACAATTCTCTGAAATATTAGGGCAGCTAGAGATACCTACTAAATTCAACAGTTTACAACAGCATTTTTTAACGAATTATATTTTTCACATTATTTTAACTAGGGCTTATTTTCGGGGAAGGGCTTATATTCCAAAAGTCCCGAAAATCACGCCAGGGCTTATTTTCGGGGGATGTTTTATTTTCGGAAAAAGACGGTAGTGGGACCAATGGTCAAATGAGGAGCTTTTTTTTTCAAAACCGGTCATGTCCAACATTTATAAAGAGCGAAGGACGTCTTTAATAAGAATTAAGGTCTCAATTCGTTTGTCGTAAGTTTTGAAAAAACGCTCAGCTCAAATCTTGGCGGCGTGCTCGACCCCATCACACAACAGTTATCACAAGGAAAAGTACCATTAACATTAAACTAAACCTACTCGAGTATTCCTCGAAGAGGGCGTATAAACCACGAATAACCAAATCAACTCTCCATTAGACCAAGACCACTGTGTCCTGCGAGGATATCGACGAATACGATCGATACAAGGTTCGACCATTGTTATAATCAATGAAACAATCCTGAATTTCACGAGAAACATACATAGATACAAAATAATTAAAAAAAAAAACAATACAACACCAAATCTGCCGTTGCATTTCAATATTTCGCGTTTAGACAGTTACTCTCTGGAGGACGCAATGAAATCTCAAACCGAACAATCAAAACAACGAATATGGGAATTTCGAAACCACTCTAAAGTCCGCAAATACAATAGCAATCGCAAGTTTCCGTAAAAAGCTCGTCGCCGTTGTTATTGAAAAGATGATGTCGTAGTGAACATAATCGTTAAAATAAAAGCAATTTCAAAGTATAAGACGATCCATATATGCAGTAGGTTAAATATTTAACGAGTCCACCCAGCAGGGCTACCACAATAAGGAGCAACATTCCGTGAAGCGACGTGCCACTGCGGCCGAACAACATAAAAACAAGTAAAAACTAACTGGATATGTTACGATTTGTATCGGTCTCCTACACGTATAAGGAATTCGTAAATGCCAAACGACTTTCGTCGTCTGCGGGGAAATCTACCGAGTTCAAAATACGGGCCGCCGGCGAATCGATTCGATTTTTCTTAGGGGAAAACGCGTCCGCGACTGGCCATCGTTCCCAAACTCGACCGAAGGAGTTGCGGCACGACCAAAGAAAACGGCATGTTTTATATAACAACCGGTTATAAAATGCAGTTTTAGGGCTCACATTGACCTCCGTAAAGGAACGACCGTAAAAGTTGCAGCAGCCCAGACTTGCCGGGCGCATTTTTGTTGTATTGCAGGTTAAACTTATTTTATTATCATCTCGACGAATTCCGAACGAAATCCGACGCAAATTAAGCTATTTTTAACAACGTTCACGTTCTGTTCCAATACCTTTTTAATATTAGTCGACAGTTCTAAATTAGTTAATTAATTAATTAAAGACGCGTTTATTTGCGAATGTTACAAATATAACTCTACGCTTCGTTACCTTAAATTGTCGAAATGCGACGTCCATTAATCAAAAATGGAATATTCAACTCACTTGAAACAAAAGCAAAAACAATTAATCACGAATGAAATAAATTGAATTTTTTAATTAGAAACTGATGTTTAATATAGCGGTAAAAGTCGAGACAAACGATCCTTGAAGGTTTAAATATAATATCTACCGGTGGTAATAACGTGAACCTTGGGTGCTAAGATAAAAATTTGACGTTAGTCAGCCGCATTTAGTAAAAAAAAAACGCGCCAGGCACGTTATTGAGAGAGCCAGCACATAGAAAACGTCCAAATAGAATTAGGAAGTCTGCGGGCTTCGTAGATTTTTTTTTGCAACGTATAAAGAAGCGACATAAAAATAAAATTAGAGTTTCTATGCGGCGAATTGCGTAATCGATGGAAGTTCGGACGCGTGTTGGAAATTTCGATGAAAAGAGAACAACGAAATGTAGGTATATGCAAGGTGGTGCGATCTAGGAATTCCCGGAATCTGGGGAAAATGTGTGGATGTGTAGGTAGAGAAATTAACACGTGTAAACTCGATGTCGATGAAAAATGTACACGCGCTCGTTGATTTCGATGGATTTTAAATTTGAAAATTTTATCGAGTGCAGAGAAAACTTATATCGAGGCTCGTTAGTGATAAGTCGTTTCGTAACTATTATAGACTGGAACTTCGTAAGTTAACATAAAGCACGAAGATCGTGATGCAAAATTCGCCATATAGTCGATTGAGAAAGGCAGATTTCTCGAGAACGACGTGGAATGGAGAGGTTCGGATTATATCTTACACTTGGGCTTGCAGCAACAATGTTCTCCTGCGACTGGGCCGCTCGATGACGCACAGATGTTGACTTGTCTGCAACTGAGCCCGTTCGTTGAAATTTTTCAACTGCTAAATCGTACATCTTTCCATGGTAACTTGCCATGTACTGAACACAGCTGTTAAAGTCTAACATTCACGTTGCAACAGTGTTACCGTAATTACATTTTAAAGTTCTGACTCTCCTATTGGAAAACAAACTTAATAACCTTTATAATATTATCTCTATTACCTTTATCCCCTTTATAATATTATTATAGTAAAACCTGTGAAGACGGTCACCTGTATAATCTGACCATATGCCTAACAAAGAGAGCGTTAGGTATGGCTTTTCTCGAAATTTGAATAGCGTTGCGTATCAGAACGACGGTAATAATATTCCAAAAGCAAATATTCTGACATCCAAACCATCTCGTGGGCCTTACGAATGACGTAACCACATAATTTTTTTTTATATGCTTAATTTACAACTAGCCCTAAGGCTAACGAGCAAATTTGATGTAGTACTTAATTACTAAACTAAAATTATATTGACATGTGGAGGGAGTGTCGCCCATTGGCGATTCCCTGAGAATACTAATATATCAATTATTAATTAGCAAGGTCTAATGTTTTAAGTCTTTTTAGTCTACGAGTGTTATCGTCATTGTCTAGTAAATTTAACAGTAACACATTGGGGTGATTAGTTATTCTGTTGACATAGGTAGCTGAACGTCGCTTAACCTCGTCTTTGATCCATGGAACTTTTAAGTCTTCATGGAGTGATTTGTTGCTAATGAACCATTCAGCGTTGGCCATTACACGAAGAGCTTTGCTTTGGAATCTTTGCAGAATATCAATGTTTGAAGGCTTAGCACAGCCCCAAAGATTTATGCCGTACGTCCACACTGGAACTAGAACTGACTTGTATACTAACACTTTGTTTTCTAGAGACAACTTTGATTTTTTCTCTAGAAGCCAATACATCTTTTTCACCATGACATCCAGTTGTTTTCTCTTATTTGTAATATGGGTTTTCCATGTTAAGCGCCTATCGAGGGCCATACCAAGATATTTTACTTCCTGTTTGATGGGAATCTGTATACCATTTAGGGTTATCAGAGGAGCGGAGTTGTGTTTCGTCGTAAAAGTAATAGCTGTAGATTTAGTTTCATTAATTTGTATTCGCCACCTGAACAACCATTTTTGAATTATATCGAGACTACTTTGCAGAATTTTCGATGCTTGTACTGGATCTTGGTGAGAAGCTATTAACGCTGTAACATCGGCGAAAGTGGCCATCATTGTGTTGCCGTTGCATGGTAGGTCACCTGTAAAAATCTGATATAGGGTTGGTCCCAGAACACTGCCCTGAGGAACTCTTGCCTTTATTGGGTATAGTCCAGACTGACTTTCACCGTATTTTACTTGGTAGTACCTCTCGTTTAAGTATGATTTGAAGAGAAGAAAATATTGGTGTGGAAGAGACCGTTTGATTTTGTAGAGTAGGCCGAGATGCCAGACCCGGTCGAACGCCTGGCTGACGTCAAGGAACACCGCAACACAATATCTTTGTTCTTCACAGTCTTTTTCAATTACATCTACGACTCTGTGTATTTGTTCTAGGGCAGAGTGTTTTTGCCGAAATCCAAATTGATGTTGTGGAATAATTTCTTCATCTACAATTATGGGTACCATTCTCTTGAGTATTAATCTTTCAAGTACTTTTGACAGTAAGAGCGTTATCGGCCTATACGAAGTAACCTCGTGCGCAGGTTTGCCTGGTTCAAAATTAATATTATTTGGCCGAATTTCCATAATATTGGGAAGTACTGCAGCCTTAAGACTGCATTGAAGATGTGTAGTATGCACATTATTGTTTTGTGGGGTAATTCCTTCAGCAGTTTAGCAGTAATTAGATCATACCCGGGCGCTTTCTTGTTGTTCAAATGTTTGATTTCAGTTTTGATTTCTTCGGGTGTAAAAGAGTGTATCGGCGGGCTTAATTGTAAAGGAGCTTGGAGATAGCCTTCAATCACTTGTTCCTCTTCGAGGGTAGCAACTGCAGGGTGCGGTTGAAATATCGTAGATAGATGTTCTGCAAATAGTGTTGCTTTCTCAACTTCTGTTCTTGCCCAAGAGCCGTCATTCTTTCTCATTGGTGGAATAGGAGTACGAGCTTTGTTTAAAGACTTTGTTGCCTTCCAAAGCGTGTAGTTGCTATCTGCTGTAGAAGACAAAGTGCTGACATAATCGTTAAATGATTCGTTTTTCCACTCCCTTAGGGCTGTTTTTAACTCTCTAGTTTTCCTATTTAGGTTATTTTTGTCTATAGGATTCCTCGTTTGTTGCCAGATTCTCCTGGCTCTTCTTTTATCCTCGATTTTAGTTTTAATATAAAGTGGGTAGTTTACGATAACTTCAGAATTTTTGTGAATAGGCGGCATTGAGGAGTAAGCTGCATTTTGGATGTTCTTTGTTAGTATTAAATAATTACATAATTAGTATTAGTATTACATAATTAAATCGACGAATTAAAGGTTAGGTACCTTATCGCGTTAGTTTCGGTAACGTGTGCCCGACAATTTTTTCCATATTTGTCACAGCGACATGTGACTGTAACGAAACCCACGTCTCGACAACGCATTCTTGTTCTGTGGGTCATTAGCGACATTTTGATATATACGTAACACTACCTAAATTTCGAGAGACCAACGCATTTTGATGTTTCCGAATGGCGAATATCCATTTAATTATAATATGGTGGTTTTTTCTCAAGTTGATCACCTGCTTAAGGTTTTAACGAAACCTACGACAGTCAACATAGACAGATTTTACTGTATCTTGTAATATTCGTCCCTAACATTAAGTTATCGGAAATTAGTCTGCTGGAAAATGATTCCTAACAAATCTAGACAAAAAAAAACAACAAATATTGGTTATTCCGTTTAAAAGGGCGAAAAATAAATGGAGGATTAAAAAAGAAAAACGGAAGAAACGCATAAATTAATTTCGTCGTATTAAGGCACATTGTATTTATACAACTTCACAGTTGACCCCAGAATATTCTCGAATGTCAATACGACCGATAGTCCCCGAACGCTTCTTACGCCCAATGATGTAATGCGATCATGAATAAATGAATCACGAATCTGATCGGCTTAAGCACATAGATCGTAAGTAACTACGATTGAATGGCTGACCAAAAAAAAAAAGGTCGATCGTTGCTTTAAAGCGGCGCCTGCAGGAAAATCGTAAAAGAAAAGAGAGCCCTTACACATACATTACGCACTCTACAAACAGAACGTCGCGTTATTTATTTAACCGCTTCAACTTTTCTCCGTTAATATTAAAATATATGTATATACCGTACAAAATTGAAGCTTACAACGATGGAAGTACAAATACATTTCTATTTCACAACGTTTATTTAATATTTATGATTAATGCTCGGTTCGGAGAGGAGATTCAACTGTAGTTAGATTAAATGCGGCAGTCATTAATTTTACCGAACTTGAAGTGTCTTTCCCAAGTTTAATTACAAAAGTTACCTTACTACATAAAATATCTGGGACCGAACTAGAAAGTTAAAAGTGAAAACATCGAAAAAGAAACACGACCAGTTTCGGGACTTAAAATATTAAACCGTATATATAAAGAAAATGGTTAAGATGTGCTCCGGGGAAACACGCAGTCGTTGCCATTTCGAACGAAACTTCGGCAATCTATAACGAGGAAATCCCTTCCTCGCTAATCTCTCCCCGACGCGACGTACTCGCGCAAGACGAAATTTTGATCGTTTCGTCGAATTTAACGTTTATAATTGACGCAATTACGTTAATAAAAACGGCTTCGTTAATTTTCAAAAGCGACCATTGTTTATTTAGAATAACGGAAGCAAATAAAATTACATACCGATTTTAATCTGAAGTGGCGTTAATTCCCACCAATCAAAGCGAATCCCGTTTTGTCCTCGTTGTATTCGTCGAATAATTGTTATTAACAACTAACTACGTCATTTCGAAATGGTTACGATATTATCTAAATCGAGTTATATATTTGTGTAACACTGACAGAGAGCGAGCGCCAGATATGAAATTAGTTTCGGAAATCTCTAATAAGCCTTTACAATATTATTAAATCCTGCAAAATTAGGTCGAGAAGTTTCGATTAATTACAGGCTCTAAAATGATTACCTAACGCTCGAGTTACCGTTTTGTTTTTATTACAAAAGTTGAAAAGATCGGATCATATTTTTTGAAATTAAATTATAAGTTAAATCAAACATTTTCATAGGTAAAATTAAAAGAACGTAGTTACGAAAAAAAAGGTTTTAAAATACGTATATATGCCCGACAGAACAAAAAATAAAATAAATTAGGTAATATGTACCTAAGCACCTAAATAAATCACGAACATTTCAAATTAACAATTTTTAATTAATTTTAAAATATTTATTTTGTTTATAGCGCTAATATTTAATAAGGGTTTCGGTTAAAAAGTCGTTCGTTTAAATCGAAATGGTTTTTTTCTTTCAGTGTGCCGTTTGAAGTTCAACCACCTTGCGTTTTCGCGACATTTAAAATATGCAATGCATAAAAATAAATTTATCGTAACGTTTAATAAACTATGACCCGTCCATATATATTTCCCGTTAAACCTTCTAGGCTTCGGAGATGTCGGTAATTTGGCAAACGACCAACAACAGTATCTGGAAAAAATCTCGACAACTTTAGATCGAATCCGATCGAAACCTTTGGGCGCGAATATAGAACACGTCGATAAAATTTAGTTTAAACGGCAAAACTATATTAAATAAACTAAAATCGCTCCGAGGAATAAAAATAAGCTCCTATAAATTTAGAAATAAACAGTTGTAAGTATTCTATATCCGACAATTTTGCAAGATTTTGGACGTTAACCTCGGACCGGGTTAAATATAAATGTTTAAAATTTGCGTTGACGAAAGTGTCTCTTTTAGCGAGAGTTTTCGTCGCTTGCTCAAAAAAATTACGTGCAGTAGTGTTAAAGTGCGCATTTTTTTTTCACATGAGGGAAGAACATAAAGAAGGTCTACGGACGGGAAACTATTCGCGTTCGGTATGTCTCAGTGTCTTAATATAGTGTCGACAATTGTTCGAGTATTAACTTTTTAAGTCATGGGTCGCAGCTCACGCACAAAGTGAAACAGACGAGCAATAACTACCGAAGGAACAGGAGAAGATAACTCACGTCGGCGACAAGAAAGGGCCACGTTGCGAGTGACAGCAACAGAAAAACAATGAAATTTTTACAGAGAAGGAGAGGAGAAAATCAGAAAATGAAGAGAAAACGGAGGCAGGAACTACAGTCAACAAAGAAGTGTTATATGTATTAAGAAAAGCAAAAAGATCGCGAAAGAATAAAGAATAAACACGAATGCTTGCAGAACTAATTGGAAATATGGGAAGATACGTGAAGTTATATGGGAAAGTCTGAAAATGAAGAAAGCCAACTTGGGAAATAAACATGTTACGAATAAAAGCGCAGATGGGAACAGACAAAACTGAAAAATGGACACTTGAACGGTTTTCAGAAGTGTAAAAGCTGACACCATTATATGGACATATTTCGGATTTACATGTAAGAAATAATCCAACGATACGATAGTATTAGGTTGATGCATAATTATCCGGCGTTTATATCAGCGCGATTTTCATCAGTGTAAAGTAGCGTTTTGTTTATTATTTTTGTATTAAAATAACCTTCTCTATTGTTTTAGAAAAATGCGTGTCGAAAACCATAGTCATATTCGCCATATTATGCTCTACCACTTCGAGAAAGGATGGAAAGCAGCACAGTCATTTCGCGATCTGAACGAACTTTTTGGCAAAGGAACAATCAGCAAAAGTCAGTGTAGGGAGTGGTTTGCCCGTTTTAAATCAGGTGATAGCAGCTTGGAGGATAGGCCAGGAAGAAGTCGGCCATCGGATTTCGACGATCAGGCTCTTCTGGCAGCCGTGGAAGAGGACGAGAGCCTGACAACACGAACGCTGGCTGAAGACTTCAATGTCAATCAATCCACGGTCGTTCGTCGCCTCAAAAAGCTTGGAAAAGTGTGGAAAATCGCTGGAAGGGTCCCCCACGAGCTCTCCAACAACAACAGAGCCGATCGCGTTCGAATTTTCACCGAGTTACTGCAGCGAAACGAACAAACACCATTTTTGAAAAATCTCTCTTCAAAAACGTCAAAAGAAAGAAGGCTTGCGTTTCGCCAGGTGTTTCCCCCAAAGGAATACCGAAACATGTCCACTGTAAGAAGTTTATGTGGTGTGTGTGGTGGGACAGAAGCGGAATCATCCATTGGGAGGTCATTTCAAATGGCATTTGTTATTGGTTTAACGACGCGAATGAACGACAACAATGGCGAATCTCAGACAAAAACGGCAAGCGGCAGTTCAACATCAACAGCGACGTCTACCTGGCTCAGCTTGATCGCCTTCACGCTGCAATCGAGGCAAAAAGAACCATATCGTCTTCCACCACGATAACGCACGTCCTCATGTTGAACGCCGCGTCGTCGAATTTATCGCCAATAAAGGCTGAGATCTGCTTCCACATCCGCCATATTCACCGACCGAAGCACCTACGGACTATCACGTCAACCGCTCTTTGAAAAACTGGCAAATGAATAAGATTTACGACGATTTGGATGACTTGGTGGCCGATGTCAAAGCGTGGATCGCCTCTAAGAATCGTGTCTTCTTCGCCCGTGGAATCGACCGTCTGCCAAGCAAATGGGAAGCAGTAATTGAAGTAGACGGTGACTACGCTCCCGAATAATCGTTTAAACATGTTTTTGTCAAATATTGTTATTGATTTTGTTGAAAAACGCCGGATAATTGTGCATCAACCCAATAGAAAGAAAAATATGATTGCGGATCTTCGTGAAAGGTAAAGCTAGGAGTGCTTGCGCGCGGTAGGAGAGATTACGCGTCAGGTGCAATTTCAGGCAGAAGAGATAAAGGTGCACGTGCAGCTTATCAAGAAGTAGTTGAAACCTCTCGTGTCATAGTCTTCAGTTAAATTGGTGCGTCGATTCGAGCTGATACACCTGTTATATTGCCAGTAAGTTAAGTGCTTACATTTTCAGAAGTGTTTCGTAGATTTTCACAAAAAGTGTTTCTCCTCTAGATAACGAAAGCCAGGTGATGGTTGCTTTCGTTACTGTTTTGAACAGTTTTGAGTCGACATGGAAATGCCTATGCTAACCACGTGGGTGCGCAATCTTTCCTATACCCAGTTAAGAGAGTTTGCGCAGATCTGTTCTGTTTCAACAAAAGGGAAGATTAGAATGCGTTATAGAGCGATAAACGGATACAAATGAGAACCTTCAAGATCAAAAAGAAAGTAGAGTGCGGCAAATGTTACCGAGTCTGAGTACATTATGAACAGACAAAAGAAGAACGACGTTGCTTTAAAAAATCGAAAACTAGCAATAAATAAAAAGGAACAAAGATAGTCTCAGATACAAACAAAGTCTCAGATATCCAGAACGCCGTCAATTAACAGTGGGCAAAAAAGTAGACAATAAAAGGTTTTTATTTATTTTTTTTATTTTTAGAGGTACTGGTTAAGCACACTAGGGCTGTTCACAGCATTGATAAATAAGATTACATTAACCTTTAGACCTATAGACATTAGCACTTCACTAAGCGCATCGGTTATTCTAAGTAGTTCACTATCAAACACTTTTAATCGCCATCGCAGAGTAGGATATCTTGTGGCAGCCGTGGTTTCAGCCGCGTTGTTGTTGATTTGAGTCCTAGTTTATAATAAGCTAACGCTGGACAATTAAGGAGGTTATTGAAGAACTTCTTAGCTGATTGTGAATTTTTTATAAAGTCTTCTATGCTTGGCATGTTTAGTTCGCGATGAAGTTGGGAATTTCGGATGTACCAGTCGGCATTCGCAGCAAGTCTTAAGACCTTATTTTGAAGCGTCTGTAGCTTTTTAATGTTTGTTTTACTTGTGGTTCCCCACACTACACAGGCATACATTATGACGGGTCTTATGATGCTTTGATACAACATTTTAGAACTTTCTATCTTTAAACATGTTCTTTTATTTAATATGCGATAAAACATTTCAATTCTCGCATAGCCTTCTTGTAGCTTTTTATTAACATGTAAGCTCCATGTGAGTCGTCTGTCTAAGTGCACCCCAAGATATTTGACGACGTTGTGTAATGGGTTCCATGTTATTGGTTGATTATTTATAATTATAGGTTCGGGGTCTGATGGTCTTCGAAGGGTAAAAATTTTAACCTGGCATTTTGTGGAGTTAATTCGGATATTCCAGCGTCTGAACCATCTTAAGAGGTTATCCAGTGAGTCCTGGAGCATTGCAACGGCTACGTTAATATCTTGATGTTGGGTAAGGACAGCAGTATCATCTGCATACATTGAAATGGTGTTGTTTCCTGCATTGGGTATGTTGTACATGAATATATTGAATAATACCGGTCCCAAATCCGATCCTTGTGGCACTCCGGCTGCAATAGGGTGTGGTGTTGATTTTAACACGAAAAGATCGGTTTGTGAGGAATGAGTGTATTAGATTAGTTGATTGGGAATAGTCAGTAGATAATAAGTTAATTTTCTTCTACAACATCGACATTGTTTGACAAAGAAAATTATTGAATGAAACTTTTGTCAGACCAAATCATCGTTGTACATGAATCGTTTTGTGTATACCATCAACAGTCTATCGATTGTGGTTGAAAAGAACTCCGGCAGGAAAATCGAAATAAATAGTAATAAGAATTTGTATTAGAATTATACTTAGCCTGCATTAATATTTAATTACTTATTTTTCTGTATGTTTGTAATAAATAATACCATTCTTTAAATTGATGATTAATTTGTGTGATAATAAAATTGTAAATAATAAATTTTTGATGACAATGGGAAATTTAAATTTGTTTTTAAACCTCAAACTATCATTCATATTTGTACGCAATCACACCTACCCGGTTAGGAGAGATTGCGAAAAATTTTTACATTTTTGTAAAATACAATTATCTATTAGAAAAATGTCACAACGGATTGACATATTGTTTACTAAATATGTAAATATATCTATAACCTTATTTTACTTAAAATTAAACAAACATTCGATTTTTAACGAATTTTTTTAGAATTGTGCGCAATTTGTTTCTCAAATTCCTTAATTAAAAATAATTAAAAACGCCAAAAACGAAAACATCAAGTTAATATTATGATCAGAAATGTTCGCAACTTCTTACTTCACGCTCGTAATATCATCATACGTGGCGTTTTCTCTTTTTAACAAAATATGCAGTAGTTTACTACAAACTAATCGATCGGCGAGTTACAACAAAAATGTGCCAATTCTTTTTTCCGTTTTTTTCTTTTTGGTCCACGAACACCGCCGCCATTAATTAAACAACAATTTCGTCGGTCTCCCTCAATTTTTAATAAGGCCTTAATATTCATCAGGCGGTAAATTGTGCAAAGAAAAGCACTCAAAGAACAATCGAAAGGAGCGGGAAAATATACAAAACGCTTCCTTTCCAGCCGGCCGAGTAAATTAAAATCCACCTTCACAAAGTTTTGAGTTAATCAAATCCTAAATTTAATAAGAGCTTGCGTCTGCAAAATTTCCACTCAAATATCACCACAAGGGATTAATTACGGTAGTAACATATCTAATAAATGGAATAACTGTGCTGCCGTGAACTGCGTCAAAGTTTAATTTGAAATGTAAATTAGAGACTTGGCCTGACAAATTTGTTTTGTATATTATTATACGAAAGCAAGCCGAGATAACGGGCCGGGCTAATCGAACGATTCGTCATCGGTGCAAGCACGTATGGGATTATCCAGTTACGGTCCTGAAAACTGTCGAAATCCCCCAAAGAGCTACGGAAAAGCGGAGCAAGTAAAACTCGTTCTACAGATTTCTCCGCAGGACGTATCCCGAATGCTATCAGAACGAGGCAGGATCTGCTTACCTCGCGAGAATTTCCGTTTCGCTATTTGCTCATCGGAAGTGCATCTAAAAGACAAGTTCACCAACTATGTATAGGCGTATAGAAATGACTTCTAGAGTTTTGAAGTTTTCGATCCTGTTTAGATATATGCCGATCTAATATTCTGTAGAGGATAAGTTCGGGAGAGTTCTACTAGCGTTGATATTTCAGAAACAAAGTAAAAGGGGACCTCGTGTGTCATATCAAGAATTAAACATGTTACGCTTAGTACAAGTATCACATTGGCACGTGCCCGCAAAACTATATTTAAACTATACATTAAGTTTTTTAACTTACAATATTAGTTAGTGATATTTTAAAAACAGGTAAGTTTACTTATGAAACTACAATATAACCTCAAAATATGCATGTATTTACATCATATTAATAAAGTGTGTAGTTAGATCACATAAATCCGGGAGAGACCGGTCACGAGCTTAATCGTGCTTCGAAGATAATGTAGAAATAAAACTAATGCAAATGTAATGTTTCATTAGAAGAGTGGGACAAAAATGATCGTACACTATGCTTAGAAAACTATTTAATTTAATTTAATGGATTAAATGAGTTACTCTACAGTCGTTGGATGCTTATAAGTATACCTGTATATGTACAAGAATTATTAAGAAGAAAAGTCGCATCAATTCCCTCAACCCCTCTTTTGAAATTACACTTGTTATTTTTTAAAGTTGTTTTAAAGAAAAGCGTTCTTTGAATAAGTACAATAACGTGACGATACTTAATCGATCCTGTAGTAGAAATAATAAAAAAGCTTATCTCTATTATTAGATGCGTCGATTCATGCAGACGTATTGGCATTTAATAATTAATTTCCATTTAGGCTTTTCCAAATTTATACTTTGAGGTCGTAATTCTCCGATTCTTTGCTTATATATATGTTACGTACATACATACACATACCGTTAAATTTCTCTAACAAACTGCATACAAAAAGATCAAAACGCGCAAGAAAAAGCTCAAGGCAACAATTTCACTTTAACGAATTATTGCTACGTAAGTTGTGGTATACCATAATCGATAATTAAACTCCCGTTCGTTGCGGAAATGTTCTCATAATCAATCGAAGAACAGGGTGCTAAATACACCACCTGTCACTATATCCACCAGTTTCGTAAAAAACTCCAGTTTGTTTGGTTTTTTTTTGAATTTTTCAAATTGTGGCACAAGGTTAAGGTAGGGCTACAGAATTTATGCAAATCAATTAGCGATATGTTAATATCAATTAATGACGCTCGTACGTCAAAGAGAAATAATTCAATTTGTTCCAATTAATCCTTTCACGCGGAATGGTTTACGGCGCATAAATTCATACAAAAGAAGTTTCGAAACGGAAGCGATATTTCCAAATTTTAAAAATGCAATAATAATAATAAAATCGAAAATGGATGTCAGTTCCGGCGAAACCGTAAGAGGGAAGAACACAATTTTTATGTCAAAAAGTGACGTTTGATAAGTACATTAGATATGTAACAAATTTGAAAATTTTATCTCGGTACCATGATTCTGTTACATACGGTATATTAAAATATGGCGTTAATTGAAAAATACGTAGTAGATAATGATCGAAACAATAATTATTTAGAATGGAAATCAAATCCACACCTCCTGTCAATGAGCATTTATAAAAAATTTAAGCATTTAAACCGTAAAATTCAACAAAAACAAAATGCTTATTAGAAGTAAATCGAGGTTAGATGGTCATAAAAAAGAGGCGGCCAACACGATTATTTTGTTAATTGGACATCAGTGTCATTGTAAAACGGTCACAAGAACCAATACACTGCGCGTGTGTTGTAATTTGTTCAAGTTTAAAAATATTTTTGGTCGCAGCTGCTATGACAATCTATCCCCCCCCTCTCACCCGCAATAGGATAGATGGCCAGGTTTTCACGTAGAAGCTTAACGGAGATTAATTTCATTTACCTACTTTTTATTTTATAATTATATATATTTTTTACTGTTTTCTATCTACTTTGTTGCTATTTTAGTTTCGGTTTTCGAAAGTATTTACTCTAGCTCTACTGCTGCTCTATTTACTGTACTCTAGCTCAAATTTATCATTAAAAATTGTTTCTTTTTGGGTGCCGAAAAAATTTTGTAAATACTTATTAAATTAATTCTTCTATCTATCCTCAACTTCCTAATTAATATCAACTAATTTATGGGCCGTGGGACATTTTTATTAAGTCAAAAAGTTAGCAATACCTCGCATAGTCCGGATAATCGGTTCCATCGATATCCCGGACTGTTTGAAACCGGTCTAATCGAGAAACTAAATACATACATAGCTCAATAAAGATTGTCCGTAAATTCTGTGCTTTTTATTTCATAGTTCGTTCGATGAATGATTAGTTATTGCTAGTCGTATAGTTTAGTTAATTATTTTTTTACATAATTTTGTGAACTAATTTTTAAGATTTAAAACCGGACTATTGTGAATCCGGACTGATCTATTGACAGTATTGCTGTATTGGCAATTAAAAAAAATAACTGCCCTAATCCCTTTGCTATTTGAAAATTTCTTGGGACCGAGAGTGGCTGCGGACATCGTCGTCGTCGTTCGTTTCCGTTAAACTTACGCCGACCAATAAAGAAATTTTTTTAAAAAAAGAAGGTTACATACATCACGTTCTTCGAGCCGTCATTTAAGAGAGAATGCATGTAAACAAGCGCGATGTCTCGCTGAATTATGATGTTAGTTGCGTTATGAATGCGCGTTATTGTGAGATAAAAATAAAATAGCGAAAAACCGAGGCTCGCTTGTACATATATATTTTTTTCGAGGAAATTCTAAAGGGAGCGATTTATAATCGAGTTCAAACTAATACAAGTGTAGCGATTTGCGGACATTATTTCATTCATCCACTAGTCGAATGGAGCCGAAAATACATCCGTCGTTAGATTTGGAGAACATTATTTTACGTCAGATTGCAACTTCCGTGATTACATCGAATTTGTTCGTAAAGCCCGAAGACGAACTGAAGTACCTAGCTTCTAAGAAAGTTTGTAAATAGGTCTTAAGTGATGAGCTTGTAATTAACACGAGACGCTATTTAAACTTGGACCGTTTCGAGGTTGTTAAGGGAGATACCCGACGTGTTATAGAGTGCCCTATAAGTTAGGTAACTGCTCAAGTAAGCTCGAGATAAACACAACAATATTTTAACGCGATTTTTTATTGGAGAAAATGCGATGCGAGTTAATGGCGGCCAGAATATACGAAAACGGACATAAAGAGCAGAAAATTCCGGAAATATTAGACTAGTAATAAATCTGCGGAAATGAAATTTGCTTTCTGACAAGACGTTTTAACGAGGAGCCCTACACTTAATAAGGGTTTCGATGATGGGATTAAATGCATTTAAAGTGGACTTCGGAGACGAACCTCTCTCTGCTCGTTTCAAACTGCGGCCGTGTTTTAAGTAATTGTTCCGTGTATAACAAGGGTATCCATCTATCTCCAAACTCGATAAGAATATTAATTTTGATTCCGAAAATGCGACTTCGTGATTTTGGCAGGGAACGCGCGCTGCTGCAACGACACGCGAGATTATGCAAAATCCTAAAAATACAATCGTAGTATAGTTCGAAATTGGCAAGAAATCGCCGGGAGTTGTTTAAAAAAACATCACGACTTCACGGAAATTGTGTAAATGAAAATGATAACGTAAAATGCGTTTTGAAAATGTTCACGCTAATAAAGCTTAGTCACGCTTAATTTACGTCTTTAGAATCGTCAATAATTATAAGTAATACTACTATAGGTATAAAATCGAAAAAAAAAACAACTTTAAAACCCAAATAGATATAAAACTTTCCTAATGGTTTCCAAAAACATAATAGTAACACCTACGTACGTACAGTCACATGCAAAATAGATTACGTAACAGTACCCCGTAAACAAGCTGATTTAATTTTAAACTTAGCCCTTAGACCTACGACTTGGACGAAAAATATTTTCATTACACGCGATTATCCCTACATGATTTCTAAATATACACCGTGTCCAGATAAAAAAAAGCATGGGGTTCTTGAAACTTGTAAAGATACAGGGCATAAGCTTAAAAATTAGAAAAAAGTTCGTATTTCAAAGTATGTTCACAATGAAAAGAAGTCGCAAAACATTATTGTTGACGTAAACAATGAATTTCTGCAAAAAAGTGACTTTTAAGGACTAAATTTTTTCTTTTCATTTCTACTTGATTTTAAAATAGATATTATTAAAAATACCGGATTCTCGATTCCACTTTTAAGCTTACACAATGGCGTGTTCAAAATTTAATCAGAACTTTGTTCCAAACGCCATGCGATCAACTCATAATCATAAAACAAAGGAAACTAATTACGCGTAGCATTATTCATTCAAATGTCACGATGTTACAACATTAAATGGTTCTTAAGCTTAAAAGAAAAACGTAGTTCATAAGATTTTTCATATTAAATTGTAAGCGCTGGTACATACAACAGAAACAAAATGTCAAATAACTTAATAATTGCTCAAACTAGGTTGCGAACAATTTTCTGCAAAGTATTACTGTCTACAGAGAATTCAAAACTGGTTAACATTTCTGTGATTGTATTAATTCAAAAGCCAAATGCCATAATAGTTCTTCGTTTCGAAAAGGGCGTTCATACACATTGAGAATTTTTAAATAACGTCAAAACCATAGAAAAATTTTCCAACAGAGGTTAATCGAAGGTAATCGGATGTGAGCCAGCTACTTACACTAACAAGTGATTTTTCAATGACATAATATTCAGGATATTATCTGTAAGTGACAAATATTTCGCAGTTCTTGAATTATGCGCTGGAGCACCATTTCTCGAAACCAGCATTTTAACATATTAAGTAATGTAATTCACCCAATTGAGCATTTCCAAATCAGTCTATAGTCGAGATATCGTGTGCGATGTTAAATTGTTTGATATAAAAGTCTATTTTTCCACCAAAATGCCTACCCACAAGATTAAAATATAAATCGATGTTGATGAACATGTTACTTTTACTTAAATGAAGACTTGTCTGTTCTCCATAATGTTTGTTACGACGGTTAAAATGCCATTGTTCTTATCATTAAATTACCGAAGATATTGATTTTCCAATATTATTGCTTCAACACACCATAATGTGTATAAATCTTTATTTGTAATAATAATGCTAAATAGCAGGTCGCTTTTGTTTGTGGCATAGTCAAAATTTAAACGTTGATAGGCGTTCTCGGACACTGTAAACGTCGGATTAAAAATTTGACACGCCATTTTGTAGATGCTTAAAAGTCGGCAATGAGATATGCAATAGTTTTTAATATCATTTAAAATAATCAATAAAGAAAGATTCGAAAACAAAAATCGACATTTTTTGAAATTTTGAAAACGATACAACTAATAATGAACTTTTGCGACCAGCATATATGGACATACTTAAATGCGCAACTTTTAATTTAGCCCCTGTATTTTACCGTTTTCAGATCCCATGCTGTCATTTCTATTTGACACGTGTAATATGCGAAAATTTCAAATAATCGACGTTCCTTAACGATTCCAATAGCGATACATCGCTGACCTCGTTTTAAGTTACTGTTCATAAAATAGAATAAAAATAGAACCGATTTTAAGTCCGCGCGAACCGTTTACGTTAGACTAAAAGGAACTATTACGCGTTAGTAAAATGAATTTCGGTTAAAATTTAAAGCGTGACTTAAGTGGCTCTAAAGTTAAAATACCATAGACGTCTGCAAATGATTAAGCGGCATAAATGAATGCGTTGTTATAAAAAATAAAAACGTCAAAATACATAAGCCTAAGCCCTACGAGAATTGTACGTAAACGGGACTAATTTTCATTGCAAAAGTCACTTATCGTCGACGGATGCCTAGATCGGAGCACTTCAAAAACGAAATGAATTTTGATTTTGATTGAGAAATTTAACACACGAGTAATGCCCTTACAATTAGTTCTGTTTGAAAAACAGTCGTTTACAAATATGACCAATCTTAGTTCAAATAGGTGAAATTCAATTTAAAAGTTAACTAAAGAAACGAAAAATCATTTTGTTTATATAGATTCGGTTTTCAACTATTAGCTTGAAATTCGAAGCGTAACCGCATGCCCAAGAGTTTTGAGCGGACGACTACTGTACACTTAAAACAAGTGATTTTTACAGCGATTGCAACAGTAACTAAAACAGCGTCATTGTTTTATCTGTAGGTATGTGTAAGCTAAAGTTTTATTTCGTAGTTTTATATTCATACTTGAGGAATTTTTTCAGCGTTTGCATATTTTACAATATTAACGTATTAAATTAACGAGAAGTGAATTCCTAAAGTCTTATACCGTGAATTCGGGTCGCTGTTCTTTATCGACTAAAAATGCAGAATTTTCCAAAACGTCCTCGTGACCAATGCAACGCAGAAATATAAATAATTTAATGCTCGAACCACTTCGCGAATTACTGAAACGGACTTTGTATAGGATAATCGTCAATGTTATATTAACGTATTTCAGTTTTATAATTGCGTGTCCACGAAGATAAAAAGGGCGTTATTGGAACCGAATTTTTTAATATGGTATTAAATAAAGAAAAATAGCTACTGTGCAATGTATTACGCAAATATGTTTTTTCTAATAAGATATAATAATGAAATCCATTCGCTTTACAATACTCATCAATCAAAGTTATCTCTGAGTTTCAATTTAAAATGATAAACCGAGTTTATTGTTCCGGGAGTATTTAGATAATCGTTTTGCTCGAAATTTTTGTTCAATTGCAATAAAGTGGCCCGCTTATATCTACACTTGAGTATTATGCGTCTGATTGACACCTTCATTTATCCCTGAGCGGATGCTGTTTAAAGCAAACAAATTTCGTTGTACGATTGCAACGTTGAGAACGCTTATTTTTTTAGGACATACGAAAATCAACAACGTTATTGAAAGTAAGGCGAATTCGATTATTTCATGAGCTTGTACTTAAAGAAGATGGGCCCATTACCAGTTTTGGCCTAAATTTTTGGATGACACCCACAACCCATTTCGCAAAACAAGCAGTAACTAATTTTTAAATGTAGATCAGCGAAAACTTGGGAATCGGAGAACTTGTTTGTTCGCTGAACGATTGCATTAGCAGAAATAAACGAAAAGTGATAAGGGACGGAAATGATATGATGGACTAATTGTTATAAAACCGTTCGAAAAAGCCAACGTCTGAATCCGACTATGATATGAACTTGGAACCGATGGAATGGTTTGGGAGAAGAGTTACCAATAAAAGTTTCGAATTTGTTCTGGTTAATCTTACCGAGATATGGTAATTATTTAGATGATTTTTTGTAAACAAAAAATTTAATAAGATTTTTGGAATATAATAGAAAGAAGATAATATCCAAAATGATGAAATTTGATTAGCGTCTGGCATGTAAAAAAACAAAGTTTTCAAATATGCAATTTATGATGATAGCGTTTATGATCTAATCATCGGCCAGATTTTAAAGAGCGTATCGTTTTTATTCGAGACCGTTTGCAAACAATTCAACGGACAAAAAAATCGAGCCTAGAAACGCCTCAATTGAAATATAATTTAGAATTAAAAACTTAAAGGACTTTAGGTAGGTACCGATGTTTTTGTTTTATCTTTGCATATCTTTTTCAAGGAAGTAACATAATTTTAATTCTTGTAGAGCGATTACGCAACGTCTTCTTGGACCGATAATTCTGGGAATCGCATAAAATTTCGTTTAAATTTTATAAACTCCAAATAAGAAATATTCCAGATTGAAATGACAAAATGGAAAATAATTTTAACTGGCTCGCCAACCACACTTCCGCATTGAATTGCTGGAAATCTGGAAACTGATGGAATAATCGCAGTTACCTATACTTAACGATAGCTTTCATAGTTTTAATTAAATCTGGCGTTCCACAAGATAGCGTTATTGGACCGGATATTTTGTTTATTATATGTATAAATACCAGATAACAGATACGTTACTAACTGTGCAAATTTGATTATCGTCAAAATAAAAATGTTTTTTTTTTCTAATAAATAATAAAAATCATTAACCACAATCTCGATAATTCAAAGTAGGTAATCTGAACTGAGGTTTTTAACAATTTTTTATAACTATAGCATCTACAACCGTTAGTTATTATTAGGTTGAGTAAGATATCGTGCTCGATATTATCTTTCATTTTGCGACAGTTGAAAGTATAGGCGCATTAATCTTAACCCCTTGGGTACATTTGACGTCTGAGACACGTCATTCACTTTTTTCCCCTAGGAGCGGATGACGTGTTTAAGACGTCAAACCAAAAATTAAACTCTTGGATACATTTGACGTCTGAGAGACGTCATTCACTTGTTTTCCCTAGGAGCGGATGACGTGTCTAAAACGTTATTTGAGGTTAGGCACAATTCTGTTCATTTCATTGTAGCTTGTATCAGTCATAATAGAAGAGGCAATTACAGTATTTCGGTGAACATTATTTGCGATACACTGCCCCATTATGTCAAAAACAAGGAATATATTTTATGATAGTGATAGCGAAAGTGACTTTGAGAAATCTGAAGAAGAATTGTTTAGTGATCCTGAAATTGACAATTACAATGAAATACAAGGCGAAGGTGATGAAGACGATATTGAAATAGAAAATGATGACAATTGTAATATAAAACCGAGGTTTCGAAGACGCACAAAAGTCTATCGAGCAGTGATAGTGAATCTTCTCGTGAACCAGTATCAGAGGAATGGATTTGGGAAGAAGAAGAAAATGTAGCCGATATAAAAAGTTTTTCTGAAATATCTGGAATTAATCCTTTGAAGCCTGCGTAGACTAGGTGGTAATCTTACGCCTTTAGATGTTTTGAAAGAAGTCTTGAATGAAGATTTTTGGGACACTATAGTAGAAGAGACGAATAGATATGCCAGACAAGTGATAGAAAAAGAAGGTTGTGTAACAAAAAAAAACCAAAGGTGGTTTCATATAAGTTCTGATGAAATGAAAGCTTATATTGCATTATGCATCTTGATGTCGCAAATGAAGAAGCCGAAAATGCATATGTATTGGTCAAAAAGATATGCAATAAGTACTCCAATTTTTGCCAGCACTATGCCCCGCGATAGGTTTTTTGATATTTCAAGCTTTCTACATTTTACGGATAATGAGAAGGAAAATAAAGATGACAGAATAAGACAGATTAGAAATATAGTGGATTACCTAAATACTAAATTTTGTTACCTTTATACCCCTGATAGTGAAGTAGCTATTGATGAATTGTTAATGAAATTCAAAGGTCGATTGAGTTTTATTCAATTTATTGCCTCTAAAAGAGCTCGTTTTGGCATAAAATTTTATAAACTTTGCGAATCTACATCAGGTTATTGTATTCGTTTCAAAATTTATGTTGGCAAGGATAAAATCCAGGGAAGTGATATACCTGCTACTGAGAGTGTAGTCGTGGAAGTGGCACAGTCTATTTTAAAAAAAGGTTAGACGTTGTATATGGATAATTTTTATTCATCACCACATTTATTTCTGACCTTACTAAAAAATGATACGAATGCTGTTGGAACTGTTCGGAAAAACAGGAAGAATATGCCAAAGGTGTTTTCTTCAATGAAGTTGAAAAAAGGAGAAGTCAAAACTTTATTCAGTCACGGTTTATTGGCTTTGAAATGGAGAGATAAAAAAGACGTTCACATACTTAGCACGAAACATTCAAATGCTGATTTGATAAACACAGGCAAAAGGAGAAAAAATGAAGGTGGCGATAGCGAAAATATTATAAAACCGGCATCTGTGCTTGAGTATAATAAAGGTTTGGGAGGCGTTGATAAACAAGACCAATTGCTAGCGTGCTTCCCAGTTATGAGAAAATGTGTAAAGGGTTATAAGAAAATGTTTTTTTATCTAACAGATATGGCCTTTTATAATGCTCATGTTTTATATTCTAAAATCAATTGCACAACCAAGGCAGGCATTACTTCCTTTCATTTAGCTATTGCCGAAAAATTGCTGGAGCAATTGTCATTGCCAAATTATAAACGTCGTGGATGTCCGACAAGTAGCGATACACCATTTCGTTTGGCAGCGAAAAATTGGGCACACTTTCCTGAGAACATTCCGTCAACTAAGTCCAAGCAACACCCTGGAAAAAGGTGCCGTGTTTGTTATAAGCATAATATTAGGAAAGAGACTACGTGGCAGTGCAAACAATGCAAAGTAGCACTGCATTTACCTACTTGCTTTGAAAAATATCACACTCTGCATAATTATTAGTAATTGGTTTTTTGTTATAGCTTAAATTTATTTCATTTAGTTTTATTTTGTTGTTATTAATTTATTTTTGTTTTGCAATTCTAATTACTTGAAGACATCTTAATACTACATATGTCACCAATATTTTAGAAATAAATAAATTCTTACGTAAAATGTACTGCTTTTACATACTACTCCAAGCAACCAAAAATTATATCCGTTCCACATGCAAATATTTTCTCAAATAAATCCGTACCCAAGGGGTTAATTTTCTAGATAAAATAGTTTGTTGAAAGCTAACCGTAAAAAAATTCGTCGCAAAATCGCTCGGTCTCAAAAACGGGGGGTTTCCCATTTTCTTTCGAACGAGCCGCACCGTTACATAAATGTACCGTAACTCGTGCTCCTACCTTAATAAACCGTACGTACCTGTGGTCGAACAACAATTTCTGATATGCGCGCACAAATTTTAGAATATATTTTTCAAACTTCCGTCGTTATTTTACCAGATAGGCACCGCATATTACCTACAATTAACTTTGAGTTTCCGACGAGGTTTCGCAACGGACGTCCGAATCATTTAATTCCACACAACCGTAAAGCATCGAAAGCGACTTTTCTAGAAATATATTATCAATTTCCAACTTTGATTTGTGACGAACGTAAATCGAGTTGATTATAAAATTTAAGCTCAAAATAAGCGAATGCTTTGAAGGACGAGATGTCCAATCATCAAACGTACCCTATATTCTCCACAATGTTGTCTCAGAAATAATCGAAATCCTCAATCCACGCACTACAAATTAGTTTTACGAAAATTCAATAAATGCGCCAATTTGTTCGATTAGATTAGTTTTCTCCGATAGTTGGATGTTCAATCGCTGCCGTAGACGGGCTTGAATCTAATTAAGCGAATCCCAGCAATTGCGCCGCCGATGTGCGCCGTCGGGGAGTTTTTCTTTGTTCGGCATCACATCGCAATAGAAAATGACCAATTCCAGTCGCGTCGAAAAATAAAATCGCGTTATTATACAAAAGTTCCCGCCATCAACACCTCTCGCTTATCGAATTTTCTCTTCTCATTGTCGATGCGGAATTATTAGATAATTTCAAAAATCGTGAAAAGACAGGAAGCGAATGCCGGAAGCGTTCTTCTACTCTATTCTTCGTCTTCATAGAACTGTATGTGTGTATAGATGCGCGCACGAATATTTGAAGCCTTTGACCAAGATAGACCTCGCATGAACAATGCATCAAGTCGTCTGTGCATGAGCACAATAATTGAAGACAAGCTTTTATGCTCTCCCTATTCAGTAAAAAGTTTACGCGAGGCGCATTATTTAACGGGAATGGAAAAGTGAATGCGCTTGTAAATAGTGCGCCCTGATTGACCAAGTACAGAATTAGAAACGACAGGTTGACTCGAACTAAAAGGAAACTTGCCTGCATTATTTTTAAATCTTTCCTTAGTTCGTCACTAATTGCTGCGGATGTACACGGCATCGTTTTCATGTCGGTCTCTTTATGTGCGCGTACGGGTAATCCGTCAAAAAGTTCATTACGCAATTTTCAAATGGCGCATTCCGAAACCTGATTTGATGCATTTTTTACCGCGTCCTCGCGTCGCGTTGTTAAAATTATTCAAATTTTTGCAAAATTAAGTTTTCGAGAATTTTTTTCGAAATGTCAGTAAACACGTGTCTAATTTTCTTTCGATGAGCGTGGAAATAGGTGTAGTCGACGTCCTGGGAAAAACCCAACATTCGGCTGCTGAAGAACGGGCAGGCGGCAGACGATTATTGAACAATAATTGTTTGCAAATTATTATTTAACTTTGTCGCACTTAAGCAGAGAGTACTAATAACATTTAAGTCTTGTAAACACAACAAACATGATGGGTCGTACTTAGGGTCATTTAAATATAAAACAGAATTAATTATAAAAACATTAACGTCAGGAAAACATTCGAAAACGTCTCTGAAATTTACAAACAGAGAAAGTTGCACCAACAGTTAATGGAATTTCTTAAACACCTATTGTTCAATAATTACGTAACTACATGCCGATATTTAATCCTTATGTTAGGTTTTGCCAGGACATCGATTACACCTACCCCCTATACAGCTGTGTGAATATCACACCTACCTAAATAACTTTACAAAAAAGTAGACTGAAAGACAAATTACTTGTTGATTATATTTATTGATTAAGTATTTAAATGATTTTGATAAATACAAATCATTTAAATCTGACATTTTCCAAACGATAGACCAACCACCGAGTCCGTTAGATGTTTTTCTCATACGATTAGTCCAGGAAAAATACGGTGCGAGGTCAAAAAAATTTGAAAATAGAAATTATTTTTCACCATCCCGTTCAAAAAAATATACAGAATCTAAAGTTTACAGCAATTATTCGAAATGACCTGTTTTTTCTCAAAAACAACCTGTCAAACATTTTTTTAAATCTGTTTTTAAAAAAACAATCAGTATGAAAAATTGAATATAAAGGGTGTCCCAACAAGAGCGCCGGATTTAAATTTGCCGCCATTTTGTTAATACGAGTTCGACTCGATTTTTATAAGTTGTTCACGTATTAGCACGCTTTAAGATATGAGGAGTTCAAAAAAAGTTAATTTGTTAAAACATTACAAATGGAATAATTATTGAAAACTGTTCGCAATTACTCAATATTCTCGGCAATTAGTCGCAAAATGAATCGAGAACAGTCGGAAGGCAAATTTAGAGCATTACTTGCTAGCGGTTTATTTTTGTCAGTCCTTGGGTTACAATCAAATTAAGGCACAGTTGGATCGTTCATGAAGGATCAATTCTGCGAAACTGTCAATTATTAAACGTTCGCATTATGCATAACATAGAGCTACCGGATAAGTTGTTTGTACTATGTACGTGCAATTCGCCAGATATAACGTTTAAGGTGGCATTTAAGTTTGAGTTATTACTGTGATCAATCGGTATAAGCTTGAGAGTTTTACTGATTTGTCGGAAATAAATTTGAACTTCATGCTTAACCAAGTTCTTAATGCATTATGAAACCTAGCAATTTTAACTATATTAGTTTATACTTACATTTGTAAGTATTATCACTGTCTTAAATGCTTATACTAAGATATGTTGTACTATAAGTTATGTTATACGTAAATCGACTTTCTATACATAACGTGCTCATGTGGTGTTTACAGTAAAGAATATGTATTTAATGAATATTATATTATAGTTTGGATTTTAAGGTAATTATATAAATAATTACCTCAAATCTGATATTGATTATTAACAAATTATTAGGAAGTCACATTAACCTCTTGAATGTTGACGTATATTAGACAATAAATGGTGTTAAGATGTAGTATGAAATGAATATAGATAATACTATCATTTAGTACTGTATGATTAATGATATGAGTTGATTAATACGTAAGATCCTTTATGTAAATGTTGTATCATAACACAACTTATTTAAAAATTTGATAATAAAGTTGAAAGAAAGTTACTTACATAATTTGACGAATACATACATTAATCGATAGAAATAATTACTATATTTCTATTAATAATTCGATTAATAATTCACATGTTATAATAATTCTTTATAAATTTGTTAAATTATATTATCGTATGACTGATATTTTATGTATAAATCAAACTATTTCATATCATTTGACATAACCGAGTAAGTTCAATTAAATTTACAATTATAATACAATGTATATACATAAGAAATTCAAACAACTTTTATTTATATCAATAATATACATATTTCAATTCATTCGAAAAAAGATTTTTATTAATGTGGTCAAATTGCAAATTTTAATAATTTAATTAAGTCAGAATACATAGTTATATAATACGAAATGAAAATTCTTGTCTAATTCAAACCTTTATTCAATTGGTAACGCAAAACACTCAGTTATGAAGCAATATAAATTTACATGATAAAATAAAAAATCTTATAATTGGTACACAACCGTAATTAAAAACATTTGAAATGTCCTCAATATTAATTAGTTAATTACATAGTTGAAAATTTAAAGAAATCAGCCTGATCTGAAACGATATTAAATGAATTGTTTCAGGAACTGACCTAAATTTAGATGTTCCAATTCCGAGAAGATTAAAGAGTTTCTAACTTAACGATTATCAATAAATATTATTAGTATCAGTTATGCTTAAATTCGAAATTCTCCTGTGCTCGTAAGTTATGAATAACGCATTCATATTTTTCGTCATTGTAATACAATAATCTATCACAGCGATGTAACAATGCATTTTCGTCCGCTTGGAATATGCAAACAAGTCAACTATGATATCGATAATACTTCTGAGTTTTATTTTCGAATCTTTAGATATATGACATCTAATAGATTCGAGGTTATCGAGTTTATTTCACTTGTTAGAACATGTTAGTATCTAGTTGAATTTAATTCAAAATTTGCTTATAGCGATAAATTGTAAAAACTATTTAAATTCTATAGTTTAATTCAATATTACTTATGCTATCTAAAAAATATTATATAAATAGAATAATCACTATCGAAGGCAGATATCTTCGAGATTAATGATAAATAACATGCCAGATGCCTAAAGGCTAAATCTATTTGAAGAATAATTGAATTACTATGCTAAAATTTAATGTTGATATTGTACTGTATATGACTAATATAGTTAGAAGGCTATGTAATTAATAATGAAATTCTGTATTCATAATATTTTTTAAAATTAGGCCGATATGTACAACGTCGAATTTGCGAATACATGTCATCTAATTTTAAATGACACTCGTTTTATTGGCTTGAAGTGCGTACGAATTGAGCTTGAATATATTAAGTTTATATCTTATATGAGCGTTAATAAAAAGTAATAAAGCTTACTCTAATTTTGACGATTATCAGACTGATTCAATTAACAACGTAATCTTATTTGGACTTGCATAATGATTTGAGGTCTCAATATCTATATTTTAAACGTGCAGGACGTTTCATAATCACAACGAAAGTGAAATAACTGTACTATACAATCTGGATAAACTGCGCAAGAATTTAAGCAACTTTCAATTGTTAAGTTAATGTAATTATCGAAATTAGGATATGTTTAAATCGGTTAAGTGTCCGTAAAAGTATCTAATTCAATCTAGAAATCTCATACTCGATTTTACGCATATTCACATTGTGTTAGCAATTTCAAATTAAATCTAAGTATATCTCGAAATTGTCATGAGTCGAAGTTAGAACATTTGAAAGATTAAATTTGTAATAAAGAAATACTAAGTTAAAATTCAATTAAACGAATGTATGTGGGACTAATTATAAAAAGAATTTAAAATCAAGCTTTAAAAATTTAACATTTAATTTTAATATTAATAAACATATGTTATTAAACTAAAATAATTACGAAAGGTTTAAAGTATAATATACATTGAAATTCGATATGTATTGATAACTCGATTAAAATACGCTTTTTAAATAAAATATGTATATGACAATATCTTTATATATAACTAATGAAAGAACATTTAAACGAACATTTCATTTAATAAAATTAAATAATACAATGTCAATTTTGCAATTTAGTTGACTAAGTTATACACCTTCAACCATATGTGACATTACATATTATGCTAAATGTTTCAAAAAAACAAAACTTGATGAATTCGTTAAAATTTGGACATTCATAAACTTCCTAACTGAAAGATTAAATTGAGGTCCTGAATTATAGAAAACTAATTAGTAGCGTTAATGTTTTCAATCATCTGAAAAGATACTACTACCATTTCTATCATACTTGATGCATTTAAATTCTTTAAAAATTACTTGTTATTGTTCTGAATTATTGCAAATGAATATTAATCAATTGTGTACTAATACGAAAATATTAAACGTATTAAATTAATTGCTGTATCAATTAAAAATAATTACATTTTCTATTTTAAATTTGGCGATTTTATACATTAAAATGTATCATGAAATAACGAAATACATAAACATTAAATCGTTACCATAGAATGAATGCAATCGACAATGCGAATGTCAGGTCGTAGCGACGTTCATAAGAGAATTTAAAAATTTAGAAAAACAGTATATGTTAATTTTAGATTTAACCTAAATTGATTTGATCTTCATTATACTAGGAATTAAAACAAATTAATCTTTAATATTAAATTGCAGATATTAACGAAATGGTCATCGTATTTTAAATCAATCGTAAATTTTTAATAGTTATAACAATTCAGCAATTTTAAAAGTATTCACAATTCGAATATATATGCTTATGAACGATTAATAGATACGATTTATGCCTAAAGGAATCGAATTAATTGTTTGAATTCTAGATCATTTCGATTAAACCTTAATATCAAATGTCATTAGACGAATATGTTCAGTCAATAACAATTTTGTACGAAACATGTCTGATTTGTTGTTCGTCAATTTTCATATTTTAAATTTGTCTAAGTCGAAGCTGAACATGTACACTGCAATAGTAATGCAGGTTTTCACGAGCAGTTAATTACGATATTATATTACTTTATTATTAATGTATTCCGTTTATATACATTTTCTTTAAATGTTTTACTTAAGTCATATTTTACCGTTTAAATTTATTTCGAAACATCTATGTGTCGAATTAGTGACGAAGCACATTATGCAATATTATCATAAAATGAATGTACCTTAAAGTTGGCCAATTAAAATTTAAATGTACTCATTAATATTGGATACGCCTTCTAATTAATCCACAAAACTCAATTAAATTCAAAAATTTTCCGTGGGAATTTTTAAATTCCCAAAAAAATTTTTGAATTCCGAAAATTTTTTTTAGATTTAAAACCGGAAAGGTTTAAAAATTCTAACGAGGAAAAACAAATTAAAATCCCTTTCAAAAAATTTTGGAAAAATGGGCAAATTTTGGGCGTTTTAAAAGGTTCAGCTAAAAAATTATTTTTTTATTTTAAATTAAATTTTTGAATTAAAAGGGTTTTAAAACGGAAAAAAAATTTTCAAATTGAAAAATTCTTTTTTAAAACAAAAACATTTAAAATTTTCTTAAACAAAAGGGTTTCGGAAAATTTTCCTTTTTTTTAAATTACCCCCAAAATTTAAAAAATTTTTTTAAAAGGGTTAAAATGTTTCTTAACCTCCCTTTAAGAACAAAAAATTTGGAAATTTAAGGGATGCTTAAAAATTGGGTTTTAAAAGGTAAAATTTAAATTAAAAAACGGGTTTTCAAAAAATATTTTTGGAAAATTCGGGTTTTTTATTTTTAATTTTAAAAAATTAAAAACGGACAAATTTTAAACTCACAGGGGTTTAAAAACCGAAAAAATCTCATTTTTTGGAAAAAAAATTTTCTAAAATTCAATTTAAATTAACGGGTTTTTTTTGGAAGCTAAAAAAATTTTAAAAATTTTAAATTGTTTGGTTAAAAGGGAAAATTAAAACAAAAGTAAATTTTTTTAAACCCTTCTTTCAAAGTTAAAGGGGCAAATTTGTTTTTGTGCCCAAAAATTTTAAAAATTATTTTCCCAAAAGCCCGTAAAACAAATTTTTTAAACCTTTTTTAAAAATTGGGAAAAGGTCGGTTTTCCCAAATTTTTCCCAAAGCTTTAAAAAAAAATTGGGAAAATTTGAATTAATTAAAACCCCTTTTTTTTTTTAAAAAGGGTTTTCCCGGACCCAAAATTTTAAAATTTAAAGGGTTAAAGTTTAAAATGGTTTTTAAAAAAAAATGGGCCCAAACCCTTTTTAAAATTTTCATAAAAAAGGGCCCTTTCCCAAATATTTTATAATTTTGGAAATTTTTTTTCCCAAAACCCCTTTTAAACCCGGAATTTAAAATTTCCCTTGTTTTTGTTTGGGCCCAAAATTTTAAAAAAAAGATTTTGGGGGGAAAAATAAATAAAAAAACCCTTTTAAAAAGTTAGAAAAAAATTTTTAAAATTTAAAATTTAATTTAAAATTTAAAAAAAATTCAAAAAAATTTTAAAATTTAAGGGATAAAAAAAAAAAAAACAAAAAAAAAAATTAAAAATTTCCAATTTTCCCCAAAATTTAAAAAACCCCACTTTTTGTTTAAAATCCAAAAATTTACAAAGTTCCGAAAAAAAAAGGGTTTTAAATTTTTTTTAAAAACCCTTTAAAAAATAAAAAAAAAAATTTTTCTTTCTTTTCCCACCCGGGGTTTAAAAACAAAATTGGGGTTTAAAAAAAAAGAAATTTTGGTTTGAAATTTAAAAAAAACCCAAATTTAGAAAGGTTTTTTAAATTTTAAAATCTTGGGTTTAAAAAAATAAAAACGAAAAAACAAAAAAAGGGGAAATTTTAAAACTTTTTTCCCTTTTTATTTAAAAATGGGAATTTAAAAAACCCGTTTTTGGGGAAACCCAAAAAAAAATTTTAAATTTACCCTTTGTTCGAAAACCCCCATATAAACATTTTTTTTCAAAAAGAAAATTTCAAAAATTAAAAAAAAAAACCCAAATTTGTTTCCCCTAAGGGGGGAAAATTTTTAAATTTAAAATTGAACCCTGGTAAAAAAAAACTGTTTAAAAACAAATTTCCATTTTTTTTTTTTTAACGGTTTTACGGAAAATTTTAAAATTTAAAATTTTTTTTAAAATTTTTAAAATCTTGTAAAAAAAATTTTCCCTTTTCGTCCAAAAATCGGGCCTTTTTTTATCCCCAAAAAGAAAAATTTTTAAAATTTTAAAAGGTAAAATTTTTAAAAAAAATTAAAATTTGGGAGTTCAATGGATTTAAAAAACCCTTTTAAACAAATTTTAAAAAAATTTTAATTAAATTAACCCAAATTTTTTCAAAAAAGAAAATTGGGTTATTTTTTAATGTAAAAAGGAAATTCAAATTAAAATTTGGGAAATTAAATTTTTATTTTTGGCCCTTTTTAACTAAAAAAGGACTGGCGATGCGATACATTCAACTCTTTCAATAAAAAAAATATTACATTCATTTTGTTACTATTTCAGTACCTGTAGGTATATGAGCAGCATTTCAAGAATAAAAATATGTTTTCCGTATTTATTATTTAAAATTTATACCGCACACCCTGTTAAAACGTATATTTACATTTCAAACCCTAATCTGTATAGACGTTTGAGCCCCTTTACCGTCACTTGAATTCATAATTTACAATCGTCTCTTTCTATCTGTTTCCTCGTTTGCCCCTGCAAGTTCCGGTGTTCCAATTCATTTCTGTAATCTCGGTTATTGTACATTTTCTTTTAAACGCCCGTAACCTACCGAGCACGACAAATTTTCATCCCTTTTCCTGTTCCGCCTCATAACGTCTCCTTATTTATTTTTGGTGCCAGTAAAAGCCACAAAAATACCAATCGATAAGTTGTTTCCTGAAACACTAGTATAGCCTATTGTTTCTTTTTCCACAGAAACCGGATTAAAGGCATTGTAACTTTTAAGCGCCGGGTATTGGCGAAAACTTAATTTTTGCGACTTTCGACAAAACGTCCATTTAGTTAATCGATATAGTTTTTTGACAAACTCCTCCTAATTTTTTACCTAAATCGATCAAAACTGAATATTGAAACGTTATAGTTAAGTTTGGGAGAACCGCCGAGAACCAAACTTAATCCTCCGGCAAAGTTGCGGGCTTATGCGGAGTGAGGTCGGCGAGCATTCAGTTAAATACCTTATACACATTTTAACGGGAGTTATTAAAGAAACCGAGTTTCACGGAAGCAAGACCGCTCGAAATCGATGTCAAAAGCGTCCCGAAAAGAAAAATAACGTCGAGCCATATTAGGAAGAAAGAACTAAACACTCCTACGCGTTCCGAATCAGAAACGATAACCACGAAGCGAAGATTTCTAAACTCATAAACGTACCAAATAAGGATTATTGTCTGAAATATTGTAATTAATTGTTTAATTATATAAACTTTTAACATAATGTACAACTAGTTGCAGACTTCGAATCGAACAGTTAGGCAATCAAAATTCCTGACGAGTTATTTAAAAGTAATAGCAGTTTTCGTTGGCTTTTCAAGAAACGAATTCATTTGCACAAATTAAACAAGCATCGATACTTCTGTATTTCTATAAACTCGATTTGCATCGAAATCGCTTCAGGAGGATCGACAAAATAAGCCTGACGAGGGAGAATCTCCTAAATTTAGTAATAAATTCCATTTACCTTTGTCGAGGACCACTCCACCATCTGTCCTATCAGACAGTGAGAAATCTTAACAGGCAGCATTATAATATATGAAGATTCTTAGTTTATACGGTTGAAAAGCAAATGTTTATCCATTCACCCTCCCCATATTCGAGAGTACCTACCTGAACTAAAATTAAACAAAACAATATTATACATTAGACTAGTATTTACAGATAGGTACTTATAACGTTTCCACGTCCATGATCGCACAAAAAATATCACTCGACCGTTTGGGTCTGCGCAATTTCCAGACCCGAATCCACCTGAAATTTGGATCGTCTATGGGTAATTACGCACACAACTGACTTTCGAAATTTCCTCGCTTTCGCTTTGATAAATCATCTGGGCCGTTTAATAAAACACAATCGGAGAAAGGTCTGCGATAGGACTTTACGAACGCGATCCTGCCTTATAATTTTTAATCAGTGTTGTTGACAGAACCGTTTGATTTTTTAATGAAATGTTTTCATATCTCGATTTTCGCCTTATTTCTTAGATGCCTCGCTTATTTCTGTTTTCGGTAGTCTCTCGCGCAATTACGAAACGACGCTCGGATCTGACGTTATACAAAGGAGAACGCGCGGACGAAAATTTTACGTGTAAAACGTTCTTTTCCCTCTATTTACTGGAGGAAGTGTTTTTGATTATTCGACCCCTGTCCAGAATGTGGTTAACGTTTAGCGAGGGCGATTTGATAAGGGACGCGCGTCCCTTAAATAAACGTGATAGCGTGTTATGCTACATAAATTTAAAAAGTTCTGAAGCTAAAAGGGACGACAGTTGTTGGCAGCCAGTTAAACCCGTAAAAAGAATCTTTGACCCATAAATTTTGATATCGCGATGATACTTTTCGCGTAACAATTTAAACATTTTTTAATTATTTTACGGTAAGACCTGCGTGGAAAAACGCCCGCAGTTTCTGGAGTAGATTGAAAAACGTGACAAAACGTGACGTCGCTGACGATTAAACCAATTCTTTTGTTTTGACGGCGTTGTCTTAAACAGCGCACAGATTAAATATGTTAGGAATACTGTTTGTCGCGTGGGAAGGTATGATTTTCGATGTTTTAACGAGTTTTGTTTCTCACTTACTTTTTTTTTATAATGATGAACAATGATATAGTGTTGTTTTTGTGAACGATTTCGTTTCGTGAAAGGCAATAGTGGTTGGTTAAGAAAGAAACAAAAATCTTTAGGTGTCGAGAAAAGCAAAAGTGTTTTCCGAAGCGAACGATTTAAAAGAGTGAGGAAAAATCGAAGATTTCGAACTTAACGAACATTTATTTAAATTCCAACAAAGATTCAGAAAAATCAACGAAAATCTGACTAATTACAAATAATAAATTAGGGAACTGAAATCATTCAACGCACAAAAATATTTCAACGCACGTAAATTTCGCGCTCCTGCGACCAAAACCTAACACATAAATCCTAAATTCGAGATACATTGACGTTTCTAGTCTAAAATTTGAATATTTCAATCGAAAAATTTTCATCAATTTTAAAAGATCGCCTTATACGTATTTTCAACGTTTTTTTTCCTATCGTCGGCATTAGAACGATCATTTAAGCCGCTCATCTGAGTTAATTGCCTCTATTACCTATATCTTATTATTTTTTAAGCTCATAATAACATCTATTTCGGTTATCTATATAATAACTATGCAGGTATTATACACAATTCTCACAGTCTTTAGTGGAAGATTATCAAAATAAAAATACGCGAATTAAAATGTATCGTTGTTTTCTTATTCCGATCATAAAAACTGGACGACAATTTTTTTTGTTAGGTCACAGGAAAATAAAGCGAGGTTATATCCTAGCACTTCTTAATCAATCACGCGCACAGATAAATGGAAAAATTGAATATTTACAAAATACCAACTACTTAGATATATCGGAAACGACCCCCCCTCGACATTCAAAAGAACATCAGCCGTAAAACTTGAGAACGAACGAATTTTTCTGTATTGATTCTTGTTATGTATCTATCTATAGATATTATATAAAAACGACGTCTTTTAATGTGATGCGACGAAATACATAAAAATACGTAATCCGCTTGATGGTTGGCTATTAAGACATAAAAGACGTCCCCGTTTCGCACAAAAAACCTCAATAACGATCACGTCGAGAATGTATTTCTAAAAAATGGACATCTTTTCAACAATACGCATAGGTAACAAAGAGTTCGCCAATCAAGTAAATGAAAAGCAGTACATATAATATATTTTTAATCCATTTCTCTTCCTTTCAAAGGGCCGACCTGCTAGATCGATAACAATTAGTTTTCGGTACGTAGTGCAGCGTGTACCGATTCCTAGGAGCACAAAAGCTGCCTCGTTAAAAATCCTTATATATGCAACTTTAGCCATTAATCACATTAATGTCAAACTTAAGCGACGCCACTTCTCGCATAGTAGAAAAAGTTGCAATACGGGAGTTATTTATTGTCAATTTATGCGGCCAAATATTAACGAGGAATTTAATTCGAGGAAATTCTTTCGATACGACACATTCAGATATACATCTACAATACCGATTTAAAAATATATATAAACGACTCCCACGCCATTTAGCGTTTAGGAAAGCGGTTTGCATAAAATTAAACGTGACTAGACAAAATAAATAAAAACTACAACGCCGATCTGCGCCGCTCTCTAATTAACACGCCGAAAAAGAAGGAAAAACGACGCCATTTGAAATAATTTACCTAACTTAATAAGCTTCGAACTGTCGAAGCTAACCAAGAATTTATAATATTCAAATTTTATGCAAATCGAAAACAAGATATACCATAAAATCTTGGACGCCGATCGGGTTTAGTTTTGCTGGCGTTCAGTTCAACTCGTATGCCATTTTTCGCGTACTTGAAATTAAAAAAAAATACATGAATATTCATTTAAGGTTACAATGGATATCTTTGAAAATGCCTGTTTCCGTTTAGCGCTAATTCGTATCTACAATGTATTACCGAGACGATAATGATTAAAACAATTTAACGTTTTTTAAATGATTTGAAGGTGCAAAAATGTGGAAAGTGCGAGTGTCGTAACGCCAAGTCGTTATAACACTAAAAAAAAATGCCATCAAATGGAAATAACTGTAGAACATTCAGACTGCGATTAAAATTATCAACCTTACGTGGGTAATCTCGAAACTTATACCAATCAATTTCGATGGCGAAATATTCTTGCAGGATAATTAAAATATCCTATCGTCGAAATGGTCGGCGTCAAAGCGGCGGCATTGAAATGTCCTAAAGCCCATAAATAATACGGTGTACTAACCAAATAAAAATATGTTAAGCAAGCAATTGTATTTTAAAATTCAAAAATGTCGGTGATATGTCCTTTTCCATCGAACAGTAAAAAGGCTAATTCGTCGAGTCGTCCCAAAATGTTCTGGAATCGTCGCGAAATACCTAATCCATGACGAAATATCTCTTTGGGTAGTTTTGAATCTACAGTTCGAAATAACAATATTTTCTAATAATAATTTATTTTCAATTTCTAATTCAAACATTTTTTAACCGAATGAGCGCTAATTAAACCTTATTCAAAATTGATTTTTCTCGATGCCAACGCTTCACCGAAAACAACAACAGCACAAAAATCTCCATTGTTTTGCATAACGCACACACGCATATCTGGCAATCCGATCGTTTCTAATCGGGCCGAGGCTCCCGTAAACTGTTTTAGTAAGTGGCTAATTAGTATCTACTCAACATTTAACTCTATTAACTCAGCACGCCGTCGTTTCCGGACAACTCCGGCCTGTTCCACTGGCATATTTGAACGGAAGATCAAAAAGTGTGCCAATTCGATCGTTAATTTAAAAAAAACAACAAAAACCGTTCTTTTTTGTGGCCGACATTTTGACGGCATCGGCACTTTAAACTTAACAGTTAAGCGCGGCTATATTTTTAATTTAAACTGTTCATCGGGGATTTTCTTTTTGCGATTATTTTTGGAGTGTGGATATTTTCGTTGATTACATTAAGATTTATTATATAATAGGTACCTATTTAAATGAATTTCTCGCTTCCGAGAGGTTTTTTTATGTTGCACTTTTGCAATGCACGATTATTAACCATAGCTAGGCGAGATGAATTCAAAACCGAAGCTGTACAGGAAATAACAGTATTTCTATGCACCCCTCGTAGATTAATTTTTGTTTTGATAGGCGTGACGCATATTAATTTGTTGGCCATCGGAGTAGGCATTATTGCGTACAGTAACAGTGGAGTGAATATTGTAGATACAGCAGATTAACAGAATGCAAATTGAATCAAATAGGCGTCCACCTGCATTTAAGCGATGCACGCATTTACATAATTTGCATTGAAGTTGTCCTTGAACGTATACATATTGTAATATATTAAAATGATATAGTATAGTCAATTTAGTAAAATCAAAATAAAACCTGTGCAGGAATTAGAATTGTCAATAGACCTATTACCCCCCAATAGGCCATTTTAAAGACCGTAATTTATTAAGTAGGTATAGCAAAAATTCTTAAGATTCCAACGAAAAATATCAATGTTATTTGAAAAAATTGATTTTTATTCTTCCACTTTCGGGGGTGAATATCTCAACAGGGGCGTATGAACTTATTTCGACGTGGTTTATACGCTCCAGAGAGATTTTACGCCATTTCCTGGACACACTTATGGGCCCGAATTTTGTTGAGAAGAGGATTTTGTTTTACATTATTTTAACGACGAACCCATTATCCCACTTTCGGTCTTTGTAAATCATTTAACGTTAGTACGAACTGTTAGATAGTGAGGTAAATGAAGTATGTTATATATCATTGGAAAGCTTATTTTTTTCTTTGTTTAACCATCTAAAAATTGTATGGGATTACATTAGGAAAAATTGAGCTAAAATAGGGAAACGTTTTTCATATACCTATTCGTTCGGCTATTATAACATTGTCATTTAAATGTCAATATTATTGTCATATTAAATATTGTCATTTCTTGCATTGTTATTCACGAAAAACTACTTTTCGAGTAATTCCGGATCTGTATGCGTATCAGGTAGTGTCATTTTATCAAGATTATGCAAAACTTATAATTCATTTAAACGCCCGCAGTTCGTCATTTTTTGCTTTATTATGCCAGAAATGCGAGTTTTCTAGTCGTTTGTGACTTGTTCCGAACGTTATGTCTCAAAACGTTCCGAGTCAAAATTTTGCGAAAAAGAAAACGTGAACTATACTAACAAGGAAAGTTACACAAAGAGTACACATCGATTTTGATGAAAATTTTATCATAGTAACTACCACCAAACAGATCAGATTTGGTGAAAAAATTAGTTGCTAAAAATTTTCATTTATATTTATATGACAAATAATAGTTGCAATAGGAAACAAAATCGGTATGTATGATTTATCTATGGTTTCCTTTAATAATATTTTATAAATGTAATGATTCCTATGTTTTAAAGTAAGTTTAAAATAGAATGAAAGTAAGTAAGTACAATATACCTATTATAATAACCGAACTAATGGATATATGAAAAACGTTTTTCTATTTTATCTCAATTTTTCCTAATGTAATCCCATACAAATTTTAAATGATTAAACAGAGAAACAAATAAGCTTTCTAATAATATATAACATACCTCATGTTTCCATTAAAAAAAATCAAGATGGCGGCTGTGCTCAAAAACTATGCGTGAAAAATTTTTTTAAATTTTAAAATGTGCAACATAACCTCAAATTGAAATATTACGAATTTCAAACCTTTATCTAAAACCGTTCTGATAACGGCCCTATGAATTTAAAAATCACCATTTTACAACTTTATCGAATAAAACGTAAACGATGTCTTTATGGCAGCTAATGTTTTCACCAAACATCATCTATTGGGTAGTTAGTTACTATGATACAATTTTCATGAAAATCGGTGTGTACGCTTTGGGTAACCTTCCCTGCGAGTAATTGTTAAAATTTTTCCGATGTACATATGTGGTATGGCAAAAAATAACCGGTGAACTGAGTTCCTAATATTTGTTTAAATATAAAATTACGGACGGCCCAAAAACAAAAGAAATTGTAAAACTTACAGTGGTTTTGCATTCAAATTATCGAAAATAATACAAATGAAAAGCGTTCTTACACACGTTGAATTATTTTCAATAACCCTTAAAATTTTAATTGAAAGTAGAGCGACTCGCCGAAACTCTGGCCATTTGAGGTAATGAACCAGTCAAATTTGAACAATCACAAAACATATATTTTTAACGTCTATTAATAACAATGCGAACGGATATTAAATTATTTATAAAATGTATATAAAATAAGAACGAGGCATATTTAACCTACACGTGCGAGTCGCGATCCACTTAAATACAAAAATTCGAGAAATGAAAGCTTGTTGTTAGTCGAAACTTTTTCTTTACCTGCTTATCGCGGACTGCAGGCCACATGTGTGATAAACCTTGTAGTTGCGTGTTCACCTTGAAGAAACAATGCGAAATTGTTCGACGGGTTTATCTAAATTGTTTTATCGAGAATTTATACCTAAATATTTATTTTAATTTATTTCCAAAAAATTAAAGTTATCTCATTTTTGTAGGTAATAAATATTATAATATCGACGTCGTCAGAGCCTTTAAAAATATAAATGCTATGGTAGGTAATTATAGACGTGCCCTATATAAATACATAATAATTGTATCTCTGCACTTATTGTTGTTTAAATTTTTAAGATAGGTATCGGGGAAAATATGCAGGAAAACCAAATTTTGAGGTTGCTTTCACTTTTTTATAAACTTATTAAGAACGCCAAAATTTTTATCGAAAATGGTAAGGTAAAATTTAGTGGTAACCAACCATCCCGATAATTATGGTTTATGTTGAAGCAAACGTACATGCGAATTATTGAACGGCGCGCCAAATATACAGGGTGAATAAAAAGTAAGGAACAACGATGTTAAAAACTTTATTAAGGGTTTTAATAAAAATTTGATATCTAGTTCTCCGCTGCAATTTAACGATGCGCATTTATTTTTTTTTAAGTTACACCTTCAAACTGTGAAATCGTTGATTTTTTTAAATGGCAAATGGACATCGTGCCTAACATTGCAAGGAAGGTTAATTAATCGATTATGTCATAAACGCGAGTGTCTGTGTTGCGTTAACAAACACGACGAACGTTGTTAATGAAAAACCATATTTATTGCTTTTTTATTCAACTGAATTATCAAAACTGAAGGGTTAATTTATTTTTCACGTCCCGTCTGTTGAAATTTGTCCCGAGATACGGTTTTACAACAATGCAATGTACACGTCAAAACTGATCTCGAAACAATTTATTCAAATTAAACTTGGGAGCTTTAATTTTACGCACTTTTCAATGTACACCTAAATAATGTTTAAAACATAATTAAACTACTGTTTCTAGTATTAATACATGAAAGGGTTTCTTCCTTTATAAATTTCAACTTGTAATTATTATTTACGTTCTTTGAAACGCCAATTTTGCCATCACTCGACATCGCTAGATTGAAAGCCAGTCAATTAAATTTAAATGAAAATTAAATTACCTACCCCTTGTAGTATCTATATTTTTGTTTAATATCGCAATATATAGACTTCGGGAGTCGTAAATTTCGAAAACTGCGTCGTAACGAAAAACTTCCTACTATATAAATAAATTTCCCAACTTTATTGGCCTCGATAGAGTTACTACGTTTATTATGTATAGAGAAGACCATAACATTTTTCTATTAAAGTTTTCATTTAAAAATCGTTGAATAGTTAAGTAAAAAAATTTTCTAAAGCCCGGAAAAGTTTCCTGACATTCAAGAGGCGTCGATTAAATTGATGTGAAGGAAGTGCCGTAGAGCCATACAATTAAGAGAAAAAAATTGTTTAAGTATACGATGAAACTCCGCACAGTTTAAACGTTCCCAAACGATTATTATACCCACCCTCCCCCTAGCCGGCTCGAATATTTTTGATCGGTACGCGGGAGAATTTCTAGAAAAATTTCCAAAAACTTCTTCGTCGGTAGAAAAATCTATGGAATTGCAACAGTCGCGGATTCCAATGCCAAAAATGTGGCAAATTCGTGAATTTGCCAGAATTTTCGGCGGTGGTTTTGTCCAACTCGCGTAATGTTACCCTTTTGTTGTTTACGATTTATTGTATTAATCATTTTCTTCGTCGATCGATGGAAAAATTTTAGGATTTTACAAATTTAGGTTGTCGAAGTTCAGAAATTTGGAGGAAAAAAATTCGTCCCGACGCGTCGCCCGCGCTTTTTTCTAACGGTTTCGTTCCTTGAAACATCGTGAATTTTTGCTGTTCCCCGATAACGAAAAGATTCATATTTTCGGTTCCTGCCACGTCGGCTCTAATTAGAAAGGTAATTAACTTTTTCTTTTTCGTTTTCGGCCGATACAATCAACATTTCTGAAAGCCGACAGTGACCTGCTTGGTGTCCATTTAGAAATAAGTCCATTGCAATAAAGATAAGAAGGATTACACCCCAGGTATGTAGTTTATTTAAATTTTAAGTAGACGACGTTTTTACAAAAGGATTAGGTAGGTTGCCTAATGCTTAATTTCACTTCAACGACTCTACTAAAATTGCTCGACAAAATTTTAGTGTACGGAATTATCCCAAGCTAATTTTGCATGTCGAAACTTGAAATACAAAACCTCACCAAGACTTGGGCGCGTTAGGCGAATTAAAATGTTTAATTTTTAATTTACGATGGTTTATAAGTTTCCCGTTCAAAAACGTAACAAAGAAAACTATTATTTGTAACAAATTTTGAAATTATATAATTTCGAGATATTCGCCCCAAAAGTTGAGGAGAAAAATCAATTTTTTCAAATAACATTTTTAATTTTTGTTGAAATTTAATAATTTTCGGTACACGTGCGTAATAAATAAAGATCTTTAAAATGGCGCACTAGGTGTTTTGATATCATCTCGGGAGAGCCAGGGCGCACTACTCCTAATCTTTCTAACTTTTGTTTTAGATCATCTACAGAGTCCCAACGATAAAAACAAACCTGAAAGTAACTTTTCAACGACGTTGCCATCCAATCCTGGCAAATACAAAAATTAATATTGCAACGCCCGACGTAAAGCTCGAAAATCTAAATTAAAACTAAAACGTCAATTAAATAACGAAAGAGAAATTTAATTCGAATCGATAGTTAAAATCGTCCAACTGTTTTACAAGTTCGCAATTTGAAGTCGTAAAAACCGATCGTTTTCTTAAAAATTGAAAAGAACGGAATAGGATTATATAAATGAACCGTAGACGTGCCTTAACTTGTTAACGCGATATCTCGATAAAAGGCTTTCTCGAAATCGTCGACGAAAAATTTTTAATTATAAAGCTCGCATGCAAACGAACTTGGACGTGCTTTTAAATAACATCAAAACACGATAACTAACCTAATCGATCGACGTTCTTTGAATTGCGTTTTAATCTACTACCGCTTTAATAAACCCAATATTCCCGAACTCCTTTTCCATTGTCCGTCCATTGTGCGAACACACGGTACGCACCTAAACTCTTCGGGGATGAACGAAAATTACTTTGCAAGACGTGCAAAATTAGACGTGTTCCGAGGACCTCCGGTCAAATTTTATTAAACGAAAAACAGAATATCCGGACTACAATAAGGAAACGGAAAAAGTGATAAAAATGACAATCGATCTACTCGATGTACGACTTCAACAAATTTAACAGAGAAGTAATCGGCAAAGCAATTTATTATTCGCGTTTTCTAACGTTACATAAAAAATATAGTTCTTTTTAAAGGTGAGTGAATATTTCTGCGTCCTCGACACTGCGAACACAACTTCCTAACTCCGGGCAATCAATCACTTTTTTGTTGTTTGTACAGGGATTAAACGGTACGCAAGTGTGCAAAGATTGACGATGTAGAGGGGTCGCTAACAAAAAAAAAAAAGTCGCGACCTCCGAGTGACTTACTGTTTAAAATTTAAGTGCAATAAACAAACGCAAAAATGACGAGCACGTCGAAACTCGAAAGAAGGTTGAACAAATAACATCCAGACCAATTATGAATATTAATCTGACGTGGATGTAGATGACAGGATAGTCGAGTGCCATTATACAATTTATCGTAATGTCACTCCCTGCATATGAATTGCGCGCTCTATTCACGAATCGAAAGAATTGCCTACAACGTCATAATGTGCGGAAGGTTAAATTATAAGCGCGGTCTTTTGCAAAATTCGACTCGATAACCAACTTTGGCGCAAAGTAAATCCCCGGAACAGAAGAGGGCTGACAAACTTTGTATTTAGGTCACGATTCAGTGCCCATTTTGAATAGTTCGAAACTATACATGTCGATGAAAAGCCAACTTCGCCGCGCTTAAAATTTACAGTAAAGTTGCTGCGCCAAAACCGCGCAGAGTTTCGACTTCGGCGGCGGCGGTCGTCTTTAATTCGTCGTGGGCCCCTCGAAATTATACGATCCGAAATTGGAAGAGAACGCACAACCACATGAACTCTAATAACTATCGATATTTTCACCTGCAAGTTTGCTATCGGATCATTAAAAATTAATTATCAGCAACGCCGGGGTTTATAACGCGGAAGCGCACCTATATGTATAAAACGCGATTAAAGGGTGAAATTAAAGACGTCAATTCTTACGAAGTTTTACAGATAACGTAACTATTATACAGTGCTCCCCGCGAGATTAGATTAGTTTATAGTTCAAATCCCGCGAAATAATAACCAGACCTATATGTACATAACATAATATGAACACAACATGCATTCGTATTACTAATTCATTGATATGGCGACGACTCGCGTCAAATATTAATTACGAGTCCGTTATGTTCGTTTAAATTAGCGTAGTTAAAACCATGACGATGATCTTCGATTAACGCGATGTAAATGTGGAAAACAACGCGCATAATATTATAGTGGTGTTCCAATTATTGGGTGTAACGAGTGGCAAAATGTTTCGTAATTTTGTATTTAAATTAACTTAGGCAACCATAAGGTTTATACATATACACCGTGTCCAAGATAAGAATGCACAGCATGGGGATCTTGAAAATGGTAGAAGATACAGGGTGGCTTAAATTAGAAAAAAGTTGCGCTATTTAGAGTATGTTCACATGCTGGTCGCAAAAGTTCATTATTGTTTATCGTTTTCAAAATTCTCAAAAAAATGTGATTTTTTGGATTTTCGTTTCTTTTCATTTTTTTATTTATTTTAAATGATATTAAAAAACTACCGGCACTTTCTCGTTGCCACTTTTTAAGCTTTACAAAATGGCGTGTTCAAATTTTTAATCCGACGTTTCGTATCCGAGAACCCATCATCAACTTTATTTTTTTATATGGCCACAAACAAAGAGACACCCTGTATTCGGTAGCATTATTCATTACAAATTCAACGATGTATCATACATTATGGTTTTGAAGCCAAAAAGGGGGAAAAACGTGAGTTATAAGGTTTTTTATTTTTTAAATTAGTAGGCGCTGGTACAATAACAGAAATAAAATGTCAAAAAATTATAATAATTGCTCAAATAGGTTGCCATTATTTTCTAGACACAAGTATGCTCTGTCTATAGAAGAATTCAAAACATGGTCTAACATTTCTGGTGTGATTGTATTAACTGCTGCTAAAACCAATGCCAATAACTGTTCTTCATTTTCAAAAGTGGCGTCATACACTTGGTTTTTTAAATAACCCCACAGGAAAAAATCCAACGGAGTTAAGTCAGGTGATCGGGCTGGCCAGGCTACTTTACTGTGAGTTCCAATGCATTTTTCAGGAAACCTCTGGGACAAATATTCCCGCACATTTCTTGAATTATGCGCTGGGGCACCATCTTGCTGAAACCAGCAGTTGTTAACTATAAGTAATGGTAATTCATCCAAGGCATTCTCCAAATCAGTCTGCAGTAGGTCGAGATATCGTTCGGAATTTAAATTGTTGTGATAAATAAAAGGTCCTATTATTCTGCCACCCAAAATGCCTACCCACAGATTAAATCCAAATCGATGTTGATGCCTTGTTTCTTTTATTAAATGAAGATTGTCTGTTGCCCAATAATGTTTGTTACGCCGGTTGAAAATGTCATTGTTGGTTATCATGCTTTCATCAGACCAAATTACTATAAAAGGAAAATTTTGATCTTCTTCACATTTTCTGGTATACCATTCACAAAAACTTGCTCGCCTTCTCTCGTCACCAGGTCTAAGACCCTGGCAAATTCTAAATTTATAGGGATGAAATTTATTCTTTTGTAAAATGAACTGGGCTGTAGATCTAGCTACTCCAGTTCGACGTTCAATTAGTCTTGTCGATATTTCAGGATCTTCAACAACGGTTTGTAAAACAGTAGTCGCTTTTTCTTCGTTGGATTGTTTTTTACGAGATACAACAGGTTTTTTAAATGAACCAAATTCCTTTAAATTAGATATCAAAAGTCTAAAAATGGATTTTTGAGGTTGTCTTCGTTCAGGATAATTATCAGAGTACATCTGCTCAGCAGCTACACAATTTTTGCGGCACAAGATGTAACACGTCAACATATCACATTTTTCTTCGTTTGTGAAACTTTCTCTTTCCATGGTAACACTTGTAAATAAATTAAAAGCACGAAGCAACAAACTAACGAATAAGTAACTTTAATAAGAACTAAAGTTAAAACACTTCAAATTCACGTAACAACATCTTACACAACACCAAATTGCGTTTTCAACAATAATGTGACAGATAAAACAAAAATATTGCGATTTTCCAATGCCTACTAATTTAAAAAATAAAAAACCTTATAACTCACGTTTTTCCCCTTTTTTGGCTTCAAAACCATAATGTGTGATACATCGTTGAATTTGTAATGAATAATGCTACCGAATACAGGGTGTCTCTTTGTTTGTGGCCATATAAAAAAATAAAGTTGATGATGGGTTCTCGGATACGAAACGTCGGATTAAAAATTTGAACACGCCATTTTGTAAAGCTTAAAAGTGGCAACGAGAAAGTGCCAGGTAGTTTTTAATATCATTTAAAATAAATAAAAATGAAAAGAAACGAAAATCCAAAAAATCACATTTTTTTGAGAATTTTGAAAACGATAAACAATAATGAACTTTTGCGACCAGCATGTGAACATACTCTAAATAGCGCAACTTTTTTCTAATTTAAGCCACCCTGTATCTTCTACCATTTTCAAGATCCCCATGCTGTGCATTCTTATCTTGGACACGGTGTATGTAGGAATTATTAAGAACTGCACGTACAAAAAGATAATTGTGACGTTTTACGATTATAAATCGTTATTCGAATTTAATTAGGTAGTAGCAGATTAATAAGGCACGGCGCGTTCTTAAACGACTTTTGTAACTTTATTCTTTTTTAATCGACGGCGGATTAACACACTTTAAAAATTCAACACGCGTAAAAGTGCTCGAAAGACCGAAACTATTTTAGAATACATAGGTTTATATAATTTTCAAGCGAGGAGGACCGCTTTGACCCTTAATTTATTACTTACAACCATGTAATTCCGTATCTATAACAATGTCTCATTGTCATCAGTCAACAATTATCTCGATGCAATTACATTCAGATTCGATCCGATTTTGATGCAAAGACCAACAAATTTTGAAAAAAGGCTGTAAAAAATATCAAACCGTCCGTAATATTTGTTGTCGGTTGTATAACAAAATCGATTACAAAATTTTAAATAGCATTAGTCTTACATTCTCACCAATCACATCTTTCCTTTGTTACGTATTCGTTTTAATTATATTTTACGATCTAGCTTAAAATTAATCTTTACCGGCGTGAGTTAAAAAAAATAATTAAACCACCTCGTCGAAGCCTGTTTATGCTTTTACACTCGCGATTAGCAAAGAAAAAAACAAAGACACAAAATGTCAACACTATAAAGCTTGCAAAATATAGAACAACAGAAATTATGGAAGAATTAAATTGTCATAAAAACTCAATCACCATCAAAAAGACGGAGGTGCTGTTGGGTCGTTCCGTATCAAATCAAGATATTATTTCAAACTGATCTCTTTATATTTTTATGAAATTTTGGATGCTTAATGGTCCTAAGGTGTAGCGCAAAAATATAAATTTTTAAGGACCTGTGTTCATTACGTGAAATATTAGAGTTATGTAAAGTTGTTGATTTTCGGTGAAAAACGAGCTCGCAGATGTTTTTTGTTTTGCTCTAGCGGGCCTCCGGACTGAAATATGAAGCTGGGAATGGTCTCATTTGAAAGCTCATTTAATGGATTTTAATGTGATATAACAACACAATAAATTTACGTTAAAGAAACAAAATTCAAAATCCAACTGAAAACCGATTGTCTCATAAACGGATTTTTTTTAAATTTTGAGCAAAATCTCAAACATAGTTTATACTTATCTGTAACTATTCACACAAAAAATATTTTAGGATCGTGATAAGATCATAAAATGTGGTGACAGGTAATATGACTCACGTCAAATTTGCTCTTTTGTACTTCAAACTCGTCCATCATATACTGCAGCTTTTTGAATTTTTTGTTTGTTATATTATTTCTAAGGAGTGCTCCTAAATACGTATTTCCAATAATGTTGGACCAAAAAATTAAGAAAACAAATACACGGTGCAATATAAAAGGAACTAATTGTAAGTCATTTTTCTCACATCTAGTAAAAATGATTAAGTTCGTTTTAATAATAAGTAATTCACGTATAAAATGAATAGGTGCATATGCAGTTATGCCATTAAAAAAATTGATGACTGATTTTATGTCACATATTATATCACAATCGCATCACTAAATATAGCTGCTGTACATATTTTAAGTAGTCGTATATTCATTACATATTAGCTTGAGCTAGTGAACTGATGGAAGGCTTGATTAGCTTGTTGGACTTGAGTGTATATATACTGTCAGTTGGAGTTACAAGGTTCATTTTACACAGAACTATGTCAATAGGTACGTTTTTGTTAGATACTTGGCAACTTAAGATCTCATTATTTTCTCTCGATCACGTAAATAAATGTGTTAACTGTCAAATTTTATGATCTCGTGATCCCAAAAAAATATTTTATGGATAGTCACAAATGAGTATAAACTAATTTTGAAATTTTTACAGAATTAAAAAAAATCGTTTTTGAGATAATCGATTTTGAAATTTTCAGTAGGATTTAAAATTATTTTTGTAAAGATAACTAACTCTATTGTGTTGTGCATCATATAAGAGTCCATTAAAAGAGCTCTTAAACAAGACCACTCCCAGTTCCATATCTCTATTGGTGACTGATTTACAGCTAATTAAAGTATCACCCATAGACCAATTTTTAATTTAAATTCTGAAAATGTAACCTTAAATATATTTTCTCGAATGAGTTTAAAAATAAAAAACTATGCATTTCTACCATAACTACATGGGATCAAAAAGTATACCACGTTTTATCAAAATCTAAGTAGGTGAGGTAGAAAAATATTATAAATTGTGTCGATTTGACGTGGAATGATCCTGTTGTGGAAAATTTGATTGGATTGGGTTTCTACTCGTCTTCGCACAGTTATAGGTACAACAAAACAGCCTCATAAAAGAACATCAATCTAGAAGAAGTGAAGATAAAAACTTCCGCCTATCTAAAGACTGCACGTAAACACACATGAATCCACACCTGCCTTCGGAAAAACTCTGGAGACGTGTCACTGATATCACAGTTAAACAGTGTCAAAAAAAACAGGCTTTGAAATAAGTTGATAAAAAAACTGACGACAAAAAGGAAAACAAAATTCCAAAAGAAACTTAAAAACAATTTAGAAGATCGAGAGAAGTGACCTTAAAGTGCAACCTTACGGACATACTGAGACCAATTCTTACAATTTCTATTTTATGAGCAATGTAAATTATTCACTTGCTTCTTATTACTGTCAATACTGATTGTGAGTGAGATAAGTTTCTTTTAAACCAACGATACCGCGGATATTTTATTTTTACTTTTCTTTAACTAGTATACAAAAACGCAGTTCGAATTAAATGATCGCCGCAATATGTTCGCGGAGAAGTTCACGATTGGATAAGTGACGCAATCCTTGATATTTTACAACTTCTTGCCAACGGTAATTAAAAATATGAGTATAATTTAGCCAAAAATTATAAATCGTTCGAAATGAATCAACTGGTCAAAATGGAAACTTCCAAGAGCATTAAATTTTTATTTTAAACTATTCCAAATAATCGCCTATACAATAACATTAATTAATTAAAAGTGGTTCGCTTGGACCTGTTTTGTTGTCGATACAAAATAATGCCCATATTAATTGTTATTCTTGTTACTTTCGCAGATTGTGGTTAATACACAAATATGAGTCAACATCGACATTTCATTCAAAATTGGGCGATGTTGCTTTTTAAGTTTGAACAAAGTCTATTCTGGTGCGTTTCGATTTCAAATAAATAGATATAACCTGTTGATAGTCTATGTTAATAATTTCTCATCCAAATAAGCTGAAGGAAATGTTTCGCATTACGAAATTATATTATGTAGTTGTTACCACTTAAATCACGAGCGGCGACTTCAAAGGATTTAGTTTTAATTGAGAAAATCCCTCCGCTTGCGGTGCCCCACTCGCATTACAACCACGACCTCGTTTATATCTATAGTTTCAATATCAGTATTTGCATATTAAATAATTACAACTATATAATAACAAATCGCGTGGATATCAAACGAACAAACGACCACAACATTTTTTGTCCTTTAAAACCGCGCCGTTACAAGAACATTTTTAAGTAAGATACCTCGAATCGTATAACGCAAACGGTATCCGACCGGTCCTGTACAAAAAAAAAACAACGTTCGCACACAATAGCCGCTTACGTTCCCTTTCTTAATCTAACAGATAATAGGAAAATACCTACCTACACAAGCAAAATAAATAAATCCCGAGACTTTTCAAAATGCTGAATAACTCGGTTAACTGCAGATCAAAGGTTACGGCGCGAGAATTTCCTGCAAGAACGCTTATTTTAAGTGAAAAACGTTGTTCTTTCGAAACAAAAAAAAATTGCGAAATTAAATACCGATAAGGGCGCCAGATAAGACGAGCGAAAGCTGCTTTAAAAACATTATTTAAGCCTTTTCCCTTGTCATTTCTGGACTGATCTCTTTTTAATGTCAAAGTAATCCTTTCCTTTCTTGATGAACTAAACATTAACCGTGCGGAGGCTGGCTTTTGTTCGTGATCAACGACAAATCGATATCGAACTGTCGCTTTTTCGAATCCGAATCGTAATTAATGACGCGAGGTAATTAAAAAATAATCGTACAAATTCGACTCTGTCGGGGTGCATTTGTGATCGTCAGGTAAACGTTTTCTTGACGTGATCGATAAGCGCATTGCAGATTTAGATAAAAATTCATAATTTCATCTTTCCGTCGAACAATTAAGTGCCTACGTAAAATATAAATAAATGTTGAGATTACGAAGATAAACGTCTTGCCGAAAATAATAAACAAACATTTTTTGTATATCAAAGCAATAAAACTTATGGGACAATTATTACCCTTAAACACGAAAGAAAGGCAACAAAAATAACGTCGGACGAGAAGGAATAATTTCCTCAACGACTCGACCATGTACAGAAACGTTGATCAAGGAGGGCAGATGCTTTGTTAGATTGTGTATCATCAACACGCACCGAAAGGCGGTATCCATAAAAAGGGCGGCTAAAGGGTGTAAGCCACGCGAAAAATATCAAATTTCCTGAATGAATAGAGGGCCAAAATTAATATGATTAATCAACGGTGGCAGACGCCGCATCAGAAAAAGAAATTAAAATTGAATTTCTATAAGGATGATATATAAGTAAGTATAAAGAAAATTTAATCTCCAATATTTTCCGATATTGTATATACACGAAAAGCTTTCTTAAAACGGTAAATGGGGATTATTCGAAAAATAAAGGAGCGACGATAAACTAAACGCAACGTCGCGTCGCTTCATCTCGATAAATTAACAAAAAATATATACGCACTCGAATTAAACGGACCCGATCGACGGTAAGATTTCTTCAAAAAAGAAACAGTTTCGAAAAAAATCACAAGTATAACAAAAAGGAAAAACGGACGTCGCTCCTCGCGCCAACAAGAAACCGTTGTATTTACAAACATAAAACGACAGAGAAGCCAATCGTTTTCCTTTTGTATTTACATAAGACATCGCACGCTTAATGACTAAAAAACACGAAATAAAAATATTTGATAAATTACACGTCAAATATTATTAAAAAGTTATTTTCTCATCTACCTACTGCCAATTTTTTAGTTAGTAACTGAAATGGCTAAAGTTTAGAGCCCCGAAAAATTTTAATTGACGTTAAAAATAACAAATATTTTAAGCAATACCTAATCAAATTCGTTCGTAATTATCTGCTTTCAAATGTGAAGTTTCTCGCTGTTCCTTCGGTTTTGACGAATTGGTGACTGTTCTGCGTGCATGTAGTTCGTCGTGACTGTACTTTACTTGGAGACATTTTTTTTTCGTCTCTGGAAGCGTCGGAACTGCAGGCAAAAACTGTCGAGGCCGCACTCGAACATGGACAAAACGAACAAACGAAAACTAACAAAAGCTACTATCAAGTCTTTGCTATCGACTATACTACGTTCAACGAGTCGAGTCAGCAATTACAACACTAATAAATTTTACAGTTCCTTGTAACGACTGATACCTAAACGTAATAAGCGCATAGAAATGGATGAAAAACATTGAAGAAATGAAACGAGGAGACAGAAGTGCAGTGATTACGTAACAAAATAATATCGCTTCTCCGCTCAAAAAAAAAAAAAGAAAACTTACCTACAAACAAAAGAATCCATCAGTACAGCACAAAACTCGCTTTATAACCGATTTCATGTTTGACCGACGTTATGCGTTCGACAACTACGTCTGCTTGATTTCAGACCATCATCGTCGTCCACTTGGCAACTAACAATAAATCAAACGACTGGTCGCCGATCCAACAAGAGAAATTAACAAACACAATGAAATTCAAAACAACTCTGATTTTACCGGACGTAATTTGTGTTTCAAATCTTTCCTACGTATTTAGAAATAAAGCTGACGTTAATGAATAATGATGGTAAACATTGCGAACGGCGAGTTCCAGTTTCGATAAGAAGGAATAAGATTGTTGTTGAACACTCCGCCAATACAACGAGTACCTACATATCTCAATTACCGAGAGTTTACCGGTATTACATTATGTTATCTATTAAGTGGAAATATAAATAACTTATAATACGGCGATATTAACGTGTTATCATTAGAACTCACGAGTTGTAAACGTTTATCAGCTGAAAAGTAACAATAATAGGTAGGTACATAAACTTTACCTTTGTATTGTGAGAAAATCGTGTAATTAATCTTTAATTATCCATTTATCCACACATAACCTTACTAAATGAAACTTAAATTCCTAATATTCGACACTGATTGTTAAGAGAAAAAGAACGGTTTCGACAAAATTTGCAATTCGAAAAAACGACAGAAAAGACTAACGCAAAAAATTAATAAAGACTCGTGACGATCAAGTCGAAAGTCGAAAACCTTTCAGTGGTATTTTCTTGCAGAAGCGTTGCCGTTTTTAAGCTGCAATAAAAAAAAAACGAAAAATTTGCCAAAAGAAGATCGTGGTAACCAACCCACACATGGCGACTTCAGGTCTGTCTGATGATAATTTCCCATAACCTACGCGAATTCAGAACAATGCTCAAAAAAAAATAAGTAAAGAGGAATATTTTCTCATAAATGTATTCGAAGATCGCCCTGGTTGATGATAATCAAACCCAACTCGGTGTGATCAAATGAGTGACCTACATATCGAATTCGGGTATCTCAGTAAGTCGTGTATCAAACTCACCACATGGGACAGACGACATCGACGTCGATAAGTTTTGGAAATAAATAAAGTCGCGCTCGACACGATTGCACGAGTGCAAGTAGCATTACAAAATTTCACAAAATTTTTAAAAAGCACAATCGACCTTAGCGTCGCTATAGATACTCAAAACTATTCATTTCTGTAAAATTTCTGCTAAAGAAGACAACGAATCTAATTTAAAGAAAATAATCTAATGCAGGGGAGCGCGTATAAGATGATGACGATCAAAACATTTTGTAAATCAGCATAATTGTCGGACGCCAAATGTTTTTTAAGCAAACTAAAAATTTTAACATTCGCCTGCGAATATAACGTAAAACAAAGAAAAATGTATTGGATCACGTTACGTAACCCACCAATCCCAAATTCATATTAAATCAACTCTTGAAGAACAATTTTAGAAACAAACATACCCACACTTGAACATCAATTCTATAACAACGTGAAATATTTAATTAAAACGGCGCCCCCACCACCCGCAACACGTTCCATAATAAATTTGCGGTACTCGTATTTTTAATTTAATTATAATTATAAATTTTATACGCGTTATTTTGGAGAAGACCTGAATGTTTTTCCTCTTTATAAAAAATTAACCCGACCGAAAATGTTTGAAAACATTAAGCATTCCGCATGTCATTAGGATTATTAAAACGTTGAAACAACTCTCGGCGGTTCACATTCAAATGTGTTATATCAATAATTAGGGGTGGAACGACGAGGGCAAAGAAGAGGTCCAAACATAACCAACTACCTACGAGATGTAATTGTGGAAACGAATTTGGGGGACGAACAGTGGTCTCTTAATCCTATATAAGACGACCGTATAATTGATTCTTTTACGAAACCATATTTACAAAAGAATACACACCGACGATAATTAATTATTTACGGTTAATCCTTTAATTATGACTTTTACGATTATATTGCTTTCGGTGTTATTCGGAGATGATAATTGTGTTATAAATTTTCAATTCGTTTCCATAAAAGCTTTAAACTTTCATTTCAATTTGAAAATGTCTCAACACTATAAACCGCCTCGATAAGCTTAAACGAAATCTGTAAAATTGATTTTTTTCTAATAGATATCGCGATTACCGAAATTTACGTGCATAGCTGCATAAAATATATTTTTCTAAAATAAACAGGTGCCACATTTAATAAATTTATTGTTGTTTGAACGAAATTTAATTAAACAAACAAATTAAAAAATTTACCGAATTATGAAAATTCCGGTCAAAAATAAGTATACGTACGTACTATACATATAATAAGTTATAATATAGTTAACTATATAATAATATAAATTTAATTTAACATGTGTAAGATAATGAATAAAAGCGACTGGCCAGGAATTATGAAAACCTCGCAGGTTCAACATCTGCAGGTTATCTTATCGTCTCCGGTGACAAAACATCGAGCGGCACGTACAAAAAAACAAAAGAACCATTAATACCCACCTATATGTGCTTGCCCTACAAGTTTGAAACTTTTCGTGCAACCATTTTCGCGTAATCCGTTCAGACAAACCGACGCATGTGTTTAACTTAAAATTTAACAAATCGAATAACTAACTAACTCACCTTTCGGCCTGTCGAAGGGTTGAATCGAAATATTTCGCATCTCGAAAAATGGCTTCACATTTTCACAATTTTTTTCCAAATCCTGAGGGGTCCTTTTTACGCGCGACGTTTCGACAATTCGCGACGACGCGGCACACAAACACGAACAAATAAAAACGAAGATCGCGAAATTCAAACGGAAAACCATTGTCGTTACGAAATATTCTTAACAGACGCAGTGCTGCGAAACCGATAAGTTTTACGACGAAATGTTCACCACACGTAGACGGCGCATACTGAAAAATTCCGAAAACGAGAATCCAGACCGGTTGGCTTTGAACAGATGGGATCGGGTGACGTACGAGAAGCGCGCGCAATCGCCGCACGAAATTGTTAACTTTGTCGTTTATGCAACACACGTTACAACCGTGTATCTGACTTGACGGACAAGTCGAAGAATTATTGTACACCAATACCTCACTTTGCGTCGGGGTTACATTCCAAAAAAACACGACGCAAATTGAAACGACGCAAAGTGAATTAAGATTTTCTATAGCAAACCATGTAAAGATCGAAGATAGGTTCCAGGGTTACGAAAATACTACTTTTTAAAAAGAAAATTGAACAAAGTAAACATTAAAAAAACAAAAATAATATAAAATTTTATTATATACATACAAAAAACAAAAAAAAAACGTATTCAATTAAAACAAAATAAACTATTCAATTAATTTATGAAAAACAAAATTAAAATTAATCACATTCTGATGAATCCATAATGGGTGTTGTCGTAAGTCGGCTTTCTTTCACAAAAAATTGGTCCAATGTTTGCTGAACAGCTTTTTTTTCAACGTAAAATAAATTTCCTTGTAGCAATTGATATTCGTAGCTACCGCCTGGGACACTTTAAAACTCCTTCCGCTGTCAGGATCGTTTTTTAAAAAAATCTCCATAGCTTCGTCAATCAAACGCGTCGCTTTGGAAATCTGTTTTGAGGTTAAATTTTGTTTTTCGGAGATTTCTATTGAACGGTCACTGTCACCTTCTTCATTAGCAAATTGCAATTCCAGTTGCAATAGTTCTTCATTAGAGAATTCTTGGTTGTGCGAGGTTAGCAATTCATTTATGTCAGTCTCCTCCATACCTTCAAAATTAGACTCTCTAGCTAAATTAGAAATTTCACGACGAACAGCTGGTGTACCGTCATTTTCTGCAGCGCATATTCGGTGAACACATTCGGGCCATATTTTGCGCCAAACACCATTCATGCAAGATGGTTTAACCTCCTCCCACGAATCAGAAATAATTTCTATGGCTTTCATAATGTTGAACTTTTTCCAAAACTCTAGCATGGTAGTCTTATCTTGTCCATCAGTCTCACTTAAAAGAAGTTTAAATGTTCGTCGAAGGTAATAACTTTTAAAAGTCGATATTACTCCCTGATCCATCGGCTGAATAACTGGTGTCGTATTAGGCGGCAAAAAATACAAATTTCACGTTTTCTGACAACTCATCAACATAAACTGGGTGGCCAGGAGCATTATCTACTAGGACCAAAGCCTTGAAGTTTAAGTTTTCCTTGTTGCAATAAGCTTTAATTTCTGGAATAGCACAAGTTAAAACCCAGTTTTGAAATAATGATGTTGTCATCCATGATTTTTTGTTTGCTCGCCAGTGGACAGGAAGCAGATTCTTTGAACAACCTTTCATAGCTCTTGGATTTTCTGATTGATAAATGAGAAATGGTTTAAATTTAAAATCACCATTTGCATTACCACCAAGAAGAAGAGTCAGTCTATCCTTGCTAGCTTTAAATCCTGGCGCAGATTTTTATGTTTTAGATATAAAAGTTCTTTTAGGTAGACGTTTCCAAAATAACCCAGTCTCGTCAACATTAAAGACCTGTTTCGGATCATAGCCACCTTCATGAATTAATGCTTTTAACTCTGTCGGATAGCGTTCTGCAGCAGTTATATCAGCGCTAGCTACTTCGCCTTTAAGAGCAATGCTGTGCAGATTTGCTCGAACTTCGAATCTCTCAAACCAGCCCTGACTAGCTTCAAATGTTTCATTCTTGTCTTTACTACCACTAGCATTATCGTTGGATACTGCTGCTTTACTTTTTATGTCATCAAATAAGCTTTTTGCTTTCGTCTGAATTACCATTTTACTTAATGGTATTCTATGCGCAACTTGATTTTCAATCCAAATAGAAAGCAAGGACTCCATTTTGATCATCAAAGCACCCCTTGTACGGGTCATCGTTTTAGCATCTAATGATGTTGCAGATTTTGCAGCCTCTCTTATTTTATCCCCATCTCGATCTCTAATAGTTCTGACAGTTGTTGCAGCCAGACCAACAGCCTTTGCTATCTCCACAGCCTTCTCTCCCTTATCAAATCGTCGCAGAATATCTAATTTTGTCTCCAAGCTGATAGTTTTTTTCTTATTTTTGGTAATTCTACCAGCAGCGCCCTTTCCACTCATTTGGCTAAAAAAATTATAAGTGTATGTAAAAAAAATAATATAACTCTGCCAACAAATAAATTGGAAAAATATTTACCTTTTTTGTAATCAGAAACAACCCGTAAAAATTTATAAAAATTAATTATTCTCTTTTTTAAAAAGCACAAACACTAATTGAAACGTTACAAAAAGCACAATACACTGCATAATTGAAACTGAACTCTAAAATTAGCAAAACAAAGTGAAAATAAAACTGTATTAAAATTGCGTTGGTTTTAAGTTAGAAGAGGAATCCCCGAGTTTTGATGGCATGGCGCAATTAGAAACAAAAGTGGAGCCATCTGTTAGAAAACAAGAAAAAAATTAAAGACTCGAACCCAAAACAACGCAACCTCGAAAACCTAACGACGCTCAGTGAAAATTAGTACTAATTAAGCAGCGACGCAACTTCGAAAACGCAAAACGAAACAAAGCGAGGTATTGGTGTACTCATTTTGAAAGCATCCACCACATTTCAATATTCAATCACTTCAGAACGCATGAATACGACTCGGACGTAAACGAACACAAAAAACCATTTTCTAACATTTCGATGGCCAAATGTCACAGTTATTTAAAATAAACCCGAATTCGCTAATTGTCGTGCTGCAATTTTACGACGATTTAATTTAAAAACGATATTTATCGCAGTTACGGCTGGTTCTATCCTTTTTCGAGATGGATCAGTTCCCATATTTCACTAAAGATGCATTTTTACCTCGATAAAAGAAATTCTAAATTCGACATTTTCATACCAATATGTACAGTAGTCAATAAGAAAATAGCCACTTTCGCCATATATTTTGGTGTAAAAAAAAGGGCTTTATTTCAAAAGACACATTAGAAACTGCAGATTTAATTTATTAAAACGTTAAAAATCTCGAAACATAGAAATTAATAGAAGACGATGTAAATTATAGGTTTTTAAACGAAGGTGATTTTGGTACGGGTCTGATTCACTTGCCAAACGTTAAGTTTCTCGTACTCGTCGATGCACGTATCCACTTGGTCCGGTTTGTATCCCTTGCTGGTGCACTTATCGAGGATGTCGGTTAGTTTCACCGTTTTACTATCTCCGGCCAATTCTCGAATTAATGAAAAAATCTTATCGTTGATGTTTGGAGGCCTGCACAAAATTGGATAATTCAATTACAAAACAAAACGGATTTGAGTCTCTCGATGATGGACTAATAAAGGATGAGGGCGGAAAAAACAAATGCGGAACAACTCTTCTAAAAACAGGCAAAACTGCAGGAACTGACATCAGGATATACGGTGAAATGATTTTAAAGCAGGCAGTGAAAAACTACACAGAAGAATATGATTTGTTAGTATAAAATATTAACAACCTGATTTGATAACTAATTGAGACGAGAAGACAAGATAACTATCAATATAGATTTAAGCCGGAAAAAGTGAACGAATGATAAACACAAACAAAATTAAATGCACGAGAAATTAAAACAATGCATAATATGCACGAAGCAAAATTTTCAAAAGAGAAAATACATTTTCGATCGAGAAAGTGCATTTTTTAAAAATATCTATGGATGGAGCCGCAAAATTGGTAATAAGGTAGAAAAAAAGGATAGAAGTCTATAATGATAAAAAGGATATTGGGAAATAATAAATGAAAGTATTTAAAAAAGCAAAATGAGGAATTAACAGAAACGACTTTTAAAGCCGATGGTAACATATTATATTGCAGAAACATTGTTTTATTAAAAAAGAAGAAAAATATGAACACTAAGACCAGTGAAGACAAAGAAAAATGAATATAGGTCAAAAATAAACTGTGAACTATTAAACAAAATACAGGAGAAATATACCATAAGAGTATTTAAGGACTCAAACGGTTAGGACACATTATCGGAACAAAAAAAGCTAAAACAAATAAAATAATCACACAGAGTGTGATAATCCTACTGAAACATATAAATGCAAAACTGAAAACAAGATAGTGGGACGAGGTGATGGATGCAAGAAAATATTACAGAATAGGTTAAATCGCACAGAAAGCTTTAAAGGGGAGAGAAATATGGGAACCAAACCAACCCATAAAAGGGATTTGCAGAGCTTCAAGCGGAGAGGCAAAAATTTCATGCTGTTCATAATTTGCGTCATACATAATCGCAAATCATTTTTTTTTTGTTATATAAAGATTGATTCATTTCAAGTATTACCTGAACATTAAGTTATGTCGTAAATTGCATAGGCGTACCCACATTTCATTGTTATTTTAAATAAACATTAGCATGCGGCACTACATTCATATTAAAATTGAGCTTCATATGCATTAAATGGCTTATCAATAATAGTACTAATTATTTGTATTTTCAAATTTTCATGACCTATTTCAAAATGTTTACCTAATATATCAGTTAATGATCCCTTCTGTACGAAATGAATGTCAAAATAAAGCTTTTTAGCATGCACATACCTGATCCCTCTGCTTTCGATTGTCTGATTAAGGGAATGTTTGCTCATTTCCATCAGACGAATTGCTTCTTTTACGTCGCTTTTTTCAACGACAGTCGACAAACGTAATCTGGCTAATGCGGTCGATAAGCGTAAAATGCCCAACAAATTTCTGGCCGACGTGAAGGTCAAATCGTTTGAATTCCGTGCCTCGTTTCTAAGATCCACGTATGCAGCTGCAACATTTACGAACTGTAATATATAACCACAGTTCAAAGCCTACCTTTACTTACAAACAATAAAATCGGTTAATTCAACAGGCACCGTCGGTTCCTTTAATTTACACAATGTAATATATTTACGCATAAAGCTCATTTCGAAAGGCGGCATTTCTAATGGAGGCTGTTTGCAATGCTGATGTACGTATGTAATATGTTTAGCTAATTGCATGTCGTTGTCACGATTGGGTTTATCTTGAATTAGCCATAGTAAATCAAAACGTGACATAAGAGCAGCCGGAAGTCTAATATTTTGCTCGATCGTTCGTTTAGGATTGTAACGACCGAATGCGGGATTAGCGGCAGCCAAGATCGATACCCTGGCATTGAGTGTGGTCATTATCCCTGCCTTTGCAATACTGATAGTTTGTTGCTCCATAACCTCGTGAATAGCTGTGCGATCTGCATCGGCCATTTTATCGAATTCATCAATACAACATACGCCTTTATCTGCAAGGACCAAAGCACCTCCTTCTAACGTTAATTCACCAGTCATAGGATCTTTCATAATGGCAGCAGTTAAGCCAACACCAGAGGAACCCCGTCCTGTGGTATACTGACCTAAAATCGACATATTATTTTAGATAAATGACTTAATCAAATTTTTGAATCATACTTCTAGGTGCCAATCTGTTAATATATCCTAATAGTTGTGATTTAGCAACACCAGGATCGCCCATTAGGCAAATATTAATATTACCACGAATCTTCATTCCGTCAGCTTTATGGTCCACACCACTAACTAATAACAGAAGCAAAGCTTTCTTGACATCAATATGACCATAAATTTCTGGTGCTAAAGACAAAGCCAATTTGGTATAAACATCCTCTTCGGACAACATTGTTATTTCCTCTGGAGTAAAAGATATAGACGCACTTTCGTCTTCCGATTTATTCATCGTAACTACATGCTACAAAAAAGTATTTCATAAGTAGGCATTTAATAACAATATAGAACTTACATGTGCTTCCAGATAAGTCTCCGAGAGTAAGCCGCCAACAATTTGTTTGTAGCCTGTTCGTAATAATGGCAAAAATATTCCTGTAATGGCAACATGATCCCCAGGCAAGCAACGACGTGTTGTTTCTCCGTGACATAAAACACTCAGTGTGCGTGGAATATGACCGACAGGCACTTGCTCGCTCTAACAATAACATATATGAAATACATTAGTAACAAATACATAAATACATACATGTTCTTGTATACGAACTTCTTGAAATTTAATAAATTTTGATCCACGTGTTTGTAAATATAAACGACCGCCAGATTTATTTATGATGCAAGTTTCACTGCTACACATTATGCAAGGCATAAAGGTTAAAGAGTCGATAGGTTGATAGGTTTCTGAACCACACTGATCACAAGTGTACGTAGCAACACACATCATTGGATTCACTTCAGTTGACCGCGTTACAATTCCTCTAACTGTTACCAATTTGCCAATACTATCAGCTTTAACTTCGTGAATTGGAATAGTTTTACTTTCACTCATTTCTTTGAAATAAATTTCGCTGAAAATATTTTACGATTAGTTTAATTTATGTAAACTAAAATAAAAAATGACTTACAATCTGCGCATAAGGTCTAGAGGATATTTTTGATTAATATCAGACTGATCGTTTGGTTGTCGCAAGCGACTTTCCATCATAAGTCTGTGTTCGATGTAAACATCCAGAGAATCTTTTGCAGTAACATCCTGTACTTTATATATTGGCAGTAACTCGTACACTACTTCAGAGACTATACTAACGTAGCGTCGTGTATTATTTGTAATAGAATCGACGAGTTCTTCATTATATTCATATACGTCATCCAAATCAACGTATAAAGCAATTTGTTCGCGATGAGCGAGTTTAGTAAGTTGAGCCGCATATTTGAAATGTTTATTGAGACCATCTTGAACGCAAAACTCCACCAAAAAGTTTTTTAACGCCTCTGAGGAAAAAGTATTGAATTACCCAGCAAATATACCCTTAACTACACTCACCTTTGTCTTTGATGTAATTTTGTTCAGCCATATTACTGGAAATTTAGAATTTCAACTTTGCAAGTAGCTTTATAAAAGCGTTACAAGGATGCATCAACATTACTTTGGCGGTAAATATAAAATTTGAGGTTATATCTTTCTCGCTGTGGTTGGTAAGTTAGATACTCGTCACTTATCGTGGTACATAGCCTTTAGAATAGAAATTTCACTAGCGACAACTGCAGCATAACAAGCGCCACATAGCCGTTGTTTTTGAAACTAAATCTTAAAGAACACAGTAACAGGTGCTTTTATTATATTTAATTGAAAAAATAATAGGTTTACTTCGCAAATATGCAATTTTAGGGCTGCTTCTTCAGTAACTAGTTAACTTGGACCATCACTCAAATACCATAAAAATAGATATTAGAGATAATTGTTTCTATGAGGGATTGATGGTCAAGTTAAGTGTAATATTAATACTTTTATGACCAATTTCACAAAAGTCAGATAACTTTATTCTTCGGTTATTCTATGGTAACAGATTGTTGGAACAATCGCATTAAGCCATTTAGTACCAAACCAAATATTTAAACCCGCTTTCTGAAAGCGGGCATTAGTCAATCTAATTTTTGTATTACAAAATTTAAATTTTGCTTAAGTCTAAAAAAAAAATAACTTAAAATTTTATAAATATTTTACTAAAAAAAATCCACTTGGGATCAGTTATCGATATATTTGATATGAAATTGAAATATACATAAAAATACATTCCACATAAAATGTATGGAAAACTGCTTCCAAATAAAAAATAACGCCACCCGTCTAAGTCTAATCTTCCTTCTTTGCATCAGTTTTACCACCACGAATACGACCGGTCCTACGGGCAGCAATGAGACCAACTTTACGACCTGCAGAGGTACCTCTCTTGACAGTAGAGGCTTTACCGATGTGTTGATGATTACCACCACCATGCGGATGTTCAACTGGGTTCATAGCAACACCACGCACTTTAGGCCAGCAGTTACGTTTAGCTTTGTATTTGTGATATGCACGACCGGCTTTCAATATTGGCTTATCTACACGACCACCGCCAGCAACAATACCTGTACAATTTTAAAATAAGTAAGTCGTTCCAGTTTTCATTGCATTTTGTTGCCGGCAGGACAATAATTTATTTGTTGTAATAATACGTGTTTATCCTGGTAACAAAATTGATTTCTATTGTAAAATCAACTTTGTTACTACAAACATCTAACATAGTTGATGGTAAAATTATATATTTTTTGAACTGGTCAACAAGAAATCATAGCACACTTACCGACCATGGCTCTGTTGTTCGATGGAATTACTTTTTTTGCACCAGACGGTAACTTAACTCGAGTTTTCTTTGTGTCTGGATTGTGAGCGATAACCGTCGCATAGTTTCCGGATGCGCGAGCCAAACGACCACGGTCACCAGTCTTTTCTTCCAAGTTGCACACAATTGTACCCTCGGGCATAGAACCGACAGGCAATACATTACCTAAAATCAAACTATTTATGAATTTGTGAATTATATAAACGTAATAATTACTGTAAATAAATTACATTCAGCAATAGCCTCTTATATAATAAATTCATTATTAATTCAGTTTATAAGAAATCATCATTTGCAAAATAAATCAACAGTTAAACAGTTAAAACTACTTACCGATTTGCAAATTGGCTTTCTTTCCGCAATACAAAAATTGTCCTGTATGCATGCCTTCCGGTGCGATAAATAATTCCTTTCGAGTCTGGAACTTGTATGGATCTCTGAAATGCACGAGAGCCAAAGGGGCACCGCGACCGGGGTCGTGAATTATAGTTTTAACTACACCCTTGATGTACCCATGACGTTCCGCAAAGTCTAGGGAACGAAGTTTTGGGGCACCTTTCCTTTTCTTGGTATGAGATTTGAACACCGAACCCGCACCTTTACGTTGTGCTCGAATAACACGTCCCATGATGTTCAATCACGGTATACTGAAAAATATGAAAGTTAACCTACAAAACATTTGAAATGTAATTACGATATTTTCGTCATTTAAATAATGGAAAATAGTAATTTCTAAGGCAAGGTGAGAGATGCTTAATGGTATTATAACAAATATAAACAGCCGATGATATAATTTACGAAACGTAAAATAAGATTATTCGTTATACATACCGTACAACAAATTCTTCGAACAAAAAAGATGTTGTAGATGCATTCACTCTTTCTGTTTCCGTGTAATACCAACTTTATCGATAAAAGACCTAGAAGACCAGTAGCGGCCCTTAACACCATAAAATAACTAACTAAAATTTGAATTATATATAATTTTTAGATATACTAATTTACATTAAACGAAGAAAATTTATATGAAATTATCTACAAATCCTAAACTGTACAATAATCAGAAAAAAATAAATTTTAATCAAATAACAATAACAATCATAACAATAAAACGAATACGCCGTCCCTGATGTTAAGTTTAGGTTAGGTTTTATAATGTTTTTACCGCCAAATTATATTGTTTTGTTTCAGTCTCGATGTTGTAAGCTGCTTTGTTAACTTTATTTTAATTAATAAATGCCATGGAGGATACTTCAGGTGAGTTATAACTAGTGGTTTATTTTAATGTAATGTATTAAAATAATAGTTGAACCTCGTGCAAAGAGGCAAAAGAGAGGAAATGCGTGCAAGTCTACAGCCTTCGAAAGACTAAAACAGCTCAAAGGATCCAAACATAAATATGAAATTTCGGAATTAGAAAATGTATATGAAGTGGTCGACGAAAAAGAATATACGAAGCAGGTTTTAAATCGACAGGAGAATTGGATTGTCGATGATGGTACGAGGCAGGTAATCAATTTACACTTGTTTTAATCTCGAACTTACAGATGGAAGCGGTTACGTCGAAGATGGCAGAGATATATTTGATGATGATTTGGACGCGCAATCTATTGCCGCTGCAGCATCTTCCAAGGTGAAACGTGGCAAGAAGAATAAGAGGGGTATTTCTGAAAATGCCGGTCGAGGAAATTTACAATATCTGTTGTCTAGCATGCCTTCAAAAAAAAAGGAGGTGATATTATCGTCTTATTGATACTTTTTGGAAATGTAATTCAGTTCTTTTAGGACGTAAAACTTGATAACGATGATATTTTATCTGATTTATTATCTGAAATCAACGAATCAGATTCTTCTACAGACACGTTAACTCCACAATGTTTAATTATTAAACGGAAACCAATACCGAGATTCTCTTTGTCTGCCGATAAAAAAGCGGCAAAGGATTATATGAGTAGTTTTAATGTAAGAAAAACTAAGCTTTGTCAAGATGTGGTTAAAATTCAAGAAATCGATGATGATTGTCAAGTACCTATTTTGCTAGTTCCTGAAATTCAAAGTAATAATGTAGAAGTAGAAAAACCTGAGCTAATCGAGGAATGTCATATTGAAGAAGAGAAAAATGATATGTTTGCTGATGGATTTTGATATGACCCAGGTTGAAGATGTGCCCTCTTGTGAGCCACAGATGGAGGAACAACCCAGAGAAAATATTACGGAGGAGCAATTGTTAAACGGTTGGGAAACTATGCAGGAGGGCACAACTAATGAGAGTCAACCAGAAATTACCATTAATCTGATCGCAGCTGCCTATGGTAACTGATGAACAAGGAAAACAGGCGAGCTGCGAATTGCGTTGTTAGTGTTCTGTATAATTATGGAATTTTTTATAGGTGTTTAGGTTTTTTTGGTGGGATGCATTTGAAAATCCTGTCAAACGTCCTGGGGAGATTTTATTGTTTGGCCGAACTTATAGCGAAGTCGCAAAAACGTACATCAGTTGTTGCGTCGCTGTGAGAAATATCGAGAGGAAAATTTATTTGTTACCGAGGACACATGTAAGTTTTCTATTCATTTATTTGTTAACCAAATAATTAACATTGTAAAAAATGTTAAAAAATGTCTTTCTGTTTGTATTTTTAAATATGACCGAAAAATTGGACGTGATTAGTTTATATTCATAAATATCTTTATAACTCAAAACTTGTCAAATTAATCATTTTAACAGTAAATTACTTTTAGCATTTAGATATAAAACGAGAACCAACAGATAAACTTGTAACATTGGTAGATGTTTACCACGAATTTAACGACGTCTATGCCCCTATGTTAACTTTGCAGTCATTTAAATCTCGAAAAATTGTAAAGAATTACTGTTTCGATCCTGACATTCCAACTGAATCTGAATATCTAGAAATTAAGTATTCTGTGAGTATCTCCTAACAAATACGATACATAAATTGAGACAAAGTGCTATGTGAATATTTTTAGGCAAAACATTCACGAATGGGCTCGGAAATTTGTAAAATTGGAGGCAAAACGTTTTCGAGGGTGTTCGGCAGTCGGAGTAGTTTTCTCGAAATTTTCTTGCTAGACCAGAAAATTAAGGGCCCCTGTTGGCTCGATATTTCAAATCCAGAACCGGTCAGTAACCCGGTCAGCTATTGCAAGTTCGAAGTAAATTGCTCGAATTACGGAAACGTCACGATTGCTCACGATAAGGTTAATCTTCCGCCGCCGCTAGTTGTAGCTACTCTGAACTTGAAAACGATCATCCATCCAAAGACTATGAGCAACGAAATTGTCGTCGTGTCAGTTTTAGTTCAAACAAAGTACGCAATCGATAAGAAACCTCCGAATCCTTTATTCGAACAACATTTTTGTAGTAAGTACAAAACAAACTTTCGATACTCTTAGTTAATCGCAAAGTTTGTGCAGTTTTGACACATTGTGCCGATCAAAGTTTTCCATTCGACATTCACGATGCTCTGATGAAATTCAAGAGTACCAAAGTTCAGAAAATGGATTCCGAACGTGCAGCTCTTAATTATTGTATTTCTCAATTGGCACGCATTGATCCGGACGTTATAGTGGGCCATGACCTGCAAGATTACCAAATCGGCCTTTTATGCGATCGGTTGCTTCATTGCAAGGTGACAAATTTTAGTAGATTAGGTAGAGTAAAACGATCGGATTTCACCAACAAACGTATAATGGAAAAGGAACTGTTTGTCGGTCGGCTCGTTTGCGACATCAAAATATCTGCTAAAGAATTAATTAAATCTCGATCGTACGATTTAGCTACGCTTTGTCAGACAATTTTACAGCTAAAAGAGAACGAACGAGTCGAAATTGATTCGGAAGAAGTGCTTAAATGTTATCAGAGCTCAGTTGATTTGTTGAAGTTAATCATGTACATGATGCAAGATTCGGCATTTATTTTAAAGATGATGTGCGAATTGAATGTTCTGCCGCTTGCTTTGCAAATTACGAGTATTGCCGGAAATGTAATGTCTCGGACACTGCTCGGCGGCCGATCGGAAAGAAACGAGTTTTTGCTGCTGCACGCCTTCTCGGAGAAGAACTATATAGTACCAGAGAAGCAGTCGTTCTACGATCAAGATGAAGGGAAACGAGAAACGAAACGTCCGGCCGTCTCTAAAAAGAAGCCGATGTATTCGGGAGGTCTGGTGTTGGATCCGTTGGTCGGTTTTTACGACAAGTTGATTTTACTGATGGATTTCAATTCGTTGTATCCAAGTATTATGCAGGAGTACAATATTTGCTTTACAACTATTTCTGCCAATATCAACGAAGAGAATATGGTTTTGCCAGATCGAAGTTTGCCACCGGGTAAGTCATCTCCCATAAACTTAAACTCTATGAGTTTAAGAAGTTTGTTTTGCTATTCCACTTTTTTTCATTATTATTTGCACACAATTAAAGTCTATTCGTGTGCAATATTTTATTGTAACAAATTGATATAATTAATAAAATATGGGTATTTTATTCATTTAAAAACTTATAAATAAAGTAGTTTGTCCATATATTTAATGAAGTTATTAAAATCACATTTAAAATTCGTATTTTTGACTAATATCTTGCACCTAAGTCTAAAAATAATTACAATTACAGGTATTTTGCCAACTGAAATCCGAAAATTAGTTGAAAGTAGACGCGAGGTCAAGAAATTGATGAATAACCCCGACATATCGCCCGATTTACGAATGCAATATAATATACGTCAGATGGCTTTGAAGCTAACGGCAAACAGTATGTATGGATGCCTGGGATTCATCAATTCGCGATTTTATGCTAAAAATTTGGCAGCTCTAGTTACCTATAAGGGTCGCGAAATTTTAACCAGCACTAAAGATTTGGTGGAGAAAATGTTGTATAAAGTCATTTACGGCGATACCGACAGCATCATGATCAATACAAATTTATTGGATTATGATGCAGTGCTGAAAATCGGCTCCAAAATTAAGCAAGACATCAATAGATTGTACAAGCATATCGAACTCGACATCGATGGAGTTTTTAAGTATTTGTTGTTGTTGAAGAAAAAGAAATATGCCGCCGTTGTGTTCTCTAAAGATAAAAGTGGCGAACTACAAACACATCAAGAACATAAAGGTACGGTTATTTTATAAGTGCAATTTTTTTTTAAATTAAAATTGCGGTTTTTAGGCTTGGACATTGTCAGACGTGACTGGTCACAGCTTGCTGCAGCGGCGGTAGATTTACATTAGATAACATTTTAAATGAACAAGGGGCAGAAGAACGAATTGAAAATATTCACGGTCATTTGATGAAATTAAAGGAGGATATGGAACAGAACAAGGTGCCTCTGTCGCTTTTGGTGATCACTAAACAATTAACGAAAGATCCTCGATTATACCCTGACAAAAGCCAACAGCCTCACGTTCAAGTTGCCTTGAGATATAATAAGAAAGGAGGAAGGGTTTTGAAGGCGGGCGACACTGTTTCTTATGTGATATGCGACGATGGAACTAATTTATCTGCCACACAACGTGCTTATCATATTGAAGAATTGAAAAATTCTGAAGCTCTTAAGATCGATGTTAAATATTACCTTTCGATGCAGATCCATCCGGTCGTGACTCGTCTGTGCGAACCTTTAGAAGGTACCGATCCGTATCAGATCGCTACTTATCTAGGTATAGATACAAAGTCGTTTAAGAAACCCGTTAATAAAAATATACACGCTGTTGGTGAAAGTATTAAGAAAAAAGAAATTCAATTTTTAAATGTTGTTCCGTTTACTTTTATTTGCTTTTCGTGTCAAACTGAAAATCGAGTCACCGGAGTTTTTACGGAAACGATTCCATTTTTACTGAAATGCGTTAATACCGATTGCAAGGTGCATCCCATAGAATATCTAGGGTCAATTAAAAATCAGCTTATGTTAAAAACGCGAGAATTCATAAAAGAATACTATCGAAATGAATTGATATGTGAAGACCCGGCTTGTACAAATAACACAGTTCGTTTACCTCTGAGATTTGTTGAAAAATATCCAGTATGTACAATGTGTAAAAAGGGAGTTATGTACAAGAAGTATACGGCATTGGATCTGTACAATCAATTAAGTTACTTCCAACATATTTTTGATCTTAATAAATTAGAGAAACGTTAGTATATAATATATATATTTTGTAATTATTTTAATTGATAAGATTAAAATTGTAGATCGAAAATTGGAAGCCAATATTGAAGATGGTTATAATTGTCTTAAGGGAACGATGGACCAACTGCTGAAACATTCCGAGTATAGCATGATTAATTTGGAACAGTTATATTCTACATTTTTGATAAGAGACCGTGTCGCTTTAAAGGCCGAGCTTGAAAATCAGGATGATAGAATCGAATTTGTAGAGGATGAATTTGATGATTTTTAAAAATATATTTTTATTTTACGTGTATAAGTTAATTTTTTCGACTTTATGTTTAAATTTAAACAAATATTCGATACAGATTTAAGATAAATTAGATGAGTATGTTGAAATTTTGCAATTACAATATGAGACTACAATTTTTTATGATGGGTGTGTCGTATGCAACTGTTGTTTTATTTGAACGCGTTAACAGATTTAAACTTTTTTCAGAAACTTAAATACCAACTTAATTGTTATGAAACTAAGATGACCTGAAGTCATTTGTAAATGACGGAATGTAGTTATGTTTTTGAAACGTTCCGTTACTCGATTTTACTTGCGTTAAGTATTTTTAATGAAATATCGGAAACAATGTTTTGTGTTCTTGTTATCCTAAATAAAATATGTTCGTACAGTAGCATTTTCTATTGTTTTTACACATAAAATAGTGATAAAATAGAAACCAGCATTGAGTGTATTACAAAGTTTTAGGTCAAATGATTATTGAAGCCATAATAATTAGGTTGACTGTTATTTCAATTTGAAACGTAGGTCAATCCTAAAAAAATCAATTTTCAAAATCAAAAGTGATTTACAAAAATTGAAAAACAACCAAAATTTAAGTAAAAACAAACAGAAATATAAATAATTACGATATTTACGGCTAACTTAATAAAGATAAATTTAGAAACTAGTGGAGCCCAACGTGACAAATGTAGGCTAAATTGTCAAATCGTTATATCTGCCAAAGAAATTTTTACAGTGAATCTTAAGGAGTCGTTAATGTTCCAATCGGCACTTGTAAATTGCGTTAATTCGTGTTATTGTTGCTGCAATATTTAAATCGCCGCCACTAAAACGCGACTTGCGCCGTAGGTTTCTTCATTTCCTGCAACAAATCATCGTTGTTAGTGGTTTCTCAAAGACGCTCTTTATAGAATTGATTTCCGAAAAATTGGTGCAAGAAATTTCAAAAATACGTACTGATTGATAGTAATATGAGTAATGTACCCAACCAAAATGGATCAGGTCTAGAGCAGCAAGTAAGTCGCCTTAAATTTCACCATTTTTATAACATCAAATAGGATAGGAAGCTTTGTTAATGGAGGTCGTCCTGGTTTGTCATTTATTGATCGCACATTATTTAAGTTCGACGTTTTTCTCGAAATTATTTTTTTAACGAGAAATTCGCGTTCCGATCGATTAGTTAGATAATTAGTCTGACAAATAAGTAATTAACATTTTTTTTGGCAGTTTGCTGGTCTGGACTTGCAGGGACGCGGTAATAATACCAATATCGCTCCTTACATCCCTCCCCATCTGCGTAATAAAGTGCAAACGCAGCCCGATAATTTTGAAAAAGATCGAGGATTCGATCGTAACGATTCCAGAAGCGGCACTGGCCGTGGAGGCACCAGCAATAATTATAACCGTGGCGGTCGTGACGGTCGTAGCGACCGATCTGGAGATTATTCCAGCTTTAATACTAGAAATAGAAGAGACAATTTTCAAAATGGCGAGACCTTCGATAGAAATAATGTTGAATGGTCTAGTGGCCGAGGCGGTCGGTTCACGGAAAGGGAACGTGACGTGCCCCGTAATGACCGTTGGAAGGAACCGGAGAAGCCGAGAGATAACGGAAGATGGAGCGAAAACAGAGAAGGAGGTGGTCGTTGGGGAGACAGAGGTCGGAATAGCGAGACTGACTGGACCGTACCCTTGCCCAAAGATGACAGAGTCGAAGTCGAACTTTTCGGCACAGGAAATACAGGAATTAATTTCAGTAAATACGAGGATATTCCCGTCGAGGCAACTGGTGAACAAGTCCCCCGTCACATTACATCTGTAAGTATCAATAATGAATTGGTACTCAAATGACGGACACTCTTATTATGTTGTTTTAGTTTGAGGAAGTACAGCTGACAGAAATAATTCGTAGTAATATAAGTTTGGCTCGATACGATACACCAACTCCTGTACAGAAGTATGCGATCCCGATTATTATAGGGAGACGCGACGTAATGGCTTGTGCGCAAACAGGCTCCGGAAAGACTGCAGCATTTCTCGTGCCAATTCTCAACCAAATGTACGAACGAGGCCCACCAAATATTAATCAAGGTCGCAGTTATCGTCGCAAGCAATTCCCTTTTGGACTCGTACTTGCTCCGACTCGCGAATTAGCGACGCAAATTTACGACGAAAGTAAAAAATTTTCTTACCGTTCTCGTGTACGACCGTGTGTTGTGTAAGTTTGTGTGCATCGCTCTAGGCGTTTTACTAGCATTTTATGCTTAAATAGGTATGGAGGTGCAAACATCGGCGATCAAATGCGCGATTTGGATCGTGGATGTCATTTGTTGGTTGCCACTCCCGGTCGTCTTTTAGATATGATCGATCGTGGCAAGATCGGTCTCGATTACTGTCAATATTTGGTGTTGGACGAAGCCGACCGTATGTTAGACATGGGTTTTGAGCCTCAGATTCGGCGCATAGTGGAACGAGAGAACATGCCCAGAACTGGAGAGCGCCAGACCCTTATGTTTTCTGCCACTTTCCCTTCCCCTATTCAAATGTTGGCCCGTGATTTCTTAGACAATTATATCTTCTTAGCCGTTGGACGTGTTGGCTCTACTTCAGAAAATATTACCCAAAAAGTAAGTATTAAATGTTTTACATTAGTTTAATTGTTTTAATGAATGTTTGAATGTCTTGGATAATTTTTACGTTCGTACGTTTAGCTTATAGCCGAAGCTTATTAAAATTTTTGCGAGAAATTGCAATATTTTCAACGTTATTAAAAATCAACTCGTAAAGATAAGAAGTTAATTATTATTGGTAATTAGCTAGAAAGTTATTAAAAAATAGTTGGTGTTGTGAAGGCGGATAAATTATAACAACTAATTACTTTCGAATACTTTTATTAGTTTAAGTTATGTAAGTTTTATTTCATAACTTAACTTTTTAAAATTAGTTATGAAACATTATAATTATCATATTTATCACATCATAATTATCTTATATCTTGTATTAATTTTTATTTTAAGAAAAGAAACAGGCATAATTACTTTTTTTTTTAGAAAATATTTTAATTATAACAAACGTACAATAAAAAGTTAGCCTATCTTTTTAACTTCCTGATGAATTACTTTTTAATTTTAATAACAAATTTTGTTTATAATTAATTAGTAGTATCAATTAAATTTGTGAACGAGGTTGAAAGTCATTCGGTAATCGTTGGTTTTTATCTATTATATATAATTAATCAAGTCCATTATTCGTTTCTTTTAAACGTTTATTAAGTTTTTAATTTTTAAAATTGTTTTCAAATGATTTTTACATTTGAATTATTTTCTTTAAGATATTTGTGTTTCTCAGATTATTTTCATTGGGTTTTTTTATATTTTAATAAATCTTTCGTTTGCAATCGACGAATTTAAAAAGTTGCACTTATATCAGTTGTAAAGTTTTATCAATTTAATGTGCATTTGATAGAGGGCATAACATATTACTAAATCTCTTATTATCAGGGTTGGAATGGCTTAGTTTGTTGCTGGTCCTTTAAATAAAACAATTGGGTCAGTTCTTAAACTATTCAGTCAAATTAATTAATATTGACTAAATAATTTAAAAATTAAGACTCAATTTTGTTATATATTTAAAAAAAATCCAAGGTGCAGAAAATAAATTAATTGTAAGCCGTTTTGACCCTGAAATGTAGGTTTTTTTTTTTTGAGTATGAAATCTCATCATTTTTGTCTAAGTATCTTTTTTGGGCACTCTGTATATCACTTCTTGCGATATAACTGTATTGTTTTGTTGGAGTTACTAAAGATTGATGCACAATACTGTTATTATTGATGTTATTGTCTTCTTGTTTAGGTAGGTGTATCTAAAATTGTTGTTTTAGTGTATCTTCTTCTTAATAAAACAAATTTAAAACTGGAATATTCAAACTGTATGTAGCCATTTTAAAACATTTTTAATTTTCAGGCTCGATTTACTAATAGTAAACATTTGTGTTAATGGTTTACAGGGTGAGCTAAAATAGGAAGGTGTTGTGAAACTAGATCCCTCCAGTACCAGAAACGCAAACAAAAAAGATTTGTACATAAAATATGTCATTTTTCGATGATATTGCTAAATAGGATATTTTTTAACTTTAATTGTGTTTAACAGTGTAATTTTATTATCTAATCTCACAATATTTTTATAACACCGTATAGAAAAAGGACAGTTTTCCATAAAAAAAAAACATGTAAAAAATATACCGGGTGGGGGGGGGGTCATTTAAAAACGAAAAGTTGCACGTTACTGTTCAGATTTGGTTAGACCCTGAAGTAAAATAAATGTACAATAATATACAATATATCATTCTAAACATCTTTTGTTAATAAAATATTTTTCTAATGAATTCGAAAGAAAATTCAATGCACTAATGTGGGGGAAGGGGTGCTACTATCTTAACTCACCCTGTACGTATATTGCAAATATCCCATCAAATAGAATGTGTGTAATTGTACATTTACCTTGAAAAATATTGTAGTGAGTTGAAGATTGGAAATTTGTTGTTAAACCCTCTTTAAATTCTTGTTGTAATCTGGGCGTTCGCAAGTTTCTGTTTTTGTTCACAGTTATGAGTGACAGAGGTCCTTAAAGTTTTGTCAGTATAATCTGTTTTTGATTTGTTTTAACTAACATGGCTCAACTTAAATGACCACTTATGTAATACATACAGAAAGTGCATACCTACAAAGTATTTTCTACAATCACTTTAAAAAAAATAATAATAATTTGAATGGAAACATATTAGGTGTACAACTTTGCTTCCGCCGTTTTGCAATAAATGGCTGTAGTGGTAAGTGGTAGTCGAAATAAATAGATCGTAGCTGTGATACAATAAGGTTAGGTATTTGTAAATATAACGCCATCGAAATATTAGTTGATTTGTGTCTGCATCATAAAGTTATTCTCGATTAAACATGTCAGTTTACAAGCCAAATTCTCGTCATTTGCGGGAGGTTTTAATTTTCTGTTTTAATATGAAGAAATCTGCGGCTGAGGCTCATCGAATGCTCTCAAATACCTACGGTGAGGCCGCTATTAGTGAAAGAACGTGCCGAGAGTGGTTTCAACGCTTCAAGAACGGTGATTTTGACGTCGAAGACCGGCATGGCGGTGGAAGAGAGAAGGTTTTCGAAGATGCAGAATTGGAGGCATTACTTGAGCAAGACTCAATACAACGAGAGACATGATAAAGTAATCTTACAGCATGACAATGCTCGACCCCATGTTGCGAAAGTGGTCAAGACATACTTGGAAACGTTGAAATGGGAAGTCCTACCCCACCCGCCGTATTCTCCAGACGTTGCTCCCTCGGACTATCACTTGTTTCGATCAATGGCACACGGCCTGGATGACCAGCACTTCCGGTCTTATGAAGAAGTAAAAAATTGGATCGATTCGTGGATCGCTTCAAAAGATGACCAGTTTTTTCAACGCGGGATTCGTACGCTGCCCGAAAGATGGGAGAAAGTAGTGGCCAGCGATGGACAATACTTTGAATCATAAATGTATAACCAGTTTATTACAATAAAGCCTCGAATTTCGGAAAAAAACGGCGGAAGCAAAGTTGTACACCTAATACTTTAATATTAAACATGATTTGTCTGTTTTTAACCAAACCTATTTTTAAAATTGTTATTCAGACCCATTAACAATTTACGTTAAAGAAAGTTATAGTTGAGCAATAAAGTAATTGAAATTTTTGATAAAAAAGAGGACAAATTCAATCATTTTATTGTCATTTACCATTATTACTTTTTTCTGTATTACATAATTGCGATATTTGAAAGTCTAAATATATTACATTTGATAAAGATTAACTACATAGATTGTATTCTACTTGTCTGTACATTGAACTTGCGAAAATTATCGTCAAAATTTGATGTCTTAATTTAAATAAAAATCCAAATTGTTTATGCAGGTCGTTTGGGTCGAAGAACATGACAAGCGTTCGTTCTTATTAGATCTTTTGAATGCCGCCGATCTACAACAACCGTCTGCCGAAAGCCTCACCCTGGTATTTGTTGAGACAAAAAAGGGGGCCGACTCTTTAGAAGAGTTTCTTCATAACGAAGGTTACCCTGTAACCTCTATTCATGGCGATCGCACTCAACGAGAACGCGAAGACGCCCTGAGACAATTTAGATCTGGAAATACCCCGATATTGGTGGCCACGGCCGTCGCCGCCAGAGGGCTCGATATCCCGCACGTTAAACACGTCATTAACTTTGATTTGCCTTCCGACGTCGAAGAATACGTACACCGTATCGGACGTACCGGTCGTATGGGAAACCTAGGCAAGCAAATTTTATCCAATACCCTTTTGGAATTTTATAAATAATTTGTTTTTTTGCACGATTCCAGGATTGGCAACGTCGTTCTTTAACGATCGAAATCGTAATTTAGCAACAGCAATGTTGGACTTATTAATCGAAGCTAAACAGGAACTACCTTCTTGGTTGGAAAGTGTCGCTTCAGATGGAAGGGCGCCGAGTTCCAGCCGTCGAGGTGGCAAAGGTAGATTTGGTGGAGGCGGAAGTAACTTTGGGGGTCGTGACTTTCGACAACAGTCTTCCGGCGCACCAAGAAATTCAAGGAACACCAGTGGAGGTGGCGGAGGCTATGGTAGCAACGAATACAATAATTCCGGTTTGTACAATATATTTGAGTAAGATTTTCTCAAACTTTAGATTATAATTAAACTTAGATAAAAAATGCAGAAATTTTGTTATCTACAGTAGGAACTTCATAATTTATTTTTCGACGACTGCAGTCGATAATAGATTTTTTTTGTCATTTGGGAATAGAAAGTTGATAGTTGCTGCTCGACAAGCATATTTGTTTTCCACATGAGCAAAATAGTTAGCCATAAATCAGGATGTTTCCATGATAATGCTTGGTATTAAATAAAGGCATCATCTGTGAAACATGCGAATAATTGTAATTTATTGCTTAATAATAATAATAAAATTTACTTTCGATTTCAGTTGTCAAATAAATAGTATGTATATTTTGAGCTGAAAGTGCTCTTGCCGTTTTTGCATGACGTATGGTTGCTGCTTGAGGCGCGACAGCCGAAGTATTATTCATATGCAAACTCTTAACATACAATATGTTACTTATTATGTTTATTTATTAAATATTTGCACAATATTATTTTCGTATTTACTAATTTTTTAAAAATTGTATAATGCTTTTTAATATTAATCTTTGCATTTGCATGTTAGAATATCATTGTGCACTCTTTCCAAGTTCACAAATTATGAAAATGATGAATCATCAAATTTTCAAATTGGTCTATTTTAATGATTCATACAGTGTAATCCATAAAGTACGTATCACGCAGAAAACTTTTTTATTATGGAATTTTTGAAGATTTTAAATGTTTAGAGTTTGTCAAAACTACTTTGCATCAAAAAATTGATGAAATTTGACTTCTATTTTAAAGATTTACAAGAAATTGATATTAATGTTAAATAATTTAAGATATTTTCACATTGTTGAATGTACCTATGATAAAATAATGACATTCATGAATTACTATGATCAACATTGATTTTTCATTGATCACTATTAAAAAAATGACCAAAAAAAAAAGATTAAATTTAGTTGGCTGTGGCTATTCTCCTATATAATTTTTAATTCTAAACAACTTCTTTTAAGTAACATTTTTCGCTATTTTTAAAAATAAAGGTACTTTACTCTTAAGTCAAAATTATATTTTTTGATCTACCTTGTTCTTTTATTTATTTATTTTTTTATTTTAGGTTCTTTTATTTATTTATTTATTTATTACCAAATTTATATTACAATGTTATACATAGTATATATAAATAGTTCCAAAGATCAATGGAACAACCACAGAGACAAAATATCCGTACGTGGTTCGGTATATAACTAAAATCTAAAGCTAATTCTAAAGTTTGTACAAAAATAAAAATAAAAAACAAGACAAGTTAATAATCAAGTTAAAAATTCAGCTCACTTGCATTTACATTTGCATTTACTCAGTTGACATAAGCATAGCACAATATGTTTTCAGTGGTTTTTTATAATTGTTGTTTTGTAATATCTTAAGTTTATTTGGCATTTTGTTAAAGTTATCCCTTGCAACATACTCTGATTTTCTTTTGCCCACTTTCAACATTGATTTAGATATTTTGATTAACTTGTTCCTTGTTTGCACCGAACTAGATTTGAATTCATTTGACATATCCCTGTAATAATGTAATACTGCTTCATATATATATTTTTGCCTCAAGTCTAACGGTAATTTCATACCATTGTTAGATTTAATTAAGATTTTAATAACTTTTCTATGTATGTTATGTAATAAAGACATTAAAGACTTTTTTGTAGATCCCCATGCCACAATACCTACAATATTATGAGACATTTTTAATTTTTTGTTGGTGCCTTTTTAGTTTTGGGAGAAGCACCAAATTTTATAAAGAATAACTCTTTTTCGAAAAATCCATCATAAAAAAAGTTCCCATATGATGCATATTTTATGTATTACACTTGTATAACAAGTGAAAGTTGTTTTAAGTTCATAAGTTTTTTCTAGTTTTAAAAAGTTATGGTCGTAGGTTAGCGATAAAAAATACGAGAATACACAAGATATTTATTAAAGTGATTAACGGTATTGTACTTGATACGTGTTGTGGCAGACTTTGATGTTGCAACAAATGAAATTTTGAATATTTCTGGTTCCCTATATTTTTTGATGTATTCTTGTACACTTCACTTTTGACCGATTTCACAAACGCCAGATAATTTTATTTTCCGGTTATTTCTATGGTAACGATTGTTCCGACAATCTGTTTAAGCCATTTAGTACCGAACTAAATATTTAGACTTGCTTTCTGAAATTGGGCATTAAAGCAGCAAGTAACGAGATCAAATTTTAATCGTTGTTTTTGTTGTAGGTGGATTTTATGGAAACGATAGAGGTAACTATGGTGGTAACTACAGCAACACCAATGCTCGTGATTGGTGGGAAAATTAAATCAAAAACTCTTGTTTATTATCGCTTCTATTCTACCCGCACTGCACATATAATCCAGGTTGTCAATTATTGTTTCTTACTATTAATTTTATTTAGGGTATTATACATATTTAAAAAAAAAAAAGAAAGGTTCTTCCATTTTTATTTTGTTTGTTTGAAATTAGCTGGGATTGATTGATTTGTTTGTTTGTGCCTTTAATCTGTCCTGGATTTGTCATCTTCGTGTTAATTCACATGTATAAGAAATATTTAGCGTTTAATACTAAGTGTAGATGACTAGCGTCTTTTTAGCGTCGATTTTAAATCTGCATAAAACTCTAATGTAGTATTTTCGACGTGATTATATTTAGTACAATTTTGCTATCCCGATTTGTCGGTAGCATAATATTAATAAAATCTTGAGACTTTTATTTATTGAGCCACCGAGCGAAAGTGATCTGTGTATTTTATTATAATTTTGCGAACTGATTTTTATGATAAAAAACGTCTTGTCTAGTCAGATCGACATGACTAACAGGGTTCACGGCTCAAAAACTGCGTTGCAGTTACAGCTGTCGAGAGGCGCTAAGAGTATTCTGTATGCGACTGTGATATTTCCGATCTTATAATAATACGTATAGTTATTTATGGGACGATGTGGTTGTTGTTAGAAGACAGTCGTAAGCTTGTTGCGAATAAGTCTTAGCGTATGAAGAGCATTTTAACTTATATAATAACTATTTAATAATTACTAGGAACAAATTTAATATAATAACGATAACGTTTAATTTGTTAGCGTGGGCACTTATTTTGTGCCTGAATAGGTAACTGTATTACGAATATGAATGTTTTTATAAAACATTTTATTATATCCAGTGAAGTAGATCGTGGCTTTATGTTATCTTCTTTGTTTTTTAATTTTTGTTTTAAGGAAAATACAATTATGCCATGGACAAATTTTGATTTAAAAACGATTAATAATCTGGCTAGTTCGAGTCTCATTTTTGTATTATTCCCTGTGATATGGTTAGAAAATTTGTGCCTATTCTAACAGAATGTGATCTCACATTCTAATATTTAAACATTTTAATATATTGTGTAACAGTTTAGCTGTGACTGCAACAACTATTATGAATATTTTTGCCTTTGTACCATTCAACAGTGACTCGTTTGTCCTGAGTTTTCGTGTTGAGTGGTTTAAAAGCTAGTTGTTAAGAAATTTAAGCAAGGGATGGCAAAATCCTCTTCTACTCTAGGCATTAGCCGAGAAAATTATAATAATTAATGCATTTATGATATGTTCTAGTAGAAAAACTGTTACGGCATATTGATACAAAATAAATTAATTTAAAACCAAACGTTTGTGAAATTGTTTGACTGTTTTTACGACAATAAAATGTCCTTCGATCCTTTTAAAAATTAGATTTTCTAATTATCCATTATTAATAACTTTTCTTCCCTAGATAAATCGATACGAATTGAAACTGATTCTAAAACTGACATGAGAAAAATTTTCTTAATAATAATATACTTCTCACATACATATACAGTGAAACTTCTCAATACTGGACACTCGCAGGACTTGGGACTTTTAAAAGTGTCCGGTATTTAGAAGGTTCCTTTATTTGGAGGTATCTGTTAAGAGAAGTTTCACTGTTTATATATGTATTGTTTGGATTTGTAGGAATATTTGAACTGCAGATGGTTGATTTATAAGGAGAGCGTACAGCTCGCCAGTCCACTGCAGCATTTGCAAACCCTCTTTTGTTTTAGCTTTAGATAAAAAATTATATATTTTTATTACAATTAATATCATTAGTAGAAAAATTAAAGAGAATGCACCTAAATATTAAAACAGGTAGGTATTGTGTGCACATACTATGTGTTTCAAATGTAGGTAAGTAGAATTATATAATGTTTTATTTATGTTATAGGTACATAAAATGTGAAGGCAATTTGCTCGGTAAATATGTATGTATGATGTAAATGGATGTCATTTTCATATTATAATGTAGTTTTTGGATATTTTGATCTTGAAATAGTTTATTTTTAGACTCCAAAATATTTTTTGGAAATGGATTAAGAAAATTTCGTATTCTGGGGAAAAATTTTAATTAGACGATTCAAGTACCTGCCTGTACCTAACAAATAAATTAGAAAAAATTCTTCTGTACCAGAAATATTTTTACAGCCACTTACCTGTAATGCAAATATGTTTTTGTATTGTTGATATATGTCGTGCATGATTTGATTACACTTAGAATAGGTGTAAGAACCAGCTTTTATTTTAGAACCCTTGTATTTTTAAATTTATGGTTTTAATTTGTAAGTACGGCCTATCCAAACCTATATGCAATTTATATCATCTATAAAAAGTTACTAGATTGTTTATTTGTAATTCAGTTGAAAGTTTGGAAAATGACATATTCCATAGATGATTAACTTGCGCACATATTAGATGGTATAAAGAAAGACTACAATTTATTAGAACTGTAAAAATACGAAGTACTAGGTGACGGCATTGTGTGAAACGTCATCATCTAGCAACCTTTTATTGGTGACGTGAATTATTTGTGGGTTTGGATAAAGTGTATATAGGCAGCTAATTATCAATTTCTTTTAATATTATGGAGACTTATTACAATCTGCCTCCGTAAAAGGATTAGGATAGAATAGAAAATGAAATGAGAAATATTTTGAAAAAATATTCTCTAACACAAGTAAACAAAATATGTGAAAGGTCTTGAGCAATAGTTGTGCCGATAGTTTAGATACTGGAAGAAAGATTGCGCTAAACACCAGACCAGACCAGACTGTAATATTATTAATTGTAGACTAGTAGAGACTGATTCTAGTGAAGATTCGAGTACTTGGAATATTGGGTAGGTGGTACTTCCCTTAACTGGCAAATTGGAAAGTTACTCATAAAAAAGATAAAGTGAAAAGTAGCTGTTCAATTTAGGCAAGAAAATTTTCTTGTCACAACGGCCACAAGAAATTCAACGTCGCTTATTTATAATATATGGTCGCTCAAAGGATATGAGTGCATTTGTTGTTTTAGGTAAATTGATATTTTTTATCCGAAATTTTATCGTAAAGAATAAACACATCAATTATGTTAAGTTAATAAAAATATGGAGTGCGCGGTACTGCTCTGAACCTACTAAAAGACTACCTTAAGGACAGAACTCAATCAGTCAAACTTACAGACCACAGGAGCCATATACTCCCTGTGGAAACAGGAGTGCCACAAGGAACAATTTTAGGTCCGCTACTTTTTCTGCTTTACATTAATGACTTATTAACTGTTATACCTAGAGAAAATATCATCTCATATGCTGATGATACAGTAATATTAAGCATGGAAAAGACGTGGGACCAAACTCAAGTTAAAATGAACAACCATTTACGAGAAGTCAGTGATTGGTTGGCAGCTAATGAATTATCCTTAAATGTGAAGAAGACCGTTTTTGTTGCGTTTGGAATATATAGTGATAGTGTGCCAGATAACCTAAGAATCGTTATAGATAATAGAGAAATCGAAAGAGTTTATTTTACAAAATATCTAGGGATATTTATAGACAGCAATATGAGATGGGATAAACATGTAGCTTATATAGTTGATAAAACTAGATATCTACTTTTCGTATTTGGTAAATTGAGAAGTATCTTGCAGACTAAAAATTTGATTACATTGTATTATGCATTTTTCGATAGCCTGGCTAATTACGGAATAATTGCTTGGGGTGGGGCGTATGATTCTGTACTTTATAAACTGGAATCTATACAAAGTAGAATTATTAAAATTATTAATAAATCAAAAGAATGTAATTTTCAACCCTTGAAAATTAAAGATTCGTTTAAAATTGAGTCGGTTATGTATCATTTCAATGATTTGAGGAAGGATTTTATTGATTCAAAAAGTATTACCAGACATAAAAGTATTGGAATACCTAGAATCAATAAGTCTGTTAATTTCAAAAATAACGAAATTATAGCAATAAAAATGTTTAATGAATTACCGAATGAAATAAAGATACTTAATCTTAGCAGCAAAAATATAAGGACAAAAATTATTAATTGGTACAAGGAAAGAGAAAAAAACTGAAGTTATTTGTTTTTATATTTGTTTTAAATCTTTGTGTGGCTGATATTTTATCTTGTTATGTTATGAATTGTGAGAAATTTTATCTAAATGTATATGGCATAGACTCTGCCAAATTTTTTTTTTTTTAGCTCGTAAGTTAGTTTTTAGTAACCAGACCTAAAGCACAGGTAAATTTAATTACCTCTTTTAGGATGTAAGCATTTTTTTCAGTTATACATTGTATATCTTGATGTGACCTACATGTATTTTGTACTCTGGTTTATCAATAAACAATAAACAATAAACAAGTACTTGTATAGTAACTAGTTGTCTAGGTATTCACAAATAATGCGAAAAACTTTTAAGGGACAATTCCTTATCGAAAATCAAGAGGAGGGGCGTTTTATGTAAAGTTGTTTTCCTACAATGTCTCCTTTTGAAGTTTCGCCGCTCGAAAGGGGAAAAGGTAAAATTAAATTCTCGTTTTATTTCTCAGACTTGGACAAATCTAAAAGAATGTCATTTATAGTGTAGGTCATTCTCTCTACCGTTCATGTCTCTTTATAATTTTCGATGGAATGCACCATTTTCGAGATAATCGAAAAAAAGTGATATATATTTTTTAAATTCTTATAAATTCCTCTCGTAAATATTATTTTTCAAAAAATGCATTTCTTTTGAGAAAAATTAAAGAAAAATGAGTTCTTTGGTATGCGACACGAAAATTTGATACCGAGGCTTGCGCGCGATCGGATTTTTTAATTTCAATCGATAATAATTTAAAATTACTTAACTGCGGTTGAATGGTAAATATTTAAAAAAAATAAGTTTACCAAGTACCTACAATGGAATAAAATTTTAATTTATACGGCACGTGTATACCCACCCTAAATTTAAACAATTGTTATAAATGCCTTTACAATTCGATCGACGATCAAACGCGGCATCGATGTATAGTTTATTGGTCAGTTGGCCATGTGTTTAATTACATTTCTATGAAAATAATTGCACTAGTTCGATAATTAGCGATGAACATTTTAAACTTAAGTGTACGAAACGTGCGTGAATTGTTTTTACGATAAAAGATAGGTCCGTTAAATTAAAAAATTAAGCGAACCCGTTTTTCGACATGATTGTTTTCGATTACCTAAAATATTCGGGAACAGTTTACTAAATTAATAGATACTAAAAATCGATTCGGTTCATTATCGAGTATATAGATATATAAAAGTAATTTAGAATCGAAATCACTCGACGAAGTAGTGTATCGATATTTTTGAAAGGATCGTTATTTAGTTTATCTGTTAGGTGGCCGTGCAGTATCTCGCGTCCGTGTTTAATTAATTATTTCTATGAAAATAATTGCGCTAGTTCGATAATTAGCGGTGAACATTTTTAAACTTAAGTAAACGGAACGCGCGTGAAGTGTTTTTAAATCAAAAATTACGTTGATAGTTTTCGTGGTAGTGTCCTAACTAAAAGTCCGTGCGCGTCCATTTGTAGGCCCCGATTTTTTCGCCATTATTTGCATTGCATTATTCCGGAAAAGTTTTCCTAGTTAATATGTAGATAGTGAAAATCGGTTTGATTCATTATCGAATATATAGATATCAATAAAGTGCAGTATTGGATAAGCGGTAAAAGTTTAAGGGAATTAGTAATAAAACTTGAAATTTAAAAAGGTGCGTGTCTACTGACATTCGTTTATAAACTAAAGTGTTCTGTGCACAAACTTATGCACGTTGTAACTACATACCTGGTATTACATAAAGGTAAGATTATGATGTATAGACATTATGTAACCTGTCGACTTTATCATGTAAAATGTGTCGGTGATATTATTTTTATTGAAGATAATCATCCCATAAATGATTGGCTTATAGTTGCACGATGGTGCCATAAATTTCTTTGTCGATTCTGTTAAGCATACGTTATGTACAGTGCCGCTCACTGAAGTATGTACACTTACAATTTAACAATTAACAGAATAAACGCGAATTATTAAATACACTGTAGATTTGTTTACGGTTAATTATCGACCAATGGATTGTATCGATTGTAAACAACTGTCTTGCGTGGCATTTTTATAAACAAACAACCCTCGTTGTTGTTCTCGACACGCAAAGCTTTAGAAATGCAGGTACTTATTGATGTCACTGCGAAACGCTCAATACAGGAACGATTTCAACACAATAAACCCTCCGAAAGTACCGGTAAATTTTTAGAAATCTCGGTTTTCATAACAAGATATTCAACATTACATTCGATAGGTTTGTTCAGAAGTCAAAAACAAGATATAGAAATTAACATTTATTTCTACGGTTTGCTTACTATCACTAATAATATAAAAATATTAAACTAAATTCTAAAATACTGAAATAAAATATTACATTTTCACTAAACCAACACATAAAAATGTATAAGGCCTCATGGTGCGGTAACAAGAACACGATCTTGACGGTTTCCACTGCACGTGCAAGCCCTTGCAAAAATGTGTGTAACACTACAAGCATTGCTCGATTATGATTTTGCCCGGGGCAACTATCGCAATACATCAGGACATGTTTGTTAACACCTATGCTATCGACGCCTTCTAAATATTTGAACACGATTACTATTTCATTGCATCCTCCCTTTCCATCTACTTCCCTCCAAATAAAACACATGCCATTTCTGGTGCCACTTTCATACACCGTCTTCACAACGATGCCGTTTCTAATCTATTAAAAAGAGTTGTTTACTTTGGTCTTTCATTAGCAAATGTGCTGTAAAGGTAGCTTTAGAGGCTTCGGTTTATTGAAATGTAGTATCCTTTCTGCACTCGTACATGCAACATTTGTCCTTTTTTGGCTAGTGAAATCCTAAATTGAAATCTCTTCAAAAGATTTCTCTGAACATGTGTAACGATGGTTTGATATTGGCGTTTGCCTTGTTTTGCTATTGTATGAACAGTCTGTAGAGAAAACTGACATTCTGCAAGTCACTAGGTAAGTACTTGCGGGTACTCGTGTTACCGACAATAATGCGAGGGCACTGCCGGAAGCTGTTTGATAAAACGATGCACCACTCGTGTGACTTCCGGAGAGGTCTTATTGGATGGTGCATGGCGTCCCCTTTCGTCGGCGTCATGCTCATCTTCAGTACTACACGCAGTACATGCTGTAATAGGATTAGCATTATCGTGTGCATTTACATTATTGCTTATTTCTAGGTTATAGTGACACATTGGTTACCTGGTTACGAAAGGAGACATGTGTTGGTGTATCATGTGTAATGGTACTGCGTAGAAAAGTAACAATTAATACTTGCTTGACAACGTGCTTGTCACTCGTGATGTTAGTATCCTTATCACGAAACTTAATTATTATTACCGAAAATGTAAGTACTAGTTGGTAGTACATCAAGTACTACGTTGGTAGTCATTTTTTAATTAATTGTTCGCTCTTGCTATACTTTCACATTCGCCTGCGCAAATGAAATACGAGCATCGTTGCCGGCTTAACTTTCTTTATGTAAGTTAAGTCCAAAGGCAAAATGCAGCTCACGTACGAGAAATACAAATCGATTTTTCCGGTGGAAAAAATCGGAATATTGTTAGTACTAGATTTTAACAGATGGTGTCTTTGCTTTAGATGCGTAAGATGGTCAGAATAATGCATTTTTGCAAAAAATGTGGATTACGCCCTTTTGGCAAAATGCCATCGAAATATAGAAATTATTTAATTATTACAATAATTAAATATTAAATTATTAAATGTTTGTACATTTGGAATGCAAAATCGTATTTTAACGAATTTTTACAAACTCCTATACCTGCTACATATACTCATAACATATGTAAATTTAAAGAGGAGATGGTCGCAATTTCGCCGTTTCATAATAATTATATATATTTATATTGTGTAGTTCTGGGTGGGTATAGTAAAAATGTAGAAAGACTCCTCACAGGGCCTAAGATAATTGAGTGTCAAGTTGAACTTAAACATACCTATACATAAAGGGTATACGGAAAATGGTAGATAATCTCTCGGGGGCGTATAAACCACGTCAAAATAATGCTATAAGTGCCTATAAAGTTTTTTACTACGGCGCTTCCTCAAAGTTGAAGAATAAAAATCTTTTTTTTTATTAATATTTTTAGCTGTAGTTAGAATTTAATAATTTTTGGTATACGAAAATATATAATAAATGAAGGTCTTTAAATTGGTGCAATAGGTGTTTTGATATTACCGCAGGGGAGCCGGCGGTGTAGTATCCTTAACTTTTCTAACCTCGTAACGTTTCAGAGGTTCCAGTTTTGAAGATATTTGCGGATTTCCCAGACATTTTAGAATAAAAAAGGTACTCTTGTTTATTTTCTTTAAAATGAACCATTTTAAACAATAAACAACACAGTTGCAGTTCTAGATCATTATAAGTATACTGTGGATAACAAACTTATGGTACACTCCTCCCTAATTTTGTTATTTATTAAGATAAAATGTTACGCATTTAATGTACTCATCAAACGACACTTTTGACAGGAATATCGAGTTTTTCCTACTTCCGGTTTCGCCGGAACCGACATCAAATTTTCGGTTTTTAAATGGAACACCCTGTGTATTATTACATTTTTAGAATCTGCATAATTTTCTGAATATAATTGCACCAAATAAGTGACATTTTAACTGTCAAAAAAATTTGCTGCCTATTTTATTTTTCAAAGTAGAGTGCCATAGCCCCCCCCCATCATTCTAATTAATGTTAATAGATCTTATTAACACAACAAAAAATAAAATAACCCCAAAAACATGTAATTGTTTGACCTATTATTTGATAAAGTTACCAACAATGGTTTTTGTATCAATACTTTATTTTTTAAATAGTACCATAGTGATACTATGGTACCTATAGAAAGTACATTCGATGACGAATCTATCCACGTGCTCACTTTGTCTGTGAGATGAATACAACCGAATTTACAGAAGAAAATTTGAAAACAATTAACTATAGGCAGATACTCATTTTTCTTTTGACAGTTGAAATGCCACTTATGTGATGCCATTATATTCAGAAAATTATGCAGATTCCAAAAAATGTAATAATATGCAGAAAGTTGCATTTGAAAATTAAAAATTTATGTCGGATCCGGCGAAACTGGAACTAGAAGAAACACAATTTTTATGTCAAAAAGTGACGTTTGATGAGTACATTAGATATGTAACAAATTTAAAAAGTTTATCTTAATAAATAATAAAATTAAATTAAAATTACCATGATTATGTTGCACACGGTATGTAGTACATACATAAGTATATGGTTTCAATAACTGTTTATAGGATGCCTACCTCGCTGTAATATTTTACAAATAACGGAATTCTTTTAAAAATATTTGGTAATAAAATTCCCATCTGTAAAATTTAAATAGTTACAAGTTATCGTCTGGTGGTTACCTACACATGTTGATAACAATACCTTTGTTCGGTTTCGAAATAACACGTTATCGTCACACTAATTCATTCCTTTGAGTAAAATTGTATTTATATATAAAGTATATTATATATACGTGTGTGGAAACCTGTCAATTTACGATAATTTAGTTATCTTAGGTATTCTTTTATCTTACTGACCGAAAATTTTAACACATTTTTATTTTATTTATTTCGGTTAATCATTCAGAGGTGATGTGTACACCTCTGCCGCGCCACATGTTACATTTTTATTGTTGTGGTGTCTTTTTAATTTTAAAACTTTTACATTAAAGTATCTACGATAATTTTGATTAAAAAATTAATATCTTAATTGATTATTTTTACCACCTAAAATCATAAATAGGTATTTAATCATAATATCATTTTACTAATTAAAAATAATTTTGTGTTGAAAAACTAAACTTGGACGTGTGATTTTAGGGTATTAATACACAAGAGGTCGATTTTTACCGGGTAAATGTAAAATTATTCGATAGTTAAGGGGGTATTAGCACGCTACAGTCAAAATCGACGGCAATTTTGGAACTAACACTTACAAGTTTGCTGATAGATGGCATATGTATATCCTGCTAAAGAATTTACCATTTAATTTTTTTTAATGCTAATTCGCGATATTTTAAGTTAGCAGTGTTGTCGCTATCTTTATGCCTTTATCCTTATGCATCTTTATTTCGCAAAGCCTAGTTCGACTAAAAATTTGTTCATTACGAAATGTTGCACGAAATTTCTCGAGTGGGTTCGGATTACCAATATATATTATTAGATTTCCGAAATATAGTTTGTTGATACGGATTCCATAACGTGCGTTAGAAAATTTTAATTATGAAACTATAACTATACTTATGTCATATAAAATATTAATTATTATATTTTACATATTGTGTACCAAAGTTTTCTCGGTGTTTGTTATTTTGAATGCCTTTTTATAAAATAGTAAATGAAATCAAATGTGAAAGTTAACCTTAAAATAAAGCACGCGTTTTGTATATATATTATTATTTATATCTCATTATAAATTAACAAACACCTACAAAGTATTTATTACCAAAGTTGAATTTACATGTGATTACAAATAAGAAATAAACATAACCTCAACATATGTCACATTGAATATTTCTTATAGGTAAACATCTCACAATTATATTAATTTTCAACATAATATTAATAACATTCAACTTCACTGTAAGAGTTTAATGCCTAAATGCAGTTATTGATCTTTCTCGATACATTTTTGTAAATTGTTGACCGATGCAGTTATTCCATATAGCCGTTTTCTTCTAAAGGTTAGAGGTATTAGATATTTTGCAGATAATAATTGTATAATCTGTAAATCATTTTTATCTACAAAATTTGAAGATGAATTAGAAATAACTAATACCAATCTTCCAAAGCAGTGGGTAGATGTATACTTAAGAATATTACAATTAAGTTCAAAAAGTGTCATCGTTATTCAGTATAGAAAAGATACGTATGGTTACATTTAGCAGAATACATCGATTTATGATTTTCTATTGAATGGTATAATTTATATTAATCAATTCCTTTCTTCCCTTTGGTGTTGGAATAGACATAATTGATAATGGATAAATAATCAGACACCATTTGAAGCATCTGTTTGTATTTTTGATTACTGCTCATCGATTATTGAATATGTTTCGAGTGATATTCTTTACAAGTTGTATAAGAATACGTGTCATATAATATCAGCATAACGAATTTATTTGAAAGTCCATTTAACAATTGAGGGACTTTGAGGAAAAGTAATACAAGTGACATGTGAGATATTTCATATTAAACTTAGCACAATTGCTAAAAATATTCTCAACTTTGAGTGCCATATAGCTGTCATTATGGACCAAATACTACTGTTTTTTTCTATAAACTGTATTAATTTAAGCAACTTCTATATCACAATTCTTGTTGTACCGTACATGTCATCATTTGAACAAATGTCACTTGTACTACTTTTCCTCTAAGCTACTCAATTGAAGAGTCCGGCGCAAAAGGCAGCTTCATTGTTATAAATTGTTCAGGAGAAGGTAAAAACTGTTTAACGTTTAAAAAAATATTTTTCAGTTGTACGCTATGTTGTAGTTTAGTAAAGAATACATACCGTGACCAAATTTTCAGCCCACTGAAATTCAAAATGATGTTTTGGGTAACCGAAACTACTACAAACTTGCGACAAGTATTTTTCACCAGTATAACATATTCGTCTGGTAATAATCCTTTTTTGCATTCCCCTATAATCAGTATACGTTGGAACTGCCTTCTTTTTACACCAGACCCTTCAATTGTTTTATGGATGTCCACACGTTGTGTTATCTGGATTTTATTATATATTTATATATTGTTTATTTAATTTTCAGAAGTTAACTTGAAATAAAATGTAGGAGTATTAGTTAGCACGACTATATTTTGCAAAAATAAATACAATTTCACTGCAATTTGAAAATTTCATATAACGTAAAATGAAGTAGAACTGAAGCTGACTATTGTGCAAATTTAACCTTAAAAATACAAACAAAACATTATTCGGTTTTTCTATTTACTTTGGATGAAGTTTCATATATTATACGTTTGACAACAACGCAAAAATTTGAACGTGCTGCCATCCTTCTAAAAACAGCTGAACTACAAATTGACTCAACTTAACAAACACAGCAGGAAAATGTTTCTAGATTATAGTAATTTAGGTTAATTTTGTTCTTAAAAATGGTTAATTTTTAACTGTTAACGTTGTGTTTGTAGTACGTAGCTATGTTTTATCTATTACTTCAGGTGGTTTTTATTCCCTGAAGTAACGTATTTCTTTAAAATACTATTTTATGGTTAATTGCAAATTTAATAATTTCTTAACCTTATTGAGAAAACGCAACGAGTTTGTTGAAAACTAGAAGATTGGATGTATCTATACGAATCATGAATTTTTCGTAAAGATGCCTCGTTTTCGTAAACAATGTATATTAATATTGGTTTCATTTGACCTACTTTTTCAATATGGCGGACCCTGATAATTCCCCCCTTAAGGGGGTATTATCAGGGTCCGCCATATTGAAACAGTAGGTCAAATGAAACCAATATTAATATGCATTGTTTTCGAAAACGAGGCATCTTTACGAAAGATTCATGATTCGTATAGATACCTCCAACCTTCTAGTTTTCAATAAACTCATTGAGTTTTCTTAATAAGGTTAAGAAATTATTAAATTTGCAATCAAATATACAATAGTATTTTAAAGAAATACGTCACTTCAGGGAATAAAAACCACCTAGAGTAATAGATAACACATAGCTACGTTCTACAAACACAACGTTAACACTTAAAAATTAACCATTGCTAAGAACAATAGCTATAAAAATTAACCTAAATTACTATAATCTAGGAACATGTTCGTGCTGTGTTTGTTAAGTTGAGTCAATTTGTAGTTCAGCTGTTTTTAGAAGGATGGCAGCACGTTCAAATTTTTGCGTTGTTGTCAAACGTATAATTTATGAAACTTCGTCCAAAGTAAATAGAAAAACAGAATAATGTTTTGTTTCTATTTTTAAGGTTAAATTCGCACAATAGTCAGCTTCAGTTCTACTTCACTTTACGTTATATGAAATTTTCAAATTGCAGTGAAATTGTATTTGTTTTTGCAAAATATAGTCGTGCTAACTAATATTCCTACATTTTATTTTAAGTTAACTTCTGAAAATTAAATAAATAATATATAAGTATATAATAAAATCCAGATAACACAACGTACTGACATCCATAAGATAATTGAAGGATCTGGTGCAAAAAGAGGGCAGCTCCAACTGAATACGGATTATACGGACTTTTATTGGGGAATGCGAAAAATGATTATTACCAGATGAATATGTTATACTGGTAAAAAATATTTATCGCAAGTTTGTAGTAGTTCCGGTTACCCAAAACATCATTTTAAATTTCAGTGAGCTGAAAATTTGTTCACAGTATATATTCTTTACTAAACTACAACTGGAAAATATTTTATTAGATGTTAAACAGTTTTTACCTTCTGAACAATTTATAACAATAGAGCTGCCCCCTTTTTGCGTCGGGCTCTTCAATTGAGGAGCTTAGAGAAAAAGTGGTACAAGTGACATTTGTTCAAATGATGACATGTACAGTATAACAAGAATTGTGTAGTAGAAGTTGCTTAATTTAATACAGTTTATAGAAAAAAACAGTAGTATTTGTTCCATAATGACAGCTATATGGCACTCAAAGTTGAGAATATTTTTAGCAATTGTGCTAAGTTTAATATGAAATATCTCACATAAACTCAAATGTCACTTGTACTACTTTTCCTCAAAGTCCCTCAATTGTTAAATGGACTTTCAAATAGGTTCGTTATGTTGATATTATACGACACGTATTCTTATACAACTTGTAAGGAATATCACTCGAAGCATATTCAATAATCGATGAGCAGTAATCAAAAATACAAACCGATGCTTCAAATGCTGTCTGATTATTTATCAATTATGCCTATTCAAACACCAAAGGGAAGAAGAGAATTAATTAATATATTTATATAAATTATACCATTCAATAGAAAATCATAAATCGATGTACTCTGCTAAATGTAACCATACGTATCTTTTTTATACTGAATAACGGTGACACTTTTTGAACTTCACTGTAATATTCTTAAGTATACATCTACCCACTGCTTTGGAAGATTGGGTATAGTTATTTCTAATTCATCTTCAAATTTTGTAGATAAAAATGATTTACAAAATACATAATTATTATCTGCAAGATATCTAATACCTCTAATCTTTAGAAGAAAATGGTTATATGGAATAACTGCATCGGTCAACAATTTACAAAATTTTATCGAGAAAGATCGATAACTGTATTTTGGCATTAAACTCCTATAGTGAAGTTGAATGTTATTAATATTATGTTGAAAATTAATATGATTGTGAGATGTTTACCTATAAGAAATATTCAATGTGACATATGTTGAGGTTATGTCTATTTCTTATTTGTAATCACATGTAAATTCAACTTTGGTAATAAATACTTTGTAGGTGTTTGTTAATTTATAATGAGATATAAATAATATATATATACAAAACGCGTTCTTTATTTTAAGGTTAACTTTCACATTTTATTTCATTTACTATTTTATAAAAAGGTATTCAAAATAACAAACACCGAGAAAACTTGGGTACACAATATGTAAAATATAATAATTAATATTTTATATGACATAAGTATAGTTATAGTTTCATAATTAAAATTTTCTAACGCACGTTATCGAATCCGTATCAACAAACTATATTTCGGAAATCTAAAAATGCATATTGGTAATCCGAACCCACTTGTGAAATTCCGTGCAACTTTTCGTAATGATCAAATTTAAAGTCGAACTAGGCTTTGCAAAATAAAGATGCAAAAGGATAAAGGCATAACGATAGTGGCAACACTGCTAATTTAAAATATCGCGAATTAGCATTAAAAAAATTTAAATTGTAAATTCTTTAGCAGGATATACATATGCCATCTATTAGCAAACTTGTAAGTGTTAGTTTCAAAATTGCCGTCGAGTTTGACTGTAGCGTGCTAATACCCCCTTAATACGCGAATAATTTTCTTATGGAAAATAGGTTTGAGTCAGTTAAAAATTTACCAGGTAAAATGTATTAGAATTCAATAATAAACAATAACTACGTTTAAAAGTTTAGACGAATTACTTACTTATATTAGAAGTCAATTAAATCTTCTGATTATACATTTTTGATTATAAGTTTCTGCGGATTGTTTTTCTGAGCGTATGCATAAATAGCAGATAAACGTCTAACTTTTCGTATTATAAACTACTTTTATCGTTTAAGTTGTTTAAAATAACGTATAAAGCGAGTAGGATGAAAAATTGTTCATCAAAAAATAATTGTTTGTTTTACAAACAATTATTAATTCAATTAAGCAATTATTTCTTTTATAAGCGTTTAAATTATCACCCGCTAAACATCTAATGGATTGTTTAGCGGGTGATAATTTAAACGTTTATAAAAGAAAGGACTTGAGAAAAAAATACTGACAAAATAGGTGCTTTTCGTTTATTGGTATTTTGAAACTTAACACTGCAAAAAATTAGTAGGTATTTAAAATAATGCCCATCTTGAATATACTCCACCTATTACTCTTTAAGTGTAATTTTCTCGAATACGGTTTAATTAATTGAAATTAGAAGAGTGCCGTTTTTATCGTAAAATGTTTGGAGAAACCAAAAATGACATTAAACATGAAAGACGTCGATCTTCGAAAAAAGAATTGTGATTAGAAATATTGGGGGTAGTACACTCTCGGCCTCCCCTGGGGTGATTTTTAAAAATCCATTATACTCGTTTAAATAGGTACTTTCACTTACTACAAATCTACTTATATCGAAAATTATTAATTTCCAATAAAAAACAAAAATTTTATTAAAAAAGTTCATTATTTGTATTTGTCAACTTTTTGGGAGTAAATATCTTAGCAGAGGTGCGTCGTAGGGAAAAATTTTATGGGAACTTTGTGAACTTGTGTTATAAAATTTTGACGTGTTCTACGATCACTCATGTTTTTTTCACGAATTTTCAAACGTATTTCATATACCAAAATACTTGTGTATAAGTTGTACTTATATGCGAAAAAGAAACCGTCTCTTACAAAACTTATGCCCGGGTTACACAAGATTTTATTCTTCCTTTATATATTCCCTAACAGGATCCGAAGAGAAGTTCGTCCACCTCAAAATTTAAAAGGGCCTTATCACCAGGGCTCATATTAAATAACTTAGTATACATTATTTAATTTTGGGAAGCTCCTTAAAATTCATTATGCAAAACATTATCTACCTACTATGTATTTCAGAAAAATAGTTTGGACATATTTTAAATATGTAATTACTTACTTAATTACAATTAAATTTCTCTAACGAATTTTTTCTTTAACTACAACAGCTTACGATTTTATTTAAACTTCTCGTGAAATTTGAATTTTATTTTCAAATATATTTTATTAGAAAAACTGTACCTAATTTATTGAATACTTACGTCAAATTAAATGTTTTCTTAGAAATTAAAAAAATACTAAATAGAAACTAAACGTTTACTTTAAATAAATTTTTTAATAATATTGTTTTGAACTTATGGTTGAAAATTAAAATTAAATTTTGTATTGATAAACATGTGTTAATTACAATAGCCAGGTATCGTCGGCTTCGTGAGCGGAGCCACACGTGCACTTTATCTACCTACACCTAACAATAAGTATATTTATGTAGATAAAGCGGCGACGAGCTGTGACACGAAAAATTCTTATGATGCATAATTCAGTGTAATTTATAAGTTTAACGTGGACGGTCGATTAAGGCAATTCTTATTAGCTACATTATAAACTAATTTTTCGTGTTTATCGTGTGTCCTGTGTTGTTTCGATTCGCGTGTAATAACTTTTTGTGCAAATAGACGTTTAAATTGTGAACATTCGTATTTCTTGCAGGGAATTTTTATTCAACAAAAATTTGGAAAAGGTACTTAATATCTGATCTAGCTAGCTTTTAACTCATTTAAAAAAAATTTTGTAATACACTAATCTAGGTAAATACATACGGTCTATCCAAACCTATATGCAACACGTCATCAAAAAGTTACTAGATTGTTTATTTGTAATTCGGTTTAAAGTTTGGAAAGTGACGTATTCTATAGATGATTTACCTGCCCACATATTGGATGATATAAAGAAAGACTACAATTTATTAGAACTGCCAAAATACGAGGTACGAGGTGACAGCATTGTGTGAAACGTCATCATCTATAGTAACCTTTTATTTATGACGTAGTTGTATATACGTTTGGACGAAGTGTACCTAATCATATATCTTTTACAAAACAAATATTTCTATTTTACTTGTACATAGTTAATAACAAACAGCTTATAGAAAGGATGAAATTAGATGTTATTTTACGTAATTTTTTAAACAACTAGGTATAGTTCCCTAAATTTATTAAGTTAAGAGTTGTAAATATTTTCTTGAAATATTATCTACTTTTATTGTTCCGAATTTAACGAGATAAGAACTATTTACACATGCAGACGAATTGTCATGTAACTCATCTTCACCTTCGTTTTATCAATTTGTTTTGCATGACTAATTTTGAACCAAAAATTGTTTTATTACAGGAAGTTTGTAAATAATTTGCTTATTATTGATCAAGGGACATGGGAAAAATCGCGAAACGAAGTGGAGCTTGATTCTCGAATAATTTTAATGGAAAATAGGTTTTCGAACAAAAAAAATTTATCCGGTAAAAAATTAACCTTTTGTGTACTAAAACCTGAAAACAATCTTTGAAATTTTTAATCGAAGTTATAAGAGTAAACTAGTACTTACTTATTGTTAGTATGTATTAAAAAATACTTGTTTTTTTCGCATGTTTATTTCAATTTTTAATTGTAAAACCACACATTTCTTAAATATTTTAAAATATACATAGTTTAACTTAACTTTTAAATAAACAAAAATAATGTGATAAAAATATATTTTTCTAATTATTAACATTTATATATAATTAATAAATAATTATTGTATGTAGGCACTTACTAATTTGTATATTTATTATTGCAGTTGTGAATGACCTGTTCCGTAACAGTTAATGGTTGGCGGTTCCTGACATCTTATTAGTGGACGTCGAAGAGTTTAAGGTAGGCATTTAAATAATTATAGCGTGGAATACGTAAACTAATTTGTTTTATTTATTACAGGTAGGATTTTTCTGTTTTAATGCGGGGCTATAAACGGTGAGTTTTTAATTACAAAATTTATATATGTATTAAAAATTATTGAATTAAAATCAAAAAGCTTAACTTTGAATAATACTTAATTAAATGATTTTTTAATTAGACTATTCAAATTCGATTTAATTAAAATTAATTTTAATTTCAAACATTATATCTGCGATATTTTTAAAACTTTGAGTAAGTTAGGGTTTTCAGAGCGTTTGTAAATTTAAATGTGCGGTCTTTTTAAAACTTTGAATAAGTAAATTATAGGGTTTTCAGGGCGCCTGCGCATTTCGACTGCGTTTAAATGTACTTAGCTAACTTTAAAGTTTTACAGTTGAGTATAATTAGTAACAAAATATTTTATTTCGCATTTAACTAAATTGTTTATGAATCGTCAATAATTTTATTTATATAAAAATGAAATTTAAAGATAGCTCTGTATATGAAATTGCAAGTATTATTCAGAAATAAGGTAATTAGTATTATCTATGAATACCGCAAAAAAGCCCCGCCCACTGGCATTTCCCTCACAACCAGTAGTATCTTAAAAAACATTCAATTAATAAAATTTTAATCGACCCTATTCTAATTCACTTTTGTTAAAATAAACATCGTTAACTGTAAAAAGTTAACATTTAATTTATCAACATGCATCTTAATAGCTATTTTAATTGCTTCTTTATTGGTGTAATAAAAAGTCATACTTGTTAATTGTCAATCTGTTGTTCATTTTACCACTGACGCGACGGTAGCTCTAATCTTTGCCGAAATATATTGTAAATTTTTAATTGTTATAAATTTTATCAATTGACTATTTACCACAATAATAAAGAAGAATATTAATATAAGTACCTGCCAAATAAAATTATAATTTTATTATTCTAAATACACCGTTGCTAACAGTAAGATGTTAGCTACAGCGGTAAAGTTAACCAGTCATAAACGTGACAACATCACAAATTATCAGATGTTATACAAATTGGACAATTCGGAAAATTACTGTTCGAGGCAAATGTTACTTATTTACTCAAATATTATTTCTTGTAGGTAGATACTAAATTTTTAGAAACATCGAAAAAAATATAGGTGCATTCTTACATTTTTTCGGCCTCTTCTATTTAATCTAATATTGCTAAATTCGTGTTCGTGTCACCAGCACCCCCACAACGTCGAAATCAAATTTTAACTATCTCAACCAATTGAACTATGTTTGAGCCGTAAAATTTTTTGTTTGAGCTGTTAGGTACTGAAAGCTAAAAAATTGATATATTACGAGGGGATGCTGCCGACACGACAGCACCACCGCAATTTCGAAATCAAATTCGAACTATCATAATCGATTGAACTGCGTTTGAGCTGGTTTGAGCCGTAAAAAAAAATATTTGAGCTGTTACCTGAAGTTAAAAAATCGTCCGTGAACATATTTAATCCCGTGCGTTCTTTAAGTAACAGAGCGTGTACGGGCTTAAAATCTTCGTAAAAGTCGATAGATTACGAATTTCGATGGTGTCATCTTCTTACCTTTGTCAGAAAATTATTATGACGTAAAGATGTTGGCGCCGAATTCTGAAGTTTAAAAATGTATTTTCTTCGGAACCATCGATCCGATTTCAAATGTTAAAACGCCTAATTGTAGGCTTATTTAGCTAAAAATGTCGTGTTGTGCATAAAAAAGAAATCGAAAATCAAAGTAATTGTTCTTGTGGTATAGGTATACCAGTTAAATGTTTAAATGGTAGGGGTCAACTTTATAACTTCGTAGCGCCTGTTCGCGGAGGAATTTTTTACCTGAAAATGTACATTTCAGGTAGGTCTAATGATGTACAAATTTTCGTGATTGTATCAAAAAGTACAATGTAATTTTCCTATTCTGTAAAACTTTCGTCAATTTACATTGTAGTGTAAATGTGAAGTTGGCACGCCGAAACTATAGACTTTATAGAAAAATGATAAGAACATATATTATAGGAAATTTTCCCTAGTTTATTTTTCTATATAGATATTTTCGTCATAAAATGAATCTGAAAGGAGATTTTGTAGAATTTCTTTTTTGACAATTTTTTCAAGATGGCTGCTCGAGATTAACAGATTAAGTTGTAGTACGTTAAAATATTAGTATGTTAAACATTGCCTACGTCTGCTAACATAAGTTTCAAAACTTTATCAATTTATTCCTTCAAACGTCCACATTTATTCGTATTTGACTGAACTATTTATGTATGTATAGTCAAAAAAATTAGAAATGTCTTATGGAAGTTTTGCATTACAGCTGGAATTGAAACCTCGAGACGAGACTAGGGTTTTATGACTTTAGTTGCCCTTGCTACCCATTAAAAAATGACCAGTTTTAATATCTATTTCTATTATATATTCAATTTTATTTAAGATATTTTAAAACTGCTGTCAATTTAAGACTATACTTACTGTATTTATAATTAGTCGCGTGACCAATTTCGTATTAAGAAATAGGGATGCGAAGATTACCTACGTAGATTTTTAGTAGGACAATTTCCTTAACTTTTAATTGTAGGTACTACACTGTAATTTCTAATAGTTGATTATTCTACCTTTAGAGATGTTATCTATATCCCACCTTAAGGATTTTTAAAATACCTTGTAATAAGGTAGAACGTATAGTTTCTACCTTAGGGACGAATTGCATACCTTAGTAAAATGTATTATATTCTATTTTTATGAGCACAAAGAACAACTACAAAAGTAAGTTTGTCAGTCTCGTCAGCTGAACTCGTCCTTCGTTTTCGTAAATACAAAGGCCGGCATAAAGTTGGACACAAATGGAAAACTTTTTTATTTGAAATTTCTCAGAAAACTTTATTCTTTATAAAAATTTCTGCATAGAACCAAACTAAAAATGCGCATGTCAAAATTTGAATGTAACCTTTTGTTTACGAGGGACGTTCAAAAATATGAAATCGGCTCAAGAGCAAAGTACCCTTATTTTTGAAAATACACAAAAATTTTATTTGGAAAAGTTTCTTAAAATTGCAAGAAGATATAATATACGAAGTTACAAACACTTTTTTCGAAAAAAACTTTTATTCCTTTTACCCTATTTTTTTCCTTTCTCGGAATGTATTACGTAAAACGAATTTATTTAAAATTGTAAGTGTACTATCGAATTTAACTTTAGATCACTAGAACTAGAAAATTATCATAATTGAAAATCGAACGCTAAAATAACCGAGTTTTTTGTGTCCGCCTACAAAAAGAAAACACAAACACGTCGGTGTCGTCTTTGACAAAATTTATTAAATAATACAAATTAACTGTAACGCAATCAACTATTCGTGATTGCATGCAGAACATCACTCGCGAAATGCTAAACAGTGTTGACAATGAAATACATAGGCGAATTCAATGCATAGAAAATGAAGGACATGAAGACGAATGAAGACGATGCCGACGTGTTTGTGTTTTCTTTTAATAGTCGCATACAAAAAAACTCGGTTGTTTTAGCGTTTGATTTTCAATTATGATTATTGTTTTACGTAATACATATCGAGAAAGGAAAAAAATAGGGTAAAAGGAATAAAAGTTTTTTTCGAAAAAAGTGTTTGTAACTTCGTATATTATATCTTCTTGCAATTTTAAGAAACTTTTCCAAATAAAATTTTTGTGTATTTTCAAAAATAAGGGTACTTTATTCTTGAGCCGATTTCATATTTTTGAACGTCCCTCGTAAACGAAAGGTTATATTCAAATTTTGACATGTGTATTTTTAGTTTGGTACTGTGCAAGATTTTTATAAGAAAGAGATTATTGTAAGAGATTTTTATAAAGAATACAGTTTTCTGAGTAATTTCAGATAAAAAGTTTTCCATTTGTGTCCAATTTTATGCTGGTCACAGTATACATATTATATAATGGTGGCAATTTTCAGTTTACCAAATTATATCAGTGTGAAAAACAAATTTTATAGATTTTTCAATTTAGATAAAATTAATATAATTAGCATATAATTATAAGAATTTATAATAAAAGAAGAATCTTTTAAGAATAAAATCAACGTTATATTTCGGTTTAAACTAAAATTTTCCTTAGTTATCTTTGTTGCTATTATAGAAATGGCCAATTTAATAATTCTCGAATTTAGTTTAAGTCAAAACAGAAATATCTGGTCATAATGAATTAATATAAAAAACACCATTACAAAATTATGTTTTTCTACTTTTCAAGTTCTAAATTGTACTACTCATCGTCAGATATTCTGTTGAACATTTTAAATTTAAACTTATTCGCGCTACCGCGCAACGCCTGGCAGTGGGGTCCAAGAAAATTAGGTTAGTAACATGTAAAAATTCGTAATGGTGAAATGTGTGAAGCGGAAAGGTCGCCATGATTTTTTTATATTTACGGTCTCTACAATATTTAGGGTGTATTTTTATAATAACTTAATTTTGGCAGTAATCAATAAATTTAATCGACTTTGTGGTTATATACAATTTATATATTAACGAATTTTATAAAAATTACATATTTTCGCAGAACACCGATATTCATAGCAAGTGCGTACTAATAATTTTGGTTTGTAAAAAATTGAATTTACAAAATACCTATACGTTATTCTAGATAGGTTTCGATGCACATCATCAATAAAAAATTACTAAATTGTATTTTTGTAATATTCAGTTTAAAGTTTTGAACGTGACATATTCTATCGATGATTTATCTGCGCACATAGGACATGGTAAAGAAAGACTACAATTTATTAGTAAATACTACATAAAAATAAGGTTTTATTGATGACGCGAATTGCAGTACGTCTTAAATAACGTATAATATACACAGATTAGTCATTAAATAACATAATTTTTACAAAATATAAATAATGCATTTAAGCATGCATTTTGATGATCTAAGTTAGAAATAAAAATATTTTATTTAAAAAACGAATTTCTGATGGCTTATTACCTACATAAAAAATTCGCAACAGGGCAGTGGTTGTGGCGTGTATCAAATAAAACGATACAATTTAAAAGTTAAAGTTTTCGGACTAAAAATCCGTTTCCCGTACAATTCTTTTTAATAAGAAATTGGTGTAAAAATCGGACATTATCGCAAGTATGTAAATACAGTTAAGTACCTAGTCTAAAAACTCGATAGCAGTTTTTAAAATACATATAATAATTTGTGAAACATGATCAGTTCCTGGATAGTCCTGGATTGTATCCAATTGTTTCTGAGGGTGCAAGTCAGATTAGGTATGACAATTTTGTCTACAATGTTGTGTTATACGTTAGGCCATTATTCCTTTGATTTTGTTGGAAAGAAGATACATCGTCGATCACGAATCAGGAAGAAAGGGCATCATAAGTTAATTTCCGAACCCTCTGATTTCATGCAAGACTTTCAACAATTTTTTGAAAATTCAAATTTCGAACTCCATTTTGGATATGTTGGCCGTTTCGAAAATTCATAAATCATATACCGTTGGACACATCTTTATTTATAGTATGTCTTATAAAATTATCATCGCGCTTGACAAATATTGTTAAAATGAAGTGAAATGAATTGTCCTTTGTTATTTCTTAATAGGTAGGTAGTAAGAATAATTAGGGTAATAAACCCATAATCTCGACTTGGGGTTCAATTCCAACTCTAATACAAACTTCCATAAGATTGTACCTATATGGATATTGTCATAATACCAAATTTAATAATATAATATCTGATTGTGGAGTGAATATCGCTTGAGACAACACGAATAAAATCAATTAAATAGTTTAAAAGGTCTCAAAAAAGATGTTTTATTGTAGTTTTAACTATTCGATGCATTCTGTGATTTGTAGCTCCTTAACTACCATTAATTTAGTAATATACGTTACGACAACATTTTTAGCTAAATAAATTTCCTACAATTTGGAGTTTTAAAATTTGAAATCGGACCAATAGTTCCCAAGAAAATAAATTTTGAAACTTCAGTGTTCGGCGCCATGTTCTTGACGTCATAAAAATTTTCTGACGGGTGAGAGGGTGACACCATCGAAATTCGTAATTTACAGGCCTTTAAGAAGATTTTAAGTCCAAACACACGCTCTTTTACCTTAGGAGCATACGAGATTACATATGGCCTATCCATACCTATATACAGTTTACGTCATCAAAAAAAAAGTTACTAGATTGTTTATTTGTAATTCGGTTTAAAGTTTGGAAAGTCACATATTCTATAGATGATTTACCTGCGCACATATTAGATGGCATAAAGAAAGATTACAATTTATTAGAACTGTCAAAATACGAGGTACGAGGTGACAGCACTGAGTGAAACATCATCTAGTAACATTTCATTGATGACGTGGATTAGGACGTTTTATGACGTTAGATTTGGACAAAGTGTATGCTCAGATTATTTTTCCACGATTTTTTAATTTTAGATAACAGTTCAAACAAAAAAATATACGGCTCAAACGTAGTTTAATCGATTACGATAGTTCGAAGTCGTGGGGGTGCTGGTAACATGGACCCGCTAAATTCACTATAAGATTCATAGCCTTTATTTTTCTGTACAATATCATAAATTATTTACAATTAAAAGCAGATACGATATCGCGCTAAAATGTTAAATACACCAGTAGACTTGTCTTTAAAATACAGTGATTAGCGATAATTTTTAACAACAAATCGTTTATTTTTAACGACACATCGACTTTGGAATTGCATTTAAACCAGTTAACAACATAACTAACGTCAGTTAAAGACACGTTAATTTTTAACGATGCGCTTTAGAATAGGGATGAATAAGCTTTAACTATAGATAAAAATAAAACGAATTAATTTTGGATACCCGTTAATAGTATAGAATAGGTATTTAATCACTATGCTGGTTGATCAGTGAAATGTTAGTGGTTATTAGTTTTAAGACGGTAACAACGATAGTCCCCATTCCCACCGCGTTTAAAGCATTTTGTGACCCACGGCGAGGGATGCGTGGCTGTGAGCTTTCAGCCAACGATCAAAGGTTGGTTCCTTCAGTATTTTATTAATCTTTAACGTGTATCTGCATACTGTTGCAAACACACGACCATTATAGCACTAATACCAAATCTCTATTACAAAATCTCTCTGAATTTTTAATTTAATGCTGAATATGCGGTCTTGCGTAACTTTGAGAAAGTTAGGGGTTTTAGGCGTTTGCCTATTTTTCGCGTTCGGTTTCGTATCAGAATTAAAAAAAATATAGGTACATACCTATCTATTATATTAAAAAAGTGAAATATCGTATCTAACTCTTATGCTCTTTTGTATTAGTGTTGGATAAAAAAATTGTATAGTATACAGGTGTAATTCTTTAAAAGTCGTTGAGGGGTTCGTATGAGATGGTTTGTACCTGACGCAAAATACAGTTTCAAGTACTAAGTGACGACGATGCAGGTATTCGTTTACAGGGTTAGGGCTGTATTCTGAAAGAGTGGTTAAGGCGGTACATCCCAAATAAAAAGATTGATGTTTTCATGAAATAAATTACGTTTTCCATAGATTACAATGTTCTGAACCACAGAAAAATACTTAAAAAAATCTATCATTTCCATAACACCTTTAAAAACCTTAATGAATGTGTAAAAAGTACAATTTTACTGCAATCATAACTCAAAACTGGGGTAACCAAAGTTTGTAAATTAATAACTAGTGGGTAACGTAACATTCCCTCTACGGCACAACGTGCTCTTTTGCTTAATAAATACTTATTTTAATTAAATAATTGCTTCGCAATTTTTTAAAATTTCAATGTGTGTTTTTAACGATCATTTGAATAAATTGGAGAAATTTTAGCACGTCTTGCCGTTAAGAATCACTTCTGATGATCATTTTCGTTTTTACATCAATTTTTTATAAATAATCAAAAGCGGGTTGTTGGAAGTTTTAATTTTTGGTTTAAATGTTGACGCCCAATATCGGACAATGGTTGTGGGTCGTCCCACAACTATTGTTAAATACTGGGTAATATGACTAGACCTCCCTATTTTCATTGTAAAAGGTCATAAATTTTACAACCTAAAAATCTAACGCGAGCATTGGTCACTTAACAGCATAAATCAAGCGAAACGTTCTCCTTTTAAGTCCTTTAAGTCAATATTGTGAATTTATACATAATTTATTGTAACATCAATAAACGGTTAGTATATAACATTTTACATACATTTTAGAAACGGAATCCTGATTAACAAAATATTAATTACGATTAGCTATCTCATTACATCGTATATTGTACCAATAAAATGTCTTAAATTTGAGAAAATTAACAATGAGGAATTCGCAAGATCACTTGAATACATCAATTTTGTTCTATTTTCTTGCTATTTTGTAACTAAGTTTTTTGACGACTATTTTGCAATTGAAGTTCTTACGATTTGCCTTTTTTTTGTATATGGCACCTTCTACTTTTGACGTCATTATTTAATAAATGGTCTTTATTTACATGTACATATTTATAAAACTTTGGTGGTGTAATACAAATTAAAATACTAGAAATAGGTATATTACCTACATTATTAGTACGGAAAGTTACATTTTCCGACGACCATTATGAAAAGTGCATAATTTCACACCAATAAATGTTATGGAAAGTTGACCATTACAAACAAATAGGCTGACTGTGCGTAAAGAAACTCGTTAGCCAATCGAAAACGTTGCAGCCCGTGTGCGATCATTGCACACGGTCAATCAAAGTCTTCTACATTGTCATGCAATTACTTTACGCATAATCTGTTTGATTATCAAATTTGACATTTTATTAAAATGTCATTTAAATGACAATTTAAATGTAAAATGACATTTTATTAAAATGTCAAACGAACTTTCGTAAACGTCAAAAATTAATTTTTTTTAATAAAAATACTTGTGATCGTCGGAAAAGTATAGTATATAACACGTGCGGAAAGGTGGATATTTTAGCATAGTCATACAATATTACTATACTATTTGCATTCGAGAATAAAAGTTTTTCTGCGAGCGCTAGCGAGCAAATAAATAATTCGAGAATGCGAAAGCATTTCGCAATCGTGTATCAAATAATTTTGATAACTGTCCCAAAATTAGTAAAAATGTGATTAGAAAGTTTGACATTTACGATTAATTAATTTGAGGTTAATGATAGTAACAATCCATAATATTTCGCGTCCCGAACTGTCATTTCGCATTCCGTTCGCAGAATACCTCATTTCGCGTAACAGAAACAATAAGAATAAACTTTTTATATGCAATTATCGAAAAAGAAAATTTAATAAAGTTATTTAACTTTAAATTTAATAAAGTTATTTAACTTTACATTATTAAATTAAATTAAACATTATTACAATTTATACGAGACATATTCTTTTAAAATACATCTACTTAAATTACAATTTTCCTAATCTAATACTTTTCACATGTGAAATTTACTATTTTTTTAAAATTCAACATTTTTTGATAACAATACAATTACCGAGATCCGTTCGCATTCAATATCCTCGAGAATGCCCTATTTATATTGGTATAATAATAATAATAATATTAATTATTAATTAATTTTCTAATTTCAATTAAAATTAAAGTAGATTATTTATTAGCGAACTTTAAATAAATCAGTTTTTCAGATCAGTAATCTCAGATTTTTCCTGTACTTAACATTAAATCTTAACTTTTGTATTGCGAATTTTAAAATCGTCTTCGAATACGTTTTAATGTAAAAACACCGTATCTAAACATTCATACCCTTAGCTTCAAAGCAGGTAGATTTTACGACGTTACAGAGGCAGGCTATTTCAACCAAGAAGGATGGTCTGTTTAAAATTTCTCTAAAATTCACTAACAGTGCCATCTACGGATTATCGTTTGGCGGCAGTAGGGACCGTACGCCCTTAAGGGCGATTCCACAGAAAGCGGTTTTGATAAGTGAAGTATTGTTTCCCCCAAATAATTGCAATTTAATGTAGATTTGTTGGTAATGATGCATAGGTAGTTTTCAGATGTAGGTAACGGTAGAATAAGGATTCAACTGTCTTTGCATTGCAAAGATTCGGTAACTAAATTAATAGTGACACTTTTACATTTTATATTTACGATAAAATTCACACGTAACAAAAAAGTGTGAAAAGTTTTATATCTAGGTGCCTTTTATGAATAAAAATTAAAAAAATGATTTCAAATTTAGATTATGATGAGGTTTAATACAATAATAATACTTAATTTTTAATTTCTAACTTTCCATTTAAAAAATGAAAGGTATCACATACGAAATAAAATCTGCGTTATGTGTGTGACTTCAAAAAAGAAGCGATTTAATCTCACGTTTTTTGTTGAAAATTTAATAACATTAGGTACTATCAGTTAACAATAACAAATTATAGATTAGTTTAAGCTGTTACTGTATTTATTGGTAGTATTAAACGTAAAACAAGTAGACGACAACGACATAAAAGTTTAGATAAAAAATAGCAATAATAATCTAAATAAAGTAGGCATAGTTATATTTATTTTAAAAGGAGTTAACATTAATTAGTTATAAAAAATAGAATACTAATAAAAGTACGACACCTGTTGTATGATGAAGTCGGGAAATTAGTGGAAATGGCCTCCGAAGCCTGAAATTCGTAGAAGTCATAAAATTGAAATTTTAGCTCCTCAAGTAGAGGACTCTTTAAATTTAATATAAATTTTGCTGGTGATGACATTTGTGACTGAACTTTTTATAAACTCCAAAAACAGTTCTAATTTTTTAAATATAGGTACCCCTAATTGTTATTCATTTACTTATTTAGTTCACAAAAGTCTTCATTAGTTTTATAGTAAAATATAAGTTAATTAGTCGGTTTATCTGAAAATACATTAATTTTGTACTGTTATGTAAATTTTGTTTCTTTGGTCACCCACGTAACATGTTTATAAAAATTTTTGATAGCCTTATTTTTGTAGATAGGTAATTGGACATACTTTTAATATAAATGTGCAGTTGATCATATTTGATAAGAATAAAAATACATAGTTTCAATTTTTTTAACTTCATATATCGCAGAAAAATTACTGTATGTTTCATGGGTAACGTTTTTCAAAATTTTTGAATAACACACGTAACAAAAAGTTAAACAAATACAATATTTTTGTAATGAAGATAAAAACAATTTTAACGCATCGCCTAAGAGAAAAAGATTCAAATTAACTTCCCCAGCTAATTTTAGTAAAAAAAATTATTTCGTTATTAAATTATTACTACAGTAAAGTCAGATTTTTGCGTCTGAAAGATACACACACGTTACGTTGGAATCGCTTTTAACCGTAGTCTTTAGATTAAGCTATACCTATCTCCTGAGAAACGGTTGTTAAAACGATCTGTTTCATAGGAGTGAATATGATTTAAGCCGTGACTGAATAACTACTGTTTCTGAATGTGACCCCATCTAATGTTAACAACCACTTATTGTATAAAAATAATACGTAATTGCATCGGCTGCAATGCAACCAACGTACATCGCAATCACTTGTAAAGAATTACAACTTAAGTATATATCCTTAGTGCGTGTGCGCTTGCACACTAGGGATTGCGTTCTTGCGTTCAAAGTGATTAAAGTGTAAAAATAAAGGTAAAAGGTAAAGCGTGTGGAATGTTGTAAGCTCACAGTCAACAGAAGATGGACATCTCAAGGTATGATTAGATATTTACCCCCCCCCCCACCCCTTGAGTGCGGGTCGTGAAAATCGTTGTTACCAATAACTTGATTATCGAAATTACCGTTGTTAATCGTCAACTCGCAACATTCGTTTTCACGGGAGTGTACGTGTTAAAAAGAGATAAAAGGTATGTATGTCGTACAATAGAACACAAAGAAAAATTTATGAGTTTTTTAATTTTTTCTTTTAATGTTTAAATACATTTCAGTTACTATATAATAATTGTTGCGGGTTTGGTACCCTGTTTTTATTTTCTTTTAGCGAGATGAACGTCGCTGTTTACTCGACGAAGGTTCGTTCGTCATTCCGTTTTTACTTTCACCCAAAGGGTTGGGGGAGTGCGCCTTCCACTACCCATTTGCGGACGCATGTCCGAACAATAATTTTTTTTAGGTCCAACTAATGCTCCTACCTCTATTAAAATTAATTTCAAATCATTAAGGCCATTTCGTTGGATACTTTTTACCAGTTGGGTAAGTTTTCGAACGAAACTCAGAACCATTGTAAAGTTAAATCGTAACGAAGTTTTCAAAACTTGAAATGAAGGATGACGAGATAGCTTCCATTAAAACCTATTTCGCGTGACCACCGCCTGTGCCACCGCCTACAGCGAGCCCTCTAAGCATTGGAAAAACAAGATTACAAGAGCCTGTTGCGGAAAATCACCTTTCGCGAAATGTTAATGAACTTTGTTAATTTTCAGTCATCGGATTCGAGATCTGATGGAAAATCCGTCTAATTGCCACCTCCGATAGCGTCATGGCGATCAGCCTGTATTCCTGGCTCGAAAACTCGCCGACGTCGAGAGACTGCTGCCGGAAATTGCCTCTCGGGAAGCGCCGATAATAATTTTACTGATTGTAATGTTTAGATGACAAATTCGCGAGTACTTCGATTAATACCGGATTTTTATCAACAACGATGTCATCCTCGTCGTATTCAACGAGCCCGCTAAGCAGCAATCTGTCGAGATCGCATGACAGTGGCCGAAAAGCCTTTCAACGATACATTAATATGATTGTTTTTTCCGTTTCCGATTCTAGGTCGCCCGGTGATAACGTTTAATCGCCGACAACGTTCTCGACGACTTGTTCTGCGTGCAGTCCTGGTTAGACCACGTCGAGTTCAACGTACAGGAGCAAGAAACGGTCCCCACGAGAAGCGTCGTGGTCGTCGTCGTGCTCAACGAGTCCGCTAAGCAGGAATCTGTCGAGATCGCATGATCGTTGCCGAAAGCGCAACTGTGAAATAACGCAGTATATACTAGTAAAACAAATAAATAAGCACAATAAAACTGTACCTTTTGTGTAATTAAACTCCACGCAGTAAGAAGACAGGAAGATTTCGAAAATATATTTAAAGAGCTTACAAAATATACTTTCACTTAATAACGCTCCAATCGAGAATAACTGAGAAGCAAATGAATCATCAGTCTGCCATCGTAACACAGGAATTGTAGCAGTAGCATTTTATTTTTCCGGCGAACTCCTATGCATTTGTGTACATTTTTATTTAGATATCGATTTGTTTCTAATGTTTGTTACAGAGTAGTTTTATATTTCTTTTACGCATTTTTGACTACTGATGTAATGTAAGTAGGCATAATACATTTAAAAAAATATTTAAAAAGTTGAATGTTATGTAGGAGGAACGGAATAGCTATGAGGTACTACATGTATCTATAGATATACACCGTGTCCAAGATAAGAATGCACAGCATGGGGATCTTGAAAACGGTAGAAGACACAGGGTGGCTTAAATTAGAAAAGTTGCGCTATTTAGAGTATGTTCACATGCTGGTCGCAAAAGTTCATTATTGTTTATCGTTTTCAAAATTCTCAAAAAAATGTGATTTTTTGGATTTTCGTTTCTTTTCATTTTTTTATTTATTTTAAATGATATTAAAAAACTACCGGCACTTTCTCGTTGCCACTTTTTAAGCTCTACAAAATGGCGTGTTCAAATTTTTAATCCGACGTTTCGTATCCGAGAACCCATCATCAACTTTATTTTTTTATATGGCCACAAACAAAGAGACACCCTGTATTCGGTAGCATCATTCATTATTCATTATTCAAATTCAACGATGTATCACACATTATGGTTTTGAAGCCAAAAAAGGGGAAAAACGAGAGTTATAAGGTTTTTTATTTTTTAAATTAGTAGGCATTGGAACAATCGCAATATTTTTGTTTTATCTGTCACATTATTGTTGAAAACGCAATTTGGTGTTGTGTAAGTTGTTGTTACGTGAATTTGAAGTGTTTTAACTTTTGTTCTTAGTTACTTACTAAGTTACTTATTCGTTAGTTTGTTGCTTCGTGCTTTTAATTTATTTACAAGTGTTACCATGGAAAGAGAAAGTTTCACAAACAAAGAAAAATTTGATATGTTGACGTGTTACACTTGTGCCGCAAAAATTGTGTAGCTGCTGAGCAGATGTACTCTGATAATTATCCTGAACGAAGACAACCTCAAAAATCCATTTTTAGACGTTTGGTATCTAATTTAAAGGAATTTGGTTCATTTAAAAAACCTGTTGTATCTCGTAAAAAACAATCCAACGAAGAAAAAGCGACTACTGTTTTACAAACCGTTGTTGAAAATCCTGAAATATCGACAAGACTAATTGAACGTCGAACTGGAGTAGCTAGATCTACAGCCCAGTTCATTTTACAAAAGAATAAATTTCATCCCTATAAATTTAGAATTTGCCAGGGTCTTAGACCTGGTGACGAGAGAAGGCGAGCAAGTTTTTGTGAATGGTATACCAGAAAATGTGAAGAAGATCAAAATTTTCCTTTTAAAGTAATTTGGTCTGATGAAAGCATGATAACCAACAATGGCATTTTCAACCGGCGTAACAAACATTATTGGGCAACAGACAATCTTCATTTAATAAAAGAAACAAGGCATCAATATCGATTTGGATTTAATCTGTGGGTAGGCATTTTGGGTGGCAGAATAATAGGACCTTTTATTTATCACAACAATTTAAATTCCGAACGATATCTCGACCTACTGCAGACTGATTTAGAGAATGCCTTGGATGAATTACCATTACTTATAGTTACTCTTGCTGATTTCAGCAAGATGGTGCCCCAGCGCATAATTCAAGAAATGTGCGGGAATATTTGTCCCAGAGATTTCCTGAAAAATGCATTGGAACTCACAGTGAAGTAGCCTGGCCAGCCCGATCACCTGACTTAACTCCATTGGATTTTTCCCTGTGGGGTTGTTTAAAAAACCAAGTGTATGTCGCCACTTTTGAAAATGAAGAACAGTTATTGGCATTGGTTTTAGCAGCAGTTAATACAATCACACCAGAAATGTTAGACCATGTTTTGAATTCTTCTGTAGACAGAGCATACTTGTGTCTAGAAAATAATGGCAACCTATTTGAGCAATTATTATAATTTTTTGACATTTTGTTTCTGTTATTGTACCAGCGCCTACTAATTTAAAAAATAAAAAACCTTATAACTCACGTTTTTCCCCTTTTTTGGCTTCAAAACCATAATGTGTGATAGATCGTTGAATTTGTAATGAATAATGCTACCGAATACAGGGTGTCTCTTTGTTTGTGGCCATATAAAAAAATAAAGTTGATGATGGGTTCTCGGATACGAAACGTCGGATTAAAAATTTGAACACGCCATTTTGTAGAGCTTAAAAAGTGGCAGAGAAAGAAGAGAAAGTGCCGGTAGTTTTTTAATATCATTTAAAATAAATTAAAAAATGAAAAGAAACGAAAATCCAAAAAATCACATTTTTTGAGAATTTTGAAAACGATAAACAATAAAGAACTTTTGCGACCAGCATGTGAACATACTCTAAATAGCGCAACTTTTTTCTAATTTAAGCCACCCTGTATTTTCTACCGTTTTCAAGATCCCCATGCTGTGCATTCTTATCTTGGACACGGTGTATACTAACTACTTGAAGAACCACAAGGATTCGCACATGGGTTTATTATATCCGAAGTTCGTTATAACCTCCAAAATTGGTAAAGGATCTTATATGAGTTGCATGACTGGTTGGGTTTTAGGAATGGTTCGTTATATCCGAAGGTTCGCTATAAGCAGGTTCGTTATATAAGCAACTTCAGCTCTATTATACTTATTATATTTACTTACTAACAATAAAATATCAGCAAATAAAAACCGCATTTGCATTAAGTACGTAAATAACGAAACAAATTACCTATGTATTACCTGTATTAAATACCTATATTACCTAAATTACTTATATTTATACTTATTGTTAGAAATTAGTACAAAGAGATAGGTAGTGTAAACATTGTGAAGTGAATTTTTTCCATTTTTTAGACGCGAGATTTTTCTACAGTTAGGTAAAATTGCACTTTTCCCGACTCACACGAGTATCGAAAAGTTAAAGAATTCCATTAACGAATTTTACAAGTTAATTTTTATTTAAACTAAATTAATATAGAAAATAAATAGTAGGGATATTTCCACACCTCCGTAGGTTTGTTCGCGGAATTGCCCGTCCTTTCAACGCCATTTTCTGAACGAGGAGGGGAATTCGACCGCTTCACTGGGCGCCCGCGTGCGCGGTAGGGAAGCCCCTAATAAAAATTTATTATCTTTACAAACTTGAACGTTTACAAAATGGTTATAAATAATATAATCGGGTACCTATACACCTACCTTTTACCGGAATTTATGTTAAGCAGCTAATTAAGTTGTATAAGTTACTTTTATCGTAAAAAGTTAATTTGTTGTTATATGTGGATCGTCGCGATGGCGAATGTTTATACTCCTGATTTAAATTTAAATTGTTCTTTATGGAAAACTTTTAAGATAACAAGTCTTCTTAATGAATATTTAACGATCAATTCGGTCAAATTATTTTAATGGACATACACCATCAGCCTTAAGAAGGAACGATGTATAGTATAAACTAAACTGAATACGAATTTGCTTAATTAATTGGATTCCTGAGATTATTAAATATTTATAATTTAATGTATAAACGAAATTAAAATTAATAATCCCTAGGTATAAATTTGAAGCCATAATTTATTTGTATTCGGACATTTTAATTATAACCGATTTACCTACCTATGTTATTTCTATTATATACCTATAGAAATTATGAATTCCTAAATTAAATTTATACATAATTAATGTTTTAAATAAATTGGATATCTGCTTTTGGTATATATATATAGAAATCACGATCCTTTCAACCGATGATGTTTGTTATACAGTATAGGAACTAATAATTCAATGGATTTATACGTCAGATATCGAGATATCGATAGCCAAAACCAATAAGCGCCTGTCACAGCACGAAGTTGTATTTTATAGTATAGTCAACGTCCTGGCAAAACCCAACATTCGGTTGAAGAACAGGCAGGCATCAGACGATTATTGAACAATAGGTGTTTGCAGATTATTATTTAACTTTGTCGCACTTCAGCAGTTTACTAATAACACTTAAGCCTCGTAAGAACAATAAACACGATGGGCCGTACTTAGGGTCATTTCGATACAAGACAGAATTAATTATAAAAACATAAACGTCAGGAAAACAGGTTTATTACAAATGTAAGTTCGTAAAGTCCGTTTCTGAAATTTACAGACAAAGAAAGTTGCATCGACGCTTATTAGAATTTCTTTAACACCTATATTGTTCAATAATTACCTAACCACCACCTGCCGATCTTTAATCCTTATGTTATGGGTTTTACCCATAAACGTCGACTATACCTAACCTACCTATCTATGCTCTCTAGTTTGTTCGCCATCAAATTTTCCAACGAAATTTGTATATAAATTAAAACTGGTGCTATTTATAGAGAGGGATCTTTTAAGACTTTTGCAATTAACAGCACTCATTTAAAGAGAACGATACGTTTACCTTGATTATATGCTGAAAAGTCACAATCGTGGTTAAAACAAAAATAAAATTTTGAAACGAATTTCCCATGATTATTATAAAATATATAATATATAAAACCATCAAGATACAAAAACCATTATGTCAAATGAATAGAAAGGCCGTAAAAGTGTCGATGGACATCCTGGTATGGCTGACCTGGTATAACATAAAAGAGAATAGTTATCAAACTATATGATAACGAGAAACGTTTTAAACTAAATAATGTATTTTAATGGGATGGTTGAATTTCATTTTTATTCATCAATTATTTCCAAACAACACTTTTAAAACAACGTGTCGCGTGGTTTATAATAAGTTTCACTTTTAAAGTCAAGGTCTTATAATTTATTTAAAAAAAAAATAATGTTTTATACGTAGGAACGTATTAATTTAGTTCTCATATAAGTTGAAAAATATAGGTCGGCTTAAAAAATTAATATTATACCTAATATGAATGGACAAGACGAATTTTTGACGTATGCTTACGCCGTCTAAAGTATGCACGTTAAACTATTTTTAAGTGGAAATTAATGTAAAATATAATTTTAGAAGGGTTTGGATGATGGTATCTGATAAAATGGTACCTACGCTTCTCACCTTTTTTTGGTGATTATTTGGAACTTCGCCTTTTTTATTAAAAATTAACATTTTTGCTTCGATCGACTGATAATATTTGTTTAAAGATAATACATATTAATTTCGTATTAAAATAATCGAAATTATGTAGTCATTTTTATATTAAATAATAATAAGATAATTTTGCAAACATTTTGATCTCCACTGGTAATTTGTTGGTAATGCAGGCATCAGGGTCACAGCTTGTCGACTTTTAATCGCTAGTGATACCGATAACGACGCAGAACGATGGCCATGTAAGACGAAACAAACGTTCTTCTTTATGCAACAAATTGATATATTTGTGTATAAATACCTACAACATTTTCAATTTATCGTTTAGTTGTGCTCGGGCGTTGGTATCGTTAAGTTGGTGATGTTTTACTGTTTAAATTTTAATTTCGGGCGTGACTTCGAGACGCCATGAGTGACGTGATTTTACGTAATCTCTGGAACCGTGTATTCAAAATAGATTAATTTGTTGCACAACGGGGTGATCAGACTTTGATTTTCGGTAACACATTATTTAAACGTTCGTTTAGTTATGCTCGGACATTGGTGATATTGTGGACATTTGGGACATGACCATGTTAGTGACCTTTTGGGATTTTGAAGTTGGACGGTGCCTTCGCTACAACCACGTTTAGTGATGGATAATGTCGATTTTCTATGTTCCGAGAACCTGCATCCAAGATAGAGTTTTACAACGAAAAGGTCGGGCTTCTAATTTTTTCTAGTTTTAAGAGCGTTCCTGAAGTACGTGTACAAATTCTGCGAGAGGGCCGCCAATAATATCCGAATTTAATTATCGTGTTAGTTTTTCCTAATTATTAACAAGACAAATTAATGAGTAATAAATTGGCGAACTGCTTTTTAAATAATACAATGTAGAACTTAAACTTACTATTTTAGGGCATATGCTACTTTTTACAATAAAATGGTCAATATTCAACTTGCATGTAACGATGGTTATTATTCACGAGGGTTGTTTACGAACATCGTAATGGTAAATCGTAATTAACTCAAATAAACAATAACTATTACATGCCAAGTAGAATACCTACTATACTTTGTCCAGAACTAAAATAATAGCAATAATTTCTTGTTCGATTATTTTCCTATGAAATTTTTTAAAAAGCCGATAGATGGCTGTTCACAAAATATAAATGTTAAGAGCAATATGTATCAGCTGATGAGAGCGAATTTGACCTTGTACGTTGTTAGTTGGGCTTGTAAATTTTGTTTCGCGATTGGCTTTAACGACAACACTGTTAGGTATAGCTACTATAAAGGTGATACATTATTATCGTAAACATCCGGTACTACTTAAAAAGTTCTAGGTACAGTGCTCTTCCTCTACAGTTCCGCAGTTGGGCATGAGGGGAATAACTTCCCCTACCCCTAGAGAGTTCCCCTACCAAGCGCCTTTCGTAGCGCTCGAACGAATTCACTTGCGTCTTTCTTAATAGTTCCATCTTACACTCGTCCTAATAAAATGTTTTTCTTTTGTTTTGATTTCCTACTGATGGTTTTCCTCTGTTCGACAGTTAGTTGTTGTTCGTACGCTCGTGCTAATCTATATCTTTATAATATAAAATGTCACAAATCAACGTAATATATTTTGTTTTTATACTTCTTTTAATAAATATAAATAAATAATAATAATAAAATAATAAATACAATATAAATTACTTAATTTGTGCTATATATATTGGATACACTCGATTTTTCAAGCCTTACAGCGCGCGGAACTGTATGGAGAGAGCCATTTGAATCTCGAGGTACGCGCTGATGTCTTAAGAGTGGGGGTACTAGTCGAGTCGAAAACTGGGGAAGCGGAACTGTTGAGGAAGGAACTATAGAGGGAGAGCACTGTATTTCGATTTAAATACTTATAGTAGAGTACTGGAAGCTCTGAGAAATGACTGTCGTGGAGCTGTCGAGGTAACAAGATGAAACCTCGACAGACCGAAAAAACGTATTTTTTTATTTAAAAAGCCAAAAGACGTCAAAAATCGTCCAGTATAAAGAGCACCATCTTCACCGAAAGAGTTATTCAGCGTACTAAAGGTGAACTTTCTTTTGCCGTAAAATTCGTAATTGGTTTTGTGGAATTAATCATTTAAAAATTTCGAAAAAACCCGAAATACATGGGCTCTTATAGGGAAAAATAACTTTCGGGGCCGATATCTCAGTTTGAACTGGTAAAAAGGTCACTTCAATTTCGCGTTTTTTTCCGTTTATACTGTCATAACTGCAAACAGCAGGACATATCGAAAAATTTTATTCTTTAAAAAAGTTTGGTTCATCTATATAGCATTCGACGGCACAAGAATTATATTTTTGCAGGGCTTTATAATTAAGATAGATAATTAAAAGTGAAAACATGTGAAAATTGCATTTTCCGAATCACGCTGAGATTGTGGGTTTCGTCGCTTCTTTCGGCGCTCCCATCTCATTTTTTGCCGTAGCTTTCTCTCCTTCTATACGTAATTCTAAAATACATATGCCAATATAATAATATAATTGTTGTAGATACACCTTATCCGTTATTTTAATAATTAAGTACATAATATAAGAAGCGTTTTGTTTTAAATAAATTTACGAGACGCTCTTATTTCATAATAAATCTACAGCGACTTTAAAATTTAACGTCTGTTATTATTATGACTATTGGCTCTAATTAATTGTAAGTGTATTAAATAACTACAAGTCAATCACCATTGTTCTACTACAGTATGTTAAAAGTGCCTTACAAATTAAGTTCGTTAACAAATTTGGTATTACCTTCTTTAAAAATTGTACTTTTCGCAGTTTAATTTAGCAGCCTTAATATTACACACCCTTAATAATTTAACATTCATCTTATTCATTATACATTGACGACACATTTGCAATTGTCACTGCATTGGTACATTTTTGTCCCATACATCTACAGGAATCAATGCAACTCATTCGATTTTTCCTACATGTGCACGCTTTGCTACGATAGTCTAAAAAACATGATGAAACGAAATGTATGAATCAGCAAATAATGCATGTTAGAAGAATACCTTTTTTACAACCACACGATGCTAACACTCTTAGATTATTTGGGAATAATGGAACCGTATAGGTACCAGATTTCCTTACAAATCTATTTTCCACCCAAAATCGGTTACGTCGGGTAACTGTGGTTGTAGTTGTAATGAATTTAGCAAAACATTAGTTTGATAATATGATCTTAAGGTGAGGGTATTACTATTTTTCGAACATCGTTAAAATTAATGTACAAAATAATGTAATGGTTACTTAAATTTGATTTTTAACATAGGTAATACCGAATTTGTTAATGAACATAATTTGTAAGACACTTTTAACATACTGTAGTAGAAAAATGGTGATTGACTTGTAGTTATTTAATACACTCACAATTTTACAATTAGGGCCAATAACCCTAATAAATAGCCATAATAATATAATAAGGATACAATTAGTACCTACCAGGAGTTTCCTTCTTGCTCCAAATTTTTGATTATTACTGCAGAAATTATAAAATTTTACCACTCGAAGATAACTCTAAACAGTGTTGAAATATATGGTGTTAATTACTTGTTATTGTTATTGGCTTATTACCACAATTTTATAAAAAGAAGAATAATAATAACAGACATTAAATTTTAAAGTCGCTGTAGTTTTATTATGAAATAGGAGCGTCTCGTAAATTTATTTAAAACAAAACGCTTATTTAAGCACGCTACTTATATCCTTATTGAAAAGAATACCTAGGTCGCGGGAGCCAGAATAGTAAAGGCGCCAAAGATCACAGGCGAGGCGGAAATACTTAAAAAAAAACTAGTGCTCGCACAAGTTGATAAATACATCAACAAATTATTCTGAATCAGCGAAACAATCTGCCGCTGTAAATGCAGATATCGTAGCTTTGTTGACACAGATTGCTTATTTTACGTATAGCAGCCGGCATTTATAAAGTTGGAATAAATTTTACTGCGATTTAAAATTGCAGGAAATCTAAAAGTTTTATCAAAAAATGTTATTTAGAAAAAGTGTTTAGGTCACCGTATACGATCTCGGAAGGTTAGTAGATTTTTTACACGGCTTTTATAAAAGAAGTTAGCAATTTTTTCTTCTATTTTTTTTACTTATTTGGACCTTCCGAGATTTTTAACTTAATTTCTAACATTTTGGCAAAAGCAGAATTTAAATAATTAATTCCATAAGGTCACAAATTTGATTCGCGTTTTTCCAATATGGACAGCACTACTTAGCGCTCTTAAAGTGTTAAATTATTAATAAATTGAAGGTACCTACTTATATCTATATCTATCCCAATAAAATGTTTATTTCCATAGGTAATTTACTTTTGAAAATATCTATTGATTAGGTTTTATGTAAGTATAGGTACACTAATTTTGCATTGGTTCAAAACGGTGAAGAATGTTGCCTTGGAGGTATAGCAAAATAATGGATATATTATTTAATAGTCGTGTACAAGAGTGTTTTATTAATTTAGGGTTGCTAAAACGTAGATATTCAAAATTACAATTTAATTTCGACTATGTAATAACATGAAATAAGCATATAGTACTTACGAAATACAAAACTAGGTACCTATTTATGTATCTATTAATAAATCAAATATTTGGTCATATTAAATAATAATTTAAATAATAAATAACCCTAAATATTCGTAACAAAACATTGTGGTAATTTGTATATGTCATCTCTTTTTTTTTATAAAAATTTCCACCAGGTGAAAATTAGTCATTTTTCTAAAGCTCCAATTTTGTTGTTGTTTAGCAATTAATATTGCTAATATTTGTAAGAAATATGTTTGTTTTAAAATACATAATGCGATTTAGATCCAACCACACACCTCTGAACCTGTTAGAAATTTAAACCATCAAATAAGTATTTTCCAATCAATATACTTAGATAGGGAGAAGAGGTGAGATCGAGTGGCCGGCCAAGTCACCTGAATTCACACCGTTCAATTTTTTATGAAACAACATAAAATCACAAGTGATGCAGAAAATTAGGACATTAAATGTTGATGATCTTAAGACTCCGCGATCGTCTTTGAGATTTTGAAGATTCGCAATAGGCGAACTTTTGGAACTTTAGGCTTAAATTCATAAACGAAATTTATTCTCATCTCATACTCGAACTGAAATACGAAAGTTTATAATTGGTTGTCGAGCTATCGACAGTTCGAATCCATTGTTTTTTATTGCTCGTCAATAACAAAATAGAATGAGTTTCGTTTATGAATTTGGCCGTTTGCGCACACAGTAAAAATAATGTTACAATTTTAATACCAAATGAACACTGCAAATGGTCTGTGATACACACCAGTTTCGGTATTAAATTTAACATCTAGTTTTAAATATGAATGAATTTTTCGTCTTTTGTTAAGTCAAATTATTAAGTACCTATGCACACGTACCTATACGAAACCGGTGGAAACCTACCTTTGACGAAAACGGTCGGAGATATTTTAATTTTTACTATATGTCAATATTTGAATTTGTAGCATAAGTAGGTATATGCTTATGAGCGTTCATCTTAATTTTTACAAAAAAAATAGATGAATAAATCGATTATTATTATTTTTTTTAATTTCTGGGATTTTTCGTATTTTCGTTAATTATATCTAATAAAATTAGAAGCGTAGTATATTTGAATTATTAGTTCGTTGTCATCGATCGATTGTCCATTGCGTTGCAATTGTTGTTGACATAATAACAAGTGTTTTTCCATCCATTGCGGTCAGTTTTCATATACATACAAAGCGAGTCAAAAGTATAGAATACATAAAAATGAATTTCGTAAAAATTCTGAATTTGTCGATTTAATTTTTTTAAATGTTACAATCACTTTCGGATATTCATTTCTTTTTAAGTTACGACGTCATCAGAATTTTTTTGTAATGTTAATTCCCGATTTTTGCGCGATTTGGATCAAAAAGAGACTAAAAATCAAAATAAATAATAAATAAACGATAACAAATAAATTGCAAGAGTCGCAGCTGAAAATGACGTCAGTCATAGTTCCATAATCGAGTTACTGAGAGGTCACCCCTATCTATTATTTTTGATGGGGTTATTTAAAATCAAAAGTTTATTCAATCTAGATCATCACAAAAAATCACGTTCAAGATCTGAAAAAAATGTATAGTAGAATTTCAGTCTCTTTTTTACATTCTAATAAAAATATTTTAATAATTTATTTCTCGAAAATGTTCTCACATTAACATCTTTATACTGTCATTTAGACAATCTAGGGATCTATCCGAATCAAGGGTTGCCATCAAAAAAAATCTGATGACGTCATAATTTAAAAACAAATGGAATATCTGAAGATGATTTTGACACACAAATGTGCATTTTTAAAAAATAAAATCGAGCTGTTTCGGGATTTAAAAAAAATTCATTTGTTTCAATTTCATATTCCAAGGAGTTCCATACTTTTGAATCGCTCTGTATAAATAAATCTCGGCCTTGGTATCATCTCTTATTATAGGTACAATAATCTGTTTTTCACGCTTATAAGCGTATTAAAATTTAAAATTACAGATGTTTCGTCGACTTCTTATTACCTAATAGAGTTGTTCAAATGATTTCTATTTATTTTATCAGTTTGAAAAGATTTTTGACGTCGATTTCGTGGCGATACTAAATGCGTTTTGTTTGCTTTTCATTAAGGAACAATCTCCTGTAAATTAGGAACCAATTAACGACTTAAACGAATTTCCTTTTAATATTCACGCGAGGAGACAGTAACGAGGATCGTGATTAATGTGATAAACGTCGGTGCTCCGCCCGTAGGACGCCCCAGGTAGGGACCCGTCCCATCGAGTAGTCACCAGGAAACAGTGCGGGCTCTGCTGGATTCACGGCAGCGCGCACTTGCACACCTGGCGAAGACAATCGTATCTTTTACTTGCGATAATAATAGACCGCGAACGTGTGTTTAGTGCGTGTTTTCGAGCTCCGTAACAAGTGCGTTAACGTTACTTTTTTGTTTTGTTAATTATAAGGAACGCTATCTACCATTAATTTATTGTAATTAAAAAAAAACGTGACTACCTATACATAGTAATAAATAATAATAAGGCACCGCTTTGTTATCTCGTATTAATACGTTGTTGAAACTAATTGCGATAAAAATAATTAAAAAAACATTTAGAAAAAATAACAGTTAATTGCATGATGTGGAATTGTTATATACAATTAAAATAATCTAAACTTAAACCAGAAAACACGGCTAATTAAGTATAATTATTTAATCGATAGGTATAGTTAGTCGGGACTCGTACCAGCAAACAATATTCAACTTACCTACTTACATTTTTGCAATTTTCCAGTTTGAAATTTTCGTTTTTAATGATAAGTGCAAATGCGAACGTATACGTACCCACATTTAAATAAAATAGGCCGTTTTAATGAGGATCGTTAACGAAACGAAATTTGCCATATTAAATAAGTGCAGTGACTTAAGTTTGTATCGTTACTTAATTTCGCTCGAACATACTGCGCGTTTACATAGTGCGTAAATGGATGCGAGGCTTGATGAGATGGACTTGACGACGCGCCCGCGAGACGGTGTTCCGGCAGATGCCTGCAAGATGAGGGTGGCCAAATCCGTATTTTCGATTCGAAGCCTCGTCGATCTCGGAGATGCCGCCGAAAAAATCGATGCCAACGCGGAAAATAGACGGATAATTGTGGAAGGTAGGACGTCTTTTAACCCAATGCTACACCTACTTATGTATTTAAGACTATATGGCCTTGTTTATGAAACCACCTGTACCTTAAATCGGTTTATTGAGGCAAAAACGATCGGCTCGTTTGCCGTCGGTAGAGCTCTTTCGAACAAAGACCGCACAATTTTACCAATTAAACAGTTGCATGGGTTTTCGTTATGTAGGTATACATAGGTACCCACTTCCTCGAAGTAAATTATTTGATAAAATAATAAATTTAAATATTTAATAAAATAGAATAGATAGTGTTACTAATAAATATTAAACAATGCAGTTTAGGTAAAACAGCGCCAGGGAGATAATTTGTTTAAAATTGATACGATAATATATTATAATCTAATTAACATCGGTATAAATAAACAGTGTAGCACAACTAATTTATTTAGCTTTAGCGAAACGAAAGAACTACAATAAGAAAACAAACTATACTATACCTATAGGTATACTAAAACAATTAGGAAAGTTTTAAACAAGAATTCGAAAATAGGTACGCTTGAAAAATATAAATAAATGATTTTTAATGCAAAAAAACTAGTACTAACAATGAGTTCTATTTTTAAGTAGGTATACAAAATAATAAAAAAATATTTTATTTTTTATAAATAGGAGTATTTTATTAGTATCGCATTGCCAATAACATATCCAACAATTTTTTCTTTAAAATTACGTATATAGACTTCTTTGTTTCAAATAATCCGTAAGCAAATATCCAATGGGTTTAAATCCGGTAATTGGGCTGATCAATAATTTATTAGTCGATAACGACCTATCTATCGGTTTGGCTTATAACGACCAAAACAATTTTTTACGAACATTGCACATTGGGCTAGATTTTGAAAATTCCTTTATTCATCGGAGGTGAATTAAATGAATGAAAATGAATATGCGATGGCTCGTTTTCAAGTTTCTAGATAAGTCCATTTAAATATTTTGCAATGTGCAGTCTATGCGAATGAAATACGACTCGAAGCTTTTGAGTTTGTATTGTTGGTTACATATCGTCCGGAAAGGTGTAAGAAAGTTGAAGGGTCGTCGTAAATTCTAAGTAGTAATGTAGGGTTGGTTGTTGTTGTAAAAATTAGGCAAGGACTGTTTAAGCTGCCGTGTTTTTTTTTATTGATTATGTTACTAGATGATGACGTTTCACACAGTGCTGTCACCTCGTACCTCATATTTTTACAATTTTAATAAATTGTAGTCTTTCTTTATACCATCTAATATGTGCGCAAGTAAATCATCTATGGAATATGTCACTTTCTAAACTTTAAACCGAATTACAAATAAATAATCTAGTAACTTTTTGTTGATGACGTGACATCATATAGGTTTGGATAAGCTATAGATTGTTTATTTGTAATTCGGTTTAAAGTTTGAAAAGTGACATATTCTGTAGATGATTATTTATCTGTGCACATATTAGATGGCATAAAGAAAGACTACAATTTATTAAAATTGTAAAAATACGAGGCACTAGGTGCACTGTGCGAAACGTCATCATCTAGTAACCTTTTATTGATGACGTGTTGCATATAGGTTTGGATAGGCCATACACTTCGTCCAAACCTATATGCAATCCACGTTATCAATAAAAAATTACTAGATGATGACGTTTCGCACAGTGCTGTCACCTCGTACCTCGTATTTTGACCGTTCTAATAAATTGTAGTCTTTCTTTATACCATCTAATATGTGCGCAAGTAAATCATCTATAGAATATGTCACTTTCCAAACTTTAAACCGAATTACAAATAAACAATCTAGTAACCTTTTGTTGATGACGTGTGAATTGCATATAGGTCTGGGATAAGTCATATCTATATGCAACCAACATTACTAGCTCCATTTGCTTCGGGCCCTATTTAAATTCGCTCAGACTATGATTATGTCGTGTCACGCCGCTGCTTGCATTTTACAAATTAATGGCCCCGAAAGTCGCACAAAAAATGTAATTTCGGCTAAACTATGGGAAAATGTACGAGTTGTGCATCTTTGCGACAGACAAATATATTCATATAGTTAAGTAAATAAGTTTTCGTGGTTATTTCCTGTTATAGAAATAAAATGCCTACATAAAAAACTAATCGTTGAGCTTGTGACCGTTGTACCCTTGTACCCGTAAATCGCACGTTTTAAAAATCTGTCGCGTACAGTTTGTCAGTTTTCACCTTTTTCATTTTCCTCAGAAAATACATTGGCGAAAATTTAAAGTGGAATTATTGAACTACTTAAATTAATATAGAATTATAGTTCCCGCGATTATTATAATTTATTTGTGGCTTAAGCCGGTTGCCCTTAAAAATTTTAAATAAAAGGATACGCTTTATTTTTGGACATATCATTTTGCTTCGTCCATTAGTTTTCAGTACCTACATAGGTATCATTTATAAATCATTTTATAAATAGAATTTGACTAGGAATCAGATTAAATTTGTATATAGGTGTACATACCCTAACCATTGTGGTCGTTTCGACGCCGTCAATTTCGATTTCAGTCTGTTTTGAAGTCCAGACATTTTAATGTTCTAAAATGTTAAAATGTGTTGTTAAAAAAAAGTGCCTAAAATGTCTCACCTTTATTAAAATTTTACGAATTTAAATATTATAATTTTTAAATTAACTTCAATGTCAATATTCGACCATTAATCTTTGATAAATGAATTACCTAAACTTCGTTTTTATTTATTATCTACTTAAGCAAAGAGAGATGATTTTAATTGCTTTTTGATGGCGTTGCAGTCAGTTGTCGTGTTATTTTCACTTGGTATTTTATTTCTGTTTAAATAATGGACGTCGTAATGGTCGCGTCAAAGCAGCGGCACGTCGCCGACATGGATAAATTAAATTAAAATTTTGTAATGTATATTGTCAAAAGGCAAGCGCAAGAAGGGTCTTAATATTTAAGGAGGGCATCTAGAACTTACGCTTAAATGATTTTATCACAGTTTAGTTTCGTTTTTCAATGTATTTATAATTTAATTTTAATCGATGAAATTGTCAAAATTTCAATTTAATGGGCGCGAAAAGACCCGAATGAATTTTTTCTATTTAAAAAGACGGCATCTGTGACATCACTGGCAAAAAGTTTATTTTTGTTCAAGGCGTGACACTAATTAGTTAAGTATACGTTATTCAAGATAGGTTCCAATATACGTCATCAATAAAAAGTTGCCAAATTGTATATATTTGTAATATTCGGTTTAAAGTTTTGCACGTGGCATATTCTATCGATGATTTATCTGCACACGTGGCAACGAAAGACTGCAATTGATTGGTATTATAAAAATACGAAGTTTTATTGGTGACGTCCATTGGAGGTTATCTTGAACAATATATAGGTAGGTATCTACTTATTTTAAAAGTTAACGCAGGAGTTATTTTTGAAACACAGCTTCTAAGTGCATAAACCCTGCACTTTGTGATACAAGATTTTTTGATATACTGGTAATTATACTACTATGCTGCGCGCGGCGGGTCGTGTACTAAATAGGGGCTTATTTTGAATTAGGAGGTTATTTCCAAAGTGCTCTGTCGTTTATTATGGTTAGTACAGGGTATAGAATATAACCCTAAAATTTCATGCTTGTATCACAAAGTGCAGAAGTCGAGATTATTTTTACACTATGAACCTGGACTATGTATTTGGAATTCGTATAATTTGGAAACGTTTTATGTTGTCTCCTATTAGAGGTTGCACGCTTCTATCGAAAATACTGATGATGGTTTAATTTTAATTTTGAGCGGCAGTTGAATAAATGTGTATAAATAAATAATATAGATAATAAATAAGTAATTGCTAGTATCGGTGAACATTTATGATCTTCGAAGATATTAAAAAAATTATAAATTAAATTAACACGCAATCAGAAGAATAAGGCAAAAGATCAATAACTTCAATTTTTAAAATAAGTACATGTTTTAGATTAATCGTTAATTGTTGACGGTATTTTTTTTTTATTACAAATGTTTTACATATCTTAGCAGTGTGTTCAATATCCATATAATTTCCCTCATATACATTTCAGCACCTTATCGTTTGCATAATAAAATTAAGCAGTAATTTGTGTGCCTAATATGTAAATAATTTAAACAAATACCTACTTATTTTTAATTTGAATTTCTAATTTGAGTATATGACTGCAATTTTTACTATCAGGTAAATTTGGTGAATATTCAAAAATTTAGTTAATATTCAAAAATTTAGTTGAACATAATACAAACACATAGAACGGAAATGTTATTTTAAAAATGAATTACCTACTGATAATAATTTGAATAATTTATTATTTTGAAAGGTTCAAACACGTTGTAAATTTAATAAACTCGTCGTCAAATCATCGAAATACTTGAAAACGCAAAAAAATTTAATTTATGTTCCGTCCTGCGTTTATCTTCTGAAGTAAGAATAAAATCTTAGCATATACTTATAGCCAGGCCTTTTTTTGTCACTTCTTTTTTGGGGGCACGCTAATTCTCGAAAGTTCTAAGTCCATAATTTTTTGTACCCCCTCTCCCCATCCCTTTCCACTGTGTTTTTTCCTGCGTGCCCCCACGTGCCCCCACAAAAAATGCGGTGCTTATAGCCGATCTCCAAGTGCCGAGAAAATTCTGTCGTTATATTCGGTTATCGTTTTAATTAATATCATATTACTTTCCATATCAATGTTAATATTTAGTCCAACAGAATTAGTAGGTACCTATAAACGAGAAAAAATCGTCTCCGGTGAGTTATTTTCAAAACTTGCCAAAATTAAGCTCGCTTAGTTAATTCGAAAGCTTAGGTCATGTGAATAATTTTTGTTTTGGCTACCTTATTATTGATTTCCTGAGGTCTGCGGTAGTTGATGTTTCAGAAAAATATCTTTTACATGTTAAATATCACCTTGACACGGATTCTAAAGTCTTACTTCCTTTATCCGAAAAAATAATTATTTGCGGGTTACTCTCTTTTAATACCTAAACCAACTCATATTTTAACACAGTTACAACAAAAAATTGCTTGCAATTATAACAAAGTATGTTGATAAAAGTAATTTATTTAAATAAATAAATCAAATTAATTATACAATACTTACGAAAATAAAAGTTATTCAAGTCTTTATAGCGTTCGTTCTATTTGATTAGCGAAACAATACGTTCTTAAATATTTAAACCAAGAAACACATGTTGCGTTTCTGTGTATATTGTATCATATAATGCACATGGCGTTCGATAATTAGTGGATTTTATGATAGTCCGACGTGACGGCTAGCAAACGTGCGTCCGTAGTTCCCATACACATATTGTATTTTTATTTCTTTGTCTAATAAAATAACATCGTCACTGATATTGTCGCCCAACATTTTCTTTATATTAGAGATCTAGGTATTTTCTTCATTATACGAATTATTTGTTTCACCTACGGATTACCTTTCGAATACGAAACTTTTTGTATTTTAATTGTTATCAAAAAAGTGATTCTTTATAAAGTTTTGCTTGTGCAAAAATAGAGAGGTAATAATAAAATAGGCGTTTTATGTAATGAACTTTAATAGCCATTGGAAAATAAAAGTTGAAAGTTTATGCCGTGCGACGACAACGAATTTTAAAAATAATGTAGATAATTTAAAAACAAATTTAAAGTAAGTAGGTAGGTAATACGTTTTTTGGTTAATATCATATTTGATTTAAGTTTTCAACAATTGTATAGGTAATCAATTTTCTTAGACATTTGGTTTTAAGCTCGAAAATAAAGTATAGTTCCCTTTTGAATGATTTTCTAATTTTATATCATCTTGTAGGTAGGTATGTCAAATGTGATTAATTCAGACTTTCAATCTAACATTATCCAAAATTACAGTTCTATTTTGTAAAAAAATCCGTTATTTTTAAAGGTCCGTTGAAAAAAAATAGCAACCAATTACAATCGAGATTTTAAGAAGTTAAAATTAAGAGATTTTACAGAATAGACCCCCTAGAAATATCAAAGTTGTGTCGTTAAATTCGTTTCGTTGAAAATCCCATACGCGTCGTGTACAAATAAATTTTATAAAATTGAATTTTATAAATAAGAAGTCGTTAGAAAACTACTTTAATATTGACTAACGGACGTAAAACGATATTTAAATAACGGCACGGCAATTAGAAAAAACCGCAATTAAATTTTAACCGAAAAGAAAATCTATAATAGAAATCATTAATACAAATTTATCTAAATAAAAAAGCAATTTACGAAAAATTTAAAAGCAATAAACACGAAATCCAAACAATGTAAATAACTGATTAGCATTATTGGCCACAAAATTTAATCTCGAAAAGCAATCATCTCCACTTTATGCTAATGCAAGACATAAATCAGCTGCTTTATCCTTTTGTTTACGTTATAAAAATGACAGAGGACGACTTTCGAGATGCGTGCCGGCCTTAGATTTCGTCCGTCTCCTTTTACACGAATCTCTATTGAAAATCAGAAGAAGGCAATAGTAACGACGTCGTTTAAAAATAAATTAAAATCGAGCTTGTTTGTAAAGCTTTTATAATCTGTGAGGTGGCCAGACGACGGTAGAGTGGTCCGATAAAAAGGCACGCGACAAGGATAATCCTATTAAAAATGTCTCTTTCTTCATAATGTGGTTAGTAATGGCACTTAAAACTTGATACGTTCGTTTTACTTCAATTCACCAAACCGAACGTAGATTAGAAAAGGACATAAAAATGCCAAGTAGTTCACGTTCGATCCCCAAGGATGACATTAGAATTCCTTCGGTTAAGCCGGAATTTATATTGAAATTCTTTAGATTATTAGAGCATAAGTGAAGCCAAATTGTTCAACGTTTCCTTAAAATATATCTGATTTTTTAATGACTTCATGATTTAAGCGAGCCAGACATTTACAAGACGTTTTATGAGCTTTTTTTAACTTAATTACTAATTGGTGGATAAAAAAGGCTATACTATTTGCCATAAAATTATAAAATTTTGTGGCCGCGGTCGTAAAATCTAAATTTAACGTTTTCGATTTTAGTAAAGCTTATTTATATTTATCTGAATTATTAACATTTTTAGTTAGGTACCTACATATATGAAAAGTTATTTTTTAATTACGATATCGTATCGTAAAATGTGTTTTTATTTTTACGAATAAAATATTAAATTTTAGGTACAGGACATAAAGTTCAATTTAAGCAATCGTATACGAAAGTACGGTATAATTTTAAATCGGGACATATTGTAAACTTTTATTTTTCATGTTGAGCTTATTTTCGTCCTGGTCTGGATGTATGTTGGCAATTTTTGTATGTCGCCCATGGTATTTATTATATTCCCTTTTATTGCCCGGGTATTATTCAATAGTTTTTAATATAAGAATAGGCTAACATCTAACTTTTCGAGAAAATATGTATCGTAGTTTATCTAATAAACTCAAATTAAACGTTCAAAAGCTCCCTCTGTGGTTTGACGGTATGCCCAGTGCCCTACATATTATTCTTAATCTGTCACAAACGTTTGGGTAATAAATTCTGCGGCTAATTAGGCATTGACGTGATTCCGGTTTTTAACTTTTGGCAGAGGATTTACACAATCATTATTAGGAAAGATATTTTAGTTTGAATAGGAGCCGCTCTTCTGCCGTTTCTTTATTTTTTAATTAATTTTTCCTATTTTGAATTTTACTCCTTCAGACTTGATCTTTCCATTTTATTTTGGACCTTTCTTTAGTATATCTACACAATGTTGACAAGAAAATGGTGAAGGTTCATAGTTCATCGTTAGCAATTATTGTATGTTAATACTATTGGTACACGATTCCATGGGATTTCCATGGAAATTCGCATATCTTGGGTTATCTAATAGAGGGCGACTATTATCTCGATAATATCATACATGACGATGATGTTCTATTGATTTAATTGTGATAAAATTAATCCAGGACTGCAGAGACATAATAGTAAATCAAATAATGAGTGGTTTTAGGTCTGAGGTACTCTACCATTCTAATAAAAAGTAACCCGTTGTCGGTATAAATAATCAAAATACTATTGAACTGAAAGATCGTATTCTATTATGTCGAACTTTAGCTCTTAGATCTGTTGAAAATAACAGTGCCTTAGTGCCTGATGGTGTTTTAACTCGAACGAATCAAATATATTGGAAATAAAATTAAGACTACAATTGTCGATTACTATTGCAAAGATTCAATACCCCACCAAACAAGCAGAAGTAAAATCTATATCTTCAGATTGATGAAAATTTTTATCTTAATTTATGTCATATAGTATGAAAAACAAAAGAAAAATACATACAATTATGATAAATACGACTTTAACCGCGTTTGGTGTCTGGAGCCGTTTTGTGTTGGTGTCTTTGGTCGTGATGATCATTTTATTCCGTCATCGTCGTTAATCATCTAAAATGCGAAGTTGTCTTCATCGATGCCAATGATCTTCCTTCGCGGCACAGTGCAGTTAATTAGGTATGGGAAGGGTAGGGGATCGTCTTCCGAAAGACGATCTCTGGGGTGGCTTTTTTGGGAGTGAATATCTCGACAAGGGAGCGTCGTAAGAAAAACAACTTCTGTAGAAATTTTAAGTTTTATTTTGACGTGTTCTACACGTTCTCGGAAGATCTCTCATCATTTTCTAGACACCCTGTTTAATAACGCGCCCCGATTATTAAAAGAGGATTATTTTGAATTAGGAGGTAGCTCCGAAATGGGTCTGGCGTTTATTGTGGCCTGTATGGTGCTATAAGTATAGAATATACTCCTAAAATTTCATGCTTGTATCACAAAGTGCAGAAGTCGACATTATTTTTACACTAACATACGTAAGAACCTAATGGACTATTAGTTAATAACGACGTTATCTCATGTCTTTTATCAAACGAGCATTGAGTTTACGTTGCAATACCGAAGATTAGTTTATAATTTGAACTTACTTAAACGTATAGTATTTACCAACCTATATGCATGCACGTGCGCACCTATTTAATTATGTTTGCTATTCAACGATTGCACTAAAATTTATGTTATTACATTTAAACATCGATAACCACAAATATACATACCTACCTACCATTAATTCGAATAGCTCGTTTAATGCCCATTTCTATAAATCGATAAAGTTGCATAGTTTTCATTAAACATATACGAGAAAAATTAACGGTGTTATTTATTAAGTTACCTTAGTTATTATATTATGTTAACAGCTTTCATGCATGTTCTTTAATAACATATTGTTGATACACGACTTCCGTCGAATGAATTATTAATAAATCGAACTTTTTATCATTTTCTGAAGACATCGTAATAAAACATTAAACGGTGTGTAACGAGCGAGGAGGCTGTTGACACGACATTTCCAGATAAACGATAAAAACACATTATCTTTCCTTCAGAAACTCTCACAATTATATTTACGTTAAACAACTAATATAAATAATAAGGAAGACGGCATTAAGTGTAATTACGGAGTCACGTTCAATCTGATTGGGCAAGGTATAAGAAAAAGCATCATAATCTTCGAAACCGTTATTTGGCACATTTGAGTAATAAACGCTGTTGTTTTAAGTCCAAGAAAAAGATTAAGCACCTTTTATGTTTAACTGTTATTTAAAATCGCTCTCTTTGCGCAGGAAAATATGGTTTATCATCTTAAATTTTTACGGTTCTTTATATATTTTATATTTGAAGTAGGGGTTTCTGACGGTTCAACCACCATTTCGCAGATATGCTGGTATTATTTTTTTTTCCATTACAAACTTTACTTTTTTTAACAGTACTCCCCACTTATTTCCATTTTTAAAAAAAGCATATTTTTGTTAGTTTACATGAAAAATTCCTGTTTTTGACACCTTGGCAAAATATCATGTAAGATTATGCGTTGGCTCTTTTCAAAAGTTTTATCTTCAAAGACATTTTTGACAATAGTTGATTTTCGATTTTTTCTTGAGCAACCTTATACACATCTGTGTGGCAGTACGTAATAATGCAAACTCAAAGAAATATCGTAGGTATAGTTTATCCAAACCTATATGATGTTCACGTCATCAATAAAATTTTACTAGATGATGACGTTTCACACGGTGCTGTCACCTCGTACCTCGTATTTTGACAGTTCTAATAAATTGTAGCCTTCCTTTATACCATCTAATATGTGCGCAAGTAAATCACCTATAGAATATGTCACTTTTCAAACTTTAAACCGAATTACAAATAAACAATCTAGTAACTTTTTATTGATGACGTGAACATCATATAGGTTTGGATAAGCTACAGATTCAACCAAAAAATATTCTTGGACAACAAAATAGCAAACATAGTTAAATTAAACTATAGTATGTTTGTATCAAACACTTTACGATTGTTATTTTAATTAAGTAGAAGTAAATATGCGTAGAAGTTGCTTTTTTTAATAGTAATTCTTATCAGTCTTGCGGAACTACCTATATTTGGTAAAAATAACTAAAGGAACGTGTTCTTTACTAATGAATTTGTTTTCGTCTTAACTATGAAATAACGCTCGTTGCAATTTAACATTTTTATCGCAAGTTAAGAGCGTATTACGATTGTTAAAAAAATAGGTTCGAGGCCAAGATTTAAGAATGTCGTTTCTGTAATGTGGCTTAAAATAGTATATTATCGATATCTATTGCCACATTGAGGTTCTCGCAAAAGCAGTTTGATGAATTACAGATTGTCAGTCATTGATGCGGACAATTTGAAATATATTTCTCGAAACTATGCCCCGTATAAAAGTGCTGTAACTAAGCAAATTACATATGTAAAAAGTTATTTTATTAACACATTTGTTTATATTGTGATTGTTAGTTTCGTTCGAACAAGTAATGGAATTACTTATATATATATATATATATTAATTTTTAATAAAATGCCTTAAATTGCAATATTAAAAACTGCGAAGTAGCTCCGTTTTGCTAAAATATATTTAAACGTCGAAGTTTTCGCCAAATTTTTGGACATGATTTTTACAGTCATACAGGCGTCCATAATAAGTTAAAATATTTGGAGCAATAAGCGTCGTAGGAAAAAATATTCGACGTCAAAAGTTAATTTTTTAGAAGCGAATTTATTTATTTTTATTTTTTATTCACGTATTTTAAAATTTGCCCGCCCCTGTCCTTCCCTGGGTCTGGGACGAGCGCAACATTAAAATCTTCAATGGGAACCCCTACATTCTCGTTGTATGTACGTCGAAAATACGTAACGTTCGTCTAAAACATTTTATTCGATTCGTGTAGACGACGCTGTAATCTGGGCGTTCGTCTTCTCCGCCCCAGCCCCGGGAAGGGACGAGGGTCGGCAAATGTTAACATACGTGAATGCCCCCCTCGAAAATATCAAGTTTTGATGCCGAACATTTTTTTGGTACAATGCTTATTTCTCCAGATATTTTGCAGTCTCGAGTTAAAAAACTCATCCGGTATATCCTATGTGGATACCCCCCACAACCAGACAACCAACTGACATTAAAAAGTGATTTAAAAATCGTCATTTTCCATCTGAATGGTACATAAGCAGTGCAAAAGATTTAAAATAATAATTATTGCTTCCAAACCATAAACAGTAACTTATTATTCTGTGAAAAACATTGTTGATCGCTGTAGATCAATTTTAATAAAATATTTCAACACGACTTATATTTGAACGAAAATGAATCTATGACAAGTAGCTATAACTTTATACAATTGCCATGCAATCGCAAAATGCAAAATTCGTTAACATCCACCGCTGGATATAAAATGGCAACCATCGGACATCCTTAAAGGATATCTTAGGTAGATACATCATTTTACGGATATCCTGTGCTATGTGGTTATTTTGTATAACTGTCGCCGACTGACTGAAAAAAAAAACGTCGGGTGAACTTATAAAACGTTTAATTTTGGATTTGCCGTTTCGTCCATCAAATTATAAAATAAATTTCTGGTCAAACTCAATTATGTATATCTAGTTAGGTAACGATCGCAAAAGAAATAAATCGAATCTATCATGTCCACCTGCATAAAATAGTGGATTCAAGTAGATTGTTTAAAAAGTTGCCTACATCTTTGCTCGCTCGATCGTCGATAACAACATCTAAATATTATTTATTTACATAGGCACTGCTAAATTATTCATAATTTTAATTTACCTAATGTCAAATTTAACGAATGGGGGAACATTTGAAAATGCAAAACAAAAAACAAAACTACCAGTTGCATTTTATTGTCAAATTCGTCCAACGATTACCAAAATTTCCTCTTCGGCAACACAGAAACATATGTCCGACGCTTGAACATCAGTTTTACGATATTAAATTATTTTTGGAGAGTTATTAGTGACATAGGGTCGGTAATAAATAAAGGAATTGGATTATTACCACCAGCTATAATACGGTGCGTTCAGTTCATCAAGTTTTTATGATCGCGTCTAGCGTTTTATAATAAAGAACTTTAGTTCAATTTTCAGCTATCCCATCATCGTCGTTCATTTTAATTCGTTAATTTATTTGAAATTAATATTGGATTAGTTACGATTGTGTCGTGAATAATATACGATTATCGCAACGTTTATAAGCTACGTACTTACATACAAACTATTTTAAAATCGTAGTATAATAGGAAAACGTTTTTAATGTACTCGTACAGGCAAGCGTTCACTATACAAAGTACTAATAATAACCCAACTAACAAGCTGTTATATTGCTTTATTGTTACATGCCTCATTTTGTTTTACAGGTTGTTGAGTTTAATTGGCCATATAAAGTAATTATAAATTGATGATCTATAGTAAAATGCTAGTTCTTATTCGATAACATTATGTTAATTAACTTTCTTATCTAATTAATTTTGTAATTTCATACTTGTTTGTTCGTTTTTATTTCGTGGGAATGGATATTAAAAAAAAAACGAGGTGAATTAAAATTTAATTGATAAACGCTTTATTAATCTATCATTTTAAATTAATTTAATTACAAAATTAATTTACGTTCGCGAGGCCGGATTTAACCAAACATTACATATTATAGGTAGGTACCTACCTACTTTTTGCACACAAATTCGAGTTATTTATTAGACATTTGTAACTAACAATAAGTAATACGTAAATTGATCATTTTATTTTTTTTGAGGGTTTCGATAATTTCACCAGTCCGTAACGGTTCCTAAAATATTCTAGAAATCTTTTATCGGTGTGGAGGTGTAAAATTAGAAAAGCGCTTAGCATCAACTTATTTTTATAAAATTATTTAGCCAACATGTCTCGATATTGATGACGTCGAATAAAACGTTTAGAAAAATATTACGAAACACCATCTGTATACAGAATTTTTACAGGGTTATCGATAACTTAATCATCACCAATTAAATAAAATTATAATAATTTTAAAATTATGGTACTTAGTAATAAAATTTCAGCTTAATTAATAATTTATAAGTTCACAATTGCTATTTAATTACTAGTTTAGTTAACTTAATTAACATTTAATAATTATGTTTTCTAATAAAAAAGATTAATTAGATAATTATAGTCTTCGTTTTTTTCTGCTTCGCTTTCTTAAAATTAAATGAACGTCGAGGCAATTTTGAGTCGTCTTTGATGTTTTTCCAGTTGTCAGTTTTTATTTGTTTATATTGTTTTTCAAGAATCTTCGCCTATTGTTTTTTTTTAGGTTGATCGTCTTCAAAAATCAATAACTTCTTAACTTACGCTTTGGCATCGAGGTTTTTCAAAAATATTCAAGTTTTTTAAAATTTGTTTCAACTGTATGTCGAGGATAATCGTTAGGTACAATTTTCAAGATAAAACCTCTAAAAATAGTAAAATAAACAACCCAATAAAAAATACTTTATTGCGTCTAAAAAAAGGTTTAATTGGCCGTTTATGATTTGATAGTCAGTAAGCCCTTTGTGCTCTTTTCCAACAGTTTATATTTGTTTGTAGTTTTGGAGAACGGATCATTTTAAAAAATTTCTTCGAATTTGAAAGTTCTTGATTTATTTCCATTAAATGGTAAATCGTGTCCTAATTTATTTTTGCATCTGGGCCGTAAATTAATTATGTATTGAAAAACATTATTACAAATAAAATGGACAAATAAAAAATAGTCTATTAGACTATTTTGATGTCGTCCAATCTCGTCGATCGTACATCGGACAAAAAAATCGTCTCCTGGACTTCCCACCATTTACAATTAATTATTAATTATAAATAAGAACTTTGTGCGCTGGCCCGAGCGTTAATCTAAAATGTTGCAATAAATCACAATTAAATACGACCGAAGTATAAATAGGCGCGCAACCATACCAATAAAATGCTCGTAAACTCAATTAGAAGTCGACGAGACGTGCCGCTCATCAAAAATAGCGGGCCGTTCGCTATGAATCCTCTTGATATTAAAATTATAATAAAGTTAATTCGAAGTAGACATCGCATTAAAACGCGAAACGCCAGCTATAAATTCTAATCAAGAAACAAGAAACAACAGCGCCGAGGGCTAGACGTCAATTAGTTTACAATTGGTCGGCAAATAGACGAAACAAAGAAACGCCATTTTGAATTTTAACGTAGGCAGGACGGCCGATGATTTTTTTTAACGCGTAATTTTGTAACGACCCGATATTTTTCGATATACTTTTCCGAACGAACGTATTTCTTCGCGTTCGCATAACACATCGTGTGTTCTTCGTTTTGGAAATTAAACAGCTTCAAAAGAATAATTCAATCCGCTTGCACGTAATGGTATGTCTAATTACTCGAACCTCTGATGAAATTAATGTTCACAATTAGTGCTGCAAGCACGCAGTCCCGTCACGACATGGTCATAGGTTGTTTGTTACAAAACGCAACGCAACGGCGGCTGTTCCTTAGCGCATATGCATTTAACAACAACGTGTTCGATAATTGTACCTACATGCCGACTTATTATTATTCCTCGCAATTCCAAGTATTAATCGTTATCGCAACGTTTTTAATAGGATTCTAAAAAGTTCCCCGCAATTAAGTTGATAGCGCGAAATACCCAAACACCGATATCGTGATAGTTACCCGAAAAGGCATGCGAGCCTGATGGAATTAGGGCGAATGTGTTCGATTGCACGGCGGCATTAAACTAATTAATTAATATGCGGCAAAAATAATTAATGTTTTTTTCTTGAAAGAAAAACAATGCGAACAACGAAAACAATAATTTATTAAAAAATTAAAGGCTTCCCGATAAGATAAAGAAAACATTAATCATTTTAATAACTGCGTTAAAGTAATTAATCCAATTTTCGTTGCAAGTATTGTTGTTGGCATTTGCTTTGTCGGTAAAACGTGTCCGACGTTTTATCGGAATCTACAGCACATTCTTCTATAGTAGTAATAAGTACCTATCTAATAACTAAATGAAAACAAAAGCAACATAAGAAACGTTTACCTATATATTTTAAGTTACATAATATCACTCTTAATTCGCGACAAAGTAGCCAATGGTCCGCATGACTTCTCGTCTTTTTTTTTTAGATTACGTTTAAATTGGTTTGCTGTTTTTAAGTTTTTGACCTACGATGACTTTTCGAAGGGGAGTTTGAGTGGTTGGGGGGAGGGAGGTTCAATTGCAAAAACAAAAATTCGAAGCTCGGGTACACCGTATTACCAGATGTTGGACAGAAGTTCCACAAATAAAATTAAAGGCCGATCTTTCCATCTCCCGATAAAATTGTCTGAGAGATTCGAATTATTCGAACAAACGTTTCGATGGTAAATATCTGTCAGATACCTATAAATTTATCGGGCGATGGAAAGGTCGGTTCTTGGGGGTAATAACGGGTGTTCGAAAAGTTTTTCAGTCTTGGTTTAAGTAATTTTATTGCTACAATATGTCACGAAATAATTTATAACATGATTTAAGCTAACGATAAGACATGTCGACAACCTTTCCACAGTCAACCAAGACCGAAAGACTTTTCGAACGCCCCCGTTATAATGTTGGTGCTTTATTTATCGACAACGTCGAACATTTGGTCCTACGCGGGCCCGGACTTTAAAAACAATAAAGACGACGAATAAATGTGTGGCTCTTCGTGCCGGATCGATGTTTAAATAGATAGTCGATCCATTAATTTTGGGTTGGGTCATCTTCGTAGATTTTAATCAAGTCTTTAACTAGGCTCTGTATAAAGTTAAATGGGTTCCAAGAAGATTACCTTTTTATATTTGAATTATGAGTTTCTCGGGGTTCTCGATGTTGTATATTTGTGTGTATTGCATCGTCTTCCGATCCCTCTTTGTCGGTCCTTGTTATGGTGCATTTTCATCTTTTACGAATGATTTTCGAACGTGAGAAGCAATACATAGATGATTAAAAACTCTGTCGAAATAAACTTAAATCCACAATCATTTCGTACATCCATTCATTCATAACCGTTCGTTTATAATTTTAAACATGAAATTATTGGACGTAAAAAATTAATTTGTTACATTTCTTCTATCCTTTTAAACGCATTTTACTTTTAGCAACCAAATTTATTTTACAACACTTTTAAATAGTAAGAATGTTAGGTACCTATCCAATTATTCGAGATTAATTGTTATTAAATTAAATGGGATGTTTTTTTGCGCTAAAATTTAAAACGACGCAATGATCTAAACGAATTATCTATAATACATTACTGATAAACGATTAACATGACTAGTCTTTAAAACCTGCAAAAAAAGCTGTCAAAATTAATAAAATTTATAAATTGCGACTTTAAAGTAAAAAATTATTAATCAAAGATCGTGACTACAGAATTATCTATCTACATTAAAATTTATAGATAATTAATGATTGTTAGGTACCTACTTTTTTTTATTAGCAAATTAGTAAAATATTTTCTAGTGGTCGTTTGGGTTACCTTTTTAAGCATGCAAGCTGTGAAGTAATTATTTTTTAAGGAATATTCGCGATGAAACGAGAACCATCGTCTTTCTGTTAATCAGGAGCTTGACACGTAACTAATAAGAAGTGAATGTAGCATTTAAAGTTTTAATCGGAACGCAATAGAGGTTCAGTAAAGCGTTAAGTTTTAACAAAACATTCTCTAATTAAAGAGTTTTTGAGGCGTTCCGCCTGGAATATCCACAAGTTCATTACCAATCATGGTCAACCGTGAACTGGCGTTTTTATACCTTTATTTACTTAAAATTTTATTGACAATGCCTCGTTATACACCAAGCAAATCGAATTTTACCGCTAAAACAATCAATTTTTAACGTAATAAATCAATGAACTAAATCACTCCTGTCGTTTCTTTTTTTTTTAAGTTTTCTTCTATAGTATAGGTAACATCTTTTAAGGTCATTTAAAAACTCGCAGGTAATTTTTACGTTCAATCGACTTTTTACTGGTTTGTTATTCATGATTTTGCTCCGACGATTTTATTGAATTTGTTTAATAATTATTCTGAAAGGAGCCACCAACGTTTATTTTATTTGCTCGTTATTCTATTTTCGAACACTAATAAGTAATTTGTCATTGTCGATTTAATAACAAAATAAATAAGAGTATAATTTTAAGCGAGTTCATTATTATTTTTAATTTGGTTCTTCGGAACGGATCAATTTAATGTAAAACTCCAACTTGTCAGTCTACGTTAGGAGTATTTAAATGTTTTGCAAAATAAATTATTTAGGGCTGGAATTTTTAGTTTTTGATAAATTGGTTCATAAGATATGGATCTGTCTAAATATCTGTCGGATAAATGTATCGGGAAATTGAAATACCGACCTTTAATAATTGTAAATTTTATGTTTTTATCATTTATGACGTACAAAATAGTAGTGTATACAAAATTAAATGTAACGGATGTCCAAAAAGTTTTTCAGTTTTGGTTCATTACGGAAATTACAATTAGCTTAAATCGGACGTGTCAATTGTTTCTTGTCATGTCAGAGAATCTAATAAAAATTACTTAAACCAAGACATGGTTTGGAATAAAAATGTTGAAAATTTAGAAAAATGAAAATTTTTCTATCTTAATCGCCACTATGACTTTACTCGAAACACTAGGTTTTTATATTTTGAGCACAGTTGGCTAGGTTTTGATCTTAAGAAAATTCTATTGCCACAGAAAGCTGCATCTTAATGGACTAAATAACCTGTAAAAATTTTATATTGATTACTTAAAAAAATAATGAAGTTATTCAGGAGTCTTCGTTGAAAGTGAAACACACTGTATGTGCACTTCTTTTGTACAAGTAATATCATGTGATCAATATCAATATCATCAAACTCGTACAAAAGAAGTGTAGATACTTGTCAAGTTCGCAGTTTCATAAGCCGCCTTTGTAACTTCGAAACAAACGAAAATCGTCCTACCCTTGTGTTTTTTGTCTTACCTATTCGAATTAAGACTATTTTAGTCTCCCAACATAACAACACGGGACACGCTGAATGTGTAAAATATATTTGAATATAACCATTTTTTTAACTATGTAATTCAAGAAATATATGCATATTATTATCTTCTCGACATGATTTTAGCTCCGGCATTTATTTAAAAGGTATATAATCGAGAATAACGGCGATTTAAAAATTTTAATGTTTTAAAACATTGACAGAAAATAAGCATCAATTACGGTTGTAAAATATATCCAACCGTGATTAGCCATATAGGTAAACACTGATACTATTTTGGGGTTATGCTGTTCGACCGTCTCTCGCATAACCTGAGTAATATACAGTCAATAAAACAGCTTGTGACTGGATCTGAAATGAAATTGAAATGTCAAATTTCATCTCAATCTAATGCGAGGCAGTAAAATGTATAAATGATAATTATAAACGCACGCATTTTTTCGCTTATTTAGCATCAGCACGTAGGGCAGGTTATGTTCTTCATTAAGACGAACGAGAGGGAGTATTTTATCATTATTTACGCTAACGATTTTTATTTTTCGATTTTAAGTGACGAGTACCCGTCTCGTTCTTCGAATTTTATCGTTCTCCGATAGGTACAAACGTTGCCAACTAAAGTGACGTTAATGTTGCCGCTAATTTATTGCAAGATATAGATAAAACAACCTTGTTAAACGATTGCAGCCATATTTGACCCTGAAAGGTCTGCTTCAGTTCAACTACAAAAGTTTCATTTTGAATAAAAAATTAATCAGCTAATCTTACATTAAAGACATAATGTTGAATAAATAGGTACCAAACTTCAAGATAGCGGCCGCGCTTAAAATCGTTGCTTTCGTTTCAATCATTACAGAAAGTTTCCAAACACCCCTTTATCCTTTTAACTTTTGAGAATAACCTAACGGACAAGTCGTTTACACATACATACATGGCTATTGCAAAATTTGGAAAAACTTTAAAAATTGACCGAAGCCTCCAAGAAAAATTAAATTGTTTTCAATTTTATAAACTCAACTTTACAACATTTTCAGGTTGTTCACTCAATTTGCATAATATATCTATACCGTTCAGATTAAAAATGACGATTTTTAAACCACTTTTTAACGTCGGTTAATTGACTGGGTGAACATCCACATAGGATATCCTATTATGAACATCCATTAAAGATATCCTCTGCTTGTACAAGGTTGTGACAAATTAATTACGTATGAACATCCATAGCATATCCTTTGAACCTAAAATTGGATGTCCATTGGACAGTCTATGGATATCTAGTGGAAATTCAATGGATATCTATTGGAATGATATATCCATCCATAGAATATCTAATGGACATCCAATTTTGGATACTATGGACCACTACTATGGACGTTCGTACGTCATCCATTTGTCACAACCCTGGACAAGCACGGGATATGCTTAATGACATTCTATCTCCTGCTTGGACATCCATAGAATGTTTAATAAACGTCTTTGTGCAATCTGTGTTATAAAGTCACTTTATTTTTATTATGAAATTGGGACTCGGAATCAGTAAAATATAGCTTGCAAGCTATATCGTTGCAGTGAAACCTCTCGCGGCGACCATTTGTAAAAGCGACCTATATCTGTAGGAACAGTTTTAAAACAGCCTATTTATTAAGATTTATTATTATTATTTAACATGACCACTTTTTAACCCGGCCGCGACCGTCAAATATTTTGCGTAAGCGCCCACTTATTCCGAAAATTAAGGTTTTAGAATCTTGTGTATTTGCGAATTTTAATTGGGACCAGCAAATCTCGATATTTTGGATATTTTTGAAACAAGTGACCATAACTTCGTATTTGACATTAACCTGCAATTCTAAAAATTCTCTTAATCATATTTTTGTGTATTTTCAAGAATTAGGTACTTCACTCTTGAGCCGATTTCATATTTTTGAACGTTCCTCGTATACGAAATGTTGTATTCAAATTTTGACATGTGCATTTTGAATTTGGAATTATGTAAAGATTTTTACAAAGAATAAATATTTTTGAGAAATTTCAAGTAAAAAAGTTTTCGAATTTTGTTCAACTTTATGCCGGTCACTGTATATAAAACATACATTTTTTTTATGTGTTTTAATATCGTTCGTTTAATGAAACAAGAAATTTTTGACATGTTTTCCTTGTTTAACAAAATTCTATATACGTACACATTTTTATTTTCTCATTTTCCCTTAAGCTGGGAACACACTGTCGACTCGTCACGTTACGGCACGCAACATTATGGCACTGTTTTCTACTCGCCGGAATGCAAAAAAAAAATAATTAAATATATAGGAATTCACTATCTGAATTTATTTGATATATTAATTACAAGCCAGTAAATAGCGGCGGCTAGATAATATAATTTTACTTGAAATGTGCTGCGTGAGCATCTGAACAGATGCGTCACGTGTTGTCCTATGTGTCGCCCTGACTAATGTAAAATTCCATGCCGACACGTAACGTGTCGGCAGTGTGTCCCCTGCTTAAGTCGACCACCGAGCGTGGTCGTTTTAGAGAGGTTTAACTGTATTATAATTTACAGAATAGACTAAATCTTTTGCAGTGCTTATGTATGTGACGATGTGATGTGCGTTAGCAAACATCAACATTTTTTATGGGTAATTTTGTGCTAAAAAAATTATAAATTTATTACGAAATCAGAACTAACCAAAGCCGAAACCCATAACTGGGGGTTCATACGTTACAACCCCTCGAAAAATTCAAATCATATAATGCCCCTAAATCGATACATTTTGCTTTTTAGTACCTTACTATTTGATGTCCGATATCGAGATATATCTATCGATAACGTCTTTTATAGAATACGCGCAAATCTTCAATCCCTAACCCATCATCGATCGAAGTTTGAGACGAAAAAAGTTGTTTTTTTTAAAAATGATAACTTTAAACTAGGTATAGGTACTTATTTATTTTGAAATTTAAAATTACCTTGAATCGAGGAAACTTTTGACATCCGATACGAGAGACGTGTCTTTTCGAAAATCCCTTTCTACTTATCAACCCTTTCAAAATGTTAATCCCAACCTGAATCGTATTGTTTTTCCTTTTTTTTACAGCGATAGTCGCAAGTTAACTTGTCCTCTTTTTTTTGGGAAGCTTTTTTGGTTTCCGTGCTCATGAACGTTCCACGTTTCCTTTTGTAGCGGTCGGATTGGATCGGTAGAGTAGGGCAAGATTGACGTTTTTCACGTTTAGAGGTCTATCTAAACGACTTTTACATAAGAGTTCGACCACGGACTGGGTTGCACACATAACAGGACCACATATGGTTGAGATGACCGATACTAGTTATCTTATGCGTATTTGGATACCCGATATTGTTGTGTTTATTTGAATGTCATTCTGGCGCATCAACTGTATGACGTTCGTAAGGAATTCTACCTTTAGTTTCACAAGAGACTATTAATTTTTGTCTCAAACTCTCATAATTGTGGCACGCTAGCACAAGCTGATTAACATCTGCTATCTCCTCTCCACATTCATGACAGACGTACGCTCGCCACAGAAAAAAATCGGGATAGTAGAAGGACAGAATTTTAAAAATGTTTTGTTGTGAATCAGCTTTTAAATAAACTGTTTGCAAGTACATAAGGATTAAGCCATAAAAGCATTGTTACCTACATAGATGAGGTTCTAAAGATGTTAGGTATCAGAAAGGTTGAAATAGCTTTTTGCATTTTTAGACGAGCCCTACCTTCCAGTAAGCTAATAAACTTCAATGTAAATCAAATGAAAATCCACATTTCGCTCTTTTTTATGTTTTACAATAATTTTTTTATATGATGTTTGGTACCAAAATCATCAGCTCAAAAAAAGAAATCATCCCAAATCGACGAAATTATCGTAAGACGTCAAAATTATATCAAATATATGACATTTACTGATCCGTAGTAAAAGAATAGAAAAAGGTTACAAAGAGAACAATATATTGAATTTATGGGTTCTACTTGTTGTTAGACGAGAACGTAACAGGCAAACTTCACCCAACAAAGTTGCGAATTATGATTTTTGGCATTTCTTTACTTATTTCTCTAAAGTTAATTTAGAATGTGATCGTTATGAAAACAACTATGATTTCGATAATATTATTATTTATTATATTCTTGATATTTTGATGCTTTTCCTATTTCCTTCCTCTACAATTATAATTACTGATGAAATCTAAAAATACATTTCAAAATATTTGTTTCCAGTGAAAGATTTGTCCAGCATATCTGTCGATACTCCATTATACCGCTCTCGTCTAGAACCTGTAGATTTAATCCATTGTTCTGTTTGTAACCCTGTTTTATTATTAAATGTAATATTTTTGATATAATTTTGACGTCTTACGATAATTTCGTCGCTGTGGGATAATTTCCTTTTTTGTACTGATGATTTCGATACCAAATATCATTAAAAAAAATTTTTTCTAAAACATTAAAAGTGCGAAATCTTAATTTCTATTGAAATTTATAAACTTACTGAAAAGTAGGGGATCGCCTTAAAATTAAAACTAGTGGCTGAATGCTTACTTTACTATACTTCTTTTAAAAATTGTAGTAATAAGCCAATATAAAAACTTGGAATAACTAACACCATATATTTCGGCTCTGGTTGGAGCTATCTTTAGTGGTACAAATATATAAACGATGGAAACAATTAATGAATATATAATATATTAATTCGACAAAAGAATTGTATCTTTATTACTTTACTATACACACAAAGAATGATTACATACCTACTTACATAATTATTTTATTTATCGTTTCTTGTTCTTGGATATAAGGTTCGTAGGTTAAATAACACATATAGTAATTAAGGATACATACAGGGTCTCCCGGGAGGAATCTGCCAAACGTTAGGGGCGCGCTTCTTAAGTAATTTTAAGCAAACAAGCTGTAGCAATGTATAGGTCCGATTTGGAAAAGTTATGGCTTGTTAAAGAAAAGTCAAGGCAAAAAATCAAAAATGCGATTTATTAAGTTTTATTGAGGAAGCGCTATTAATTAACAAGACGAAATATTTTTCAAGCTATAAATCTACATGTTATCGGTCAGATTTTCCAAAAGGGCGTAACCCACAAAAAGTAAATTTTACAGTAGAGCACATGTCATGTCTCCACGTAGCTATAACAAGATACGTTTCGCGAAAATATAAATCGATTTTTCCGGTGAAAAAAATTGAAATATTGTTACTAGATTTTATCAGATGTTGTCTTTGCTTTAAATGCGTAAGATAGTCAGAATAACTCATTTTCACAAAAAGTGTGAGTTACGTCCTTTTGGTAAAACGCGATCGATATATTACGACGATCAATAAATTTTTTAATTTACAGAAAGCATAAACTAAACCTGCCTACCACTTGCTTCTAAAGTATTTTGTTGACAAAGAGTTGTCCACTTTGTAGGTAACAATGATGATTTATGGCTTACAATAATCCCTTTTAAAAATACAAGCATTTCACCTAAAACCCAATTCACAACAAAACATTTTTAAAATTCTATCCTTCAACTGTCCCGATTTTTTCTGTGGCAAGTGTACCTATAATGTCGATTAGGTGTTAAAATGTTTGAAAAGTACGTATGCCTGTTGCAGAAAATCTTCACATCTCAGCCTTGTAAGCAACTCTCTTATTATCTATTTTCTGAAAAAGGTTTATATAAGTAGGTTTCCACATCCTTATTTTAGAATGTGGGCACTAATCGGCTTCAAAATAAATTTTTATTATCTACGATTTTAAAAGCCTTTTACTGATTTTAGATTTTTTTAATCAAAACGAGGAGTGCGTGGCAATTTAAATTTAAAACACTCTCGATACCTAACGAAATTGATGTTAACAAAAGTTAAAAGTCATTCCCAAATAAAGCCAGATAAACGTTGTTGTTATAACGTATTATAACTGATTTGTTTAATGTATAGTGTGGCTAGTTTAGAACCCATCATTATGGTCAGTTATCCAATCATAACCCGATCGTGATACTTACATGTACGTTTCTTATACCCTTCGATTTCTATTTCTGGCTCATTTTATTGTCTTGCGGTAATGGGTTGAATATAAACTCCGAGTTGAAAGGCTTTTGAATAAGCGCAACTCGGATTTGTACGCATCCGAATTATGCACGGTAATATTCATTGTAAACAAATAAATAGTTCCATTAATCGGATTCCATGACAATCCATTAATCGATTATTAATAAAATAGCATCGTTAAGTTCGATTATTGTTAGTCGAAAGTAGCAGAAGTCAATATTGTTTATCTATCAGATAATAAATCATTTCAATTATGATTTGGTATATAATAAGTACTTATTTATATTGTAAAAAAAATTATCGTCGTATTTGCTCTTTGGTTTCGAACATCATTATTTTTATTGATCGATATACAGGTAAATAATCAAATGTAGGTTTCATCGAACTTGCTGTAGTTCATTACTTATTACGTTATTCACATTATATTTTAAAAAAGTAATGCGACAAAATGAAATTTAACGATTCAAAAATCTCTCGTTAAAAACAAAGCAAAAATCGATGCCGCCCAATTGCCGACTTAAATCGACAGAGTTGAACAATTTCCTGGAAAATGTGGAAATAATATTCACGTTGATTGCGTAATTTACGTCACGATAATTTAATCTAATATCTCGAGTTTTTTCGGTAGATATCTCGACCATTTCGGCTTGTGCTCCAACTTTTAATGGCAAAAGTACGATTACCTTAATTTTTGATTATTTATGAAATAATGTGGTATGCCATCAACGCAAACGCAACGGCGAAATTTATTTATTTTAACTCGAGCAACGTTAAAAATTATTTTCGTTCGACTGCTTGGTGTTTCGGCGCTCGTCTTGAATCTTTTAGCTTAATAAGCACTTCGTTTTTTCGATTAGCGCGCCCTTGGCCAAATATACTTACTTACCTACCTATAAATAAATAAGTCGGAATGCTAAAACACCTATTATCCCATTCTCGCGTTTAGCATAATGTTAACGTATCGTCGAAAGGGATCAGGTGTACCATACTAGATTATACTAATTGCCGTTCTGGCTTATCTGATGCCGCGTGTTCTATTCAAATTGAGAAGTACCTGACCACAGAACATATTTATGGCCTCTAAATGCAAATACGCCGTTAACAAATTAACTCGTAAAGTGCTAATCTAGTCCGGCGAGTTCGTTATTTGTTTCGACGATGACGTCGCGACGCTCCCGGATATTCTCCGTGTTCCGAATCCTCCGGCGTTCGTGCCGACGAAAATTAGGAAATCGTTCGTGCACTTGATTGAATTTGCGAATCCGAAATATAATTAAACGCACCAGTAAAGCGATCTCAGTTGTGCTCGAAGATGCAGAAAAAATTTTAATAAAAACTTGGGAACGATTTAAGAGCACTAAGACCGCATTATTCGGCGCGATTTGCTTTACAATTTTTTTTAAGTCGTCGCGAGTTGACGCGGCGCCGTCGACAAAGTTAATTTCCTCGGCTTTAATAATATAAACTAAAAGTCTATAATCAAAGTTTTGTAACAATTTGTAATTATAAATGGGTGCCATCGGGGGCACGTTATGGTTCGAGGGGTAGGGGATGCGTGGTAAGTCGAGGATATTTAGGAAATTCGGAGAATTTATATATATACACCGTGTCCAAGATAAGAATGCACAGCATGGGGATCTTGAAAACGGTAGAAGATACAGGGTGGCTTAAATTAGAAAAAAGTTGCGCTATTTAGAGTATGTTCACATGCTGGTCGCAAAAGTTCATTATTGTTTATCGTTTTCAAAATTCTCAAAAAAATGTGATTTTTTGGATTTTCGTTTCTTTTCATTTTTTTATTTATTTTAAATGATATTAAAAAACTACCGGCACTTTCTCATTGCCACTTTTTAAGCTCTACAAAATGGCGTGTTCAAATTTTTAATCCGACGTTTCGTATCCGAGAACCCATCATCAACTTTATTTTTTTATATGGCCACAAACAAAGAGACACCCTGTATTCGGTAGCATTATTCATTACAAATTCAACGATGTATCACACATTATGGTTTTGAAGCCAAAAAAGGGGAAAAACAATAACCAACAATGGCATTTTCAACCGGCGTAACAAACATTATTGGGCAACAGACAATCTTCATTTAATAAAAGAAACAAGGCATCAACATCGATTTGGATTTAATCTGTGGGTAGGCATTTTGGGTGGCAGAATAATAGGACCTTTTATTTATCACAACAATTTAAATTCCGAACGATATCTCGACCTACTGCAGACTGATTTGGAGAATGCCTTGGATGAATTACCATTACTTATAGTTAACAACTGCTGGTTTCAGCAAGATGGTGCCCCAGCGCATAATTCAAGAACTGTGCGGGAATATTTGTCCCAGAGGTTTCCTGAAAAATGCATTGGAACTCACAGTGAAGTAGCCTGGCCGATCACCTGACTTAACTCCGTTGGATTTTTTCCTGTGGGGTTATTTAAAAAACCAAGTGTATGACGCCACTTTTGAAACTGAAGAACAGTTATTGGCATTGGTTTTAGCAGCAGTTAATACAATCACACCAGAAATGTTAGACCATGTTTTGAATTCTTCTGTAGACAGAGCATACTTGTGTCTAGAAAATAATGGCAACCTATTTGAGCAATTATTATAATTTTTTGACATTTTGTTTCTGTTATTGTACCAGCGCCTACTAATTTAAAAAATAAAAAACCTTATAACTCACGTTTTTCCCCTTTTTTGGCTTCAAAACCATAATGTGTGATACATCGTTGAATTTGAAATGAATAATGCTACCGAATACAGGGTGTCTCTTTGTTTGTGGCTATATAAAAAAATAAAGTTGATGATGGGTTCTCAGATACGAAACGTCGGATTAAAAATTTCAACACGCCATTTTGTAGAGCTTAAAAAGTGGCAACGAGAAAGTGCCGGTAGTTTTTTAATATCATTTAAAATAAATAAAAAAATGAAAAGAAACGAAAATCCAAAAAATCACATTTTTTTGAGAATTTTGAAAACGATAAACAATAATGAACTTTTGCGACCAGCATGTGAACATACTCTAAATAGCGCAACTTTTTTCTAATTTAAGCCACCCTGTATCTTCTACCGTTTTCAAGATCCCCATGCTGTGCATTCTTATCTTGAACACGGTGTATATATTTGAGTTAGGTACTACCTATAAAATATTTTTTGCTAACTGTTAGTTTGGGGTGCCTTTTGTCGTCCAAAAAATACGGCAAACGTTTGTATTTGTACTGCCGACTTACTATTTTTTTAAATAGGAAAACCTCAAAATAAATTTTCATAACGCGCGATGTTCTCATAAATATAAATTACTCACGACTAATTGGTAAATTAGGGAATAGATTAAAGATTATGTAATTGCTAAAACGTTGTACTGTTTGATGTGTTACAGTTGTTTTATCGAAACCATCGGTATTTTTGTTGTCCAGGAAACTAAGCACATTATGGAAGTACATTGGAAACTTGGAGACTATATGACGTTAAAATGATTTTCCTACACCTTTGGAAGCTTTGCTTCAAATTTCAAATTTATTAAAACTAAAGTTGCTTATACAATAACTAAGGATCAAAACTGTTTCTTGACAATCGTGTTTTTATAATACACAACGATTGTCGTTTCATATCGATTAAATGACATTGAAAGAGGAACTTTTCATCGTTGTAGACCACACTTGAAAAAAGTTAAGAAAAACGATTTTCTAATGAAATCGCCCACCGTCTAACGATAAATCTAAAAAAATCACTCACTAACCCATCCCCTGGAAAATGACTGGCAATAGCGCTACAAAGCTACGTATACAGGGTGTCCCACGATGTCCACTAAAGCTTCAGGTAGCCGTGTTCTCTTATGCTTTTTGAACAAATAACCTAAGAACAAAATTTGTCCCCGAGGCTTCCTTTTCTCAAGCGGACCATTTAAAGGTAATAATTATCTTTAAAATCGTATAGGTATTCAGTTAATAGCCTCAAATATTTTTAATGAAATAATTAATTTATCAATCAATAAGTCGATTACAACCTAAAATCGCCATCAAATCATGATTTCAAGCCTGAATCAATTTGTCGAAAGAACCAACTGGAAACAATACAATAAGCGAAATCTGACAATCATGTTCATGATGATGAAAACTATTTTCAACTTGTGTTTTTGTAGTTATTACTATAAAGTGACAGTTATTGACTTTGAATTTTAAGCAGTTGTTGTAGTTTATTAATCAATAAAATAGTAATTTCAATGAGGTTTATTAACATATGTACGTTCGCTATTTACTTATAAATAGCTTCCAAAATTGTTATACGCAGTAATCCCTTAATATTCGCGAGTTGTAGCTATTCGCGAACCCACAAATGGGGAAAAATTTAACATTCGCGAGGACGCAACCCAGGTGTTCGCGAATTTTTTTATTAATTAATAGTGCAACGAATTGATTTATTTATTAAAATATTAATACAGATCATAACAACATGAACATTGAAATCGAACGTTGAAATTTTAAAACTTCAACAACTTGATAAGAAAGTAATGAAACCGACAGTTCACTGGAGAAGAGTGAGGTCAAATATTAAACAATCGAATCAGCAAATATTTTCAACTAACAAACAAACTAGTATGTCTGTACATGTCATCGATTAACAAATAAACTTCATCTGTACTATATGTATAAGTATAATGCAATTAACATCTATTCATGTACACATATTAATGCTTAATAAACGTATATTTTTTCGTTCCAATAAATTACTTTATCCACTATAATTAAACCTCCCCATAGAGTCTAAACCTCTTTTTTTTACACAGGAAGACATTCTCGACATTCGCGAGGGTTCTCTAGAACGTAACCCCCGCGAATGTTAAGGGATTACTGTATATTAGTAACCGTCGATTGATGTAACGGATTAATAGTCTACTGCGTTTATTTCATTCCGTTAAAGTAATTGCAACAGTGTTGCCGAGTTTATTTTTCTTTTTGACTCGCGAATGAAAATTAAGCTTCAGAGACAAATTTTGTTCTTATTAGGTTATTCGTTCAGAAAGCGTAGGAGAACACCCTGTATAAATGTATTATGAACGGCCGATCAATTCTCAGAATCTTAATTTGCGACCGTAATTTTGTTCTTGTGGATCACACCGTACCGGCAAAATAAAGTAGTTTAAATCTGTTTATGAAAATTGTTTTGTTTGACCTTGTTCTATTAAATTGTCTACAAATTTGTTACGCAATATAAAATTTGTCGTGTAATATAGTCCCTTTTACTTTAAATTTTCGTCTTTCCAATTAAAATTTGTTACCATCACCTTAGGAAATTAATTTCGTTAATATCCGCCTAATCTTTGTTTACACCAATCAGAAAACGATGGAAAGACCAACATGACAAGTATGTCAAGTTTAAAATGTATCGTTTTCTGATTGGCGTAAACAAAAATAGGCGAATATCAACGAAATACATTTCCTAAGGAGGTGATAATTGATTTTGATTCGAAACGCAAAAATTTAACGTAAAGGATACTATATTTATAATGCTTAAGGTGCCCAAACCCCCGACCGGTTTCGTCAAATAATCTATAGACATTTATGAAGAATTTATCGAAACAACCTTATTTTATCGGTAACCTTAAACGCGTCAAAAAAATCGATTTTCGAAATTTCGCAACTATCTATCTCATTTATAATAACATCAGACATACCCCGCAAATGCAATGAAAAATGAGACGACACACTGTATACAATAACAAACTTTTGTTCTGTTAGGGAAACGGGCTCTTGTTTGCTACGTCGTCCGAAATACCGTGTTGGGAAAACTTATTTAACAAAAGTTTACCGATAAATCGTAGGACAAAATTAGGTACAGGAAATTATTCCTAAAGTGGAAAGTACTCAATTAAAAAAAATAAACGGTGCCCCCTTTGATTTAGTTTTAAATTTAAAAAGCATAGTTGTTTGTGTAGGTAATCACCGAATCTGCATAACGATATTAATCTCATGTTTTTTCATCTTCATTTTTCAGGTAAGTCTATTTTAATTCGAGCGCCATGACGTCATACTTATAGACAAAACGTAAGTCGATATAGTTTTTTTTTAAATTAAATTTCAAAACGGCGCGGCTCGCAATAAGTTTTTAGTTGCATACGATCCGTTTCCTATACGACGAACGGGTAATTTAATAAATATAAAACAAAACACAATTGAATGTCTAATAGGCTGCGATCACAAAGAACCAACTTGGGGCTAAATAAGCAGGTTCGTCTCCATCCATGACCGCAAAACGGCACAGGATATCGTTGTCAGCAAAAAATCAAAACAAGCTCATAACAAAAAGCCAAACCAATGGTTTGTTGTAATTTGCTCGTGTTCAATCAATATAGCATTACGAGAAAAGAAATGCATTTGTATCGTAACGCGTGCTTAATGCGGTCGAATCGAAAACCACTAACTGCGAGTCCATTGTTATTCTTCTAAATAACCATTCTCGATCATCTCATTATTACACCTACAAGGTTCCAATGATCGACTGTTATCACTTATAGTTCTGTGTGCATAACCAGTTTACGTGTTAGTTTTTGATTATTGATTACTTTTACGTGAAATCGATTAGCATTCTTCTGACGAACGTGTTTGTTTTTTGTACAAGTAAGGATGTATTGTTAAAATTAGCGAGGTTCGGAAACGCGCGTTTTAACGCACTACGGGTTTTCTGAATTGTCCTCGTACAACTCGCGCAATCCCTTAAATCTAATAAAATTTTAAACGTGTCGTGGGTGGCCTGAAATTACCGCGAACGCCGCCGCGTCGTCATTGCGGTTTCTTTAACACTAATGACACTTTATTGTCGCATCCGGCACCTGAGTGATGTATCCATCATATCGTTCTTTGCTTTCAATAAGTATAGGTTTCCAACTACTCTAACTCTAATGCGCTTAGAATAATCGTGAGAATCGCTGATAAACGTGAAAACTTTGGGGCTCCTTCGACTTTACCTGGAGTTCGATTAAATTATACCGCCGCGCGCGATCGTGGGCTTGATGGATATAATACAACTGCGGAAATTGGCATATTGATTACGTAAATTAACTTGGAGTCGTCCTTTTTTTTCTTGCTAGTTGCGTGTAAAAAATGTCATTTTTTCGTGGGCACAATAATTGTACCGTTTCGTGATGATAAATTGAACGGTCTGAAGTTTTAATAAAAGTCGCGGTTTAGCGTTTTCTTTTCATTTATCTACTTTTAAAACTAGTTCTAATAAATCTTGGGGTTTTCTACTCTTGTATAAGTATATACAGTTGTATGCAAAAGTTTCCGGCCAAACAAAATTTTGTGATTAAGTGATGTATGAAGGATGCAACGAGGAAACAAAAATATATCATCGTGAAGTACCTTTACTATACAATCAAATGATTAATAAATATTTATAACAAAAATAACAATTTTGCCTTTTCATAAGTGTCCGGCCAAATATAAATTCTCCACTAAACATGAAAAAAAAACACGATAACTTGAGAACAAATTCCAAAAATGGTAACAAATGTAATATTTTCATCAGTACTCAGTAGCCATACCCTTCGAAGCTATCACGGCGGCACATCGGTGAGGCATTGACTCAATGAGTTTGACGATTCGATCTTGTGAGATATTTTTCCACTCTTCCTGAACTTTCTCCCACAAAACAGTTTTATTACTATGATTTTCAACTCCTATTCTTAGTTTGAGTTCTTGCCACAAATGTTCTATTGGATTCAAGTCTGGGGATTGACTCGGCCACTCCAAAACACGAACATTTTTCTTCCTGAAAAATTCTTGGAGTAGCTTCGATCGATGTTTTGGATCATTATCTTGCTGAAAAATCCAATTTCGTGGCAAATTTCGACGAGCATAAGGTAGCATTTGTACTGATAGAATGTCTCTATACATATCAGCGTTCATGTTGCCTTCAATTTTGTGAAGTGGACCGACGCCTTTCCATGAAAATGCACCCCAAAGCATAATACCACCTCCACCATGTTTTACTGTTGGTATTTGATACCTAGAAGAATTTCTAGTACCTTTAGGTCGACGAACATATCTTCTCCCATCATTTCCAAACAAATTAATTTTAGTTTCGTCTGAAAATAGCACTTTTTTTCCATTCTTCAGTAGTCCAGTACTGGTGTGCTTTTGCAAATTCCAATCTGGCCTTCTTATTTTTTTTACTAATTAGTGGTTTTTTAGTTCCAACGCGTCCAAAAGTCCCACTTTATTTAATCTACGTGAAACAGTACTTTGACTAATGTCAGCTAAATTTTCCTCGCGTAATTCACGTGCGATTATCGCAGCATTCTTTTTTACGTCTACGACAGCCTTTCTTTTAATAATTTTATCGACACGATTCGTTGTTTTTCTGGGCCTTCCAGGACAAGGTTTATCTTTTAGATCACCTGTAGTCTTCCACTTATTTATAATATCGTTAACAGTGGATTTTCCTAATGACAAAAGATTGGCCATTACACGTGAAACGTTCCCTTCATTGTGTAACTTAATTACTACTTCGCGTATGTCTAAAGACGTGCGTTTAGGCATCTTAACCGATTAATACTAAAGGTAGAATATGAAAGAAATATAGTTCTCGATGTTTACATACCTTTGTAACCGATAACATAAACGAAACAGAGCGAATTGTAGCTTCTTGGAATTTGGTCGGACACTTATGAAAAGGTGAAAATTGTTATTTTTGTTGTAAATATTTATTAACTGTTACTTGAAAATATTTAGTTACACATTTTGGTTCTATAATAATGATATTTTGTGATGATATATTTGTGTTTCCACTTCGCATCCTTTATACATTACTTAATCGCAAAATTTTGTTTGGCCGGAAACTTTTGCATACAACTGTATAGCACTGTATCGAGCGCGCATTTCTGTTTGTGTTTGTCCAGATAAAGACGATTGAACATCTCCATGCCCACTTAATCAATATGCTGGGCACCTACGAAGTAGAGCAATTCCGTTGTCAGAAATTAACCGATAATTTGTTAATATTCGTGTTTTTTCGTTCCAAATACTTGAAACGGCCAGCTGTTGGGTATTTGAAGGGTGATTAATTGAGCTCGACAAACGATTAATGGTTTATCAAATTAGGCGCAAGTGGGAGGGGTGAAAGGCAAGGTTTTAGACTCCTGCATTGGACGAAGGTTGAAATTAATTCTTTTAACATTTATTCTGAATTTTCGAAGTAACGGTATATCTACTATTTCGGCAAATGTCTGTTCTAAACATTTCGCTCTTAATCGAACGAAATATTTGGAGAGCAACGAATTGCACGTAAGTCACAACGCAAATCCGTGGCTATCGTGAAGAAGTGCAGGCCTATTTTGGCTGTTTAAAAATTAAATTTTAATACCTAAATATTAAAAAATTAGTTGGACGTTGTTCGTTTCAACGTGAGACTTCTCGTCGCGTTAAAAAATTAGAAAAACTAGAAATCGCGATGATCGTAGAGACCGGTTTTTCAATCGCGAGTTAACTCTGACCAACCGATCAGTTGCTACAGAAATGATTATTAGAAACAATCGTTTCTATGACGATTAACCGATCAGTGTCACGGAGAATTGGACAAAGAGTTGACTCGTCATTGAAAAACCGGCGACTTTTCTATTCGTATAACGGCCCTTGCCCTTGTTTTTCCGTTTCGTTTTTCTCTTGCTGTTCAGTCGTGGAACTTCTTCGTTTTTCATTCTATTTCCGATACGAAACCGGTTTTGGTTTAGAACGGACAGTGGCGTTTTTTTGCTCGATTTTTACCTAATTTTCCGAAAAGTTGCTTAATTAAATCGAGCGGCGACTAATCTATAGGTACGTAATATTAAATGTACTACCTATGTATATTTAACGTATAATCTTCATTTCGACGAGATGGAGCGTTCGATAAAACAAGCATCAGCGATTATGCCGTGCCTAAAGTCAATTCAATTTAAGTTTTCCGTATTTTTATTTTATTGAATGTCATTTTAATATAAATCTCCAACTGTTTAGAATAAAAAAGTTCCGTTCCTCGATGTATTTTATTGTACCAACAATCGCGTATTACCTCATATTTTTTTTACCTGAAAAACCGAAATGCGAAGGAGTAATAAAAACGTATACTTTAATGTAGTCATTTAAAATAAGCATGTCAAATATAAATTTTATTAAGTTTAAATAATGAGGAAATGTGAACATTTGCGTGTTACATGCTAGTATAGAGCAAAGAAACAAAATATTGCCGATTTATTATTATATTAAGAAAGGTTTCTGGCGAGGCTCGATTAAAAATAAATTCCTTTCCACGCTCCAACGTCATATTTGGATTATTCTCGCTAGATTTATTTATTAAAAGTGGCCGATAATGAATTTTTATATAGGTATTGGATGCTTACTGGCTCGTCGAGTTAACTCGTTGTTAATAGGACATTTGAATTGCTAATATTTCAGACAATTCTCGAACTGCTTTCAGCGACGCGACGATATAAATACCTCTAACTCTCGGTAGAAATAAATTACGATTTTTATTTGTAAAGTTAATTTACTAAAGAATAACGTGATTACCTTAAAGAGCGTTGGATATCTAAACTATAATTAAATTCCGTAAGAAAATAAACAAAACTCATTTAAACTATGGATCGGTATATCATAAAGCCGGCATACATTAACATAATTTCCCAATTTCTTTTACCCGAATGGGGCGCCATCTATAATATTTCTATTAAAATTTTCTACGGCAGACGTTTAATGAATTTTGACTCTTAAGCTCGTATGATTAATGTTAATTATATTCCATAATATTAAAATAAATAAGTTGACGATTTTCGTATTTACCGGGGATGTTCGGCGAACTCGTCATTTAATTCGTTCGGTTTTGATAAGAGGACGGGACTAAATTAACCCTTATCGTCGAAGGAAATTAATGGAATTATTGGTCGCTCTACAAAACTTGTTATAGAACGTTTTGACACGCGATTACAGATGTTAGAACTTAATACAGTTTTATTATACGCAATTATTACCCTCAATTTAACATGGATTGGTATTTTATGGTGCATAAATTGTGTCATATCTAATGATAAACACTAAATAAATAAAAAATGAAAAGCGGATCGATGCGTAAATATTAGGTAGGCACAAACGGAATGGTACGTGTGTACGTCTAATAAACGATCATTTACGATCTGATATGGATTATGAAATTAGTTACGATATTTTTAAATTTCATTAGCGTCGTTTGGTTTTATTTAACTCGTCGATGTTTGCAATAAATTAAAAGGCGTTATATTATTTTATATTTAGGCGTTATTATAATAAATAATTAAAACGAGACAGGTATAGCATGGAGTGTAGTATATCCATAAAAACGATTTGAATTCTTATGTAGATTTGTTAAAAAGAATAGGTACCAATTGTAAGTTAAGGGCGCGGGCGTTCATCTCTGTCGAATTTTAAGATTCCCAAATTGTAAGAAAATGATTTCACTTAGGTACGAAATTTGAAAACAGATGCATATTTTGACGTAGGTACGTTTAAATCTCCATATTTTTCTCAAAAGGTCTTTATTTGTGTACAGCGTTTGGGATTATCGTCAATGGTAAAACTGAATAATTATCAATTAATTAAAACTAATACACTTTAGGGCCGGTTTTTTAATCGCTGGTTATTTCTAACCATCAGTTGATGGTTACCACCACCACCGAAACAATTGTTTCAACAATCATTTCTATGGCGATCGACTGATGGCCAGAATTAACTGTCAATTAAAAAACCGACCCTTATAGGTAGTATCTATAGTCAATTTCCACCACGAGATCGTGCATTTTGGGTAGGCAGCGATATTTTTGTTGGGGTTTTCTGAGTTTTCGGGACTGGGAGGTGTTGTCGTTCGACCGTCACCTTGAAAATAAGAACGCAATTCTATCTTTTTTATTTATCTCCGTAAACGTGAGTCTGGCAAAAATTTTATAGAAGGCATTTCTGTAGATAATACAATTCTCTACAATTTTTATTAATAATTTCGGTGTAACATTAATAATAATTAAAAAAAAAAACTAGGAAGAACTGCTTTTGTTCCTAAACCGGTTTCCAGGGGCTTTATTGATCCACTTCGCAATTGGTGTACATTCAAAAGCGCTTTCTCATCAACGCTGTAAAATCAGTAAAATTAAATCGAATAAAAAAAATAAATAGGTTCAATTGTAGATAACTGTTATCTACAAAAGTGCTTTTTACAAAAATTTTCTCAGACTCGCTGTTGTGGCATTTATAGTCACTCCTTTTTAATATGGTTATGTTAAGGGCAGGGTACCCATGATTTCAGCGTATTTTACGCTCATCCTTAAACTAATTTTTGAGACATTTTGGATCATTAAAACCAAAATGTTTTTATGATTAGTTGTTTATCACTATTTTGTTTATGTATACTCGCAATTTGAGTACATGATTTTTATTCGTTAATTTGTTATTATAAATTATAATTTTGTTAGTTATGGTGGAATTTTATAAAAACTAAATAAGTTAAAGTGAAGTGGATTTTTTTGTTTTATAGAGAATAATGTACTCGAGGACATATAAAAGATTCATAACGAATGAATTATTTTAAACTAATAAAAAATTAAATTAATATTTTAAAATCAATTTTTTTTATGTAAACAATAATAAAATTTTGTGAGAACTTGTTAAGTCCTCGAGTACAAAAAAATCCACTTCACTTTAACTTATTTAGTTTTTATAAAATTCCACCACAACTAACAAAATTATAATTTATAATAACAAATTAACGAATAAAAATCATGTACTCAAATTGCGAGTATACATAAACAAAATAGTGATAAACAACTAATCATAAAAACATTTTGGTTTTAATGATCCAAAATGTCTCAAAAATTAGTTTAAGGATGAGCGTAAAATACGCTGAAATCATGGGTACCCTGCCCTTAAGAAACATCAACTTACGCAGCTAAGATTTGTACCATATTTATAAATGACTCCCAATGTAACCTATAAGTGTAAACCTTTAAAACTACAAAAACAATAAAAAGCTGCGTAATCCTGAATTTTCAAAATGTGCCCTTGTTGTAGGTAAGATTTCTTTTTTCGATTTTTCCAATTTTTCAGGTTAGCTTTAAAAGTTACTCCCTCATTTATTTATCATTTGCTAATTCGATAAAATCATTTTATAATGATTTTTCACCTTTATATTTATTGTTAGAAAACGCAAGTGACGGACACGAATTTAAAAATCTTTAAAATCTCCATGATTGTCTTCTAAATTTTTTTTACATAACCATGGAAACGCATTAATGTAACAAAAATAAACAACAACTTGATATCGTAACAATTGAAAATAGTCAGCCGAAAAATTTCATTATAAAGACGATTTATTCTGAAAATTCATAAGTAGGTACTTAATGAAGTGAAATTCCCATAATGCGTTACTTTTAATTAATTAATCGCCACAAATGAAATTCAAGTGAAAGAGTTTTGCATCGGATGGTTGGTATAGATCGTTTGATTTTCAATAATTAATAGTGTACTTGTAAAAAATACTTTAATGATATTAATTAAATCGTTTTTTCAACGCACCCTGTAATAAATCTAATTTTTTATTTACCGAACTTTGTTTTTGCGACAATCAGAATATTTTTTTTATATGTACGGCAATAACATTTAATCCATCACAGTAGAGATATTTTGACTTTTCGCTAAATGATCAACCAAAAAAACAGTCTCAAAAATAAACGTGCGGAGCCCATCAATAAAACATTTCAATCGAAAGCGTTCGAAATTCGTTTTGTATTTATCGTAGGTGTAGTACCTGTATTATTTAAAAGCTGTGCATAATCGAAAATCGACGTAAGAACACCATGTGGTTATTATCGTAGCGTTGAGATTGTACATTATTATGCACATTTTGTCGGACAAAACCGTGCCCGAGTCGTGTCCTTATCAATCTTTCGCGACTGACGAGTAGGTATTTGAGCTCTCATCACAAAGACATTGACGTAAATTAATCAGTTTGTGCATGTGATTCGGTCGATTCTTAAATTTCGGTGTTCGGTAGTGTTTGGTTTTTAAGAAAAATAGTGGGCATTTTCTGATAGTTCGACAAATAGTGGCATTTTAATAGAACTATCGATAAACATTTGCGTCGAGACTCGTTATTTTCGAAACAATAGTAAGTCGCATGCATTTTACTTTTTTAACATTTCTAAATATTTTACTCTACGTTTAATTACGGGAAATAGGTAGATACAATTTAGTAATTATTGTTGAATTTTGGGTGTGTTACAAATACTTATTTATAGGTAATCAATCTATTTGTAATACTTACAAACACACGAATATTATGCATTCGTTTTGATTTATATCAATTTTGATACATTAAAAAAGACACGAATAAATGACGTAAAAGCTGTTACGGTCGCGCGATAGGTACAGTCGCCGGCTTATCACCATATGTTAAGTGGATAAACGTTCTGTATTTATTTAAATTAAACCATAAATGTGAGATAACTGTTCTAAGTCGAATTCGTCATACTTTTACGGTCTTTCCAATTTAAGTAGGTTCTAGAATCTTTATTCGTAATATAAAGGTAGATAATATTCGTATTCTTTAAGATCATTTTATGTAGTTTCTTAAAATTCGTTGTCTTAATTTCTAAAATCTATCGAACAAAAGATTTTGACGAAAACGTAGACGAAGTTTTTGAAAATTCTAATTTTTAATTTACACTATTTATTTATTTTTCATTGATTTAATTTGGCGATATTGTAATACGTATATTAAGGTTCAGGACTAGTTTTTTGGTTAGTGATATTTTTTAAAAACCGAGTCAGAACTTTAATTTATCTTTTATATTTATGGAAAATTAGATCTTTTTTTTAATCTAAAATACAAACATATGCTAAAATTCGCTTTCTCACAATTTTTCAAATGACTTCATTATTTATATGCGAATCTACGGGGTTCGTTAAGTTACACGTCGATGTTAAAAATTCAAATAAATTAATAACTCAAAATCAATTTGTCTTTCTAATGATTTGCAGGTCAATTGTCAAATCGGTTATCCGTTAATTTTTTGGAATTACAACATTAGCTACAATCGGTATACTTCTAAAACAAGGCATTTTTATTGTGATATTTAACAGATCATGGAATGTATTTTATCGATATGTAAGGTACAAGAACGGTATTTAAAAAAAAATGAAGCCTACAATTCGATTATTTAGAAACGTTTCTGAAATAATTTTTAAAAATTATTACAACTGGGTGTTTTAGTTGTATGTTGGTGAGATAGTTTTAACAAATTCATCTATAAAAATTATGTGTGATCTGAGTAATGACAATTAATACTGACAGATAATTATTTGATCTATCTATTATCTAAAATGTTTTGATTTATCTCTGTAATACATTTTTATAAAATCAATATAATAATGGGCTCAATGTACAGCCATTTACCAAACATGTCGCCAAATTTACCATTAGGTTTTATAACTTATCAATAACTAGTTAAGCTTAAGTTTATCTATGTAACGATTTCATTTACCTGCTTTTAATATTTTAAAAGCGTTTCGCAATTACCCATTGCACTGTTAAACAATTATTTTATTTTATTAATATTTTCGTGGATTTTGTAATGGTTTTTTAAATAAAAGTTTAAAATATTCTGCACAATTTTTAAAAATAAAATTTCAGAAATTCACGCTACCTACCGAATTCGAAATTATTTGGAAATTGGAAAGAATTTATGAAAAAATTAAAATAATAGAACGTAGGAACAAAGAAATAAAGTGAATTGTTAAAACAAAAATTAATAAAAGCAACATTCCATACAATGAAAAAACTTTCATTTTGTATTAATAAAATTTTATATGGACAAAATAAATTAAAAAAAAAGTTTTAATTAACAAAATTAACTTGAAATTGATAAAACTTTTATACCCTCTGCGTTTTTCTTGAAATTTCGATAGTAAGTTATAATAGTCGATCAGAACTTTGAACAATATATTGTAGTTTAGTTTTGCAACTAACAATAATTATGTTTATCTAGCAATATAATGCAAGGAAATTCTTACATTCTAAACTCCAATATAATTAATAATTATCAGAAACTTTATTTTGTTGGGCACCTAATAGTTTGGAGGAACTCCAGTTTTGAGGGGACCATCGTATTAGGTTTTTTTTCGTTGTCTAATTTGAAATTAATTATATATACAACATGCAAGCGAAATAAAAATAATGCTTTACTAACCGGTAAATGATTAATTACCAACAATATTGCGTCATTGAATTATAAATTATCAATATCTCGATAACGAAAATTTCATTTAATTGCAAAACATTACGATTTAACACCGTTAATGGCAGTTAATGTTTATTTAACGTACTTACCTAAACTTAAAAGCTTTTTAGATTGATAGATTAACGTTTAATTACGTTGCGGTTAATTATTCGGCAATAAAAATCTAACTACAAGCAACTATGTTTAATAAATTTTAAACGTAGCATAAAAATTAAAATTAATATTGTTTAATGTAGGTATTTTTTCTTATTTTATTTAGAATATCAATTAATAATTGCAAAAACAGAAAGTCTCACTTTTTCATATATGTAGGTATATAAAGTGTTCCACAAAAAAAATTAATGAGATGCTTATTCACGAATAACTCGGGTTACGAAAGTCGAATAACAAATTAAATTAAATTTAGAATTTAATTACGTAACAGGTATATTTTTCAAAATTATTTCTTTTAATTTAATTTTTCATTGTAAATCTTTCGTACAGTAACATACTTACATTTTAGAGTTAAATAGCTGTTATTAAAAAACTTCTCACGATCAGCTCAACATACAAGTGAAATAATTTTCACAATTTTTTAAACTTTCTAATTTTGTAATAAATTATTTCGCGGACCCCTAACTACGGGGAAAATATCTTATAATATAAGTATATGAGGTAGTTGCTTTAAAAACCCTTACTGTTATCTATTTGAAACAATTGTCCCCTTGAGAACAATAAGATTGATTAACGAACAATGTTTTGTACGTTATTTTAAATTATAATTACAGTACAGTTTCGGTGACGTGAACTAATTTGTGCAAGTGGCGTTGATGTTTTCTTAGATGCTATAATAACTGTAACAATACTTACCATGGAAGCTTCAAAATGTTACATTCGCAAGTTTAAACAATTAATAACTTATTGAACTTGATTGGAAATGAATACAATAGTTGAGTTTGTTTATTTTTTCGGCACACTTGCAGTTTAATTATATGTCTATTGCATCCTTTTTTAATATGCACAAATAAAATAGCTCTATCTCACTTTAAGAAGAACATATTAAATTTCTGTTCATGTTTTAGAATATAAAAAGTTTTGCGTTCACGCTTTGTAGAATATCAAATCGGTCGTTTGCATTTTTGAACGTTCACACTATGCCGAGGGTTGTTTACTTATAGAGACTGCACTGTACTTATTGTACGTGATATATTATCGCAGTTATATTGAAGTAGATATTAAAGTTTTTTTGTGGCGATTTGTCACTGTTCCAAGTTAAATTTTTACACGGCCACATAAGTTTTTATTTTCCACATTTTTTTAAAATACCTACTCTTCATGTAATCTATACTTTATTATCGTTTATAGCGCGATCTGATTGTTCAGAATTAAATCGACTACTAAACGAAGAAATGATTCTAGATTTTTCTGAAAATTTTTTGAGTCTAGATAATAGTTTCGTGAATTTCAACCAATGGCATCAATTTGTACATGATAACATTGAAGTAACTTGCTTTTCGACTTTTTCTTTTTAGAATTGTTTCGTTATCTTATACAAAAGGGAAATGGAATTGAAGGAATTGAAAAACATTCTTGCAAATATTTGTCACTTCTTATCGAGTTGGGTTTTGTGCTAGGGGTTGGCTGTACAGTTGAGTCTAATTTTGTCATCGCGTTTTTTTCCGTTTTCTTTTTGTCGGCGCACTTTTGGTGGCGCTCTTTAGTTCTAGAATTGAGTAAACACTGTGCCTTTCCCATTTATTACTACGAAGGTACCAACAAATTATGAATTTAACCAAGGCTTTTGTATAGCTGCATGATATTAATAAAATTAAATGTTTACTTAAAAATTCGATGAAATCTCACAAAAAAACACATCCTGTGTTCATCTCGTCGCCGATAAATAATCAAGTTGCCGATTTTAAATAAGAAACTGGAATAAAAAATGCACACTTAGTTCGTCCACGACTAATTCGTTTGTTCTCTACAAAACGCTGTATTGGTGTGAAATGAAGCTGAGAAATACGTGCTAGCCACATCCGCTTTTTACGGTCGGATCGCTCGCCCGTCCAAGATGAATTTCGAAAAAAAAAAGAATTAAAGCAACGCATCAGGTCGTCTGGATCATGAATTCGAACACGAGCTATCGCGCGCTCGAACCCGTGAAATCCGAACGTACGAATTCGCCAAAACAGATTAGGTTTTTGCCGAACCAAAATCGTTTGGCGTCAATCGGTGCAAACTTACTCATCACGTAGTATACACGGGCTAGTAAATTATTAATGTCGCCCCGTTCGAGTCGGCAAAGGGTCACACCTTATCGCAGTTACGTTATCTACGGGCCATCCAAATTTTATTCCGTTACACGTCATCACTCACGCCTCGTATTTCTACAGTACCTATGTATTAATAGATTCTAGTTTTTCTTTGTCATATAATACGTGTGGATACAAAATGACGTGCATCGGAATAAAAATTAGATAACTTATAGTTATGTAGCCTAACGTTACGAACGTGGTGTCAAAATTAATGGAGCCAACTGTACTTATGTTTGCCCTAACGCATTATAATTGAATAGTAACGCGTCTTCATTGAGTAATTGTTGTGTGTGTATGTGTGATATCTGGAAATGCCATGTCATCTCGTAACAGTGATAAAATAATAACTTTTACATAATGATGGGTAACTATCAAGGTCGATTTGCGTATGATTCAAAAAGTAAAATTTCATAGTAAATATTGACCTAAATGTGTAACATAATTTATAAATGAAACATTATAATCGTATAAATGTAGATAAATCGTCCATTTTGTTGGGCTATTATTGCATTATCAACAAGTTAAATCACAACATTAGTTGGATATCAACGTGATTGGTTCGTGGATACGATTATTAAATCATTAGCAATAAAAATTGATGTAATGTAGGTATATTACTATTATGTGATTACTTTGACGGTAGATTTTATTCTTTGCGAGGGTTGCACAAAATGTTCTCTTAAGAGTGTCGGCGATTTTCGAGTCCTTATTTAATTCGTTGGCCGAAACGAAAAACGAGAGTTGAAATTTAGAAAAGCGCATACGTCGATGATATCGAAATTTTGGACGTCGTTTGGACCACGTTTTTCCGCGAAATAGGAAAGCCCCCAAAGAACGTGGTGCCTATAGCGGATAATGCCAACGTCAACTAATTTCCCGAACCGACTCTCTAATATAATTATTTCGAATAAAAAACATTAAAATAAAATACCCAGACAACATATTTAATATCTAAACAAATTGTTGCGCGACCTTCGATCTTATCACTCACTAATAACACTTTATTGTTGCATCTGTACAATTTTAATCGTCGAAAATTTAAAAAGGTTGTGTAACGACCGACGAAGCCCTAACTTCGACCTATTCAGCTCGTAACTTTGTACAGCCCTTCTCGAATAATTTAGTAGCAAAATGAGCGTTTGTCGTGTCGGTTTCCCAGATAAAATCTCAACTAAACAGATCACATCTACTCCTAACCTAATAACAAATAAATGACCATGTTATTGCGACATATATAATAAGTTTTCTATTAGAATCATTACATCCCGTGCTATTATTATTTGTACAAAGAAAACAACAAAATGAAGTTGAAATCGAGTCCCCTCTCGAACCTAAAATAAATACCTAATTCCGTATTATTTTTTTTTGTTAGTAGTTATTACCGGGTAACAGTACAAATAATTTAATGTCCGCCCCCGAAATAATTTCCGCGGAAGATTTAAATTAATTTTGATTATATTTTAATTGTCAAGGTTAATGTTGTCGTTGACTGTTCCTTTGTTGCTCTCCTAATTACACATTTAAATTTCTAGTTAGAATAATTGTTTACGTTCTGCACGTGAGAAAAATTAAATTGTTCGAATGTAATTTGCCTTTTATGTTCTTAATAACCATTTCGTTTTTGTCATTTAAAAATAATTGTTGGAAAGAAATTATTTACTTCTCAGATTAAGGGACCTAAATTGAGTTTCTTGGTAAGTTTCCAAAATAAAACAGCAATTACGATCCGTCGACCATAAAATTAAGTAATTCTATGCATTCCCGGCGGTTTTGCTTTGCAGAGTCGCTTAATTTAATTTTTATCTGTCGCTCGCCGTCTTAACAGTTTTCTTAGAACAAAGATTCGCGCCAATTAGGGGGTTAAAATAATTAATAAGCGACGAATTCCGTTGTCTGATTTTTAATTACAAGGTGGTTTAAGTTGACGGCACGAGCATCGATTTTATCTCGCCAAAAATCGAATTCTGTTTGGAACGGAAAGCTAAAATTTCTCGTTGCGCGTTTTCTTCTGCATCACCTGGCATCGGTCACTATTTTACATAAAAGTACTTATTACGGATAATTTGTTCCTAAAAGTACATATTTTATGATTTATGTCATTTTCTCCTAAACGTGATTATTTAGTAAGTTGAAAGATTAACCAAGTTGAAATATGTCTACGTCGATAACGTCGAATTGTTTGCATCTAGTAGGTAACCTGTTACGACGCCAATCCGCACGGGGTTCTAGTTAAATAATTTACCGAGTTTCACAAATTTAGTTTGCTGTTAACAACTAAAAAAAATATCCCAACATTTATTTCTGAACGTACCTACATAATATACAGTGTGGCTTACGAATAATGCGAAAAACTTAAAGGGGCTATTCCTTGTCGAAAATTAAGGGGAGCCTTTTATATAAGGTTTTTCCTAAAATGTTTCTTTGTAGTTCCGCAAAAGGAGAAACTCTTGAACTAATGAATGACAAATATTATAATGTAGACGAATGTTTAGTTGAATAAAGTTATAACAGTTGTTGACAATGCTATTTAACAAACAAAATATCATTAAATATTTATATGTTCCAAATTTCACTTATTTTATATTTTACTAAAAAATTATAGGTTTTGCGGGAAAAATGAAAGAGCCAAAAAAGGTTCTAAATAAAGCGAGCTTTCAAAAGAGATTTTTTAAATTGCAAAGTTTTAACTTTTCAAAAACGTCTTTGAAAAAATCAATAGGCGTTGCATTTTTTACCTCCATGTGAAACGAATGCATTGAAAAGGTAAAATGTCTCAAAATAAGAGAGATTAAAAAAATCAAAAAACATTTAAAAAAATTGAAATCCTGAAATAAATTTTGTTTTAATATAAACTTACGTAAAATGCAGACTAACACTGCTGTCGCTGCGACCGCCACTTGTCGTCTGTAACAGACTATAATAAAAAAATTAGAAACTTCTAAATTTTTCTTTCTATTTCCTACCTTTTTCACGTCATCGTTTTCCCTGTATCGTCAATTTTCAGCGTACATACTTCCATTGACTGCGAACTTGTATTATTACATACTTATACATAAAGTAAAATTTCGTTCGCGAAATTGGACCGTCAAATGTTTGAGGGGAGCCCTAATCAAGACCCTAACCGAGTCCCTATCCAAGAACCTAATCAAGCTCGATTTTCAGAGAATTTGTATTAGAGCTTAAAGGTCCATGTATTTACACTTTATAAATACATGGAGAGTTAGTCGACAAAGAAAGATCCTACCTTTCCTCGTTGTATTAACCCTATTTGTTTGTAATCCTTTTAGAGAACACAACACTCGCGCACTCACACGCAAAAAGGCCTTATAAACCGAACGAGCACTTCTCACACACACGTACAATACGACGCCGTAATTTAAAATTCGAACTACTGAAACAAGTACTAACGCTCTGTACCACTAACGCGAGAGATCTGAAACGGCTTTGCCAGAATTCTATATATAAATGCATTTAAGTTTATACGTGGATACTAGGAAATCCCGTTTTTATTTTAAAAACATTTGGTACTTTGTTCGCACTCCGATATGCTATGAAAGTAGGTGGCGCACATGTTTTACTAGTTGCTTTGTATTTTATGAGCCGTTTAAAAATGCGATTAAACTTTTATCTTTTTATGGTTTGTAATAGGGAAATTTTCAATATTAAAAGTTAGACGAATAGTTTTTAAATTAAAAATAAAGTAAATTTATAATTTTACGGTATAAAGGCAGTAGATGGTGATTATTCGAATAATTTTACTGCATAAAAAATACATAATTTTAGAATAAATTTCCTAAACGGTACATATTTTAAAATGTTTTCGGTCACTATTTGCATATTTTTTTATCGCACTCCACTACGACTCCTGCATCCGTTACGGTTTGTTTGTCAAAACAATATTTGGATTTTGAGTTGGATAGGAAATATTTATGGGCATGTTCAGGTGCTACTCTACCGATTACGTATATTCTGTTTATTTATTAACAACAACCACCGAAAACATTTTTCAACAAATTTTCGGAATTTTGTTGTAAGGTATTATACGTCAACGACAAGTTAAATAGCAAAGGAAATTTGTGGGAAGAGGCAGGTATTATTACAAGGAATGAATAATTGCCATCACAATTTAAATGTCTGATGTAGATAATTGCAATTTTCAGTTTTTTAAGTTTGACACCTTTAATTATCTTGATACTCAAGATTGTTTTTCAGAAAAATATATACACAAAACAATAGAAAAAAAAAGAATATGAATCGTAAAACTTTTGACCAACACTGTACACCTATCCAATATAAAACTTTCGATTTCTTTAATAGAAAAATTAAACAGAAAAGTTCTTCTCGTATAACAACAATCAGGTAGTTGTAGGATATTAACGACCTAATAACATTAGCATGACTACGACTTTTTTTCCGTTCGTCATAAAATTGTACCGTGAAAAAATATATTTGTGAAGAAACGGCAAAGAATGGAAACGATTCGACGCGGTCTTCGCTTTTGTTTACAAGGAATTTAATTCCATCAAAGAAATCCCCTTCCAATTCCCTCTAACAAAAGCTAAAAAGTTTTCGGTTGCAATATTTATTAATCAACTCGATAATGGGGAGTTTTATAAAATTATTTAATTAGATCGGCAGGTTGCTGGGAGGGCGAGGGAGGCTTTAAGGGTTTTTTGATACAACGGAAACAGGAGATTTGATTAAAGTTTGCGACGTTAACGAGTTTTTGAAACTCATTAACCTACGTAAACACACACGTACATATTTAATAAACTAGTTATTTTAGTCGAGATGAGTCGCACGGTAGCGCGCTTTTTCCCAACTACGTATATACGACGATGCCTCCGTCGTTCTATCATTAACTAAATGACATTTGCGAAACTCATTAAAACGATTAATATCAACATTTGATGACTTTCTAGCGGATTTAAAAATTTGTTGACTACTTACTTTTTATAATTGCGGAAAAATTACGCACACGAAGGATAATTAAAAGTAAACGTACCATTTTGTGATGTAGCGACACAACAATAATAATAATATATTTTAGAAGAAGTAATTATAGGAAAAACAGGGAGTCACCACATAAAAAACAAAGGAGAGTGAGGGAACAGTCGGTAGAACAATACTAACACGAAAGAAGTGTCAGAATAATCGTTATTAAATATTGTAATTATCCGAACAATAAATCAGTTAAAAACTATTCTACTTCAAATTAAAACAATGTAGAGACACATGATCGACATATAAGTGCCTACATAGACAGCTACATAAATAACTACCTATAAAATTCTTTATGACGGCACTTACTTTGAAATAAATATTTATAATAGTTCTTCTTAATTCATATTATTTTTCTAAATAGATAGACACCCGGTATAACAAGTATTAAATGAAATAATTGTTAGAATAAAGTTTTAGGACCTAAATTTTGAAAATTTCAGAGAACAATTAAATAATTTTATACAAACATGTGTCGAAATTTTATCGGTGAGATATTGTAATTTAAAAAAAATTGTTTACCTCTTACTGCCCCGGATTATCCGATAAAGGAGTTTATTTATACCGTAAAATGGGGGTGACTTTGGCACATTTCAGACATTTAGTCTTGAATAAAAATTTAAAGAATTTTTTAAGATTAAAAAAATGTAGAAATATGGGTCTCAATGCAGCCTTTAAATTTCCCCGAAGATATAGTTTTTTATGTGTCATTGTTTCCAAAGGAAAAGGTAAAAAGGATGGGTGCCAAAGTCAGAACAGGTTTGGGGTGACTTCGACACCCATGGATGTTATTGTACTTTCTGGTCGCTTTTACTGCCCCTATGCCAAATTCGAAACTAGCATTCAACTATCATAGCCCGTTCAAAAGTTATATGGCGTTTTATATACGGGGTGACTTTGGTAGTTACGAAGATTTGTGTTCAAGCTGTTTTTGAAGCTTCTGGGCAATTAATACGCACAATTAAATTTAAGAAGTTGTTTATCAAAAAAATTATATTTAAAGTAGAATTCACACTTGTGCAATTTTGTCGCAGCAATTTTATTGCGCGCTACATTGTGAGGATAGTCCGTAATGAAAAATATCTACGATCCAAATTTCCACTTCCTATCAATCGTTTTCGTTTAATTTAAAATAGTATAAAATGTGTTAATTTTACAAGGGAAAATAACATTAAAAATAACACTGCCAAAGTCACCCCAACTATTACACATGCGCATTACACATTCATTTTTGCTAGAAAATGTTTCAGAATAATGCATATCCATTCACAGTACATTTCTCACCTATAATTTATTCAAACCTATATGATGTTCACGTCATCAACAAAAAGTTACTAGATTGTTTATTTGTAATTCGATTTAAAGTTTGGAAAGTGACATATTCTATAGGTGATTTACTTGCGCACATATTAGATGGTATAAAGAATTATTACAATTTATTAGAGTACAATTGAGTACAATAGAGTACAACAAACTGAACAATTTATTATTTATATATAATTTATTACAATTTATTGTTAAAATATGAGGTACGAGGTGACAGCACTGTGTGAAACGTCATCATCTAGTAACCTTGTATTGATGACATCATATAGGTTTGGATAAGCTATACAACAAAAATCCCCATGTGTATTCTATGCACAGTTTAACTTCTTGATTAGAAGTTTTAAGACAGAAAACATCATGTACAATTAACAAAGTCATTTCAATAGGGCTTGGGGGTAAAAGGGGTAATTATTTGATTTGAATGGGTAATTGAAACGTCCTGATGAATATAACGACATATACGTTATATCATATTAAGTAATTGAACAGCTGTAAAACCTGTTCGTGACTTTTTCTGGAAAATATGCCAAAGTCACCCCATTTTACGGTACTTATTAGGTATTAACGATATAACAAAATAGGTATACTATTTAAATATTAAATAGGTATTTAAATTTATTTAGGTATACTACTAAATACTCATATAGGTAGTTTAATCGATTAAAATTTACAGTAATCGAATAATAAATTTCATTTGTTTAGGAAATAACAAGTACATTTTCAGAAATAAGGGTGCTTTACTCTCGAGTCTATTTCATATTTTTGAATGTTCCTCGAATATGAAAGGTTACGTTCAAATTTTGAAATAAGCATTTCGAGTTTGGAACTATGCTGCGATTTTTACGAAGAATAAAATTTTCTGAGAAATTTCAAATAATAACGTTTTTATTTTCATTTCTGTCCAACTTTATGCCGGTCACTGACGTACCATATATCCAAGATTGTCCACTGCATTTGTTTATACACCATAATTTGTGGACTACACCTATTCGTTTGATTAAAATATCAACGATTTTTGTGAAATTCAATAACCAGCTCTCTCCCACTTATTTATTTTCAGCTAAACAATCGTTGTTACGCCATTATTAAATGATGGAGTTGATAGACGTGTCGTGCGAAACTGCATTTATCGTGAGCCCAACAAATTCGATTATAAATTGAAGCAGACTTGGCAGCCTAGACTTTTCCATTGAACGCTTGTGGAATCGATTTAGTTTTGTTTGTTTGTAATACAATTTAGAAAATCGTATAGGTTACCTCGACAGGCCGCGCACAGTGGTTCAGAATCGCATGATCGCGGAAAACAATATGTAACTCTTTTAATTTTAAGGAATTTTTATTTTTTTTTTATTACCACATATTGAAATATTGTAGGTTTTAGCAATATAAAGAAATAAACGATTACCTATTTATTAGAAGAAAAACCGGCAAAAAGTTACAATGCCCGAATATTCTTACAAAAAATTGTTAAGCTATTACATTTATACATACATTTTAAATAATTTACAAATACCTACAGTAGTCCCCTTGTTAACCGAGATCCCCGTTCAACCGACTCTCCGGAACCAGCGACCCAAATGATTATTACATATACCTATAGCAGGTGTCGACGCGATCACTAACACCCCTCTTTTACCCCTTGTTTTTCAACCTACCGAAATGAAACTCGACAAAGTTGATAAAGACGCAAAATGACATTTTTGACATGATGTGTGATTTTTTTAGATTTTCCGGATTGGCCGGAAAAGGGCACCAATTTTCAATTTTGAAATGGAAACCCCTGTATATTATTGTATTTTCAGAATTGTGGGTGAATTCTGAATAGGTTAGCACAATTTTGGCGAGTTTTTAAAACAATTTAATATTTTGAGAAGAAATTTTAGATTTTAATCTAGTTCTTCGTGCCGTGGCGCATAACTAAACGGCGAATAACGAATTTCGCGAATAATGGAGAGTTTACTGTATACTGTTAAATTTTACAAAAATATAGAGAAATTTTTGCGATTCTCCTAACACCACATATTTCGAATGTTATGATATTTCATGTTAAATCTGCGATAAATAGTAAGAAATGCAACTTTTTAGAAATATTCATTGTTTAACTATTTAATTATTATAGTCACATACGTCATCAAATTCGATATTTCCCAAAAGCATTTATTTCCACACCCGAACCATTGCCGGACCGTGGTCGTTTTATTTTCCGTGATACTATAGTATAGATAGATATCTATTTTTGATTGATAATGATTTTTTTTAACATCAGTTTTAATTTATATTCATTTTAAAAACATATTGTTAGAAGAAAAGGTATAGTTTTTCGCTCTTATCGATGATTTTATGCTTGCGCGTCGCGGTAGAAAGGGTTTTATTTTATCGGAAGTGGCGCCAGACAAACAGATGTAGTAACAGTTACAGCGCCCATAAAATATAGATTAAAGCGTCCTTAAAACTCTTAATTATTGTTAATAGCATAATTAGTGAGGTTGGCACGTTGTGTATAGGAATAAACGTACCTACTTTTCGTTTACCAAATTGGAATCGAACGATTTCCGTAAAATGCAACGACAAAAAACAAAATGCTTCATTTTAGATTTGAAATATCTCTATACGGTCCTGAATGATTTTTTAAATTGTTTATTTGTGTGCTTAAAGACTCCCGTTATTATATATAGGCGCAAATTAATTCGATCAGAAACCGGCTTTTTACGATTAAGCTATTAATTTTGATGAAACGCTAACAAAATAAAAATGTTATTACTTATATATCTGGATATTATTAATTTAATGTTAAATAATAATCTTCAGTTTAGAAGAAACTGATTTTTAATTTCGTCGATTTAATCTTTTCAATACACGAGAAAAAATATGTTGAACGTGAGGTAGGTTACTTAGCTATAAGTACACTTTTAATTATAAATATATTAGTGGAAAAGCGCCTAATACGAGGAGGTTTTTGTTTATCCGTTTATCCGAGGATGCGATTTGACGAAATCTTTCGATATTTAGGTACTTATAACGTGAATGTTTGTATAACAGGTTTACTAATGTAATTACTTTGTATGTATGTAGTACGAGTGTACTATTATTTGTAATACCTTTAGAGAGGTATTAGTTATACGCAACTTCCCAAGATGAATAGTAAAAATACCTTATAAGATAAGGCAAAATAATATCGTTATACTTCACCGTCGATCGTTATACCTATTTTTAAAAAATGTCGATTAAAAATCTCTTAGGGGTAGTACTATAAACGTTATAGCAATGGTAGAGGTAGAATAATAATCCTAAGACTGTTCATCAACATACTTTTCATCGAAAATAAGAAACATACCTACTTTATTTATTTCTTTATGGTAGGTAGATTAGAATATTTCTTCCTGCACGTACGAAAGCATGAACCTTCTAAAATAATGGTGAATTAGGACTTTAAATACTTGAATGAATTTACTTATATAACTTTTAGATACTTTTCTACCGCTAAGTTTCGTTTCTACCTTTATTTCTATAATTTTAAAAATAACAGTGTAGATTGCTGAAATATTAATTACCGACGTGCCGACATATTGGGGACACGGTGTCCCTAATATGGAAAATAACTTGTTCCTAATATTTTCATAATATTATTCGTCATAGGTATAACATAAGCTGAACTTTTAAATGCTTTTTTTAATTTGTATGTGTATAATTTCACAATATTATTTATCACAATATTGAAAATAAGTTCCTAACAATAAGTTACAAGACAAAATGTTTATTGTAAAAATGTAAATATTTTGTTTTTCGTTAGCTGTAGGTATAAATGCTGCTGTTTCATATTTGATATAACTATTGGCAGGTACCTTCATTTTTATGTTAACTTATGTTAAAAACAAAATAATTTTCAATATTATTATGGATATAATAAATATAATAAAATAAATATAATAAATAAATAAAATAAACGGACGAATTCGCCCTATCTTTGCAGCATAAATTCGTCAGAAATTTTGTGCATTATTTACTACTGTAGATGACCTACACCGTTAGAGCAAAAGAAACAACGGATATAAGTTACATTTGCGAATTGAAAACTTAAGGTTTTCCACGTTTGTATATGGCGACTTCCGTTGTCAAGTTATTTTTTGCAACGTAAACAACGTTATTGTCTCAAAATATTTTCACAAACACGTTGCCTATATGGCAACAACGAAATATTTCCGTCTTTTACGCAGCGTCGAGGGCCCGCGACCGATATACATATTTGCATTAATTAGAACGTACAAAATCAATTAGCTACCATATTAGCATTTCCATAATCTATAGTTTCCATTATTTTAATCAAGCCGGATCGCCGCCTCCTTCTTTCCATTGGCATGCCTAAGTTCTCCAGGTTGGGGCTCGAGCTTTTATTGGTCGCGCTCGGTTCGGTCAGGAAATGTACGGTAAGGTGTACAACAGGTAACAGTTCGTTACAGGTAGTAGACAACGATACTACTATAATTTATCGTGTGCTTTAGTTTTTGTCTGTTTTTCCCTTCAAGAGTTTTTCGCCGATTTCGTTCGCCACGGAGCTGGGTGAGTCTTTTGTTTGTTTTTTTTTAACGATTACCTTCAATCAGTGAGCCCCAATTAACTCGTTCGGACGGGACTTAATTAGTATAAGTTCGAAGATGGCTAGAACACGAATTTGCATCAATTTATAATCAGTCAGTGTCGCTTACTAAAAACAAAGAAAAACTCCGCGGTATCATCTATATAGTTTTATCTCTTGATCTGGACTTCTTTCGTGTTCTAATCCAATTTTGACAATAAAAAGATACAACGACCGTAGATGGATAACTACCGGTAGCTATTAATCCTTCGGATTAATTTCCGGCACGGCCGGCCGGTACTCCGGTATTATTTTTTTAATCAAATTCTGAACATCGCATTGTTTGTTTATTCGTACCGATACGACACGTATACCTATAACGATATCTTCGGCTAAAAATTTATTGTTGGCACAATCGAAACCGGGATAGCGAGACATGAATTATTATTAATATTTCATAAATCAGTACGTCGACGTATACTCTATACCTATACGGATTTAATCGTGATTAATTTTAGTAGTTTCGATAACTAATTAAAATTTTGTTTGTCTTTTTAACGAACGTCGATTTTTAGTATATAGACGTTCAAGGTAATTCTTTGCTCTGTGATAACTTGAAAATAGATTTATTTTGAATATGCAACGCTAAATATTGTTATGGAACGATTTATATTCAAGGTTTATCGTGTTTACGTGTAGATTTTAAATCTGTAACGAAACCTATTTATGTTTTAAATTCAATTACGTAATACAGACACACTGTAGTTTCTAATAAGTATCTGTCGATGTTCATGGTTACAGCGAGTGATTGAGATAGTGTACCTAAGTAAAAAGTGTGCCTGATAAGTAAAAAAGGGAAATAGAAGTGATAAATATTAATAGAACGTACCTATAATCGATCTTTTAAATCGTCGCAAAAATTATCTAAAATTTTGGATTTATTTCCATATCGATGCTCGATGGCTGTTCTCTTGTACCTATTTTGTAACGATTACCCGACGTTATTTAAATTTTGAACGCAATTCATGTTGCCCGGAAAACGTGCGAATATGACAATTTGCCGTTGACATTTCGCCACCACTGACAATCCGTAATTCATTTATTACTGTAATTTATTCAAAAATCTGCCGTAATTATAGCATTTAAAGTGTTGCTTATGCATGTAAGTGGACGTTTCAAATTGAATCTGATTTGATTTGTTTATATGTATCTATACATTTTAACAAATGATCGCCGGGTTTATTCAAATTGTCATCACGATTAGTGCACGATAGCAAATTTTCGTATCGCTACAAAGTCCTGGTACATTCTGATAATAAGTTTAATCGATTTGTTACATCGAGCAGTTACAACCGCTGTTCTATTTCTTTTATATCCTGATGTTTCGTCGATTGCGGCTCAGTACTTTCCTTTTCGTCACACCACTATACCTACCCTTGATTGCGCTTACTTACAAATTTCAATGAACATTTATATCACGATTAGTTACCGGTTTAATTGCCCGGAGAAGTTTTTTTACAAAGCACAATTTGATGGTAGTTTAATTGTCTTTGTTGTATCTCGTGTTTCTCGCCGTTATTGTTTACCGTATCATCATATTTATGTGACCACTTCTTTATCTGCAGTTATATGTAGATATTAGGTGCATTTTTATGAATAAATTTTGAGCTTCACATGCATACATCATCATGCCTAAATGTTACCTATTCGTTTAGTCAGTAAATAGTCAGTATTTAGGCTTTAACTTGTTGGCAACGTAAATGTTTTGAATGCGACTATTCTGTTTTACAACGCAAAACGTCGTTTTATCTACTTAGGCCCTCTACCCCCTTATGGGTCGTCCAAATTTTATTTCGATGCACGTCATCAATAAAAAGGTGATTGGATTGTATATTTGTAATTCAATACAGAAAGTGACATATATTCTACGGACGATTTACCTGCAAACATATTACGCGACAAAGAAAGACTATACAATTCATTAATTAGTAGGTATACTTACCTACTCTAAAAATACAAAGTTTAACACCACCGTGTTAAACGTCATTATCTAGCAACCTTTTATTGATGACGTGCATCGAAATAAAATTTGGACGATTGTTTCGTCAAAATCTGAATGGTTTTTTTAAATACATACATTTAAATTGCTTTTATTTATTTTATTTTTAACTTTTGCTTCGACTCATCGGCTATAAGCGCTCACGCTGTTTTTAATACGAATAATGTACCTCTTCAGAGCATTATTAGATATATCTGTGTTTTTTTCTGGTGCAGGAGTGGGAAAAGTTTTTGGATTTTTCATTGGAAATTTTTAAAACGCGGCCTAAGAATTTGTTTTTAATTTTATTTGTCCGAAATTAAATTTGTCGTCATGAAAGACATGCAGTAATTGACGAGTTCTTTTTTCGTTCGGATTTTATAAGAAACTTATTGCATTCACTATATAGATAGATACTTTATTCAAAACATACATTGATTATATACAAAGTTTGAAATCGTAAAATACAATACTGGAACATTAAATCTACGGTGTTACTCATTCGGCAGTGAAATCCTTTAGTGCGTAGGGTTCCATATAGCACATCATAGGTAACGAAACAACCTACATTCAAAACGCCTACCGTTAGTCAGAATAACGAAATTTTAATGCATATACATTTACGGAAAACAATTGATTGTAAGCTAAAAGCGGTTTTAATATTTATTTACAATACTTGTGTAATACTCTTTCAGCAAGTGTACATAGTGGTAACGCCGCAAACAAATATATATATAAGAATCTATAAGTAACGGGAGTCCAAAAAGTCTTTTAGTCTTGGCTAACTGCGAAAGATAATGGGCATGCCTTAAGCTTAAATGTCATAAATTATTTTTCGTTATGTCATAGTGATATAATCGCTTAAACCAAGACATGCCCTTTATCTTGCCACGGCCAACCAAGACTTTTGGACACCCGTTAGGTAGGTATGCATACGGTAACGCAACGGAAAAATCCAATGTTTGTTGTATTGCTAAGACGCGTCACTTTTTGAATCAAACTTTGAAGAAAATGTGCGTCTCGTGTGGCGAAAATATGTTTTTCATGTTTCGTTTGTTCGTTAATTCTTCGTCACAGTTCGTGATCTGTAATTACGAAAACTATGGGTGACGTGTTTTATTTTTTTGAATACTATACAAACTCCTCGTTTATCTTTATTGTTGAAGTTACAATTCAAACTATGTTACTATTAAATTCTTTTAACAATAATTGTGTCAGAATTGTATCAGACATTGCGCGATCTTGCAACACCAAGACCTATGGATTTATTGGCGCCGTTACTCCAAAATCAGATACATTTTAAACGCATTTTATTAAAAAACTAAAAAAACCGTTTTAATTACGGAACGTAAAGCCCTAATAAAGGATACACGCAACGATTCGATTAATAACCCTCAAAAACTGAACACCTACCTATTCTATGTTTGCACTCGCGTTTGATGAAGAAAAATGAGCGACTCATTAATCTAATGCCACCGATTTGTTCGCGTCGTCCTTTCTTCGCATTCGTGAAATTACCTAATCCAAATTTCAGTACCCCTAGGTGCATATTTAAATTGACCGTTGGCGTTTAAATATTTGGGTCGCGAGTGATATTAATTTTTGTGTGGAAAAATTATAATCAACAGGTTAATTTATATTTGACATGAATATATTAACAAAAAAGTTGCGATAGGTTATCTAAATTGCGTTTCTTTTGTTTCGCCGATTCGGTTTTTATTTGGGTTTCGTTGATAATACCCTGCAATATCGGAAAGTGTTTCGTAATTTCTATAATTTCCGTAAAATGACTGGATTTTGTTTCGATCATCATTATTTGAACGCACGTTATATAGAGTTTAAACAAAAGTAAGTAAATCGGTTTATCTAATTAACGAAATTCCACCACAAATATCCGTTGTATATATTTAACAGTTAACTTTTTACCTACACATAACCAATTTTTAACGGATAAAACGTGCAACTAGTCGATTATTTTACAGAGGAACCTTGAAAATGCTTTATTCACCTATATTTATATTAAAATCGGATTTTAATCTAACCTTGCCCTTTATTATTTAGTTCTCTTTTAAAAATGCAATTAGATATTTATAAGTAAAAGAATAGGTAGATATATAAATAATGAGAAGTATATTGATTATTATTGTATACAAATATGTAAATTTGGTATCATTATGTGTAAAGCTATGGTTTTGTTACCGATGAGTTTTACCGAATTAATGATAAATATGTAAATACAACTTCAGACAACTCTGGGTTGCTTTAAGCAAAAATCACCCCCTGTCAACTTTCAATTCGAGGATTTAAAAAAATCGTGCATTCTCAGAATAAGGCACTCAATTTTTTAAGATATTGATGATGATGTTAGTTCTTTGATGGAGGTTCGTGTTTTGGTTTTGCGCCTTTCGTTGGTTGTAGATCAATAAGTGGGTAATTTTTTGATATTCAAGCAAATTCTTAGGGTCGGTTGTTTTTCAATATTTGGAACGTTGTGGAAATTATGGTTCTGTCGAGAAATTAAGGTTACTGGAAAACAAGACGGTCTGGATCGAATACTTATAGCCTTGTTATGCTGGTCTTTTTTGTTTTAACTTATCTAGGCTTGTATTATAAACGATCAGAATTTTTAATTGATTTTTAATAATTGTTTTTGCTTTTTATAAATGATGAATAAGTACTTAGGTACATATTATTATGTTTTAAAAGTTTGAGATCCACATATAATTAGGTACCTATAGGACTATACATGGGAATCGTTTTTCTGAAATATTTAAATTTGGGTTAGTTAGAAGGTAAACAAATTTTTATACCATACCCATATAAAAAAGTCACAAGCCTCGCAATTTAAAATGAATTCTTGACTTAAATGAAAAATAGTTAATCATTGTATCCACTTAATTAATACAATTCGTAACACCTGATCTATTTGCCTAACATTTACTGCCGTGCTTCAAAGATTGTTTAGTTTTACGTAATTTGGCGACTCAAGTTTATTCCGATAATACTAAACAAATAATTTATTACTTAAATAAAATCAATAGTTACTTATATTTCTATGTTCGAAGATTATATAAGTGAGCACGTAAATAACGTAATAATCTGAGCTGTAAAGGACTGTTTTACATCAATACAAGGGAATTTTACTTTTTGTAAATTGTTTCTTCTCGCTTCTACGAAGGGTCGAGGGCTAGTTATCGCTCCGGACCCGAGATAAGTGGCGCGCTCGTTAAATACACCCGTCGGGATAAAAATAGTTAGGTTTGTATTCTAAGGGAAATTAAATGTTTTCGTGCGTGTAGATCGAGCCGTCTTCCGTCGGAAAAGCGCGACTCGCCGCGCCGCCTTGCTATCCTATCCTTCAGGCGCACGACGAAGTGTCATCGATAAAAAATAAAGTAACATTTCCTAATCGTCCTAACACTTATCTAAGTATTGACGTCGTCCTGTTAGAAATATTAAATTTAATTCAACTTTAAATTTTATCAAATTTTGATAAGCTTATGCGATGAGTCTCCGAATGTCTCGAATGAAAATGTTATTTCTAGCTACCCGTTCAGTTTACAATGTAGTAGGGAATAACGTCACAGATTCAATAATTACAAGTTTATACATAAGTGTAACGTTAATTTTTAATTGCACGGCATGGAATTCCGTGTATTTTTTCTCCAACGACATGGTGCTAATATATAATGCGGATATTATGCCGCGAAGAACAGCTAAATAATTGTAACGTTCAGGGGTAACCAGGAAAGGAAGAAATTACAGACCATTATAAATTAAAATGTTGCTCTTCTCTTATGTTTAGTAAATTGTAGTAATTAATGTTTACACTCGAGGAATTTCACGTGAATTGTTAAGCATCGTAAGGAAGATCGAATTGGCTTTTATTTTCTTTACACGTTAACATTCCAAAATGTATATGTGTACATATCTGTGTACAGTCGGGTGCACCAGTAATGTTTATGCCCTTTAAGTTGCTTAGGATAGGCAATCAACCATCAAACTGACTGATATTGGATTTATAAACGTATAAACAGTTTTAATCTTTATTTTTGTTCTGATCGCATTAGTAATTTTGTTTTTTAGTGTTTCCAAATCATTATCAAATACTTCGGTATAAACTTGTTGCTTTAGTTGACCCCAAAGCTAAAAATTCGTAATTGTTAAATCTGGACTTCGTGGCGGGTAGGATTGTGGACCAAATCTACCAAACAATTTATCTCCAAATGTATTTTCAACCGATTTTTTATTAACAAAGTCGAGCGTGGGCCGCAATCGTCTTGCTGATAATAAATTTTTTCCTAGTTTCCGATAGATTTTTCCGCCACTTTGTGTCGTGACATAACTCTTACTTTTGAGCAACTTCTTTTAATTTTAACATTTTATCGTAACTTCAATATTTATGACTCTTTATCTACTGATATTAATTATTGAATATTTTTATTGTAAATAAAACACCCTGTATAGAGTTGTTTCAACTTTTCCACGGTAGATCTTAGTTTTGGACCAAGTGGGGCTGGTGTCCTGAGTAATCATTTCAAAACTCTAAAATTATTTCTATCTAGTCAAGATAAAATTGAATTTCGAGAAATCAGTGATAACCTACATTCTGCGAGTTAATTTTCTTTGATATTAGATACCTTTTATCTAACCTATTTTCTACATAATCTAGGCCACGTGTTGTATGTTATCAGCCTCTCTCTTAACATTTTTTAAACCCTCTAATTTCTTGTAATGGAGACTTTAATATTGTTTACTTAATGACGAAATATTAATTAGTTATGTACTATATGTTTAATAAGTTTTGTCGCCGTTGGAGTTTTGGGAGTCGGACAATTTACTATAATAAACACTCAAACTTCGGACTTTATTTTAATTATTTTGAACTTTCACGACTCTACCGTAATCGAAACTTATTTGAACATCATGTTGCCTTATGTTGCCTAAAGTTTGAATTGAAAATATTCTTGTAAACACTTATTTATTAACTTATTTCAAAATGTTTCCTATAATTTGGCAAAAGTTTATTTTTTAATACATTATATAAATTAGTCTACGTTTTATGCTTTTGCATGATTATTACAATTGTGTCGTCGTTCTTGTAATTGTCTAAAAAACATTTTGTAAATATGTGACATCGTAGACTTTCATAGTCGACCCCTGATTGTTGTCTCTTCAGCTTTTTTAGCGATTTTGTTTTTCTGCGTTAGTTTATTCTGCGGTAGCAAATATGTCCAGCGCTCTTGTGTTTTATTCTTTGAATACGTTTTAAATCGGTCACACACGCTTCTTATGCTGACGACGCTTTTCTCTAACCTATGATGGTAAAAACCTAAACCTTAAATTTAACTTAAGATCGTTATTTTATCAGTCGAACTTGTGTTTTCCTTCTTAATGGCATCCAACACGTGTGCGACATTTTTTTAACAAATTCTGTTACCTTCAATTTGAACCTATCAAAATTGGTAGCAGTACTTTTGTTTATATTTTAAATTCGTATTGGATGTACTCGTGTAACGATCGAATTTTTTATAAACTTCGCGCATCTACATCGTCGACCGTTAATTAACGATTCATTTTTTACGTTAGTTGCCCAACTTCATTAGCATCCGTTAATTTCGTATTTGATGCTTTGATATTAAAGGCCACTTAACACGTCAAAGAAAACTATAAATCAACGAATCGGACACTTTCGTATTCGTAGGTCTCGTTTAAAAATGATGTTTTAATAGAGGGGGGATCGGAATCGTGATTATAAATCGCAAATACGTACATAAATTTCTTTAGTTTAAACAGATATTATATACCTACAGCTTTTATTGTCAACAATTAGTCCTTTGTCGAGCGAAGTGATCAGCAGAGGCTGCCGGCTAATAAAAAATTACCATTTTAATAATGATATGCATTGTTAAAAGAACTTGTTGGGACTTCATTAATGGCGATGAATCACATTTACTGAGTAATAAAGGGTATTGACCTTTAATTTGAAAAATTATCAGCAAATATAGGTATACGAGCTGTGCGGTAACTATATTTTTATTGTGCCCGATGCGGTCTAAAAAGTCCGTTTTTTAACTAATGATCGAATTTTACCATTTTTCGAATACCTACCTTAATATTTATTTATTTATTTAAATTGTTTTATATATGAAATGTGCGTGCTTGCATTTTTCAATCATTCGATAAGTAAACGTGGACTTTTAATGATATCACAAGCTTGTGTAACGCTTTTATTGTTTGTTCTGTTCTTTTTAAATGAATAAATCGGTTGTTCACTAACAATTATTAATATAGCGGTTGGTTGTTTAATATTAATTTTATCCATTTCTTTTCAACGTCCTGTATTTAGATAACTGACAAAATATTGTTTTTTTGTATCAAAAAATTGTTGTAATATTGAAATATTACACGACAATTTAAAACGTCTTCAGTTGATAAAGTTTTTTCGCAACAAGACCATCATTTTCTGATCTGGTTGTTTATAAATTAAGTAGGCGATGAGTACAGTGGTGAGCACATTTTTGCAATATTCGAGATGTTCGAACTAATTGTAAGCTTATGTCGGAGCGATTTGATTCAAAGTGCCATTATATTTTATTAATTTTTTGAAATATCTAATCACTGGAAAGACTTCAATCGAAGTTAAAATATATTTTGTATGTTTTGGCTGAAGTATTGTCACACAAGAAACGCACTATGTATTAAGCATATCAGAATAATTTATTGTATATAAGGAGTGTCAAAAATTTTCATGTTCGGTTAGTTTAAAAAGTTAATTTTACTTCAGAACATTTCACTCGTTAACCACCGTTCGTCACTGTACACGTGACTGTTTTCGAAAATCGATGTCGATAGTTCAACCGTTTTGAAATTACCGTATTTTTCTAAGAATAAAATCACGACTGGTTAATTACTGCGTACATTATAAACTCATAATCAGATTTTGGAAAGAACGCGCCGGTTCTCGTTAAGGACGACTATTTCCCATCACTTCATCAAAAACTAAAAAGTGACTGCGACGTTTTTCATTTTCTTACTCATTTTAAATGTAGTACTTTTAAAAGCGTAGCTGGGCGGGGGGCGATTATATTGGAAACAAATCAGTGGTACAAGTAAGTACTCTGTTGTAAAATTAACTACGGATAGAAGTTGACGGCACTCTTTTTCCCCGTTTCATTTGTTGGGTTGTTGAAGAATTTCGCGGTGTTCCAAATTGATCCGAAGGTAATTTTTTTTAAAACATTTCGGGACACTTTCGGTTTAGAGACAGTAACATGTAGTGAAACCTCTAGAAACGACCACTTCTAAATCTAATCAGTAATGTTAATAACATAAAAACTAGGCTTAGGATGATTTTGTTTTGCCGTGTTTCTCTAACAGGCAATTATTTCTACAAAAGACTAATAATTACATATCTTGAACCAAAAATGGTCGGCTTGAGAGGTTTTACTTTATTGTATATGTAAATTAATTTATCTAATTGATTTTTAAATGACGAATAGGTATTTTATTTTAATGCCACGCATTTTTCTATCAGTAAATTGCAAATGCAAGCTTTCGAAGAGAGAAAATTCGATATTTCATGGTATGTATATGTATAATTATTGTAATTCAACCGTGAAGATCGACAAAATTGATTGTTAGAGGAAATTATTAAATTGGAACCGAGTTAGAATCATTATTACTATCTATATAGCAGTAGGTATTTCATTTTTAGTGTAACAAATGGGCATACAAACACGTCAAGATAAACTTGAAAAATATCTCGTACGCCATAAATTTAACGAGCAAACATTGTAACGTTCTTTTTTTATCTAAAACCGCAAATCTCGGATTTATTGCTCTCGTTTCCTGAACGAAAATTGTCGAAGTAACGGATCAAAAAATCGAAAGGTAGAAAAGCGCCGTACCTATACTTTAACTTTCGCGTAAAAAAGCTCAAATTTATCTAATTTAAGGTCGTGTAGATTTTTTTTTAATTTAATGGTTTTGGTTCTGGTAATTTGCTAATTTGCAAGTTTATTTTGTTGTATTGTTATTACTAACAATAAATTGAATTACTTATTTAATGACCGTTTATTTTAAACTTCCATGGTTGCAGGAGGATTCGAACCCATGTGAGATTTTAAACTTTTAAAAACTCGGGCGAAACCGAAAACGAATCGTACGCGCCGCAATGTCGCGATGTTACATTGTCAAGTCGAGCTTGTTTGATATGTGCACTTAGCCTATCTGAGTTGGCTCTGACTAATGGAGTCTTTATCGGAGATGGTCAGGCATTCTTCGACCCAACTCCCTAATACCTATCCCTGTTTTAAAAACGATTATACGCGAACAAATGCTTTTACCTTTTATGTTATTTGTAAACGTGTCACCAAGATTTAATGGATTTATATTGCATTCCCATCGGGTTGCGCATTGATATTTTCGGGGTGGCGAATTTTAATTTGATTTAAATCGCATTCAGATTGAAAAAAATGTTTAAATTATACCTAGTAGTTACCTGTTTATAAATGGTAGGTTACCTATATCATATTAACGAGATTATGGTCGAACTTATAATTATCTCAGTTACGTAATAATAACGTAGTAAATACTTAATTTAATTTGTGATTAATAGAAACGTTATTTCACGTCGCTGCCGCACGTCAGTGTACGATTTTTTTGGTTGTGAATTTTGTAAAATTTAAAGCGTAAATTTAAATTTGTAAAGCACTCATCCTAAACGGACAATTTTTATTTTAACGTGGTTTGGTTCGCGAGAACGATTTTTGTAGTTACAAGGAAGGTTAGGCAGGTGGAAATCTCAGAAAACTTTGAAATTTTGCAGGATTGTAGTATTGTTTAAGTATTGTAGGATTGTTTAAGAGGGTGAAATTCACCCTTGAAAATGTGAATTTTTTTCGATTTTGCTTATTATCTGTGAAACAACCAAGAGCTATCGCCAACAAATTATATATTTTTGTAAATGGCCGTTCAAGACCTACATTATGATAGAAAAATTAGGATAAAATTTTCAAATTTGTCACATATCTAATGTACTTATTAAACTTTACTTTTAACACGAAAACTGTGTTTTTCCCACTTTCCGTTTTGCCGGAACTGACATCAATTTTCGATTTTCAAATGGAACTCGACGTATACCTATTATTACATTTTTTAAATATGCTTAATTTTCTGAAGATGATGGAACCACGTAAGTGGCATTTCAACTGTCGAAAAAAAATTTGGCGACCATTTTATTTTTCAAACTTGAATGACATAACCCCCCGGATTAATGTTAATCGTTTACATCAACGCAACAAAAATAAAATTACGCCAAAAACATGTAATTGTGTGACCTATTATCTAGTAAAGTTACCAACAATGGCTTTGAATCAAAAATTATTATTTTTTAAATATGTAGTACCCGTCGTCTGCGTTGATTGTTTTCGTGCTTATAAGGTCTGTGCAATAGATTTTAACTTACAATTAAAAGCGCTTGCGTCGAGTACTAATGAAATCTATTATGTATGGTTTAGAACTTGACTATTTGGTGTAACTTTTAAAGTTGAAAAATGAAATTGTGTTTTCGTTTTACATCTATTAAAACTGCAATTAATGTATTTTTCGTAAAGTAAACAAGAAATTATTCCAAAATATTTAATAAAATGGTAGATACTAATCTATAAAGACTATAATTTTAAAATTTTTGTAGTTTGTGGTTTTGAATATACATTTTGATTAATTACTTTATAATTTTGCGTGTTACAGTAACTGGAAAATAATGGTTTAATTAGCTTTGTTAAAATGATGTCTGTAATTAAATTTTTATGATTGTAACAAGAAAAATGGGAACTTAAAGAATTTTTAAAAAAATTATATTTTTGATTTGCCTTTTTCAATTGTAAACGTAAACTTTGTAATTCATCTCATTTCATCAACTTTCTCATTGCAATTAGAATCGACTAGGATCGTTGAGCACATGGGTGGTAATGAATTTTCGGTATTGCACAATGGCATTTTTGTACCACTACTTGATGAAGTTAGCTCAAAGCGAAAAGGCAAAGGGCATTTAGTATTCTTATTCATAGGATCGACAGGAGTGACAGGATCTTGGGTGGATATACAATTAACATCCATAGTAGTGCATTATTGTTAAGATTGATATGGTTGGTCTTTTCTGACGTGCAGGATCTACATCAGGAGTGGTAGAGTCTAGGGTAGTTGTACGACAATATAAAGTTGGAATGGCATTTGCTTTTAATTTATACCTTTGATTTAATTTCGAAACATACAAATTGGGTTCAATATTATGTCCTGTAAATGTATAATTAAGTAGTAATAAGGAGTTAAGTAAGAATAAATTATTGAAATAGCAATTATTAACCTGTTACATTAAATATTTTTTTACATCACAATTTTTTATACGTAATATCAGAAGGAAATTGGTGCATTTTAATTTTATTTCTATTTATTTGTGTGCAATTAGGCGCACAACAACGTTTTAGCTTCATAATATTTACTGTGAATTCCACACTTTAAATGAAAATTCTAGTTGCAAATAATCATTACAGTTACCTTTAGTACCCGACGCGAGCGACATCTGTTATTTTCATTAAAGTTGTCAGGTCAGCTGTTTTATGCACAGACCTTATAAGCACGAAACAATCAACGCAGACTACGGTAGTACCATTTGGTACTAGGGCACCAATTGGAAGTACATTCAATGACGATTACATCCACGTGTCCACTTTGACTGTGAGATTAATACAACCGAATTTACAGGAGAAAAATTGAAAAAAATAAACTAGATAGGTACCAATTTTTTTGACAGTTGAAATGTCACTTGTATGATGCACATTCAGAAAATTATGCGAATTCCAAAAATTTAATAATATCCAGGGCGTTCCGTTTAAAAATCAAAAATTGATGTCTATTCCGGCTAAATCGAAAGTGGGAGAAACATATTTTTTATGTCAAAAAGTGGTGTTTGATAATTACTTTAGATATGTAACAAGTTTGAAAATGGTATCTTAATCAATAACGAAATTACCATGATTCTGTTACGCACAGTATATTATATCGATGGTGTTTCGCCAAAAGGGCGTAACCCACAAAAAGTAAATTTTACAGCACATTTTGTGTCGTCGCGTAACTATACAGTGTGTTAGATTTTATGTGTCACAACAAATATCTCGGCTGTTGTATGAATTAGTAAAAAATGTTATATATGAAATGTTATTAGATTATTTATTCTTAATAATGTGTCAAAATCAGAAAAACAATTGAACATCAAATAATTCAGATAAAGCAAATAAATTTAACATTTTAAATGGAACGTGCCCAGTATTATTGCATATTCTGAAACTACAAGAATTTATATAAGATAAGAAGTATAAGAAGTATAAGATTATATAAGAAGTATATCACATGTTATACTTTTTCATTAATTAACTGGGCGTAATACACTAAACAACTGATCGTGTTGAAAACGTAAACAGTATAAACAATGTGTTGATTAAAGCAAACTCAATAACAGATTATTCAACATAAATACAAAATTAGGAACAAACCAATATGTGAGTAGCAAGTTAATTATAAAATTGTATGTAATGCCTACTTAACATCTAAATTCTTTGTTCAAAGTGCCGTTGTTTGTAATACTTTCCCGGAGATCTGCTTATTAAATTTCGTCGCATTTTTTGCAACATGTTTGGTGTTATTTGAGCACATGCCCTATGAATGCGATTTGTAAGATCCTTTAAATTTTGTGGACATGTAACATAAATTTTTGATTTAACATATCCCCAAACAAAAAAGTCCAACACAGAGAGGTCTGGCGATCGTGCCGGCCACCATTTCCTATCCATTTCGCACCAAAATTTTCGTTTAAAATATCCTTGACGTTCCTTGCATTGTGAGGAGGTGCGCCATCCTGTTGTAACCACATATCACGACGCACATGTAGGGGTATATCATCCAAATATTATTCGAATTCCGTCGTAAGGAAATTAGCATACCGTTCAACATTAAGCGTTCCGCGATAAAAATAAGGACCTAGTATAGTATCACCTAATACACCAAGCCAGACATTAATAGAAAATCTGTGTTGGAACCTGCATTCCTGAATTCGACGTGGATTCTCTGTATCCCAGAAATGATATTTTTTTCTGTTAGAAATTCCGTTATTGTTAAAATTAGATTCATCGCTCCAAAGAATGACATCCACTAAATGTTGATTATTGTTAAGCCAGTTATAAAATATTAGCCTTCTATCAGAATCACCAGCTGTTAAACCGTGAACCAATTTAATTTTATAGGGGGTCGTGTTATGTTTTTTTAGAATAAAAAATACTTTGTGATGACTTATACCTATGTCGGCTACTGCTTCGCGGATTGAATTTCTTGGATGTGCTCTAAAATATGCCAACACCATAATATCTTCATCATGTGCTGCACGCCCATTTCTTGGTCTTCGCACTGTAGCATTAAAACATCAATTTCTTCGTAAATTATGTTCAATTCTTGCAAACGTGCGAGGATGTGGCTGTACCCTTTCTGGATACAAGGTTCGATACAATACAGAAGCTTCTTTAGGATTATCATTGCATCTAATGTACACTCCAACATATACATTTTACATATACATGTAAATTAACAATTAACAATTTACTTAGCCACTTTGACACGATAGCGATAACAAGTGAGCGCATATCACGGCCTCCTCGGCTCTACTTAATAGAACATGCAAAGGTAAAAGTGTGCGTCGTCGGTACATTGTTTGCACTGTACGTGTTCGACGCGTTCGGTTATTTATTCTATTACGCCTTTAATTAATGAAATAAGTATAACATGTGATATGCCGTTGTAAAGATAAATTCTTGTAGTTTCAGAATATGTAATAATATTGGGTACGTTCCATTTAAAATGTTAAATTGATTTGCTTTATCTGAATTATTTGATGTTCAATTGTTTTTCTGATTTTGACACATTATTAAGAATAAAATAATCTAATAACTTTCACATACAACATTTTTTACTAATTCATACAATAGCCGAAATATTTGCCGTGACACATAAAATCTAACACACTGTATTATAAGAAGATACGTTTCGCGGAAATACAAATCAATTTTTCCCGTGAAAAAAATCGGAATATTGTTACCAGATTTTAACAGATGATGTCTTTGCCCTAGATGCATTTTGTCAAAAAGTGTAGGTTACGTTCTTTTGGAAAAACGCCATCGATACACTCGTACACCCTTCCACTTATTTTTTTATGTAGATTTCCTATGTGAAAGAAAATCACAATCAGTGACATGACAAAATTTCCGATATTGCAAACTGTCGTGTGTCGAAAGGATTCACACGGCAATATGTAGATCTAGAAATATAGAAATATATAGATGGATAACGTGTAGGTGCGACGAAACCACTAATTGTAAGCGGTCCTAAAAAAATTAACGTAGATACAGCAGCGAAAACGTATAAACGAAAACGACGATTTTTATATGAAAAAAATCGGAAGAGCGTTCAACATGTAGCGGACAAGTACGAAAAACGGGGTTTTACTGTATTACAATTTTTAATCTTTGTTTAATCTAATATACAATTTACTTACGGAATTTTAATTACTTGCGAAACATTGCCGCAATTAAATTTAATGCATCCTTACAAGGTTTTCCTCATAATAAAGTGCTCGTTTTACGTATATAGATACCTTATGTATAACAACCAGAGGAATTGTAAGAAAATTAAAAACGAACCCAGCGCGATTTTTGCGTCCGAGCAATTTCAATTTGATTTAATTCCGTACCACATACTACACGCGTTTTAACCTCGTTACAGTTGGTTTATTATGATGGCCCGGAGGCAAATGTTGAATTACATACATATCATATACAGATACTCATTTACATTATTGCCCGTCAAATTAATTTACCTGCAGCATTAGAGATGCAAATTAACTTATAGTTAATTTAAACGCAAGATAACATGTCTTTAATTAATTAGAAAATTAAGCGCTTTTGTGATCGGACATACGTTTTAGATTGGTACGAAAGACGACGAAATTAAAGTGACGGGGTCGTAAATTGCAGGCGTAATGACAATCCAGTTTCAAGGACGATTAATTTGCAAATAAATACCAATTTCGTCGTAGTTTTCAATACGAGATCGTTCGGCCAAGTAAACCGCCTCGGGTTTCCCCTGTCCCGCGCCGTCCCTGAGCGTGACAGTGGATAAAGGAATTGCACGTTTGAGGTGAAAGCACCTGCTTATGCAATTATAAATGCCGACGGTTTTTTCAGAGCTTCGCCGCGCATATTTCAGCTTTACCGTAACTAATTTAAACTGGCACGTTTTAATCTCTATAATGTCCGTTTACGTTAATTCGTTTGTTGTAGGTACACGACGGTTATTTAATTCGGGACTAATTAAAACTCCGCGCGTAGGCGTTCGGTAAAAATTGGGCGCCACGAGCCCGAAAATTTATATTACGCGAATTTTCTTTTCTGTCGTAATGTCGTGTTCGAAAGCTGTAGCCTTGCAGATTTTATCTAATCTAGAAAAGTAAAACGCAAGTCATTTAGAATTGGCATGTGTGTGTGTGTGTTGCATTTTATTTTAATAAACTAGTTACCTTACCGTTCGAATATTACTAGTCCGGCGCTGTTCTTTTTTCTTTCTCAAAATCATTATCAGTCGCCTTATTGTGAACGAAATTTGCCAATAAAGCCTCGCGCAAATTTGTTAACGTTAATCAAGTCGATTTATTTGCTTCGCCTCCCGAGCGCGCTTATACAAACGCAACTTATCTATAAATATGAAAAAGCTTATTATTAGTTTGTTTTTTTTTAATTTCGGGTTTTCCATTTGATAAACGAGAAGAGAATAAAAAATTTAAATGACGATGAAGTTGAATAAATCGGATTATATTTTAATTGGGAGATAAAAATTGATCTGACTTTAACACAACCTCATTTAATAATAATAAAAACCATCACTAACTAAGTTAACTAGTTAAGTACTTTCAAAAATTTATATAAATATAACAAATTCAGAACGGAATGGGACATCTCACTGTTGCTGTTACGCCGTTGCCCATTTCGCTCTCAAAAAATTATATCTGTGAGTATATTTAATTCTCGACTTTTTTGTTTTCTTCTTTTCGTTTCTCAGCTATTTCCTGTAAAGCTCGCTTCTTTTCGCACACTACTCGGCATTTTTTAGCAGTTATTGCAAATGGAAATCTTTCAACTGTTTTAATTCCTTTTCGTTGTGAACGTGTTTGGTCTGGTAAGATAATTTGTAATGTAATACTCCTGCTAAATCAGAGTTTCTTGGTAAACCCAAAACTGCCTAAACAATCTCTATAGCTAATTAAACGAAATGTTAGGTAGGTATAGTACGACACGAAGGCAATTGATATCGCCGCAGGTCGAACGTTCCGTGAAAATGCGTCTTACCTGTTTATTTCACAAGATTATGTATTGTTAAGAGAATAAAATCATTAGTATTATACAAAAGTATTACCGAGCATTGGTGCCCACGGCAATATCAATTGCCTTCGTATCGTACTACTAAACCAACGGTTCTCGACCTTTTAGTATTTGTGACCCTACTTTCCAAATCAGTTTTAATTGCGCCCTTCTTCCAAAGATTTTTGGGGCACGAATATTTTTTTCTATATCTACATTTTTTCTGCTGATACTTTTGTCTTTTTAAAATGTCTTCGCGACTCCCCTTTTGTTATTTCGCGCTCCCATAGGGGAGCACCCCACAGGTTGATAACCGTTGCTCTAAATCGTTGCGTTTCAATAAACTGGTCATTTCAGTTTCTTATAAAGTTATAAAACTTCAAATACATAATTGAAATTGGGAATAGGGGTGCCATCCCTTAAAAATTTAACTCCTAAATTTTTATCATTCTACTTTCGTTTTTGTAGGTCTTACAACCATTTACAAAAATATATAGTTTCTTGGCAATTGTTCTGGTTGTTCTAGAGATAATAAGCAAAAGCGAAAAAAGTTCCAATTTTCAAGGGTGGATTTCACCTTCTTAAACCGCGCAAGAGCACTAACGGAATACGGCTCTTGATTAGGATTGACTAGTACTTCAATCTTGCAAAGTTTCAATTTTTTCTGAGATTTCCACCTGCCTAGCCTTCCTTATAAGTACCAAGTAATCAAGTAACAAATACCTAACTCACAACTTGAAATGCACTCCAAAAACCATAAATTATTCTCACTTGCAGGGGTCGTATTGGAGTTTGATAAAAAAAAATATCTACTTTTTGGGAAATTTATTCTAAAATTATGTATTTTTATACAGTAAAATTAATTGAACAATCACTACCTGCTGCCTTTATACCGCAGAATGATAAATATACTCTATTTTTAATTTAAAAATTATTTGTGTGTCTTTATAAAAAATTCGAGATCCAAATTAAAAAAAAAAAAAAAACCAAATACCTACCAATTAAAATTTTGTGAATAATCACTGCCTTTGTACCGCAGAATTATAAATTTACTCTATTTAAATTAAAAATATTATAGCTATTCGCTTGCCCTTAAGCATTGAAAATTTCCCTATTACAAGCCATAAACCAGATGAAAATTTAATCGCATTTGTATGCGACCGATAAAATACAAAACAACTAATAAAACATGAACAAAAAACTAGATGTTTTTAAAATAAAAACGGGATTTCCTAGAATCCACGTATAAACTCGAATGCATTTATATATAGAATTTTGGAAAAACCGTTTCAGGTCACTCGCGTTAGTGGTACAGAGCGGAAGATAGTGCTTGTTTTAGTAGATCGAATTTTAACTTACGGCGTCGTATTATTCGTGTTTGCGAGGAGTGTTCGTTCGGTTTATAAGGCCTTTTTGCGTGTGAATGCGGGTGTGCTGTGTACTCTAAAAGGATTACAAACAAAAAGGATTAACACGACGAGGGAAGGTAGGATCTTTCTCTGTCGACTAATTCTCCGTGTATTTATAATGTGTAAATACATGGACTTTTAAGCTCTAACACAAATTTTCTGAAAGTCGAGCTTGGTTAGGGCTCCCCTCAAACATTCGATGGTTCAATTTCACGAACGAAATTTTATCTTACGCGCATTTTCGCGATCACAGTGGTTGGTGAAATATGAAGTGTAACGATGCAAGTTCGCAGGCAATGGAAAAATCTACGCTGGAAATTGGCGAAAAGAGGCAGTATTTGAATATCTGCTAAAATTTGGAATAATCGAATCGGTCATTAAAATTTATTGTGGTTAGTTTACTTCTAGTTTATATTAACAGGGTGATTCATTTTATTTTAAATAAGTATTATAGATACAATAATATATTAATTATTTTTTTTTAATTTTATATTTAATACCTTATTAATGTTGAATTAAAAACAAATTTAATTTATTTGGAGTGTCGTATGTGTATGAATTGTGCGTCGAAAAATGTTTAATGTCCAAGTTTCTCGATTAATTTTTTATTTTATCACTTTTTTACTTAAAAAAGATATTTTAATAATTCCAGCTTCTTCCTGGCATCTTTTAATAGTCTTGCTCTAAATGTCCCTCTTTTTTTACTAAATTTAATAAATTCATGCAATTGTTGCAGTTATTTTAAGATACGATGTGGTTAATTTCCTGATTACCTTTGCTAATACTCAAAAATAAGGCAAATTTCCGAACTTACTGCCAAAACTGCAGTAAGCGCTTTTGATATTAGTTTTTATGGGGTTTAGTTGACGTAAGTTGATCTCTTTAATCTTACGATTTATTGTTTAAGTGCCTATACCGACAAAACAAATTGTAAAGCAGAAATTACTACTTAATTTACTATTATTCGTTTTCTTGACTTATATAAATAAATATGTAGGTATAGAAGATTTACTTATGACAGCACGTGATCACAATTGTCAACTCGATAACACAATCAAATTTGTAGCAAATTTTGAAATTAAAAATTAGGCGATTGAAGAATAGTACCTGCAGTCATTTAACGACATTTTGGCGTACCAGCAAAGACGTAACTCTTAATATAATCTCAAAAAGTTGATTTTTCCAATTACTGTATAGTTTACAGTTCACGTACATCGTGAAATTCCTTAAATTTTCAGCGGATATTACAATTAATAATTAAACGGTAAGGGGCGGCTGAACATTATTTAACTGACGAAGCGGCAAAAATGAGCAATTTCTGAGACAATTAATAATAGGGAATTGTTAACATTCATATATTGCAGAAAATTTCTTATCGGTTACAGTTCTTCCAAAACGCGTTTTTTTTTGTGGAAAATAACCTTTTGTTTCTGTTCGGCCTATTTTAGCCCTATTTTGTTTTACACTCTTACTATGAGAATTACAAGTTGCGACCTTGCAACATGAGTGCATCGCCGTTTTATGGTGCATCATGCGAGAACGTCAGATTGCGCGAAGTTAATATTGGACGACGGTGTAGTAAGTATATATCGTCTTCCTTCGTTGTAAAATGCGAATCTAATTTTATTATAACCGCTTTAAAGACAATTTAATAGTACAATTGCGGGAAATTAGCGGCGCTACCGGGGGAGACTCGAATGCCGCGTCAGACAGGAAACCCCGCGCTCGCACTTGGCAACGGAATACTTTTCGGCATTAATGGCGCATCTTTCGCGTAAAAAAATTTACTTGTATTAGTAATTACGTCGTCGTACACACGGCAACGTAACGTGAGAAATAAGAGAGTAATTGAAATGCGCGGAAAAAACTAATGTTGTTTCTCGGATGTCGTCGCGCGAATAAAGTAGCGAGTTTGTTCGCCTAAATAGAGCCTCAATTAAAGGACTCGTGGTTATTTGTAAATTAGCCGGCGGGCGTGTTCTTATTTTATGGTCCGTTAATGGAGCAAGGTATTATCAGGTGGCTATGACTTGGCTAATTGTTTTTTTGGATAAGCGGCTAGTCGGCCGACCAGCCGGCGACCGACGAGCCACAGGTGATAACAAGGAAGTGCTTCTGACACATTCCTTTACGATGGCATCACGTAATGGCACTGATCAATACCTTAATCCGAACGATCGTAGGTATTACTGAGCCGCATAAATCGATGAATTTCTTACGCTTTCGTAATTATCATAATCTAATCCGGGCGTATTTTTTATAGGTGCCTATAAGCAAACTTGACCGTAAAAGAGAATTTTATACTGTTCGCATTTAATAAATAAATTACGAATTCTTGTAGCTCGGCATAATTTCCCTAACGATAAGATAAGTTAATGTTTTTCGAAATTAAAACGATCTTATGTATCTATATCTATATACAAGAATGGATTTAATGCTTCTCTACAGTTTATAAACCGACTTAACAGTTTTGGCATTTACGACTCCCATAAAACTCGAAATGCGTTAATTCTATAAACGCAGTCGGCTAATTTTGTATTTAAGACGCGTCGAATTTGAAAGAAAGGTCGACGCTAATTGTTTCTCTTAAGTATCGAACAATACGTCTGTCTGCAAAAACTTAAGCCGACAATTTAAGGAATGAAAACTACACTTTTATATTCTCTGTATTCGCAGCCACAAAAAGGCAATTCCCAGTAGAGACTGTTGCGTCGACTGCGTTTTTCTTTTAATTAAAACATAAAATAACGATGAACATACTTCGGTTCCATACTTGGCGTGTGTCGCGTGCTTTGTCTTTTATCGCGCGGGATAATTAAATAAACGAGACGAACCTCCGAATTTTTGGAAGTATGTGGGAATTTTGTTAGTGCTCGATTTTTTCCGGGACGTTTAGGTGAAATGGGTGTCCTTTAAAATCTAAAAGTAAAACGAGACAGATTTGTCGATGTTTCAACTACCAACGAAGGTGGCAATAATCGATCAACGTAGGGATGTTCCGTCTTGATTGCGTAATACTTCACCAGGTTATTCTTGTATCAAAAACAAGCAGAAATGGCTTAATAAACATATATTCGCAAATGTATAATTTCGAAGATAAACACTGATTAATTTAATTTGATTTAAAAAAAAGAACGAATGCGAAGCTCCTTTAGGTGAACAATTCGTGCATGTCCCGAAGCAAATGGTGGCCTGCGCACGTTGAACATCTTTTGTAGGTAGATAACAGTTTATTTTAGTTTGTCGTTTATTAGTTACTTGATGTGTTGTTAACTTCTGTTTAATCGGTGTTTATCTCGGAAACTATATTGTATACTTGCAAATACATAACTATTTATTAGGCCCGTGCTCGTTCTTGATCTAAAAATATAACCTGACGAAGTAGGTATTATACAATCAAGGCGGGACACTCTGTATATAGGTAAGCGTGTAATATATCAAAAAATTAACAAAAACCGATCAGCAGATGAAAAATTTCTGACTTTATGATGTGATTATCTGTCCGAGGTTCGAATACTCTTAATCTACGTATGTTTGTGGATCACTATTAAGTTTATGTTTAAAAAGCTATAAGTACTGTTTTATGAATAAGGCAATCTATAAATTAATTTACGTAGGTACCTATGGGTAACTAACAGTAGGTACGTATTGCATTTTCATCATTTTTGTAAGCATATCAGTACGCAGTGTTTTCCATACATTGGCCTCCGTATTATTTTTTTCTAACTTATTTTCGTTCGCATTAACCAGATTTTCGGATTAACGGAACTCTACTGTACTAAATAATTACAGTTGAACCTTTCGCGGCGACCACTATCTAACCCGACTGTGGCCGTCAAATTTTTTTTATAAGCGACCATTTATTCCGAAAATTAAGGTTTTAGAATCTGCGTATTTGCGAATTTTAATTAAGACCAGCGAATCTCGATATTGATATTGAATTTAATGAAGATGAAGAAATTACAATGACCAACATAAAGTTGGATAGAGTACCTAATTTTTGAAAATAAACGTTATATCGTTTTGACGCATATTATTTTATGCAAGTTAAAAAATCAGAAGAATTATGGTGTTAAACGATATGTAGTATTAGATTGGTACTACTTAAAACAATTTATCTGAAACGTCCCAACGTCAACCTACTCACTCCTCTTGGAGACAGCTCATCTATTTTTCTTCGTATGTGCCTATTTTAATTGTTGGCTCTCTTGGAGTTTTTCCTTTGAAAGATTAAGATGCATAAAATCGAACACACTTTCGGTTTAACCGGAATTCACTTCCACTTTTTTATTTTAACCCTTAAGTAGTATCATGTTTTAAAATCACGTATATACTATCATGGGGTGTTTTAACACCCCACATCTTCTAGTGAATTGTTTTTCTGATAATAGGTGCTTTTTGTTGTTTTTATTTTTAGGCAATGAAAGAGGTCTTTTGCTTACTACTCATGTCACAAAAATAATATTTTGTTTAAAATAAAAAAGAAAATTGATAATTTACAAAACAGTACAATTTTATTTTATAGAAATACATGTATACATAGAAATAATGCTTTATACACTAGAATACACTTTTTTAAATAATTTTTGCGGAATGGTGCCTGAAGGAGTAACTTCATTCCCTGAAAAATAAAAATGGAATTACATGACATACGAAAATTCTAACAAGCTTGTTGGTCGACAAAATTTTTGAACCCCGAAATATGTTATTTTACAGTGCAGGTAAAATGTAACAAACTTTGGTCTAATTACCTTTCTAAACATGTTGCGCAATGAATAATGCTTTTGAAATGGTCCTTGCAAACATGCTGGTAACATTTATTACAGGTGGTCTTTATTTTACGGTCCTTCTTTCTCCCACAAAGGTAACATCGTCCGTAGCTTCTTACAGGTCCTGATTCGGAATGTTGTGGGCTTACTTCCACAAAGTTTTCGATTATTGGTTTTAATTCCCTTGGCAGTTGTTGCATGCTAAGTCTTCGTATCATGTGTTCTTTAATAAGTCCTTTTCCTAACTCAATAGAAAAATCTCTTCTATTCAGTTTGATGCTTTCGTCCAAAGCAGCTACAAAAAGCACGTAACTGTTTACCCGTGACATATCTAACATTGCTCCAAATATAGCCATTGGCCATCGCCTTGTCCTTCTTTGGCAAGAGTAATTCATGCATTTTTGGTCCAAGGCATCAACTCCGCCCTTATTGTCATTATAGAATAGTATTATTTCTGGTTTCCTATTTTCTTCAACATTGGCATTATGGTGCATTGAGGAAATCAACAGAACGCTGTAGTTCTTTTTTGGTACAAATGATACCAATGTAGTGTCGCGTGTAAAGCCAAACTGGCTAGAATTAACGAGTTTCTGTTTAGATGGTAAGAATACTGGAGGAATTTCAGCTTTATTCTTACGAAGTGTTCCACGTATGTTAAGCCAACTTTTTCAATTCACTTACTAACTCTATAGAAGTAAACCAGTTGTCTCCTGTGACATTTCGGTTTGTGTTTATTATGGGTGAAACTAATTTCAGAACACTACGTGTAGGCACCGAAAGCTTTTGGGTTAGCGTCTGTTGCTTTCCTGTATAAACAAACGAATTTATCAAGTAATGTGTTTTCGAATCACATAAACACATTATCTTGATGCCATATTTTCTGGTTGGGCTTTATTATCTGATACTTAGAAACATCCACCTCTAACTTGCGATTAATCGTTTAAGAAAACCACACTGAAAACGATTTAGACTTGAACAGTAGCGCAGTATAGGTAATAATTTCAACACCGGTTTCCTTATTTTACGGCTAAAAACGGGTTAAGAAAAGCGCCTTCGGCCGAATATAAATTAATTGCGTTTCGTATAGCTGATTGTGAACAAAATAAAGATGCAATCGCAGCAATAGGACTAGTTTTTCACCCGGATTTCTCGCGTGATTGTGTTCAGCAACTCTTTCGTCAGGTATAATTTGTTTTATTGTGAGGCGGCGACAAAAAATTAATCGAATTACTCGCATATAACGTCTAAACGGTATATCGGTAATTGTTTAGAAAACGTTCGGTTTTGTAACCGCTAACAGTTTCGCAACTACTTCATTTGTCAATTTACCTCTACACAATTTTAATAGCCTACTAAACAAACTTTGTAATAATATATAAGTAGCCATAAATCATACGTCTTTGCCTTTCGAAGCCGGCCGGTGCCGTAAACAAATTGTGGTTTACAAACATCAAAGCGCAACTCGAAAATGGCAACCGACGAAACCGTGTATACACTGCATGTACGTAATAATTTAATTTAAACAAAAAACAGTTCTATAATCAGTTAACGATCATTTAGTAATGTAGCGGTTAAGCATAGTCGTGGTCGTGAATGCGGGCATGTTTGTACTTTAATTAGAGTAATTACATTATCTGCGTTCCGAGGAAATGCGTCACTAATGACATCTAATTGTTCGTTCCATTAATACCAAAACTTACATTAGTCTTTTCGACGAAAAAAATTCGTCCGCCACCGTCGCGTCGTCCCGTTCCCCATTAAATATAATGCCCGATAATTACTATTTATCGGTGGTTACTTTCGTTTTATTACGACGACGGCGAGTCATGCGAAAAGAAAATGTAATAAACACTTCGCGTCATCGCATAAAAATATCGAGTTATGGGCCCTTCATTATAAGCCCCACTAAATTAAAGCGATATATTATTGGTAAAGTCGATCAAGTTTTCTGAACTCGCTTACCTGACACCTGCCTTCTTCGATCACGCATGTGGCTAAATAATGCTCGGCGAATTTTAGTCTCGCGCCCCGGGATTCTTGTTTTTCTGTCAATTTAGAGTGCTATAAAGATACATAACGAGCATTATATTATAACAAAATAAACTGACTAAATTATATTGACCTATTTAGTATCGATATCGTTTACGGCTTGCATCGTCTCTCGGTTTGAATTTATTAAAAATTTTACCTTTAACAAAATAATAGCCACGAAAGGTGTACGGTAAAACCTTCCGTATCCGAAATAAAAGGGGCTGATATGAATACAATATAGGTAACTTTGTGCAGTCGTAGAAGGGTTAAAATATTTGCAAAGAAATTACATGTAGGTACTAGAATGTACCAAATGTAGTAGTACACAAACATGTACTAATTTAAAGCTAGGTACCTTGGTCGTTTAGGAGATAAATTAGAAGATATCGTGGTCGTGGACGGTCCCCAAACGGTGGTCCACGTATGTTAAGCCAACTTTTTCAATTCACTTACTAACTCTATAGAAGTAAACCAGTTGTCTCCTGTGACATTTCGGTTTGTGTTTATTATGGGTGAAACTAATTTCAGAACACTACGTGTAGGCACCGAAAGCTTTTTGGGTTAGCGTCTGTTGCTTTCCTGTATAAACAAACGAATTTATCAAGTAATGTGTTTTCGAATCACATAAACACATTATCTTGATGCCATATTTTCTTGGCTTGTTTTTTATATATTGCCGAAAAGAGCAACGGCCACGAAATCCGACAAGCATTTCGTCTACAACGGCATACTCACTACATACGTAATTATTTTTACAATTATTATTGAATATTTCATATATTTTTGAAATTGCTGCAAGTTTATCACCACTTTCAATTTTATCTTTTCTAGTTGCCTGGTCGTCGAATCTTATTGTTGACAAGAGAAATAAAAAACGTTTTTCAGACATAATAGCTCTACAAATATCTCTACCTGTGCCATCTCGTGCAAAAGACATCTAACATCTTCGTGGTTGGATTTGAAAACACCTGTCAAAATTAGTAATCCCAAAAATGCCTTTAATTCCGTCATATCCAAATATCCCACGTAACTAGCTGTCGGTCCATAAGTAAAGCTTGCATCAGTTATCTTTTCATTTGTATGTTCCAATATGTCATTTAGAATATCTTCTGTAAACAAAAGCGACCAGGCTTCGAAAGGTGTTTTAGGAGGAGCATTTGCTGCTGGACCTTTTATTCCCGGTAAATGGGTAATTATATTAGATGCTCTGGTACGAGAAGCAGCAGGAGGATTCTTGGACCATTTGTACCGATTACGCCCATAAAATAATTTGCACCTTCGTTAACATTTCCCTCAGGTTCATCCTCGTCTTCAGAATCCATTTCAAATTCAGAAGCTGTGTCATGATCACTGTGTTCACTTGATGCATCACTTAAATCGTCAACATCTTCGTTAAGATAATATTCACTCACGTCAATATCCTCACCAAAATTCTCGGCAAGATGTGCCAACTGTTCCTCGCTTAAACACTTACTCATTTTGAAAATAACACTTGAATACTTAGTTATTGTTGCCGATTCTAATTAAAAACTGGCCCAACGAAGTCCCTGGATCATCTTTTATAACCTACGGATATCAGGAGAAATACAAAATACCCCCGAAATTTAGTGAATTCAGTAAATCCCCGACACGTTATGTGCTCAGTAGTACAAAACTGTGTAATGGGGTTCCCCTAAGACAAAGTATATCGAATTGCCTAGTTGAGTTATTATGAAACACCCCCGAATTTCGATGTGACTGGGTAAATCCCCTACATATTGAATGACAAATATTATAAAATAGAAGTTGTAATTCTCTAAATTTAAAAAACCAAATTTTTTAAGCAGATACGCCAAGAATCTACGATTAAAGAAAAAGCTTATTTTTAAAAAAATGTACCGTAACTGCTATCATGGGGTGCTCCAACACCCCACCACCTATTTTTCTCAAAAACAGCAAAAAACAGCAGAAAATGATTTACGGCATGTTAAAGGTTCTGTTCTTGTAGGAGAATACCTTGAATCTGAAGAGCGTGAGAATAATAATTTTTAACAGATTTTACACAAATATGATGCCTGGGGTGTCGAAACACCCCATAATAGCAGTTAAGGGTTAAACTCAACGTCGCCCTATCTATTTTACATTTTTATTTGGGTTTGAGAACATTTATTGAGCTGAATTAATTGTGTCGTTTGTAATTGAAATGCGCGTCGATGTCAGGAATAGGGACTTTTAAACCCGCGAAGTTCTCATACTCGACGTGCCCCTATAGGTAGGTATAGGTATCTACGAGAAATGGCTAGGAAAGTATAAAAGCTAATAGCAGGAAGTTGTAGAGTCAAGTCGGGTAGGAAACATACAAAACACTTCCTGTCCGATAATTTTTCCGGCGAACAGCAATGCAGTAAAAAGTACCTAACACTATATTTCGGTTAACAAACCATTATTACGCCAGCGAAAGTCAACCTTGATCTACTGTTATCCTAAATTACTAACGACACTGCGATAAACCGCATATAGGAACGTTCGCGGAGGTCAAATGAAAAGTGACCAGTTTCGGACCAAAATACGAAATCGAGGAAAAAATGCGAGGAAGGGTCGCTTAATTATTGTCGAACTTCGATTAGGATGTATATTTATGAGTTTGATCAATAACCAGCCGCCGCCGCCATAGAGTCAAAAAAATAATAATGCACGGGTTTGTCGTCTGATCTAGAGTTGAAATCTCCAGGTTACTATATATATCTGGCGTGGGCGTTCTAACGAATTTATTTTAATTTTTAAGTTTCAATAATGAATTTTTCAATTTCGGTTCTTACCTATATAATAGTGTTTTAACGATTTTTCATTTTTAATTTAGGGAAAAGGTCGTTTCCCCTGCATTAGCCACCATATAAACGTCGTAACTTCATAATTAGTGGCACAAAGAAAGTTCTTGTATTTCCTGACAGGTGTGGGCATTTAAGTATCTGATACTTAGAAACATCCACCTCTAACTTGCGATTAATCGTTTAAGAAAACCACACTGAAAACGATTTAGACTTGAACAGTAGCGCAGTATAGGTAATAATTTCAACACCGGTTTCCTTATTTTACGGCTAAAAACGGGTTAAGAAAAGCGCCTTCGGCCGAATATAAATTAATTGCGTTTCGTATAGCTGATTGTGAACAAAATAAAGATGCAATCGCAGCAATAGGACTAGTTTTTCTCCCGGATTTCTCGCGTGATTGTGTTCAGCAACTCTTTCGTCAGGTATAATTTGTTTTATTGTGAGGCGGCGACAAAAAATTAATCGAATTACTCGCATATAACGTCTAAACGGTATATCAGTAATTGTTTAGAAAACGTTCGGTTTTGTAACCGCTAACAGTTTCGCAACTACTTCATTTGTCAATTTACCTCTACACAATTTTAATAGCCTACTAAACAAACTTTGTAATAATATATAAGTAGCCATAAATCATACGTCTTTGCCTTTCGAAGCCGGCCGGTGCCGTAAACAAATTGTGGTTTACAAACATCAAAGCGCAACTCGAAAATGGCAACCGTCGAAACCGTGTATACACTGCATGTACGTAATAATTTAATTTAAACAAAAAACAGTTCTATAATCAGTTAACGATCATTTAGTAATGTAGCGGTTAAGCATAGTCGTGGTCGTGAATGCGGGCATGTTTGTACTTTAATTAGAGTAATTACATTATCTGCGTTCCGAGGAAATGCGCCACTAATGACATCTAATTGTTCGTTCCATTAATACCAAAACTTACATTAGTTTTTTCGACGAAAAAAATTCGTCCGTCACCGTCGCGTCGTCCCGTTCCCCATTAAATATAATGCCCGATAATTACTATTTATCGGTGGTTACTTTCGTTTTATTACGACGACGGCGAGTCATGCGAAAAGAAAATGTAATAAACACTTCGCGTCATCGCATAAAAATATCGAGTTATGGGCCCTTCATTATAAGCCCCACTAAATTAAAGCGATATATTATTGGTAAAGTCGATCAAGTTTTCTGAACTCGCTTACCTGACACCTGCCTTCTTCGATCACGCATGTGGCTAAATAATGCTCGGCGAATTTTAGTCTCGCGCCCCGGGATTCTTGTTTTCTGTCAATTTAGAGTGCTATAAAGATACATAACGAGCATTATATTATAACAAAATAAACTGACTAAATTATATTGACCTATTTAGTATCGATATCGTTTACGGCTTGCATCGTCTCTCGGTTTGAATTTATTAAAAATTTTACCTTTAACAAAATAATAGCCACGAAAGGTGTACGGTAAAACCTTCCGTATCCGAAATAAAAGGGGCTGATATGAATACAATATAGGTAACTTTGTGCAGTCGTAGAAGGGTTAAAATATTTGCAAAGAAATTACATGTAGGTACTAGAATGTACCAAATGTAGTAGTACACAAACATGTACTAATTTAAAGCTAGGTACCTTGGTCGTTTAGGAGATAAATTAGAAGATATCGTGGTCGTGGACGGTCCCCAAACGGTGGAGCGATTAAGTTAAATAACTGATGATCCTCTAATCGGACAAATTGTAAAATTGTTCCTCCCATAAACCATAACTCTTCTGAAAAAGGACGAGCCCATTGCGAAGAAGAAAATAAAATTGCTCTTGGATGTTAGGCGTATCTATAATTGATTAGAAAAATTCCGTCTGGTGGTGGAGGCGACAATAATAGTATCGCCTAGGAGATGGAGTTGTTTTCTGCGGTGGCGGTTCAATAAGTACGCGATGAAACGGGCAGACGGCCGAAACCGAGTTTCGATGGATGGATTTTCATCTGAGCCGAAGATAACTCGTTACCATTGATCTAAGCTTTTCCGTTGATGAAATATAGATAAAATCATAGATCATCATATGGGCCTCATAAAGGCATAATAGGAGGTGTACAAATATGCAAGAACAATGTTTGTCAAATTATCGGATATTGAATCACGAAGATATTGGAGATATTGATACGTATTTATATCCCTACAGTTTGACGAGAAAGGCACGTTCGTGTATCTTGTCAAACACGAGATTGAGTTCATACGATAAGTACTTATTTCTTTAGGTATTAGGGTTTTCGTTGGACGTAATCTTTTCTTTCTTGGGTTTCCTTTATAGATTAGAAATTTTCGAAACTAAAGATGAACAGTCTTCGTTCTCGAAGACTGATTTCTATTTCTATTTCACGGATCTCTATCCGTGAACTTAGGAATTTTCCTCTTCGTTTCAGTTTTTAGTGTCATATTTATATATATATTTTTTATTTTATAATTGCGAATTTACAATCTACTTCAAATATTACAAAGTAATAAGTAAATGGAATAAAAGAATTTGATTTGAGTCAGGTACCATCCACTAATGGTTCTCTGGAATTCATTCAGGAAGATCCTCTGGCCACAGTTTCTTCAATTTTCTCTCTGCTGGTTGGTGTGTGAATAGTTCGCCTACGAGCGGATTACTATGTCCTACGCATCTATTTTTATATTTGGTAGCAATGGGTTTGATAATGTCGTTGATGAATGGTATTCTTAGGTCAGTATGTAGAGTTTGGTTAGATATGTACCAAGGCGCGTTAGCTAACATGTGAAGAGTTTTTGATGTTTGAAGGATCTTAGTGTTCGATGGCTTACTACATCCCCACAGTTCAATTCCGTATGTCCATATCGGTTTTATTATGGTTTTGTAGATAAGTAGCTTGTTTTCAATTGATAGGTGGGATTTTCTATTAATTAACCAATACATATTTTTAATCTTTAAATCTAATTGTTTTCTTTTGGCTTTTATGTGTGCTCGCCAGCTTAGTTTTTGATCTAGATGCATTCCTAGGTACTTAACTTCTGTTTTGATTGGGATAGGCACGTTGCTTATATGAAGTTGTGGACAGTTGATTCGTCGATTAGTAAAATTTACTTGTGTAGATTTAGTTGGATTAACTGCAATTTTCCATTTCTTCAGCCAATTTTGCAATGTGGTTAGGTGATTCTGTACCTTTTCTGAAGCTCGTAGAGGATCTGAGTCCATAGACATGATGGCTGTGTCATCCGCAAATGTGGCTGTGGTTGTGTCGTTCGTTAGTGGGACATCGTTGGTGAACATTAGGTAGAGAAATGGGCCGAGCACACTACCCTGCGGCACTCCCGATTTAACACAGTGATAGTTAGATAGTTCGTCATCAATTTTCACTTTGAAATAACGCTCGCTCAGATAGGATTTCAGGATAAGGTATATTTGGTCAGGGAAGTAATTTTTTGAGCTTATATAATAATCCCATATGCCAAACCTTATCAAAGGCTTGCTGGATGTCTAGAAATACTGAAACACATACCTTCTTCCTCTCCAGGCTATCTTTAGTTTTATTGACTATCCTGTGGCACTGTTGAATGGTTGCATGGTTATGGTGGAAACCAAATTAAACCACTTAAGGAATTGTCTTCTAGGATTTTGTTGAGGAATAGCCTTTCAAAAAGTTTAGCCAATATAGGTAGCAGACTTATAGGTCTGTATGAGTTTGCCTCCGTTGGGTTTTTACCAGGTTTCGGAACCATTAGAATCTGGGCATATTTCCATTGTATTGGAAAGTAGCATAGGCGCAGTACACTGTTATAGTTGTTCCTTATTAGGATAACTGCTTTTCTTGGGAGTTTCTTTAATTTATCTGCCACTATTAAGTCGTGCCCAGGGGCTTTGCGTGGATTTAGAAGTTTTATTTCTCTAAGAATTTCCTTTAGAGTAAGTGCTTGCGTCGGTGGTGATAGTTGGCATGGAGAATTTAGGAATGTTTCTATCTCTAAGTCATCGTTAGCTATTGCAGGCGAGGAGAAAACACTTGACAAATATTCCGCAAATGTATTGGCTTTATCAATATTTGATCGTGCCCAGGTTCTATTAGGTTTTCTAATTGGCGGTATAGTTACAAATATTATTAGTAGATACCTCACAGTCAGTAACAGCGACCACACGTTCTTCATAAAACTTATTCGTCTACGTAAACCACTTTTTCATTGTAAAATTTAGACGAATGTAATTTCGCAGTATGATAAATTTTCGAGGACCTATACAACATAAAAATGACGGGCGATCTTATCTATCTTTAAAAAACAATAAAAGGCGGTTTTTAACGTAAGTCGTGAGATGTGAACGGAGTAGAAAGTTTTGCTTTTACAGAAGAAGAAAAAAACGGTTAAGTAAATTAAATAAGTCACAATTGCCTGAAAACAATGGTTACTAAATAATGTAATGTTAGTTATAGTAATTAGTTTATCGCTGGTCGTAATCAATGGCCAAAGCGCTTTATCGTGCACACGAGATGGAATTCCTGGTAGGGCAGCGTTTTAACCGAAACTTAAAATATTCACAGGTTATGATTAGATTAATGTCGAGCGTCGACAAAACAATGGGAAATTAGGCAGAACACCTTCGGATTTCTAAGGCGATTTAATACACCGTGAAAATTCTCATTTAGTTAATGATTTAATTGCGTATGGTAAACAAACAGCTCCTTTTGTAGCGGTTAAGCATAGTCGTGGTCTGAATCGGGCATTTTGTACTTTAATTGATAATTCTTACTGCGTTCCGAGGAAATGCGCCACTAATGAATCTAATTGTTCGTTCCATTAATACCAAAACTTACATTAGTTTTTCGACGAAAAATTTCACGTCACCGTCGCGTCGTCCCGTTCCCCATTAAATATAATGCCCGATAATTACTATTTATCGGTGGTTACTTTCGTTTTATTACGACGACGGCGAGTCATGCGAAAAGAAAATGTAATAAACACTTCGCGTCATCGCATAAAAATATCGAGTTATGGGCCCTTCATTATAAGCCCCACTAAATTAAAGCGATATATTATTGGTAAAGTCGATCAAGTTTTCTGAACTCGCTTACCTGACACCTGCCTTCTTCGATCACGCATGTGGCTAAATAATGCTCGGCGAATTTTAGTCTCGCGCCCCGGGATTCTTGTTTTTCTGTCAATTTAGAGTGCTATAAAGATACATAACGAGCATTATATTATAACAAAATAAACTGACTAAATTATATTGACCTATTTAGTATCGATATCGTTTACGGCTTGCATCGTCTCTCGGTTTGAATTTATTAAAAATTTTACCTTTAACAAAATAATAGCTACGAAAGGTGTACGGTAAAACCTTCCGTATCCGAAATAAAAGGGGCTGATATGAATACAATATAGGTAACTTTATGCAGTCGTAGAAGGGTTAAAATATTTGCAAAGAAATTACATGTAGGTACTAGAATGTACCAAATGTAGTAGTACACAAACATGTACTAATTTAAAGCTAGGTACCTTGGTCGTTTAGGAGATAAATTAGAAGATATCGTGGTCGCGGGCGATCCCCAAACGGTGGAGCGATTAAGTTAAATAACTGATGATCCTCTACATCGAGTCACAAAGAAGACGGAAACGAATAAACACGGACAAATTGTAAAATTGTTCCTCCCATAAACCATAACTCTTCTGAAAAAGGACGAGCCCATTGCGAAGAAGAAAATAAAATTGCTCTTGGACGTTAGGCGTATCTATAATTGATTAGAAAAATTCCGTCTGGTGGTGGAGGCGACAATAATAGTATCGCCTAGGAGATGGAGTTGTTTTCTTCGGTGGCGGTTCAATGAGTACGCGATGAAACGGGCAGACGGCCGAAACCGAGTTTCGATAGATGGAATTTCATCTGAACCGAAGATAACTCGTTACCGTTGATCTAAGCTTTTCCGTTGATGAAATATAGATAAAATCATAGATCATCATATGGGCCTCATAAAGGCATAATAGGAGGTGTAAAGAAAGCCACAAGTACAAATATGCAAGAACAATGTTTGTCAAATTATCAGATATTGAATCACGAAGATATTGGAGATATCGATACGTCTTTATATCCCCACAGTTTGACGAGAAAGGCACGTTCGTGTATCTTGTCAAACACGAGATTGAGTTCGTACGATAAGTACTTATTTCTTTAGGTATTAGGGTTTTCGTTGGACGTAATCTTTTCTTTCTTGGGTTTCCTTTATAGATTAGAAATTTTCGAAACTAAAGATGAACAGTCTTCGTTCTCGAAGACTGATTTCTATTTCTATTTCACGGATTTCTATCCGTGAACTTAGGAATTTTCCTCTTCGTTTCAGTTTTTAGTGTCATATTTATATATATATATATATATATATATATATATATATTTTATTTTATAATTGCGAATTTACAATCTACTTCAAATATTACAAAGTAATAAGTAAATGGAATAAAATAATTTGATTTGAGTCAGGTACCATCCACTAATGGTTCTCTGGAATTCATTCAGGAAGATCCTCTGGCCACAGTTTCTTCAATCTTCTCTCTACTGGTTGGTGTGTGAATAGTTCGCCTACGAGCGGATTACTATGTCCTACGCATCTATTTTTATATTTGGTAGCAATGGGTTTGATAATGTCGTTGATGAATGGTATTCTTAGGTCAGTATGTAGAGTTTGGTTAGATATGTACCAAGGCGCGTTAGCTAACATGCGAAGAGTTTTTGATTGAAATGTTTGAAGGATCTTAGTGTTCGATGGCTTACTACATCCCCACAGTTCAATTCCGTATGTCCATATCGGTTTTATTATGGTTTTGTAGATAAGTAGCTTGTTTTCAATTGATAGGTGGGATTTTCTATTAATTAACCAATACATATTTTTAATCTTTAAATCTAATTGTTTTCTTTTGGCTTTTATGTGTGCTCGCCAGCTTAGTTTTTGATCTAGATGCATTCCTAGGTACTTAACTTCTGTTTTGATTGGGATAAGCACGTTGCTTATATGAAGTTGTGGACAGTTGATTCTTCGATTAGTAAAATTTACTTGTGTAGATTTAGTTGGATTAACTGCAATTTTCCATTTCTTCGGCCAATTTTGCAATGTGGTTAGGTGATTCTGTACCTTTTCTGAAGCTCGTAGAGGATCTGAGTCCATAGACATGATGGCTGTGTCATCCGCAAATGTGGCTGTGGTTGTGTCGTTCGTTAGTGGGACATCGTTGGTGAACATTAGATAGAGAAATGGGCCGAGCACACTACCCTGCGGCACTCCCGATTTAACACAATGATAGTTAGATAGTTCGTCATCAATTTTCACTTGGAAATAACGCTCGCTCAGATAGGATTTCAGGATAAGGTATATTTGGTCAGGGAAGTAATTTTTTGAGCTTATATAATAGTCCCATATGCCAAACCTTATCAAAGGCTTGCTGGATGTCTAGAAATACTGAAACACATATCTTCTTCCTCTCCAGGCTATCTTTAATTTTATTGACTATCCTGTGGCACTGTTGAATGGTTGCATGGTTATGGCGGAAACCAAATTAAACCACTTAAGGAATTGTCTTCTAGGATTTTGTTGAGGAATAGCCTTTCAAAAAGTTTAGCCAATATAGGTAGCAGACTTATAGGTCTGTATGAGTTTGCCTCCGTTGGGTTTTTACCAGGTTTCGGAACCATTAGAATCTGGGCATATTTCCATTGTATTGGAAAGTAGCATAGGCGCAGTACACTGTTATAGATGTTCCTTATTAGGATAACTGCTTTTCTTGGGAGTTTCTTTAATTTATCTGCCACTATTAAGTCGTGCCCGGGGGCTTTGCGTGGATTTAGAAGTTTTATTTCTCTAAGAATTTCCTTTAGAGTAAGTGCTTGCATCGGTGGTGATAGTTGGCATGGAGAATTTAGGAATGTTTCTATCTCTAAGTCATCGTTAGCTATTGCAGGCGAGGAGAAAACACTTGACAAATATTCCGCAAATGTATTGGCTTTATCAATATTTGATCGTGCCCAGGTTCTATTAGGTTTTCTAATTGGCGGTATAGTTACAAATATTATTAGTAGATACCTCACAGTCAGTAACAGCGACCACACGTTCTTCATAAAACTTATTCGTCTACGTAAACCACTTTTTCATTGTAAAATTTAGACGAATGTAATTTCGCAGTATGATAAATTTTCGCGGACCTATACAACATAAAAATGACGGGCGATCTTATCTATCTTTAAAAAACAATAAAAGGCGGTTTTTAACGTAAGTCGTGAGATGTGAACGGAGTAGAAAGTTTTGCTTTTACAGAAGAAGAAAAAAACGGTTAAGTAAATTAAATAAGTCACAATTGCCTGAAAACAATGGTTACTAAATAATGTAATGTTAGTTATAGTAATTAGTTTATCGCTGGTCGTAATCAATGGCCAAAGCGCTTTATCGTGCACACGAGATGGAATTCCTGGTAGGGCAGCGTTTTAACCGAAACTTAAAATATTCACAGGTTATGATTAGATTAATGTCGAGCGTCGACAAAACAATGGGAAATTAGGCAGAACACCTTCGGATTTCTAAGGCGATTTAATACACCGTGAAAATTCTCATTTAGTTAATGATTTAATTGCGTATGGTAAACAAACAGCTCCTTTTGTGATTGTCATGAACTTTACCCACCTGTGAAATTAACTTTTAATTATTGAAGAGATTAATTTTTTATTTGCACTTCCGGTTTTCGGAATTGTTTTTAAATTTCTTTTAACGTAGGTACATAATACTTACATAATCTCTTTCAATTAATTTTTTTGTTAATTCTGTTTAGAGACGGACGACGTTTATGGGCTTTTTTCGAGAGGACCTGTTATTAATAAATGAGTTAATCGACGACTTGAACGTAATTTATAAATTGAAGCTATCGAAAACTAATTTTACTAAATCTCGGTGGGCGTTTCGTTGTATAATTAACAGATAATCATCTAATTAGTATTCATTTCTATTAAACGCTTTAATTAGTTGGAGTATTAAGTATTAATTTTAAATATTTTACGCTCGATTGACAGTCAGCCGTAAGCCAACGTATGTATGTATTAGGCAGTTGTAAATAAAATTTAAAAGGATCGAATTCTTTTTATCGATAATGAGAACTCTCGATTTTACAATCGCTCAAATAAAAGTCTCGCCATCTCCTATAGTTAGTTATTTTAAATGAAAATCGTCTAGGTAATCGTTACCTAATTTATTTTTAATATGAAATGGTTTAATTCCTTGTCCTTGTTGCAGAAGCCGTTGCATCAGACAGAAACCCCGACATCATGGGAGTGTCTGAGGAAATCACTCCAAGTGCAGGAATCGAACCGCGATCGTCGTCGCACGACCAGAGCGACGGCAGCGACCCCGAACCAGACGACTTCACGCCGAAAAGAAAGCAAAGAAGATACAGGACGACCTTTACAAGTTACCAGCTGGAAGAATTGGAAAAGGCGTTTTCGAGAACGCACTATCCCGACGTCTTCACGAGGTTCGCATAACTATTTAATTATTCCTTTTTTTAATCGTGCCAACAACAACAACAATCCGCTATTTCGAGTTAATAAAAATGCGGAGCAACATAATTAAATTGGATTATGTGCCGCACCTCTGATACCCTGTACGCGTGTAATTGGATGTTCGGTAACCGGTGATTTCCGGCCATTACGCTACCAACCGGTAATGAACGCGCACTCACTTACTCATTACTTAACGACTGTTGAAAATCTTAATAATGGTGCACGTAAATGAATTTCGAAGGCGCGATCCCTCGGATAAAATTGACTTATTTCGATTTTGATGATGGGCTATCAGACTGCATACCTATGTATATTAAAATCAGAAACTGGAAAATTCGAAATTACAATATCGAGGGGTATAATTTAATCGTCCCTTCGGTGTCAGGAACGTTTAACTTTGCGTCCAATGTGCGTTTTGAAAAATTAATAAATCGAGCTTATTTTCTATGTGGCGTAAAAATTAAATTTGAACTTGCGAGAGTTTTTGTTTTTCAATAAACAGACTTCAGTACATCAGTACAGCTATTAACCAAATCAATTACTTATTGCCTACTTATGCACTTTCTGAGCAAAACAATTAAATTTTTATCATCATAGAGACCATAACGTTTGTATTTCGATGTGGCAGTTTGACCGCCACTTCGCCGGGCCTAAAGCCTGGTACGGACCTACACACACTTGCCCGGATACAAATGTTTGCAAACATTTAAGCACATATGCAAATGTCCTGCATCCTCGCGAAAAACAAAAAAAAACCTAAGCTCCTAACTTAAATAGATACGTCATCAGACGCCTGTCTCGAAATTTTAAATATTTATCATGTAAACGTAATGTAAATCACAGTTGGTATTCAATAAGAAGGAACATTTTCAAAAATAGGGGTTAAGTAGTGTATTTAAAGAGCTTCGCTAACTGGGGACGTGCACGAACGTAAAATTTCAAATCAAAATCTAAATTAATACCATAGAGAATTTTCCGGGCCTTCACATAATCGGAACTAAAATTGCCGATTGTGAATCTTCTAAACGCCAAGGGTCGTCAAAGTTGACATTATAATTGGACAATTTTCATGTTTTAATGTAAATATACCTACCTACTAATTAATTATATTTTCAAAAACACTCGAATACGTCGATTTCATTTACTAAGGTAACATGTTCACGATCTATTTTCGTTTATCTAACTTCAGCTCCAAAGTGAGCGTTAACGTCACCCCAAAAATTTTAAATAGTAAAATGAGTGTCATTTGAAAGTACGATGAATTTTCTTTATAACAGTTCTTTACATTTTCAAATTTCGTTTATTATTTCTCCGGCATGTAAATCACTCTCTAAAAAATAATAAAATTAAAGGGTGGCCCATCGTAAGCCATCGTACATTTTAGGGTATATAAATTAATTTTTTTCAAAAACGCTCGGACACGTCAATATTATTATTATTAGCAAAAGGGCCGTTTTAATTATTTTTTTAACTGCAACTCCAACGTGATGAACGACGTTAACCTAAAAATTGTCAATTTAACAAATTATTTAATCGGGGTTCTAACAGACTTATATGCTATTGACGAGTTGCTCGAGTACAGGTAATCCTCCTAATACGGTAGATAAATAAAATATATTTTTAACATAATCTGTTATAATGATGTGGTTTAATTATAATTTCATCTTTCAATTTCGAGTGACCTTTCTCTTATTAGGGTAGGTATATACAACTTAAAACTACTCACTTACTTTCCTATGATCACTTACAACACCGTCTCGTTAAATGCCAACGAAACCGTATTGTTAAAATAAAAATAGATAAAAAATAGTAGTAATAAAATTACAATTTATTTATAAGGAATTTCTAAAATGCCACGAATAACAGCGATAGCTGTTTTCCATTTCTGCTTTATAATAGTGATAAGGATGACACCTACGAAATCCTACTAAACACGTGCGCTACAGTCTATTCGTTTTAACCAGTGCATTCGATCAGTGCACGTCGTTCATATAGGTCGTGTGTCGAAGTAAAACTAGTGTTTTATATTTCATTTTGAAATTAATATAAAACGGACTTTTCGGGTATTTTTCTAATTAGAAGTGTGCGATGATAATTAAATAATTAGTCACGTATAGCGTACGCGAGGTTGTGATTCTAAATGCCAGAGTCCAGAGACGGAGGTTTAGCTAAATTGACAATGAGTAAGTTTTAATTAATGAAATTGCATGTTTGGATGTCGTTGGATATTGATAAGTATTTTTGCATGAATTGACAATCGATTAGGTTTGTCGACGTGGGCCTAAAGCTCAAATTCTTCTTCTTCTACGTTTCTTTGTTCCTAAACGTAAGATAAATTGTCTCACATACAGGATATCCCGTAAATAATAGATAACCAGGTAGGTAACCAGTGATGGACCAGTTCTATCACCAAGGTTATCCATTATTTATGGGACACCCTGTATATACCTGTATGTATGTATATTGATATACGTATGTATTTTTTATGTCGTTTTCTCAGTCATTACTTACATATATCGAACTCTAGGGTAGGTACTTGAATTGTGCAATCTGTTTTATCGGTTAGACGTGAATAATAACGTTTGTTCGTGCTCAGGTATATTGTTTCAAAGGTCATTACTTTAGTTTATTTCTTTGAGATTTTCATATTGTAATTCTTACACAGTTGATGGATAGATTTTAGTAGCTTTTCTTTACTTTCTTAAAATATAAGCAAGTCGTCCATATAGTTATTTTAATTAATTTTTATTTTATATATGATTTTGACATTTTTCCATTCACTAAGAATTTCATCAATATATACAGGGCGTTAGGAAAGCAACGTCCGTCCTTTCAAGGATCGAATCAGTAAGCTAAAAGAATTCCCGATTGGCCTTCTTTGCAGTTTTATTCACAGAAAATAATACAACGTCGAAGCCTATGAAAATGAAAATAACAAAACAAATTTACAAAAGATGTTCAAATAATATGTTTTCCTCGAGATCAATATAAGACGCGGTTTAACGGGGAAATATTGACCATCTCTTTGTAAAATGTGTTCATTTATTGAAGCGACAGCTGTACGAAAGCCGTCAAAAAACGCCGATTGGTTCAAGGTAAACATTTTCTTTGAGATACCTATCCTTATAAAAAAATCCACCGAATCGAGGTCGGACGACCTATAAGGAAGGCCAATCGTAAATTTTGTCACTTTTAATTTTCGAGTTCTTTTAGCTTACTGATTCGATACTTGAAAGGACGGACGTTACTTTTGTAGCACCCTGTGTAAAAGAGAAGGTGACAGATTAATTTTTATTTGCACTTCCGGTTTTCGGAATTGTTTTTAAATTTCTTTTAACGTAGGTACATAATACTTACATAATCTCTTTCAATTAATTTTTTTGTTAATTCTGTTTAGAGACGGACGACGTTTATGGGCTTTTTTCGAGAGGACCTGTTATTAATAAATGAGTTAATCGACGACTTGAACGTAATTTATAAATTGAAGCTATCGAAAACTAATTTTACTAAATCTCGGTGGGCGTTTCGTTGTATAATTAACAGATAATCATCTAATTAGTATTCATTTCTATTAAACGCTTTAATTAGTTGGAGTATTAAGTATTAATTTTAAATATTTTACGCTCGATTGACAGTCAGCCGTAAGCCAACGTATGTATGTATTAGGCAGTTGTAAATAAAATTTAAAAGGATCGAATTCTTTTTATCGATAATGAGAACTCTCGATTTTACAATCGCTCAAATAAAAGTCTCGCCATCTCCTATAGTTAGTTATTTTAAATGAAAATCGTCTAGGTAATCGTTACCTAATTTATTTTTAATATGAAATGGTTTAATTCCTTGTCCTTGTTGCAGAAGCCGTTGCATCAGACAGAAACCCCGACATCATGGGAGTGTCTGAGGAAATCACTCCAAGTGCAGGAATCGAACCGCGATCGTCGTCGCACGACCAGAGCGACGGCAGCGACCCCGAACCAGACGACTTCACGCCGAAAAGAAAGCAAAGAAGATACAGGACGACCTTTACAAGTTACCAGCTGGAAGAATTGGAAAAGGCGTTTTCGAGAACGCACTATCCCGACGTCTTCACGAGGTTCGCATAACTATTTAATTATTCCTTTTTTTAATCGTGCCAACAACAACAACAATCCGCTATTTCGAGTTAATAAAAATGCGGAGCAACATAATTAAATTGGATTATGTGCCGCACCTCTGATACCCTGTACGCGTGTAATTGGATGTTCGGTAACCGGTGATTTCCGGCCATTACGCTACCAACCGGTAATGAACGCGCACTCACTTACTCATTACTTAACGACTGTTGAAAATCTTAATAATGGTGCACGTAAATGAATTTCGAAGGCGCGATCCCTCGGATAAAATTGACTTATTTCGATTTTGATGATGGGCTATCAGACTGCATACCTATGTATATTAAAATCAGAAACTGGAAAATTCGAAATTACAATATCGAGGGGTATAATTTAATCGTCCCTTCGGTGTCAGGAACGTTTAACTTTGCGTCCAATGTGCGTTTTGAAAAATTAATAAATCGAGCTTATTTTCTATGTGGCGTAAAAATTAAATTTGAACTTGCGAGAGTTTTTGTTTTTCAATAAAGAGACTGCAGTACATCAGTACAGCTATTAACCAAATCAATTACTTATTGCCTACTTATGCACTTTCTGAGCAAAACATAAAATTTTTATCATCATAGAGACCATAACGTTTGTATTTCGATGTGGCAGTTTGACCGCCACTTCGCCTGGCCTAAAGCCTGGTACGGACCTACACACACTTGCCCGGTTACAAATGTTTGCAAACATTTAAGCACATATGCAAATGTCCTGCATCCTCGCGAAAAACAAAAAAAAAACCTAAGCTCCTAACTTAAATAGATACGTCATCAGACGCCTGTCTCGAAATTTTAAATATTTATCATGTAAACGTTTACATTAGTAAACCACAGTTGGTATTCAATAAGAAGGAACATTTTCAAAAATAGGGGTTAAGTAGTGTATTTAAAGAGCTTCGCTAACTGGGGACGTGCACGAACGTAAAATTTCAAATCAAAATCTAAATTAATACCATAGAGAATTTTCCGGGCCTTCACATAATCGGAACTAAAATTGCCGATTGTGAATCTTCTAAACGCCAAGGGTCGTCAAAGTTGACATTATAATTGGACAATTTTCATGTTTTAATGTAAATATACCTACCTACTAATTAATTATATTTTCAAAAACACTCGAATACGTCGATTTCATTTACTAAGGTAACATGTTCACGATCTATTTTCGTTTATCTAACTTCAGCTCCAAAGTGAGCGTTAACGTCACCCCAAAAATTTTAAATAGTAAAATGAGTGTCATTTGAAAGTACGATGAATTTTCTTTATAACAGTTCTTTACATTTTCAAATTTCGTTTATTATTTCTCCGGCATGTAAATCACTCTCTAAAAAATAATAAAATTAAAGGGTGGCCCATCGTAAGCCATCGTACATTTTAGGGTATATAAATTAATTTTTTTCAAAAAAGCTCGGACACGTCAATATTATTATTATTATTAGCAAAAGGGCCGTTTTCATTCTTTTCTTAACTGCAACTCCAACGTGATGAACGACGTTAACCTAAAAATTGTTAATTTAACAAATTATTTAATCAGAGTTCTAACAGACTTATATGCTATTGACGAGTTGCTCGAGTACAGGTAATCCTCCTAATACGGTAGATAAATAAAATATATTTTTAACATAATCTGTTATAATGATGTGGTTTAATTATAATTTCATCTTTCAATTTCGAGTGACCTTTCTCTTGTTAAGGTAGGTATATACAACTTAAAATTACTCACTTACAGGAATTATCTACTTTCCTTTGATCACTTACAACACCGTCTCGTTAAATGCCAACGAAACCGTATTGTTAAAATAAAAATAGATAAAAAATAGTAGTAATAAAATTACAATTTATTTATAAGGAATTTCTAAAATGCCACGAATAACAGCGATAGCTGTTTTCCATTTCTGCTTTATAATAGTGATAAGGATGACACCTACGAAATCCTACTAAACACGTGCGCTACAGTCTATTCGTTTTAACCAGTGCATTCGATCAGTGCACGTCGTTCGTATAGGTCGTGTGTCGAAGTAAAACTAGTGTTTTATATTTCATTTTGAAATTAATATAAAACGGGACTTTTCGGGTATTTTTCTAATTAGAAGTGTGCGATGATAATTAAATAATTAGTCACGTATAGCGTACGCGAGGTTGTGATTCTAAATGCCAGAGTCCAGAGACGGAGGTTTAGCTAAATTGACAATGAGTAAGTTTTAATTAATGAAATTGCATGTTTGGATGTCGTTGGATATTGATAAGTATTTTTGCATGAATTGACAATCGATTAGGTTTGTCGACGTGGGCCTAAAGCTCAAATTCTTCTTCTTCTACGTTTCTTTGTTCCTAAACGTAAGATAAATTGTCTCACATACAGGATATCCCGTAAATAATAGATAACCAGGTAGGTAACCAGTGATGGACCAGTTCTATCACCAAGGTTATCCATTATTTATGGGACACCCTGTATATACCTGTATGTATGTATATTGATATACGTATGTATTTTTTATGTCGTTTTCTCAGTCATTACTTACATATATCGAACTCTAGGGTAGGTACTTGAATTGTGCAATCTGTTTTATCGGTTAGACGTGAATAATAACGTTTGTTTGTGCTCAGGTATATTGTTTCAAAGGTCATTACTTTAGTTTATTTCTTTGAGATTTTCATATTGTAATTCTTACACAGTTGATGGATAGATTTTAGTAGCTTTTCTTTACTTTCTTAAAATATAAGCAAGTCGTCCATATAGTTATTTTAATTAATTTTTATTTTATATATGATTTTGACATTTTTCCATTCACTAAGAATTTCATCAATATATACAGGGCGTTAGGAAAGCAACGTCCGCCCTTTCAAGGATCGAATCAGTAAGCTAAAAGAATTCCCGATTGGCCTTCTTTGCAGTTTTATTCACAGAAAATAATACAACGTCGAAGCCTATGAAAATGAAAATAACAAAACAAATTTACAAAAGATGTTCAAATAATATGTTTTCCTCGAGATCAATATAAGACGCGGTTTAACGGGGAAATATTGACCATCTCTTTGTAAAATGTGTTCATTTATTGAAGCGACAGCTGTACGAAAGCCGTCAAAAAACGCCGATTGGTTCAATTTTCTTTGAGATACCTATCCTTATAAAAAATCCACCGAATCGAGGTCGGACGACCTATAAGGAAGGCCAATCGCAAATTTTGTCACTTTTAATTTTCGAGTTCTTTTAGCTTACTGATTCGATACTTGAAAGGACGGACGTTACTTTTGCAGCACCCTGTGTAAAAGAGAAGGTGACAGATAGCTGTTTTTACTTCTTGATTAGTTTTTATTTCTTCCCTTTTTGTAAGTGGCTGTTTTTATTTTGATTTATGCGTTTTTGGTAAGACTTTTAACAGCTTCGATAAGATGTGGCGTGTGGCCCTCGACGGCCTTCTCAAAATCTATAAAAACTATGTACTTATACGAGTTTCTAAGGGTTGAATTCTCTGCGTTTTTCTATGACTTATCTAAGAACAAATATTGTCGCAGCATGATCTACCCTTCCTGAAGCGATTTTATTCTTCCGAGAAAATATATTCTGAAATTACTCTACTATACATAGGTTGTATCATCATTCGGTCATTCGGGAAAAAGAAAACACTCTTTAATATACTACTTACTTTAGTATTGGTATTTGAGTTACAATTGACGTCAAAAACTACCCTCAATTTTATGGTAATACCTTGAAATTTTTAGAAAACTGTGTTTATTCGGATAATGTTGCATTTTAACAAAGGATTTAACTCGTGTTGTTCCACCAATTTTATATTCTACCTTCTTGTATTAAATCAAAACAAAACAATTTACCAGCTCCAAAATTACTATCGCTACTAACTTATGATGTAAGATTACATTAAATTATCTTTTAACATATTTTCACTTAATGTAAAACATAAAACCATATATAGGTATTAAGACAGTTTTGAAAAAGACTTCCACTTAAGGCGCTTTAAATCCAATTTTATTCGACTTTTATGGATTCTCGTAAATTCCACACGATCCTAAGCGGATCGTAACGGTTCTCGAAAATTCTTCAATTGCTCTTAAATTATTTAAATGTAATTTTAGTGGAATAAAGTTATTATATTCTACTTATCGCGCTTAAACGACTACGTTTAATACAATTTAACCTTTCGCCCGCAATTGTTTAAACAAAAACTCCCAAATTCGAAACTAAACGTTCTCGATTTAACTGCGCTTAATGTAAAAATTATATAACGTCTTAAATACGAAATTGTGCGGTGTCGTCATCGCGGATTATTGCAAATAATTTGGATATTAGGCGCAATTAACACACTTTAAGATATTTTGAAATGAAGTCATTAAAATTGTAATTGTTCATAAATCGTCCCACACTCCAAATTGTAGCTAAATAAGTAAATAGTTAAAAAAAAAACAAACAAACGGAAAGACGAACACTAATTACCTTTTTATCGTCGATCTTACGATAATTAGTATAAACAGTTCGATTAGAAGCCCGAAATGTTGCCTTAATGTCCATTGATAATCACAATATTTATTTCCGGTAAAACAATAATTACTTACCAAAACTACTAGTTTTGTACATAGCAGTCGACGGCGACGGAGAAACAAAGATATTATCTGTGTATCGAACTGACATTCTGATTACCTGCAATTTGTCGGTCTGACGCGAAATGACATTGTGAAGAATGCTCAATTAGGCGGCCTTTACCTGCTGGTAGCGTCTTGTTTTATTATACCTACCTCACAGTTTTGGTCGGTTTTTATTTTATTTCCTTGTCGTCCGTCGTACCTGCTTTGTCATTAGGGGTCTTCTGTAGGCTCCCAGAAAATCTACGACTTCCGAATTAAATATAAATAAAGTTTTTGCGGTTCGTAAATAAATTTGACGACGTCAATCACGATTTGTGGTTTCAGTTTCGTTAACGCGCGACAAAGTAAGATAGGCAACTATAATTTAGATGCGATTTTTTCACGAATATTAATAAAAATAAAACAAATAAAAAGGCACCAGTACCTAACGTAAGTTTAAATTGTCGTTGAACTAATGTCGTCGTTTCGGAGTTTGGATTAATTTCAGTAACTGTAGATATTTAAACACTGCAATTTTAAAAAAAGAATTGAACTGTTTTGATACTGCTGCTGATAATAAATAATTAAGGGCTTGCAACGGACTTTTGTAGATTATCTGTAAACCAAGTCAATTAAATTCAACACGGCAGTTAATGTCACTTGTTTTTGATCGTTATCATTTCAACATTTTGATTATAATCAGCGAAAAATTGCAAAATGCTAGAATTTTTGTTCTTGGAACGTAACAACGGACGTTTTTTCGCCAAGTAGTGTAAGCGCGTTTTCCTCCTGTTTTCCCGTATTTTATATTTCCTCCAATATTTCTCCCGTTCGAAAAATCAAAAGTTCCTCTTGTTTGAATATCTCTATCACTCTTGCCATTTTCTGCACCGTTAAGTAACTTACTTTATAATCTCGTTGCTTTCGTCTCGTCCATCGTTACGTCTTCGTAACGATCCGTCAAATGTCATTTTCTCCGTGTTTCAGCGATGCACCCTCAGATCAATGTTTGAATCTTTTTGTGTACGTCGCTTCAGTTTTCGATTTTCACATTTAGTTTTCCTTTTCCAAAAAAAAAACCAAGCATTTTTCCTAAACAACGACCTTGACTTTTCGACGGCTTCTCCAACGTGTTCAACTATCTTGAACGTGAAAATACTCCTTCGACATACACTTATTTAGGATGTGTGCATTTTGGAAAACGTCCTATATACATTTATTAAAGCTGACTGTCGCTGATGTTTGAAAACTCCATTTTCTTCAATCTCAATTGGCAGAACAGAAGTATTTACATGTCTTTTGAGTTAGTTAAACACGAAGGAACTCCCGTCTTCGGGAACTCTTCTTCGAGTCTACCAGGAATTTAAACATTTGTAAGTTGAGTTACTGGCAGATCCCCAAAGTTGGATGCCATTTGTCCAGATTGGTTTTAAGATGACCTTATAGAGTAGCACTTTGTTTTCCAAGGATAACTGGGACTTTCTCCCGAACATCCAATACATGTTTCTTAGTTTTAATCCAAGTTGCATTCTCTTTTTCATGATGTGAGTCTTCCAAGTAAGCCGTCGATCTAAGTGAAGTCCTAAGTATTTTACATTGTCGTTTTGCGGGAGCAGGGTATTATATAATGCTACCGGGGGGCAGGTTTCTTTCCGGAGGGTAAAAGTTACCTGTGTGGATTTTGTTTCGTTCACACGTATACGCCATAGTTTCAACCAGATTTCTATTCTGTTGAGGTTTCTTTGGAGTAACAATGATGCTCTTTGAGGATCGGTATGGGATGCCAACACTGCGGTGTCGTCGGCATAGGTAGCTGCTAGTGTCTGTAGAGTGGTTGGTAAATTCGCTGTGTAAAGTACGTACAGGATAGGTCCTAGGATACTTCCCTGCGGTACTCCGGCTTGTATTGGATGAAGACTCGATTGCGCGTCTTTAAATTTTACTTGAAATCTTCTTTCCGATAGGTAGGACTTAAGTAATTTATAATAAGGCAATGGGAGGACTTTCTTAATCTTGTACAGCAGTCCAATGTGCCATACCTTATCAAATGCTTGGCTTATATCCAAGAACGCAGATGAGCAATATCTTTTAAGATGCAGGTCGTGAGTTACTTTAGTTACAACTCTATGAACTTGCTCTATTGTACCATGACCTTCGCGAAATCCAAATTGGTGATTGGGTATGAGTTTTTGTTCAAGAATTGGCTTTAGTTTTTTTAGAAATATCTTTTCAATCACTCATCACAAATGCTCCTTGGTATGTTCCTAACTGGTTACTACAACAGGATGTTCCGGTACCTACAATTAAGCAGGAAGTCCAAAGTGCTAGTGAAAAATATCAAGCGAAACTTAGGGTGCATCCTAATGATTTAGCTGTGGCGTTATTAGACAGACAATATATCCCTCGACTCCAAAGATGTGACCCGTTAGACTTACCTGAACGATTTTTAGATTAGGTTTAGTTATAGTTTAAGTAAGAAACTCAATCAGATTAAGTTCAACTAACCCTTACATGCTACAGAATACGAAGTAATATCAGTGGATATTACTTCCTCATGCTATAAATTATACCAAACAATTTACTGAATGTATATATATATATATACAGATTGTAAATACCCAATTTAATGAACATGTGTGAAATTTGTAAGTTGTGTTATTGGCATTGTTAACGTATTAATTATCTTCCGGTTTTTGACAGGCAATCGTTCAAAAATCGACACTTAAAAATTCGAAATGAATCTTTATCAATTACTTATTACCATTGATTATAATCGTCGAACTTTAAATGATTTTTAAGGTTATCTCTATCTATAAGGCTAGGGCTTTGTTACTTTTAAATAGCGATACTCCCCGATTTGTGATATATTGACCTGAAAATATCTGTTGTCGCGCGAGTGGTTTTCACCGCGATATCGTAACCGGTCTTAATTTTTTTAATGTTCTACAAAAATTCTTGTTGCGATTCGAAAACTAATTAAATTTTTCTTTCAGAGAAGAACTGGCTATGAAAATTGGTCTAACTGAAGCTAGAATACAGGTGAGTTTTTACTATATATTCGAATTTAAAACTTAAGCGCAACAAAACGATAAAAAGGTACACGTTGGGCAGATGTTGCCTTCAATTCGTGACCGCAACTTCAGTACTTGAACTTCGAAGCGTAACTCTCGAACACTTATTATAGTCAATGTTGTCTTTTTTTTGTTTTAATTTTTTCGTCGCTGTCGTTGTTTATTCGTAGATAATTAAAAATTAAATCGTAACCTTTAACAATTAATTTTAATGCTCGCATAAATTTCGATTTAAATTAGTTTGAAAACGTCGGTAAGGACGGTAAAATTTTTGTCAGATATAAAAGCAATAAAGAATAATATCAATAATAAGTTCTTTGGAGTCGTGCTGCGTCTATTAGTCGTGATGAGAATCCCAGCTCTGCTAATAACCATCCGAACGGTTTGTGCAAGCGAACCCCGCAATCATACGCCTTCGACATTTCAAAAATCCAATAAAATTACACTTTCTTATTTATTATCACCATATTCAGAGTTTGTTCGTTTGCAATCCGCGCGTATAAAACGAAACGCGCGATCGTTTCGTATAAATGAAATCGTATATTCGAAATTTAATTTGGTCGGTACACTTTGCGGCTTTGTTGGTTTGAGAAAACGTGACAATCCGATGACGAGCGAATTTTACGGATCGTCGTTTGTCCGCGTTTGCGTAACGATATCTTATTTTCAAATTTAACGTCGCTTAATTTTTGCTCAAAATACGCATCACAGTATATATTATACAGGTTCTCGAATTATTAATCGCCCCATGCCGGTTATTAATAATAAATAACTTCCGCTATTTCGCCGTAATCGAATTAAAAAAGAATGACTTTATACCGACAATTTATGGCCCTTAATTTTCTCGTCAGGTTCTTTAGTTATTACGGCAACGCCGCGCCGACGATTATTTCATTTATTATTTTTCGCTTAACCGATCCAATTTAAATTCTAATTCGGCCTCTACAAAAAAATCGAGCCACGTTCGACGTAATTGAAAACGAAAACAGTCTCGTACCTATCCCTATATCTAAAAACCAAATAATTGATGATCATTTTATTCTTTCGTTGCCTCAATTATGTCCGGAAAATTACCGGTTAAATTTCGTGCCTCTATCATTTCGGCTCTAACGTCCTAGAGAAGGGCGATGGAGTTGCGGGTGGATAACATCGCCTAGTAAAAGGACTCGAGAATAAATTACAACCTGCCTACTATTATTTAGAAATTTGTCGAAGACGAGTTTAAAAAACTCCGTCCTTTTTCTCCTCGTTAAATCCTCCTTATACGAGCAGGACGAGACGAGAAATAGACGGAGACGGGACAATCTGGACACCTGTTGCGAGCAAATGACATATCGGCGAAGGAAGCGAGTCATTTCAGGCATGATTTTTTTGGACACAGAGAGTATACGGTCACGGACTTGAACGATTAGGCTTAATTAAATAAATTACATGTCTCTATTTCACAAGAATTGTGGTTTCCGAAGGTTACCTAGTCGTGAGGATTGTTCGAACGATGCGGCCGATGAGCCGCATTGTCGAAAATTGGAAGTTTCCGCTTCGACTTTTTCAAAATAATATAATTCGATTTGTGGATTTTATATTATAGGAGCGTTTGTGATCTATTCATTATTCGCTCAAAAATTACGATGATTCATCATCATGATGTTTACGTAAACTTATGTTGGTGTTTGTTAATCGTATTCGCGACGCGACGCCGACGTGGAAACCTTTAGGCGACGCGGCGCGGCGGGCGTGTTGTTGGTCTGCGGTTTGTTTGGAAAGTATAATTTACGTATAATCGTCGTGTCGCTTTTGTTTTGCATTAAGCAGGGTTCCTAAATAGTCTATATTTTCAACAAGTTTGTATTTTAACATCATTCGTGTGTCAATTTTTTATTTTCCGCAGTCCATTTAAAATAATCGGCAACGAAGATGTCGCGTGGTCGTTCTGATGCTAATTTTGACCATTTACCCTCTTATGTTGTCACTTTACGTGTTTCAAATAATACCTTTGCATTTTAAATAGACTTTATGAGTCTATTGTATTAAAAGTTATTTTAGCCTCAATGAACGAGCAACGATATGCTCTTATCTTGCTCAACCAGACAGTCGAAGCGTTCTTCTTCCTCCTTCCTTTATTTCTTTCTTCTCCTTGTCGTCGTATTGTTTATTAAAATTACGTTATTTAATTTAAAATGGTTTTTCTTCGTTGTTAACTCACCTATTAAAAAAATAAATAGAGATAAAAAGAGACAAATTCAAGAGGGCGGTTGTGAAGAGTGAAAAGTTTCTTTAAAAAAGATCTGAAATTTTTCTTCCGTATGACTGTCTGGTTTTAAAATCTTATTTTGACTTTTGGGTATTTGGGTGTCGAAATGTTTTTACTTAGAAATGGTCCGGTGTCGAAATGTCCTAAATTCGAATAGAATTAAGGTATTCTTCAATTTTTCATTTTCACAATATTTTAAGGCAATAGCAAAATAAATACCTCTAAAATAATAATGAATAATAGGAATAATATCGATGGCGTTTTGGTAAAACAGCGCAAGCGACAAAAAGCTAATTTTACAGGAGTGCAGATTTTGTGTTGTCGCGTAGCTATAAACAGATACGTTTCGAGGAAATATAAATCGTATTTTCCGGTGGAAAAAACCGGAATATTGTTGCCATATTTCAACATATGATGTCTTTACCTTAGATGCATAAGGTAGTCAGAAAAATTCATTTTTGCAAAAAGCGTAGGTTACCGAAACGCCGTCGATATATAATTTATAGGTATAAAAATAACAAAAACATTTCACTGTCATTAGTTTGAGATTATTTGTAAAAAACACCGAAGAATACCTAGCAAAAGGTATAAAAAGGTAAAAATACGATATAAAAAGCATAAAAGCATAAAATAAAACCCTTATCTATTAGTCAAAGGTATTAAAAATAATTAAGTAATCACTTAGGTATATTTTATTGATAGAATGTATCTCTTTTTTTTTGTTTTATTGAGCTTTGTTTGATTTGTTTTTTTTCCAATATCAATACACGTTCGATTTAAAAAAAGTTTATTAAAACATAAATTATTACATTCGAATTTACGATTAAATTTGAAATTAAGTAGATACTGTGATAGGTAATTTAAAACTAATTGTTCTTTTGTTGTTGGGTTGTGGCTGATGATAGTGTCTTTTTTGGTTCGTGCTCTTCAGTAATTCAAGACTTCGATCTTACGTTGAACTGGTGGTCGGAACATATCGTTTCTTACTTTGTCGTTTCCGGGTCGCGGTTTATTGGCATCGCCGATATGCCAACGAAGAGATGATCCTTAGGACATCAGTTTTTTCGATTTTCGGATTATTTGGAGTGCTGTACGTCGAACGACGATTTGCAGTATTTTTATGTTACTTGTTCTCGATAATTGCTTATAATTCTGGTTAAAAACATTTGTGGACTTTACTTTCACATTTTGATTCTTCTTCTTCAAGTGCCATCTCCGCTTCGGAGGTTGGCAATCATATTGGCTATTCTAATTTTTGATATTGCTACTCGAAACAGTTGACCAGAGCTGCAGCCAAACCATTCTCGTAGATTGCGCAGCCATGACATTCGTCTTCTACCGACGCTTCTTTTTCCCATGATCTTGCCCTGTATTATAAGTCGTAGTATGTTATACCGTTCTCCACGCATGATATGTCCCAGATATTGGAGTTTTCTTTCTTTGACTGTATTTGTAATTTCCTTTTCCTTTCCCATTCTTCTCAGTACCTCCAGATTTGTCACTCTATCCGTCCATGATATTTTTAAAATCCTCCGATAAGTCCACATCTCGAAGGAGTCAAGTTTGTTTAATGCGGCTTGATTTAACGTCCACGCTTCCATACCATACAAAAGTACACTAAACACATAGCATCTGAGCAGTCGTATTTTTAATGATAACGACAGATCCTTACTACAGAAGACGTTTCTCATTTTTAGAAAATTAGCTCTTGCCTTTTCTACTCTTGATCTTATTTCTGCCGTGTAGTCGTTGTTTTCTGTAATTAGACTTCCTAAGTAAGTGTATTTCTTGACTCTTCCTATCTGTTCTCCCCTAATTCTTAAGCTTTCGTTGTTGTTATTGTTTTTACTGATCTTCATAAACTTCGTCTTTTTGATATTGAGTGATAAGCCGTATTCCTCACTATAGTCAATTACTTTATTCATTACCCTTTCTAGATCTTCTAAGTTTTCAGTAATAATTACGGTATCATCCGCATATCTTAGGTTGTTTATTGGTCTTCCATTTACCTTTATTCCCGCAGTTTCAGATTCCAGGGCTTTTTTCGTTATTTCCTCTGAGTAGGCGTTAAATAGACTGGGCGACAGGACACAACCCTGCCTAACACCTCTTCGAATTTCAGTTGCTTCTGATGTTTCGTTCCCTATTCGTACTGTAGCCTTCTGGCTGTAATATAAGTTTGATATTAGTCTTATATCTTGATAATCTAATTCCTTATTTCTAAGAGTGTCTATGAGTGCGTCGTGTCTAACTCTATCAAAGGCTTTATTATAGTCTATAAAGCATAGATAGACACCTTGGTTAACATCCAAGCATCTCTGAATAAGCACATTGAATGCTTCTCTTGTCCCCACTCCATTTTGAAAACCAAACTGTGTTTCACTGATATCTGCTTCTAGTTTCCAGTGTATCCTAGAGTGAATGATTTTGAACATTTGAACATTTTGATTACACTTTAATAACTATGCAGGCTTATGCTCGCGGAACCTCTCCTATAAATATCGCATGAGGTCCCTAGGGATCTGTGGATCACAACACTTCCAACAGTTAAAACGATATGACGAAGACAAACTTACGAATCGTCTATTTTTATCGTATATGAGTCACGTTTACGAAATTTTAAACATTCGAGAGATTTTTGTTTGTTTAAACTGACCAATTTTGACTAAGTACTTGTTTTGCTATTAGGCCGCGTATACATACAGCGAACGGACGCAACCGAATCAAAGGGCGCTCAAAGATTGTAAATATGTCAAGCAGTCAAAAATATACCATTGATTAGATCCAAAATTGAATATTTAATATTGTTACAATCTTTGTACAATTTTGGTTTATTGGGTTTTTTAGAAGGTCTAACTAATTGTAAATTTTTTTTTACTGTTTGACATGTTTACTACCCTTATACGATCCTGATTCGGCCGTGTTCGTTCAGATTTGTTTGTTACGTGTGTACGCGGCTTTAGAATTTGTCTTGGCCGTTATAAATATTATAACGTGATTTATTAGTAGCGACTAAATTTAATCAAATATGTATGAAGCATACGACTGTAGGTACATATTTAAAATTTCTACTATTTTTACACGATTTCAAATTGGATTTAAATAATGACTGACGAAAAATGCGAATTAGTAAATTGTGGGCAAATTTGTTGTAGTATATGTAAACCGGTTTTACCATCGAAACGGAAAACTCGCAGAATTATAATAACGAATAAAACTTGAATAAAACGCGGTAATTGCTTCGTAATTAAATAAGTCGGCAATTCAGTTTTTTTAATGGTTGCAATCACGTTAACATTACATCGCGCGGCCGTATAAAAACTTTAATTATTATGACCTTAATGCTTAGGTACCTATATGTATACATTTTGTTATTTATTAACCATTTCAATTGCTATCCTTATGTAATTAATAATAATAGTCATTTCGTTGTGATTTCATTTTCGTTCAGGTTTATTATTTCACTATTGTTCCCAGTTTAAGGCGCTATTTACACTTACGTATGTATAGGTAGGTGTATACGTTTTTAAATTGCCTAGCACTTAATTACCATAATTCTCAGGAGGAAACGTTAACGATGTAATGAAACTGCTTTTTTTTTAATTTTAACATAAGTATCGCAAACGAGCGTTCATTAATTTCGTATAAGTGTAAATTAGTCCTCGAGAGAAACTATTTCGATTCCACCAACACGTACCAAATGTAACGAACGAATAATCGATAACTTTCTTAGCGCCACCCGTACACCAACATCATTAGGTAACTAATTTGTATTTTTAAGGCGGACAAGATTTTATTGCCGTACAAACATGTAACAAATTTACTCGCGTTGTAACAAAGCAAAATATACGTGACATTTCAAAACTTTTTTAACATAAGAAATCATTAAATCTCGAACTTAATTATTTCGATAATCGCAACAGAATGTTGTTAATTATCATTTCAAACGTTCCGCCGTAATTCGAAACAATATGTTAGTTTGTTGTAATAGTCTCAACGGGGATCGAATCAGCGGGGTGGCATTGGGCTAATTTCGAACTCCGCAGGAGGCCTTTGCACAAAACCGCCCCTGTTTGGACGCCCCGAGCTTTTCTCTAATACTGGTATTCGTCATATTTACACTAGAATATAAAACACGTTTTTTGTTAACCTTTTTAATTTAATTTCGTTTTTTTTTACCTTCACGTTCCTTTTATTAGTGGTGCCCATTAATTTTACTTCGTTAAAGCTGGAATTGGTAAATTGGTCTCGGACGCGGACCGGACCCGTTCCCTAAATCGCGCGGCGTTTACGCCGAAGTGTATCGCGATGCTATCGCTTAATTTAATTTTAAATTAGCTTTGCGCGTCGACCAATAAATTACCGTTCGGAAAAGTCGGATCCGCGTTTTGTCTAATTAAGGAAAGACCGTAAGATTGTTCATTGTTATTAAAATCTTTTCAGCTTTTGCCACGTTCAGATAAATTTTCTTTATCATTTTGATGATTACATCGCGCCCGGAAAATTGACGTTCTCACTCCCTTGCCCAAACTGTCGACTTCCAAAAATCATCAAAACCCTTTTCGTGATACTTGAGTATGGACATTTAGAACCACAACTCCGAAATAGTGTAGGTGGGTAGGTAACTAGTGCCGAAAAGTGGATATTTCACGCAAGTGTGATGCACTATACTACTTTTCCGGTGGCCGCAAGGATTTCTGACGTATAACGTAGGTATACTTTGACACTTTAAAAGCGACCTCTATTGGTAACTAGCGTCGTCTGCGTTTGTTCGTGACAGTTGATACTTCTATCATGTCGGTGCAATCGATTCAAAATTACATGTAGTATTATGGCCTATCTAAACCTATATGCAATCACGTCATCAAAAAAAAGTTACTAGATTGTTTATTTATACTTCGGTTTAAAGTTTGATGACATTTCTAATAAATTGTAATCTTTCTTTATACCATCTAATTATGATGCGATAAAGAAAGACTAATATAATAGAACTGTCAAACTTAAGGACCGAGTACAACTAGTGAAACGTCATCGTCTAGTAACCTTTCATTGATGACGTGGACTTGCATATAGGTTTGAACGAAGGGTAGGTAACTATAGCTTATCCAAACCTATATGATATTCACGTCACAATCAAGGTTACTAGATGGTGACGTTCACAAGTGTTGACACCTCGTATCTCGTATTTTGACAGAATCGTAATAAATTGTAATCGGTTCTGTTATACCATCTAATATGTGCGCATAAAACTTGTAAAGGTGCGTTAAAAAAGAAACTCACACAATGCATACCTGAATTAACAATATCGTCTCTTCGTAATTACTACCTACCTGGAGTTTTTCATGGCATTCTTCATTTAATAACGGTTGTATTCTTCATTTATAAAACTTGTAAAGGTGCGTTGAAAAAAAAAACTCACACAATGCATACCTGAATTAACAATATCGTCTCTTCGTAATTACTACCTACCTGGAGTTTTTCATGGCATCCTAGATAATGTTGCGTTTCATTCGATTTATTTCGAAAATAAACTACGGAGGTTCAGCTATTTTCGGGCCAATCGTTACGCTCTTTTTTTTGTATTAACCAATTTAAATTTCTAGTTAGCACAAGCTTTTGATTAGAAAAAGACTAGGTGTCGATAATGCGATCACATTAGAACGATAGTGCTTCGTGCAATCGACCAATCACAATACAGTTGCGTAGTTGGCAGCCAATTAATCTACATCGATAAAATCGTAGGGTATCGGTGCAAGATTCGATTAAGACAAGCCTTCTAGGCTGTTTAAAAATGCGCCCAGTCACGACGATTGCTGGCCAACAGTAGTAATACTTGTAATTACTTTTGGATCATCGGATCGGCCATTATTTTATTAATAATATATATTGTATAATTTGGCCGCAGTTGGTAGTGCTTTGATTCGAACGTCGAATATTGATGACTTTTTGATTACCTATCCGAAAACAAATTTCGAAAGAATTTACTTGTCTCCCCGGTATACGCTCATAAATTTTAATCAACTATCAAACGCAACAATGTGTAAAATACGGGTTTAATAGCTTAATTAAAAATTTGCGTGTTACGCCACCGGTAGTCTAATTACAATAATTTTTAAATGAACGCTCGAATTAGCTTATTTACTTCGGTTTTACTATCATTACCAATAAGATACGAAAAAAGTGCTCTCGTTTACAGGTATGTTTATGTATTTGCTGTCGTTTATCGCACGCAATGCATAATACGTTCTTTTAAGAAAGCTGTTCGTTTGTACATTCCATCGAATGTAGCGACCGACGTGCACCAGAATATCCGATGGTGCTTCACATTTAATTGTTGCGGGTAAGAGTTGTTAATTCTCTAACTACCGCGTAATCAGTTTTTGAGAAACAAACGCATTGTTTGAAAATGCAGACACGATATGCAGGCCTTCGACGCCGATTCACTTTTTACCCAAAATTTGAAAAAAATCAGAGCAAAAGTGGGCCGGGCCACCCGCGTCGCCCTTTTCGAACATGTTGTTTTCCTTTCGTACCCTCGCTCCCGTTTTTACTTTGCAGTCTTATTTCTTTTATCGCGGCTTCCGTCCAACAATTATTCATATCACTTTAGCTGGAGCACGTCATTTTTTTTTGTTTAGGTAGGTAAGTGATGTTCGTTCGGTGTGGTCCTTGAAATTGTTTATAATTTGCGGTATAATTATCGGCTTTGTATTTGAACTTGAGTTATTTCTGCGTTTATAAATTACGTTATTTTATACAGTAGTTACTACTCAAACGTTAATAGTCATTTTAATCAAGAGTATAAAACGTAAAAAATAATTTTTCATCTAAAATATGCAGGGTAACTAAAGATAACACGAGCTTCGGGGTGACTAACTAACTGATGATAACGATTACATCATCAATTCATTGTATTGGTAGGTACTATACAATCTCCGGAAAATTAACTAATATACCGACACCTAAGAGAATATAGGCCCTTGTTACAAGACTACAGTCCTTAAACATTACAAATACATGCCTAAATAGATTCTAGTACTCTAGGAATGACCCGCCGAGATCGTATCTTCGTAAATTTTCCATAGAAAAGCCTTACAAGGCTCATGGGTTCATGTTTTTTTCAAAATGTTGACTGACCTAAAACTTTTTATTAGCAGCCAAAACATCCTCAATTTTTTTTCAAAACCATCGTACGTATTTTTTGAGATTTCCAGAAAATCCTTAATCGATTAGAACGCGTGTAGCACGTCCTTTAATGTACTTTTATACGTAAAAAAACTAAAACCGGACCTGTAATGACTGTTTCTGGTTGGGTAATAATTTTGCAAAAGCCATGGCTTTTTATCGAGATTTCGCGAAAATTTTAAATTCACGAAAACGTGCGTAGTTTATCATTTCTTGTTATGAAAAACTTGAAAAGCGACTTTAGAAGTAATTCCGAAAATATTCTATGCGTATGAGGTAGAGACATTTTATCGAGATATGTAAAATATTTAATCTATTTAAATGCCACCAGTTCGTCATTTACAGCTTTGTTATACCAGAATACGAATTTTCTAATCGCTTTCGACTTGTTCTGAACGTTACGGCTCAAAAGCTTGCGGTCAAAATTTTGCCAAGAAAAAATCACTGAAGGGATTTTTTCCAGATTTGGCAAAAATTTTAAGTCGCCGGAAATGCGCTTAGATGACAACATTTCTTGAATTGCTGATCTCGAAAAACTACTTTTCAACTAATTCCGGACCTGTTCTATGCGTATTAGGTGTCGTCATTTTATCGAGATTATAAAAAACTTTAATCTATTTTAACGCCCACAGTTCCTTATTTATTGTTCCGTAATATCTGAATTACGAGTTTTCTAATCGTTTTCGACTTGTTCTGAACGTTACGGCTCAAAAGCTTGCGGTCAAAATTTTGCCAGAAAAAAGAAGCCATGTTATACTAAGGGATTTTTTCCAGATTTGGCAAAAATTTTAAATCGCCGGAAATGCGCTTAGATTGTCATTTCTTGCATTGTTAATCTCGAAAAACTAATTTCCGATTAATTCCGGACCTGTTCTATGCGTATCCCTTGTCGTCATTACATCGATATTATAAAAAACTTTAATCTATTATAACGCCCACAGATCCTTAATTATTGCTCGGTAATACCCGAAATACGAGTTTTCTAATCATTTTCGACTTGTTCTGAACGTTACGGCCCAAAAGCTTGCGGTCAAAATTTTGCCAGAAAAAAGAAGCCGTGTTATACTAAGGGATTTTTTCCAGATTTGGCAAAAATTTTAAGTCGCCGGAAATGCGCTTAGATTGTCGTTTCTTGCATTGTTAATCTCCAAAAACGACTTTTCAAATAATTCCGGACCTGTTCTATGCGTATTACCTGACGTCATTTTATCGAGATTATAAAAAACTTTAATCTATTTTAACGCCCACGGTTCCTTATTTATTGTTCCGTAATACCTGAATTACGAGTTTTCTAATAGTTTTCGACTTGTTCTGAACGTTACGGCTCAAAAGCTTGCGGTCAAAATTTTGACAAGAAAAAAAATAAGGGATTTTTTCGATATTTCGCAAAAATTTTGATTCGATTGAAAAACGTGTAGATCGTCATTTCTTGCTTTGTTATATGTAAAAATCATTTTCCGAACCTGTTTTGAACGTTTTAGGTAATGTCAAAAATATGTCAATTCCTTGGACTATAATACATACTATTAGAAAGTTTACCTACTTTCCATTAATATAATGTTAATATAAATAATAGAACATCAAGCGGCTCAAGATTCCAATAATACACGCCATAATATAAAACGTTAAACCACATAGCGAGGTAGTCCAAGGCGATTTTGTCATACTTGTAATTTTAAACGTGTATTTTATAAATTATTAGGCGCTTTATTAACTAATAGACGAATATTATCATAAATCAGCATCTATTGCCTTTAAACGAGCGGTATGTGCGAACAGATTTAAGTTATTTAAAATTAGATGAAGGATTTTATGTTCAACATGTGTATATTTTTATGGTCTAATATTAATTTTAAAATTTATTTTTGATTATTTATAAACTTGTTTTTTTTTAATAAATATGTTAATAAGTCCAATATTGAGTATAGGAATTAGTAAATATTTTCGTTTAAATTTGTTTCAGGTTTGGTTTCAAAATCGTCGGGCAAAATGGCGAAAACAAGAAAAGGTTGGGCCGCAAGCTCACCCCTACAATCCGTACTTGACGCCGACTGCGGGTGGACCGGCGCCGTCTGTGATCCCCCCGACCCTACCGAATCCCTTCAACATCCCTTTCGGTCTGCGTAAGCCGTTCGATTCCCTGAGCTTCCGCTATCCCCCGCAAGTGCTTCCGAGTTATTTAACGACGCCCCCCTCGCCCTACCATCGAGGCCCGCCGTCCCTGCTGCCGCCGGCGGTGGGTCTGTACCCCTCCGCGAGTTCCTTCCAGACGCTGTTGGCCAACATCTCGGCGGCCCAACGGCCCAAACTGCCGCCGCAGGAATTTACCGCTTCGCCGCCGTTATCGCCCGGATCCTCGGCCACTACGTCGCCTCCGGATGTCGATAGGAGAAGTTCCAGCATAGCTTCTCTTAGACTTAAGGCCCGCGAACACGAGATGAGACTCGAACTTCTTAGACAAAACGGTGATTTGATTAGTTGAATACTTTTTGTTCGTTAGCCTAAAATCTCTTATTGTTAATGTAAATTTACGTAAGTAAGGAGTGCTTTTATAAAAGTAGTTATACATTACAGATTTTAAATTATGTATATGATTATAAAAGGGCGCTCTGATTCAAAAATTGTGGACGTTTGTTGATCAAGGATAATTACAGCGTCCGTCAATTAATTTATCATTTTTGTTAATTTTCATTCGAAACTGTGATGTACATTTTTACCTATTAATTTAATTGCTCATCTCCATTTCGTATGAACGATATTCGTCGTCACTTAATATTTAACGAGTTAGCGCAATCTAATTGGGTAATTTGTTCGCAATTACCCAGGCTATTTAGTTGTATAAATTAGAAGATTTAGAATATTTATTAAACTGTAACCGAGTGACTGTTGTTCGTCCGTCCAAAAAGTTAATTAATTGTATATAAGTAAGCGAAATAAACATATTTTACCATTACGTACACTCATTTTATTTTTGCTTTAGTATTTCGATCGTCAAAGAATTGCAAATACAATTTAATTAACAGTTAACAGTACATTTTAAACGATTATGCGGGATTAATTCGAAAAGGTTTTTGCCGAGATTTTTAAGTACAAGGGGGCCGTTCGAAAAGTTTTCCTACAATTTTCCCTTAAAAACTTTTCGTACAACCCCCGTATATTTTAATAATTGAGCGTCCAAAACTTTTCGTATTCCCCCGTATAATCGTTATCAGATCTTTAAACTAAATTAAATTAACTTAAATTCAATTAAATTGGAAATTAAATCAGAACGACTAAATTAAGTCAATTTAATTGGGCTCATTTATTAAAATATACGGGGGACGTTCGAAAAGTTCTCCGTCATTTTTCTAACAAAAAACTTTTCGAGCGGCCCCCGTATATTTTAATAAATGAGCGTCCAAAACTTTTCGAATTCCCCCGTAGAATCGTTATCAGATCGTTAAAAATCTGATAAGGAATATACGAGGGAATTCGGAAAGTTTTGGACGCTCATTTATTAAAATATACGGGGGTTGTTCGACAAGTTTCAATTAATCGTCGGAAAATTTTTCGAACGGCCCTCGTATAATTTAATAAATGAGCGTCAAAAACTTTTCGAATTCCCCCGTAGAATCGTTATCAGATCGTTAAAAATCTGATAAGGAATATACGAGGGAATTCGGAAAGTTTTGGACGCTCATTTATTAAAATATACGGGGGTTGTTCGACAAGTTTCAATTAATCGTCGGAAAATTTTTCGAACGGCCCTCGTATAATTTAATAAATGAGCGTCAAAAACTTTTCGAATTCCCCCGTAGAATCGTTATCAGATCGTTAAAAATCTGATAAGGAATATACGAGGGAATTCGGAAAGTTTTGGACGCTCATTTATTAAAATATACGGGGGTTGTTCGACAAGTTTCAATTAATTGTCGGAAAAATTTTCGGACGGCCCTCGTATAATTTAATAAATGAGCGTCAAAAACTTTTCGAGTTCCCCCGTATAATCGTTATCAGATCGTTAAAAATCTGATAAGGAATATACGAGGGAATTCGGAAAGTTTTGGACGCTCATTTATTAAAGTATACGAGGGTCGTTCGAAAAGTATCAGAAAAATGCCGGAAAACCTTTCGAACGGCCCCCCGTATACTTCAAGAATTCCGTTTGGTAAACTTTTCGGACACCCCCCGTATACTTAAAAATGAACTTCACAAATCTTTTCGAATTAATTACTAATTTAATTTAATTCAAACTATCTCAATAGAGCTAAATAATTTGTTTTGTTTATTATTACAAATGTTTCTAAATATTACAAGTGCATACATAGAAAACATAATATATTTGAAGTATTCCTGACTATAACGAGTTAGCTTTGTTAATAATGAATTTGTACGTTAATAACTAATTTTACCGGACAAACTTATAATTAACGGAAACCACGAGTGTTGTTTCGCCTTCTTTTCTCGAGTTATAAGTTCCATTATAACCACCATGAATTTCCCGAGCACCCCGAGCTTTTAGAGGCGCACGTCTATAAAAATCAAAGACCTGCAGCCTCAAAACCTCTCGGTTGACTCGGGCTCAAAATAAAGCGCAGCTCCAATTTCGCGTAATTGGCTATGTTTGTCCAACGATGGCATACGTTCGTGCAGCTTGTCCTTTAGGAAAAATTGCCACAGTTAATAAAAGAATTCGTGCGTTGTTTAATTTGTGATGCTTACCAGTGTGGACGTCGACGACACGGTTTCGTGGGTGTCGAATCGTCGTCTTCCGTGTCACGAGGAAAACGGCTACGAGATGGCTATGTTCCGGTTTAAGTAAGTTCGTCCGGTTCCAGTAGTACCAGTGTTCCCGGGGACGACTTTGCTACCGGCGAAACCGATTAAGTAGGCCAGTCGGTGTCTGAACGGGTCGAACTTACACTAGAATGTCGACTGTGATTTGGTACAAGTTTCTGAATCATTGGCATTGCAGCTCCGACGCGCAGGGGAGGTCGCCACCGGAATCGGCTTAACCAGAAATGTTTCCATTAATAACAAATACAAAATTATTTCTGCAAACATGTACATGCATCTACATAGATCGTACGTCGCCGAATATCGTCCAGAAAAAAGCTCATATATTTTATTGTCGTAAAAATATGTAGACATACCTTATCGTCCGTGTGAGTTATAACTGTTTTGGCCATGCCAAATGACGTTTGCAACTCAAAGTATATCATTCGACCATTTCTGTAATCAGACTGTCAGAGGGCCCCTCCCAGTCCGACCCTGTTGAAATTAAATTACGCGTCTCTTGCATCTTCCTCCACGTAACGTCGGCCACGCTTTTCCTCGCAACGGTATAATAACGTGCCCTCGCCGTCGATCCCGTGCCCGAAACGACGCGCCAACTAAAAATAAACAATTCAGGTATAAGTACAAGTTATGCTGCGCTACCGTCCGAGTTTCTGATTACCTACCAACCTACCAGTCCCGCCACTTTTGGCCCACACTTTGTAATTAGATTATTTTTATACCTCAGTTAAGTTCGTTATTTTTTGGTTAGTAAATTTAAATAAATTACCGGTTTCGGGTATGAGCGTATTAAAAATAGTTGTAATTAGGCGGCGTCGCTTCGAGCGCATCTCGTTCGGTTATGAATTATGAAGATCTATCTATGTAGTAGTAGTACGTTTTACGTCGAACGGATTTGTTTTACAAATAATGGATAAGCGAGGTGAACACACGACCATTTGTTTTTAACATTTGTTGCAAAAACAAAATAAAAGTACACGTATTTGACAATTTAAAGTAGATAGTCGAATAATTGGGGTCGATTTAATTTTGTTTTGATTTACAATTAGTTAACAAATATTCGTAAAATTAAAAAGACCGTTCTAAAATTGAAGAAAAAAATTAATTAAAAAAAAATCGACTTTTTTAATTAAAACTCGAAAATTATGACCAAATTGACCAAATATGACCAATTATTACCATATTTAGAAGCGTCCTTTGATTCCTAAACACATCCCTTTTAAAGAAGAAACGGCCTTTGCATACAATAACGAGTTTCAATATTTGTATACCTACGCCGAATCTTTGGATTTTTATACTATACCTAACGAAAGTTTAAGTTTGCAGGAAATCATAATCATCAGCATGCAGATGAGTTGGAGGTTTTCCAGTTATATAGTCTACTATATTTCACGGTGCTGTCAGAATACCTGGCTGCCCCGGGTTCGCCTTTGAGCAATTAACTAATTAAAATTAATGTCCGTTTAAAACCCGAACTCATCAGAACAGACCCACGGTCCAAATTAATCATGGAATAATCGAGTTGGTCGTGATGGATATTTTTAATTTAATAAATAACGAGAAATACATACATTAAGGTCTAGTTAGCAGGTGCACAAAAAAGGTTGGCCAACTTTTATTTTAAACGGTGGTAATTCTCCTCCCCCTCGTTATGATGATGAACTTGCACGAATTTTTATAGTAATAGGTAGGTATACTTGCTCAATTTTAATTAGGTTGCGTGGAAATTTCTAGAGGTCGTCGTGGAAAAATCACAACACCGTAAGCAGAAACTCGAGGGAAAATATATTGCGTTCGCTCCGATTGGACTTGAATTTTTCGAGAAACCCCGTATACGACCCGTTTTGTTATCGCTATCCGGATCGATCCCGTTCCTGACGAAATTTATAAAAATTTAACAATTAGTATCAACTCCCCCTCCACCCCCCGAGACATCGAACAAGGATCAGGATTATATTGGAAAGAATTACTTACAAGGATACAAAATAAATTAAACTTTAAAAACTATAAGAGCGTTTTAAACAACTATATAAAAATATTTTATGGTAGCTTTTAGTTACAGTAGTCCTGACTGTTTCTGTTCGGCTAAAAATCGCTCGACATATATACGAACCAGATCTTCGCTTACTGGACGCATATAATAACCACAATCTATAAAATGAACTTTATAATGTCCCATAAAAACGAAATTTACAATAAATTCTCGTACACAATGCTTCGCGGTCAAAACAAAACAAACGTTCACGCTGAGTCGCATTCAAAATTTAATTTTCTTTATGCCTTTATACGTATAAGTTGTGGGTCGACACGAGGTTTAGTGTTATTCTATCGGAATTGTTTATAATGAAGATGGACCATACAGAAATTTCAAACTTTAAGGTTACTGACATGGTCAATTGAATTATGAACTCGTGCTGGGCAAAAGCTGTTTTTCCCCGCAATGGAATTATTAATTATAAGGAACTTTGATCGTTAATTGCTAATTAATCTCGAACTACCCTAGAATAGAATACAGGGAAACTTAACTGTTATCGACAATATACGTTAAATAGGTGCCGCCTTTAAATTATATCGTCTAAACAATTATTGTAAACATCTTGTTCTAAATAACACCACAAAAACAAATATAACTTCGTTAAATTCCAACCTATTAATGAGGTCGATTATTCCACAAATTATATGTAGGTATACTTAAACAATTTTTTTTACGATAATTGTGCAATGTGCCAAAGAACCGGTCGCATGGCATTAACGTGTATTATCGGGTTATTTGGGAGAACCTAACAAATTCCAACAAATACGTTTATTACCATCAAGTTTCTAATAAACTCTCTCTCTTTATCGGTTTAATTTTTTAAATGGAGAACATTCCGTGCAATTTAAATTTAAAATTGTTTTTTCAATTTCTCTACATAAGAACGTTTCAGAATTTAAAACAATAATTCTAAGATAAAAAAAAATATACCTACTCTAATATTATTAACTTTTTTTTTAATGAACCAATACAACCAAACAAAACATATCTATCGCAAAACAATCAAAACTTTTAATAGAGAACGACTCTGTCGAAAAATTACGTACACCTGTAAAAAGGGGTGCGTTACGTACCGACCGCGACCCTGCAAAATTCGCAGACCCCGTTTATGCAGGCCGGCGAAGAACTGCAAGATCTATACTAATATCTCAATGAATCTGTAGTAATTTTACAAGAATTATATTTAGAAATGTATTTAAAGTGTTAAATAAAAACCAAAAATCCCACATTTATCATTTACAATGTTTCTACAAGTCTATTCGAATTCTGATATTAAGTTACGAAATAAAGTATAGGGGAAGGTCGGGTAGCCCCGGACAGCGGGTAGCCCCGGACAGTACAATAACTAAGTAAGTAAACCCGTTGGAAAACCAAAACATAGTTTCGGGGGCCCCCCATAGAGTTTGTACGCATATGCAACTTAGTCAATGCATGAGCACAGATTGATTGACAAGCTACAGTGAGTGTTTGTTCCTGCCAAACATTTCTCATCGCCCCTGTCGAATTTCATTGCAGATTATCAAGTGCAAAAAGTTAGTATACCGCCTTGTCTATTTTTTAGAGTTGTAATACATTTAATATAGTTTATGAATGTATTAGTATTCGTTTCATTCCATATACAATTTAAGACCTATGGGCAACAACATCGAATGATAGCGATCGGGTAGCCCCGGACACGAAAACGTCGGGTACCCCCGGACACCATTATAAATGTCGAATTTCATATTTCATATTTCAATTTCAATTTATTATATTTTCAACAAATATAATGATTCAATTTATTATAGCTTCTCTGTGGTTAGTACATTAGATTATACTTTTTGTATTGCAGGAACTTATACAACATGTCTAAATTTAAGGGACCAACAACTAATAGAGGTAAATGGGACGAAAATAAAATGAAAACAGCAGTGAAATGTGTCAAAGAAGGCAAGTTATCAATAAGACTATCTGCAGAAAGGTATGATGTGCCAAGAAGTTCCCTTCAGGACCGTCTAAAAGCAGTGAATAGTCACAAAGAGATCACGCTTCGTCCAAAGTTAAGACGATTTGAACCCACGTTTTCTGAGAACTTTTCTAAGTAACTGTATAATCACGTTAAAGAACTAGACAATCGTTTAATGCTCCTGACTAAAGACCTAGAGGAAAAACAAAAAGGTAGAGGTGGCAAAAAATTGAAAACAACGACAACTATTTAAGGTGATTCCCATCAAGTTGAAGAGACAGCGTGTACCATATCTGGCGAAATGTTTAAAGAAAATTGGATTCGGTGTCATGACTGCAAAGATTGGGCCCACGAAGCATGTGTTAACATTGACACTTCCGATTTTTACTACATTTGTGACGTTTGTAAGGCCAAAACACGTTTAGGCCACTATTGATATCTGTCCGGGGCTACCCGCCGACTTTTATATTACCGCAAATTGGGAGCTTAAGTTTTTTCAATATTCTAGTTACAATAATTAAGATATCCTTTTTTTTTTTTCATTAGTACGATTAACAAAGTTCCTTACTCTATTTTAATGCTAAAATACAAACTGACATTTGTTGATTGTATTTTATATTTCTACTTCATTTAAGTGTCCGGGGCTACCCTACCTTCCCCTACGTAGCTAGTTACACATGTATTAGTTGTTCGGTATTTTATCATTTCTATAAATGCAATTAAATACCGACTACAATCAGCTGGTGTTGCTGCTGGTACGTAATAAAAACGTTGCTATTTAAATGAACACTATACAGGCAGTCCTCATTTTACGTCAGAAAACATTTTAATGCCATTCCTCATATTTACACGTTTACGATTCGTTTTACGTTCTGGTAAAAATGTTTGTCGTAAATCCATAAAATTCGAAATTCGCAAAATGCATTCTAGAACGTTCGGTCGGAGGACCCTGTGAAGTCCGACGATTTACGGCATCCTTTCCCAAAAAAGGACGAAAAGACTTCACGAGGCCTGGGGTACAGGCAGTCAATAGGAATCGTTTCGACAACAAGTATACCTCGATTTAAAGAATTAATAAAGGTGAACTAAAAACAACTGAGAGTCTATATTCAAGACACCCGCAAACAACGTGGCTATTATAAAACAAATAAATTAATAGAACCACAACAGTATTTACCTAATAAAAAATTACTAACAATAAGATATTACTTAAAAATTACTTCTAATGATTCATTAATTTTTTTGCTCGACGATCAAATATTTGAGTTGAATCCCAATTTGAACTAAGTTTTGAAGTCAACAATAACATTTTTTCGTCTATAAATGTTATAGAAAAATTCACAAGAATAAAAAAAAAGCGAAACAGAAGCGTTTAGAAGACTTTTTTTACCAAACAGAGGTTTGATAAAAAGAAGTTTACTTTTTTTTCTTCCATATCTGAGAACCTAACTATGTATAATACTTAATTTTAAATAGAAATATATATATGAAAAAATGTGTCTCGTTTTACATCGCTCGTTGCTAGTATATACGTAACCTGATGTAAAAGCAATTATCTATATGAATTAGCTAATAAAGATTTTTAACCTTTATGTTACCATATAAATTTACATCCTCCATAAGTACCATAAAGGGTACCCGGTACCTATTATATAAGTTTGTTTCTTTTGGCTGCTTATGTCCCAAAAAAAAAACAAAGTAATATATTGCTGCTGTCTGGTATGCATTCTCAACCCATTATATCTGATATATTTACAAAAGAATATATATATAATATGTGAGATAATATATGTTCTACTATAACACGACGACGTGTCCATAGTGGACGATGGATCAGTTGTTAACCAAATATACAACTAATGACCATTTTTTTATATCTTGGATATTTCATGTCTCGACTCCTCATTTCTAATGTTCACCGAAAATTTTCCTAATTTAACCTAGGTAACAGGCAGACGTCGAATTTTTCTCAAAGATCTAGGAATAGTCCTTTGTTTACCAAAAATTAACATTACAAAACGAATTACATTGGTAATGGCCAATATTACGAAAGAACAACCATGGAATCAACTATAGGAACAAAATTATCGTCGCCATCACCATAATCATCACCACCACTACCACAACCACCTAAAGACCATTCAGGCAGAACTAATCGTTAACACACATGATGTGTGCGTCACTGACGACAATAAAAGGCGAAAAACTAGAAAATGTTTTATTGTAGGTATGTAAAGCAACATCTTCACGGTAAATGAAGATCTTCATATGTTTGTTAAACTTGTTTAACAAACAAGTCATCTGTTATCTCTTGAAATTTAAGTTTGTACTTCACATAAAAGAACCTGTTGTATAAAAAAATAAAAATTGATAACTTGCATTTTTCATTTAAAAGTGGTATATATTTATTTTAATTATTATAAGTTTCTCTCGTAAATATTATTTTTCAAAAATTTATTTCTTTCGAGAAAAATTTAAATAAAAGGAGTTTTTTGACGTGCGACATGAAAATTTGTTACCGAACCTTGAGCGCGCGATCGACTTTTCGAGTAAGCAGGTAATCAGGAAACTAACCGAACCGTATCTTTACCCCCATACGTTGCCTTAATTTCACTTTGTTAGTAAAATAACTACAATTGCATTAAAGTATTATAATAGTCAGTAAAAAAAGAAAGAAATTTAAAAGAAGGAGAATTAAAAGATTTCCACGAAAAAACTGGAATTATCAGAATGTATTTTTCTTTAAGTAAAGAGGTGGCAAAATGAAAAGTTAATCAATCAAATTTTGTCTCCTTATCCTAAATTGTTGCGACAATAAAAACTTTGAATTTCGTTTTTTATTCATAAACGAATGTATTGAAAAAGTAAAATGTCTCAAAATAAGAGAAATTAAAAAAAAATCAAAAAACATTTAAAAAAATAAAATCCTGAAATAATTTATTTTAAGACTTACGTAAAATGCAAACTAATACTACTGCCCCCAGGGGCAGAATTGCCATTTGTCTATAACATACTATAAGAAAAAATTATAAACTTCTAAATTTTTCTTTGTATTTTCTACCTATTTTGCGTCTTCGTTTTCCCCCTATCGTCAATTTTGAGCGTAGATTCTTTGGATCGGTTATATATATATATATATATATATATAATCAATTTCTTGTGGACACGTTTCCGGTCGCAAATTTTGATCGTAGGAGGTTGAAATTTGAACGGCGTATCGTCTTTACGAAAACGAAGGACGAGTTCGTTAACCAGCCAAATCGACCGACCCATTTCAAAATGACGGTCGTTCAAACAAAAATTAAAAAAATTCTAATCTCCGTTATTACTCATCGGATCGGTAATGTGAAATATGTTTTGGAATCGGCATAAAATTCTCTACCGATGATGTCTCTTTATAATTTTCGATAGGATGCAGTTTTCTAAATAATCGAAAAAAATGATAATTTTTTTTTAATTATTATAAATTTATCTCGTAAATATTATTTTATCAAGAACCTTATTTCTGACCGACATTTATACAAACAATTTGCATTATTTTATATAACATACAACTACGATAGTTTGCGATATAACTTTTCAAGTCTGGTTTTAGACTAGTAAATTTAAGCTAAAATTTGACCCAACCTATAGAAATAATTTAAATTGAACTGGGGGTTTCATATCAATAAAAAACTCAACGAGTGCCACAACAGACTGGGTGCCTTGTATCCACTTATAAACCGAAAATCCCACTTCAGACCTGAGTGTGCTGTACTTATCTACAAAGGAATCCTCAGACCAATTCCAATTTGGTGCAACACATCAAAAGCTAACATGAAGAAACTTCAAACAATCCAAAATAAAGTGCTCAGAATCGCCATCAACTGCCCTTGGTTTGTGCGTAATAAACAAGTTCACAGTGAATTAAGTGTTCCCCTAATTACAGAATTCATTAATAAAACTACAGTGAAGTTTTTCCAAAACCTAACTTTGTGTTCAACTGCTACTAAATTAAATCTAGGCCAAAAAAAGATTCACTAGCGTCTCAAGCGTAAACTACCACAGGACCTAATTTAACTATGGTATATAAGCCCAACTCAATGTTTAAGATAGAGGTGAAATTTATCAGTTAATCCCCATTGGATTAAACACCATGTATGTAGTTTAGCACTTAATTAATTAATTATACTATAATAATAACCAAGTCGTGTATTGCATTGTATATTGCAGAGCCAGCTATAATAAAAAAAGAAAAGAAATAATTTGTAACAATCAACCGATTGCAGAAATAAATCGAATTGTTATTATAATAATTTTATTAAGCTTTGCATGCTCTAAGTATTTGATTTCTTAACCTTTCTCGATAAAATAATATTAATAACGAAGTTGTTGTGGTTGTTAAAAACAAGCAAAATTCAAGAAGGCGACTGAATTTTCAGGATGTCTCCCGCAATCGAACATATGAAGACTTTTAGTATATTAAAGAGTGCCTTCAACTCTACTTAGGTGTTCCAGCAATCGGTTGTTTGTTACAAATTATTTCTAGGTCGCATTTTGTGTTCCGAAATCGAATTGTCCCAAAACACCGATGCTTACCAGCACTTACGAGCTTGTTAAAAAAAAAGGGGGGAACACGATTTGTGACTCATTAAAAGGCACCAAAATTTACTGTCTGCTATGTAGTTTTCGACGCGTGCTATAATTAGTATTGTGTTAGGCTACTAGTTTTGATTGCGATAATTTATATCTAACGCTTTTTTCATGTCATAATTAATACATTCAGTTAACAGAACCTCGAATATATTCGAAAACGAATGGCACACAACAAACGCTGCTGCTCAAAACCAGTCAATTTGCTTCATTAGCTAATAAGCTATAGTTAATCAATAGTGCGTCGTCTAATTTTCAATTTAAAATCGAAAGCACCTGTCGGGTAGATTATTTTGAAGCTAATTTGCAAATTACATGGAGATCGAGTCTCTTGGAACCAGACAGCTACACATATATCATGTTTGACGCAAGATATAAAATCGAATTATGAAAATATGATGACGATGACGCAGGTGTAATCAAAAGAATCCGTATATCGACCGACCAAATCGAGAATGTATTAAACCTTTTAATATATTATTACTTATTGTTAGTTAAGAGCACCGTCTATATTAAGCGGTTATCTGTACCTATTATTATTTTTTTTTTAGATGACCGAGACAACGATTTAAAAATATATCGAAAAATTGCGAAACTACACGCGTATTTTTCCACCCGCTCCGTATAAACGGACGTTCGGCGAGGGCAACGCTGCAACGCGTATAATTATTACCCATATAAACTACACATTCCGTAATTGTTTAATAACATTTAATTATAACCATTTAAATTCCCCCATTATGCTGGTGAAGCTTTTTTCTCTCTGAAAAAAAAAGACGACGCGAAAGATTGAAACGCGCTTTAATGAGGTTTAACTATCCACTTTGCATAAACGCCGATGATAAATGAGACTGCCCGGCCGCTTCTTAACGTTGAAATCTAAACACGGCTTTGTTCGTAATAACTTTAATTAGAATCTGATTACCTTGCGTTTGTTACTTCTTCAAATAACAGCTTCTGAATACGGTTATCTCGAGGTATATTAAAAGTATTCGGATGATTGGCTCACCAATTTCAAACTGGGACGTTATTAATGTACGGATATGCCTAAACGTAATTAAGGATTTATACGGGGCGTTAAAAAAGCGACGCCGGTTTTCGTTTGTTTGTTCGATTCTTTTACGTGTCGTTATGTGTGTTACCAACTTTTTGATGACGACGATGGGCGTCGATTTTGACCTCGATAGTGCTAAATAACATTAAAAAAGTTGATCAAACGATGCGAGCGACGTTCAGTTTTGCGAAAATTCCTTCTCCGAACAAGACGATAAGGAACGCGCCCGCTACAAGTTTGCAAAGATGCAAATTTCCTTTCCCGAAGGGATGTCTCTGAAAAAATTAGCTATTTCGGTAAAGAATGGTGCGATGCATTTGAACGGGTAAAAAACGTGCGGACGAATACGTCGAAGATAAAATCATCGCGAGATGACATGCGGCAGAGCAAATTTTAGATGATTCCGACGACACAGAACGAAAGATTTGGATCTAGACGCGCCGAGATTACGAAAGTTTGTCGTCAAATTCTGGCCAGATGTGCGTTATTTTAAAGAACCCCCTCCCATCGTCGTTTACGGTCCAAATTAAGGCGATAAAATTTATTCGTTTCGATTTCCTTACGGCAGAGAAAACACGTAAAGGAGCAATTCAAAACCATTTTCGGCCCACGATATATCCCGTCAATTAGTACCGGTAGCAAAAAGAACCTACACGGGAGGAGTCGCCCACCTGTACACGTTTTATTTCTAGATATCAAATGGAACGTTGGATTTAAAAAAAGAGAGTTAACCTGATTTATGATCTGTCCGCGGGAATTCCATACAGTAAGCCATCCGGCCATAATAGCAATCACAACAAAAGAATAATTAAGGAAACCAACAAATTTAATAAATGAACGTTCGAATGCTGTCGGCGTTTATCATAATTGACAAGGAATTCAAGTCCTTCGGAGGTGTTTATATACCTATATGAAGAACGGTACAATTGCACTAATTCGGCCGGGTGCAATTTATCAGTCTCACAATAAAGTGCACTAACAAGCCAAGACAGCGCTGGACTAAAACACAATACATTAAGCATTCTTTTAGCGTTATGAATATGAATATTGCTATCCGAGCAAGGATGACGGATGTTTATGCGTATCTGATGAAAGGATTGTGATTTATGGTGGCCGAGATGGGTGCTCGGTCGTATTATTTTCCGCGCATTTAATAACACGCAATTTTAGTTGAACAACCTTCCGGAAGGGTTTATTTTTACGACCGTGCTGAGTGTATTCAAAAATTGCCGATATTCACCGATTTCATTTGTCTCTTCATCATCGTCGTCGGGAAATTTAAAATGTGCCATCCTTGAAAATTATAGAAAAAGCTCGATAACGGCGTCATTTAAATGACATTTAAACGACATCAACTTTGTATTAAATTGGCAACTAAATGCAAACGAAGATGTCGGTAGGTATTTGTCCGAAATCATTTAGGGGAAACTAGGGAGACTTGACCAAGCGCGCGATTTGATAATTGGCCAAAACGTATATTTAATAGGTCTAAAAAAATTCTAAAAAAATATTTTCATACGTATTTCGACACATTAATTTAATTTTCGATAGTTGAAATAAAACACCCTAGTTCCATAGAAGATATTTTATAATTAATAAAATTGCGTTTTTGATGTAATTTTTCATTGATCTTTGTAAGTATATATATAAAATGATAATTGAAAATTTTTAATTTCTTACGAATCACGTGATTACTTACAAAGTAGTGAAATGATTTAATGTCAATTAGAATAATAAAATAGTTTTTACTGAAATTGTTATAACATTTAATGAAAAAACTAATGTTGAGGAGACTTGTCCAAGTGGTAATACTTCGATCATATGAGTTTTGCGATCTATAACTTAATTTATTATAATTCGACTTATAACCCACTAAGTAATTTGTGTAAATATGCAATAATAACAATAATAATATGCTACAATTATTGTTAAAAAAATAGTTGTAATAATACTTGTAAGTAAAATATAATATTTTTGATTTTATTTGTTAAACTTAACGTTACTATAATTTAAGAATAAACAGTTTTTGTTAATGACCTCTATGTAATTGTTTATATAATTTTGTTTGTTTTCTAGCCATGCGTCTTACTAGAAAAGACAAGTATACCGTATTCATTCTATTCTTGCGAGAGAAGCACAACATCAATTTTCTCGGGCTCATGAGTACCTGATAAAATTTGTTATCATCAAATCGTCTAGTATCATCAATCGCCTTACACAACATAAGTCGAAATGCCTTTTTTCTACAAACAAAAAGGTACGCGGGGCAAGTTAGATCCTGAGAAACTGAAGGCTGCATCAAATCACATTTTAGAAAATCCCAAAGCTTCTTTCAATAAAACAGCTGAACGTTTCGGAGTTGACCGTAAAACGTTGAGTCGCTATGTTGGAAAAATCAAGAAGGGCAAAGAAACCGATTTTCGACCTAATTTTCGTCATTCCCAAATTTTTTCGCCGGAGGAAGAGCAACTCTTGCAACAATATTTAATCTCATGTAGCAAACTGAATTACGGCCTATCTACCAAAGCAGTGAGAGAATTTGTTTATTTCTATGCAGTCGAAGTCGGTAAATATCCACCCGAAAACTGGAACCGTATACAAATGGCTAGTTGCGACTGGCTACGTGGATTCATGCATCGACATCCATCTTTATCATTACGGACGCCACAAGCTACAAGCTTAGCGAGAGGAAGTGCTTTCAATCGAACAACTGTTACCGAATTTTTCAATAATCTCATGGCAGTTTTCTCGGCACAAACATACAGTCCTCAAAATATTTACAATATTGACGAGACTGGCGTTACCACAGTGCAAAAACCAAGGAAAGTCATAGCATTGAAAGGCCAGAAACAAGTCTCTCAAGTTACATCCGCTGAGAGAGGAATATTGGTCACAATGTGCTGCGCCGTCAATGCCATTGGTGGGTCCATTCCACCATATTACGTGTTTCCGCGAGAACGAAAAACGATCGCATGACCATGGGGGCTCCATTTGGTTCTGGACTTGGTGTTCATAAAAGCGGCTGGATGACTGCTACGAATTTCGAAAATTATTGGTTACATTTCATCGAGTTCTCAAAATGTTCCAATGCAATCCAGTGCTTGTCATCCTCGACAATCACGAATCCCACATTTCACCAAGAGGCTTACAAATATGTAAAGAAAACGGAATCACATTAGTCACTTTGCCACCACATACGAGCCATAAATTGCAACCTCTGGATCGTACTGTTTTCGGGCCCTTCAAGACATTCTATAATACGGCTCTGACGGAATACATGACTACTCATCCAGCCGAAACTATCGATATTTACAAAATTCCGCAGTTGACAGCTACAACATTCCTCAAAGCCTTTAACCCAGTCAATATCTAGAAGGGTTTCAAATGCACAGGAATTTGGCCTCTTGATTCCAACATATTCACGGATGAGGACTTCTTGAGCTCGTATGTGACGGATAGACCAAACCCGGAAGATGACCAATCAAATGTCAGAGACAACGAGACGAATAAATGCAATAAAGCTCAATCCGCTTCAGCTTTTAGTTTAAAGATTCCAGACGAAGGAGGCATTAAAAAAAGACCCGAAGAAGTTCGACCACTGCCAAAAGGATCAACGAGAAAAAGCAACAGATCGAGAAAAAGAGTTGTCAGTCGAATTTTGACTGATGATTCTGTTTTGGCCCAGATTACTACAGAATATGAAGCTAAACAGTCTAAAAACAAGAGGTCTTGTTGAGGAAAGAAGTTAGGGCTGAAAAGAGAATCCAAAAGAATTGGAGGAAAAAACTGCGAAATCAAGCCAAGCGCATAAAGAAAGAAGCAAAAAATTATAATTTCCAAGAAAAACAAAAATAAATCGTTTAAAATTTTCATCTTGTTTGAGTTTTGACTTAATTTTATAATGAAAAATAATTAATAAAAAATATGAGCCATAACACATTTATTATTATGGTTTTGAAAAAATGCTCTTGGTCAAGTCTCCCCCAACATGGGGAGACTTGGTCAGAAAAGACGATCGCCGAAAAATTAACACATTTTTTGAAAAAATAAAATAAACAATATGAAAAAATTCAGGAATATGTGTAAGATCTTTCTTCATCATATCCGGGAGTTTTTTTATTGTATTCACTACTTTTACTAAATTTCACATGCGTTTAACTGAAAATCTGGTCAAGTCTCCCCAGTTTCCCCTACATCAGTCAATTCGTTCGATCGAGTCTCTTGAATGTAAGCGACGTGGTCGCCAAGTGAACGTGTAAACCTCTGCAAATCGAGTCAATTGAATTGCAGAGGTTCGTCCAAGTCGCTTGGATTCAAAGGACTCGATCGAGTGAATTGACTAATATAAAGGCGCCATAACTTTGTAAAAGTATTCGTCACAGGCACTGAAATAAAATTCGTGTCTCGAAACGCTATAAAACATAATTTTATAACCGGTCGAGGTATTTTCAATTACTCCATATCAATAAATATAGACTTAAAAACACAACGATGTCTATAAAATGCGATTATATTGTAACCTGGCGGGTGGTAAAGCGACAGTGTAGCCGTTACCGGTGCTGTTGTATATATGTGTATGTTTCGCGCGGTGCAACTTTTGAACGACCAGCTGGTTCTGATTAAAACGACCGAAGAGATATAGGTTATGTGATGTAAAGCTATTATATCGTCACTCCGCCAGTTTTATTGAAGTCGATTTTATTGTTCTGTAGGTGTAAAACATCGAGACTGCACGATACCCCAGCAGGTCCTCTCGGTCAGTGCTTTCTTTCATTCTATAGAACGTGCTGTGCGAAGAAACAATTTCAAAGCACATTCGACCGGTTTTACAAAAATTCGATCTATAAATTAATCGGATCAAAAATTGTTATCAATTACTTTTAAAACGCCCTGTATATAAATTCACTAGTATCCTATAAAAAATCATTTACCTACAATTACAAACAATAAATGGTATACGAAATCGTACGTTGAGCGTTTTTATTTTAACCTATTCGCCCAACTACAACTCTGTTAACCTCGATCGAATCTCTACGAACACGTCGAAAAACTGAAATCTTTTAAAATAAAAATACTTAACAGTACTTGGCAAAGAGATCGACTTTTCGTGCCCTAGTACCAAAATGCTTCCTTAAGAAGAATACACAGGGTGTTGATATCGTTTTATCATTTTATCATCAAGTCTTTTGATATCATCTCAGAGGAGCCAGGGGTACACTACCCTGAACTTTTCTAAGATCAACATTTATCGATGGTTTAAGTTTTTAAATTTTTAAAGATATTTTCGGATTCTCTGAACATTTCTGGATAGACAAAGTGCTCTTGTTTAATTTTGATAAAATGGTCCATAATCGAGATAATTAAAATCAATAAAATGTCTGGGAAATCCGAAAATTAAAAAACTTAAACTAGGTAATGAAAAATATCGAGGTTAGTAGAAATGTTCAGGATAGTGCACTCCCTCGAGGTGATATCAAAAAACCTATTACACTATTTTGATACGTTTTTTTTCTAAATTTAATTCAATTTCGTCATAAGAGGAGTTGGCAGGCATAGGTTTTCAATTATTAAGGGCGGTCGTTTAGGAACGGTTTTTAGTAGAAAATAACAACAAAAATAGAAAAGTCGCATCTTTAATTTCCGATATATATATATTCCGTTAATCTTCGTTCATTTTTCATAGTTTTTTTTCATAGAAAATAATAAGAATAACGGCCAGGGTGTTTAGGACCCACCGACGTAGTCGGATCATCTAAAATATATCGTAACATCGTTGAAATAATAGAACCTCCGTACCCACCGTAGGAGGTGAGTAGGCCTATGCCTAGATACTTCTAGGTAATAATAGTAGTCTTTTTAGGTCCTAGATTTGGTTTACCTTTTTCTATTTTGGATTACATTTTCTCTTTTTTTTCTGGATTTCGTTTTTCTGGTTTTGTTCAAAATTATATCTACTGTTTTTGGATTGAACTTCGATTTTTGTTACCGGAGGTTGACTTGGAAGATCGATTTTGATTACTACGCGTAGAAAGCCAAGTCAATTGTTCGGAACAATTTATATTTTTGTTATTGTTTGTATTATCCTTTATAAACGAAGTGTTTCTCGAGAAGCATTAGCGTATTTACATATTTATATAAAATTGTTCATATTAAATTTCAACTTCATTTAGACCAGATATCAAAATTACCTCTTGTATTGTACGTTTCTTGATAGCGTATCGGTATTTACCTATTGTAACTATTTAACACCGTATACTTTTAGTAATTTTCCATTTTTTTAATAATAGTTATTACTGTAAGGAAAAATTACTTGGCGCCCCTTTGTTTTTTTTTATTATTAGAACCCGGCCGAACTCCACTGTTCAAGAGCTAGCCGACAGGCCTCTAAATTTTGTCAAGTGCTTGTTTACTTATTATTAAATAATATTTTTCGATCAGATTTTATTTTATTTTTATCATTTTTTTTTCAGGTAACATATTTTAAAGACTTTCATCGCATATTCACCAAAAATTATTAAATCCCAACGAAAACTAAAATTATTATTTAAAAACAATTGATTTTTATTCTTCAACTTTAGGAGTGAATATCTATCTAACCAACAATTATGGGAACTCGTGGAATTATTTTGACGTAATTTATACGCTCCCGAGAGATTTTCTACCATTTCCTGGACACCCTGTTTTTATAGTATCGAAGCTCCTAATTATAGTGAAATAAGTTATAATCTACTAGAAACAATAAATATTGTTCTCTTAGACGATACAAAACATGACGATACCAAGCAAAAGTACTTATACATTATTCACGATAGGTTCCGATGCACGTCATACATAAAAAGTTAGTAAATTGTATATTTGCATTATTCAGTTTAAAGTTTTAAACGTGGCATATTCTATCGATGATTTACTTGTACACATATGACGTGGCAAAAAAAAACTTAAAAATACGAGGTTTTATTAATAACGTGCATTGGAACCTATCGCGAATAACTAATTTATATATAACTAATAATAATTAATTTTTCTCACGTTTGGTGGGCGCTTACTGTATTTATATCAACGAAATATAAAATCTCGCTCGTTGGGACGCGTTCGATTTAACAGAAAAATCATCGCAAATTGTTTCTTAAATACCCTATAATTGTGAGAAAACCACGGCAAATTAAGAAAGAAGAAAAAGAAACGAATCGACCGTTACATAACCATAATTCAAAGTGTGCTAAGTGATGCCTTGTAGACAGTGAACCATTTAACCCACAACCCGGTATAATTGGTCTGCATAACCGGACCCGGCAGGCCGCTTCATTATAGTGATTGGCACTTTCAATTAATATTAACATGAGAGGTCAGAAATACTTAGACCTACACGTTGGTTTCTTAGATATCCGACTACTTCACCGTCCATCCACCTCACCAAATTATAAACGTATTCCATTAACGTAAGAACAATATAACGACTACGATACGAAATAAAACTAATTTTGTTTGTACGAGGCCATTGCGGAACAATTTTTGCCGTTTTTCCATAACGTAAGCGCTAGGCTAAAACGGGCAAGATTAATTAACGTCAGTCCCGGAAATGCGTAATTAGAAAAATAGATAAACCTTTCCCATTCAGTTACGGAATTCTATCCAGGACGAGAATCCACTTAATCAAAACGTCTTCTCATAATATAACCCTACAGCGGTAATTGCGAGAATTTATTAATTTCGGAAACCTCGAATGACGTGCGCCTTCAACATTTTAATACGAGGGAGGGAGGAGTCTGCACGTTTACCCATCTTCTATATACCAACTAAATCATACTCCTAATTATAATTTGACCGCTCAATTTTTTTGCAAATGTTTTAATTATTAATTTATCGTAGGTATAGGTAATTTATTGGCGATGAATTTAATTGGCGCGTACGTCGACGAAGAAATTATTCTTTGTCGGTAATTCTCGATAAATTTAAATTTGTCTGCTCAACCCGATGCCCTAATACGTTGGTTTAATAATAATGTTAATTGCCAATGTTGAAAGATACCTGGGCGGATCGAAATTTCCCGTAAAATGACATAATAAATCTCGAAATACTAACATCTGTTACCAAACACTATGAGTTGTGTTGGAATCGGTTTCTCGATCACTTCAAGAATAAAAGATGACGCTAACAACTGACGACGAGGTCTCGGCTCATTGTTAGGGCCCTAAGAATAAACATGACATGGCAACACCGTACAAGTTTTCTAATTTTAAAAAAGTTTTGGCCAAGGCCAAGACATCTAAATTCCGAGAAGGGGCCCGTTTACTAATTTGATCTAAGGAAAAACATTAATCGGTACGCTTAGTTCCCGACTTTCCGACGCGACGTATTGAGAAATAGGCTGAAAATAATAAGAACGAGTTTTTATTCGTTGGAGACGCAACAACAAACTTGTAACTAACCAGTTGCTTTTTTCCAAAATCATCTCTGTTACAAAATTATAATTGACGGCACGCAGTTGCAACATTTTTTCAAAGAAAATTGTATCCTCGATGGCGTAGAACAAAAAGAAAACGTAGATTCATTTTATTTTTCGCCGAATTTATGGTGGTGCTATATTTGGGGTCGGTTTTTCAAACGTCCGTTTACTCTCACCATAGAGACAATTGTTTCTAATAATCATTTTTATAGTGACTGCCGGATGATCACAATTAATTAACGATTGAAAAACCGGCCCTAATAATCATTTGCACCGATACAACCTAACAATTTAACCCTTGGTTAAGCATGAAATATCTATGGAAACACAATCGTATCTAAAAAGAAAATCAATAACTTAAACAGGACTTAAATATTGAATTGTTGAAATATTGAAAAGTTGAAATAACAATTGAGAGCAATTATTTTTAATCGCTCGATGACATTTTTTTATAAAATAATTTACGCTTAATTAAATATTATATTACACGCCGCTAACTTGAAGAAGTACCCAGAAGGTATTCGTGCCTTTCATTCTATTTAATTGAAACGGTTATGTTGAATGTAAGTTAATTATAAGAATGAAGGATACATTATAAGTAAATGATGGAAACTGTATACAAAAAAAATTGATAATAATCACTTGGAATGAGGATATGAAGCGCCTGCGGCAAGTGTCTAACTTGCACCCCCTAATCAAAAATTGACAAAAATTTAAAAACACTATCTATCTATCTATTTCTGTATTTTTAGTTTTTACACTTTTCATATTAGCACCCCAAAATCGTTTCGACGCGACGTGGCGTTGTTAAAATAGTTCGTTCAGGTGGATACCTACATAATAAAGAATGTAATATCAAGGAAACGCGGGTTTTAACAGGTGCCAATTTATAGATAATATTAACCGTCCACAAACTGTAATAATCAAATCGTTTTACATCGCGAAAAGGCTTACGGTAGGTATATTAATTTGTAAAATATTGACACGATTGTTTTTAAACGTTCGTGTAAACATCAATCCTTAATTATTTATCTTCAACTACAACAGACCTCTGTAGGTTAACAAATTAATTTTTTGTTTTTTTCAGAAAACAAATACAGTTCTCTGGCACTTTTATTGCAAATAAAATAGTCACAAAAGTATTTAAATGTAGTCGTTAAGTATGTTGTCATAATGATATTTTGTATAGTATGACACAAAACGGTGAATTTTGAAATGTGCATCTATAGACTTTAAAATAAATAAACAAAATCTTTTACAAAAGATACATCATCTTATACAAAAACAAGGTGTACCTTGAGTTTTAAAAATGTGATGTTTTTTACTTGTAATAATACACGTACAAGTACCATATACATATAAGTTAGTGTTACTCGTATATTTTTCGGGTTCGGCGCTTACGTGATCGTTGAAATCTCCAGCGATTATAATCGTTAAAGTTGCCTATTTTGACAACAGAAAAGTTTAACGAACTAATTTAGCAATTACACTACTACAATGTGTTATAGATCTTAATATTTACGGTGTTAAAGTAGGTACAATGCCGCGTCGCCCCTTAACGAGGGTTAGAAGCGTCTGCGGTAAGTGTTTAACTTGTACTCTCAGAACAAACATTTAAAGAAAAATTTAAAAATACAATATAAAATAGCGGACTTTGATACCTATCTACATATTTATTTATTTTTAGTTTTTACATTTTTGCGCCCGTGGCAGGCGCCTCTTTCACCACGCCCTCGTTACGGCATCGAAAATTGCTAGATGTTCAGCGCGAGAGAGATAGACTAGTAAAAATATGAATGTTATTAAGGAATTTAATTTTTAAATACCTACCTAATACAAATTATTATGATCTTTACGCACTGGTTTTTTTAAATTTATGTATTGTATCTTAATAGTACCTCGTACGCACACGCATGCTGGTACTAAATATTTCAATATTGACCAATAATTTCTAAGTTTATTAATCGTGGTCATGGTCGATCTATACACTATTCTAATCGAAATGGCGAAACGAAATCAAAATAAATAAAACAAAATCAATTTCCGAGGCTCGTGCGATTTATGTGAATCCCCCTGTTATATAAATGCGGCGCAGCGCCAACGCCATCAAACGCAATTTGTGCGATTTAAGATCACAAAAAAAATACACTTAACGGTCTCGTTATGTTAATGAGATCGTTCTACCACCCTGACCGACGAACGAATATTATATTTAGGTTCCACTCGGAATCTGTCTGTTTACAAATTTGTTTTAATGTCGGCAGTAAACCTAATGATCTGAATGGAATTTATGAACAATCTTGTTCCCGATAGGGTTGGCAGCCCGCATTGAATTTACCTACATTAGATTCTGGCGCCGTTCGCTTCGTTTTTTATGTAAATTATTATTAATAAGTTCGGTTTAAAATTCAGCCGACTTTTACCGAGTCAAAATTTCTGTAGGTAGGTACTCAAGATTATTTTTATGGTCGAATAGATTAATTCGCGTTATTTACTTGAGCGGTTGGCAGTTATGTATTAATACAGGATGTTCCTAAATTATTGGGAAATATTTTCAAAACGTTCCTTTACACATATATTCGAAAATGCAACAAAAATGACATTTTCTCAAATATTTGTATAACCACAGGAAAAAAATAAAATTAACACAACTAACAATAAGTACACAAACAAATAAACTGCTAAAAAAATGTATAAGTACCTACCGCATTTAAATAAAGTAAAAATTCTAAAAACATTGGAATTATTATATAGATACTTTTAAAAATAAAATAGGTAAATGTCGAGGTGCTTCAAATTTAGCATTGTTTAAAAAAAAATACAATTACAAATCTATATCTGCAAAGCGACACATTTTAGGATAAAAATAGTTATTTAAATGTAACTATTTAAAAACGAAAGTAAGTGTTGAAAGTGAACGCCCCTCGCATCGATACACGATTCAATTTTACTTTTCGTTGACTGCCGAATTCCGTTTTGACACCCTGTATTTCGAAAACGAAGCATTTTAGGTCGTGTGTTTTAGAACCTTTTCGTCTCACAAAGACCAACGAATCCGGCCTTAAAATACTTCACAGTTGAGAGACTTATTGTTAGAGGAAAAGTGGTACAAGTGACATTGAAGTGTATACGCGAGAAAATTAATTTTAAACGTAAGGTAAGTACAATTACTAAAAATATTGTCACCTGTCAGTATGGACTAATGCTGCTGTTTTATATAAATTGCATTATTTTGAGCAACTTTCACTTCACAAAACATTCCAATAAATATCACTTGTAATATATTTCGGTTAAGCGCCCCCGCTTTATAATTTTATAATTTATAATTATAATTACCCCGTTACGTAACAGATTTTCGACTTTAAATCAAATGTATACATATACACACAAAAGGTTGCACGTCGAGCTAGATTAGTGTGGCCACCGCTTTTCCCCGATCTTACACCACCCGATTTTTTCTTCAAACTGCAACAAACGCCGAAGTGCCTATACGTTTATTTATTACGTTTTATATGCGTTTAGTTGTTTTAGTACGCGACGCAAAACGACAGTTGTAAAGTATAAACGGCCCACGAAAAACAGGTGGAAGACATATACGATCGAGTGTCGTCGTAAGTAATATCGCCATTCGAAATTTAAATTTACGAGACTTCGATGATGCACGCCTGTATTAGTGAAATAACTTCGCGACCTTCGGATTAACGCAGTGGGTCTCTGCTCATTCATAAATACAACATTAAATGATAATATGGTAAAATAATGACACTTACGAGATTTCACGGACGCGAATTGAAAATTTGTTATTTACTGGTTTGTAAATATATAAATGCTTTTGTCCGACTCTCGTGTTTATTGTACAAATTGATATTCAAATTGGACGGGAATAATTTTTTATGCGAACCATCGCGTCCGTATCGTAAAAAGACTTTTATCAGTCATAAAGTAGGGATAAGAATTCACATTAAATATAACAAATTATTTACGGTATTTCGTTTTCGATACTTAAACAGTTTTTGTTTTAATTAAAATGCAGAAACTAAACGCACCATATTAACCATCTCCGATCAACAGTATTTATGATCGCCATTATAACTATTGTACACATCAACGACAGTTTTGGTAGAACGTCTTAACTCACAAAAAGTAAATTTTACAGGAAGGAGCGTACATTTTAAGTTGTTTAGCTTAACTATAAACAGATACCTTTACGGAAATACAAATAGATTTTTCTGATGGAAAACATCGAAATGTTCTGCCAAAAATGCGTCGATACGTGGAGGGGCTCAGAACTCGAGCAGTGTAAATCATTATTGTCCTGCCATCGATTTGTGTGGTGTAGTTCTCATTGCAATGTTCATACTTTCGGTTAACAAAGCGTCCAGTGACGTGGACTTACACTACATCATTCAATGGCAGGACAATAATTACTTACATCTGTTTGACTTCTGAGCCCTCCATGTATTACTGTTGAAAGTGGAAAAAGACCACCGAGAAGTTCGAAGGTTCTCTACGTCAGCCAGAAAACGGTTTTCGATAAAACTCACGAGACCATAGATAATTTTATTGTAAGTTTTACAAAAAATTTGACATTGTTTTTGAACAAACTTGCTACATAATTATATAAATTACTTCCAGTAACATTTATTGTGTAGATATAGCTTATCCAAACCTATATGCAATTTACGTCATCAATAAAAAGTTACTAGAATGTTTATTTGTAATTCGGTTTAAAGTTTGGAAAGTGACATATTCTATAGGTGATTTACTGGCACGCATATTAAATGGTATAAAGAATTATTACAATTTATTAGTGTACAATTGAGTACAATATAGTACAACAAACTGTACAATTTATTATTTATATATAATTTATTACAATTTATTGTTAAAATACGAGGTACGAGGTGGCAGGTCTGTGTGAAACGTCATCATCTAGTAACCTTTTATTGATGACGTGAACATCATATAGGTTTGGACAAGCTATAGATAAGCCTACGTACATGATGTTAAAAAAATGATGTCGGAAAATTTAAGGGCACTGACCAGAAAGAACAAAAAGTCTTCGAAAGCCAACTGTTTCGCAGAGCAAGCGATTTTTGCGGTGTACTTTACCGCACGATCAATGAAAAAAACCGACAAGTTTCGATAAAGTGTTTAATATCTTAAAATAGAGAATAGTTACAAGAAATGTTCCGCATGTCCTCCTTTCATTTCTAGACAAGCTGCAAAACGTTTCTTGTACTTGTCAAAACGAATTGCGCACCTGTTGAAATATTTCAGGTTTCAATTCTAACACTTCGACGGGCATCATCTACACGTTATTGTAAGTGCTTTAAACTGCGAATTGGAGTGGAATAAACTTGAGATTTTAAGTATCCCCAAGCAAAAAGTCCGTAGGATTTACGGCGAGATATCCACATTACTCAGTAGAAAATGCGGCTTTGCTCCATCGTGCATAAACTACATGTTAAATCTTTGGTATAGTGTACTCAACATCTTCTAATTGTATAGACTTGCCTTGTTAGTCGATTAGGTAAAAAAAAACTGGTCCTAACAATAATTTGATTATTAAAACTTACTGAAAATAGCTAATAGCTGGAACGGTTGGGTTTCAGACCCATATTAATTAATTGTAAGACCTTTTTTGTTCCTTTTGGTCACGGCACTAAGTACATACGCTCTTAAATTTTCCGATAGAATTTTTTGAACACCCTATACATTGAAAATAATAAAGACTTCAATTTGAACGTGTTTTTCAAGTGTTAACCTTCCGTATTATCAGATTAGCTACTCAAATTGCAAATATTTGGGGACAACATGAGAAGGGAACGATATTCGAAAACCTTGCAATGTTTATTGGACAACTGCGGGAACATTTCAAAAAAGGAAAAGATATACAAAATCGTTTACGAAATAATTTGAAGGTTCAGAAATTGCGAGAACGTCGAGTCGCTAATGTCTTTTTTATTTATAAACTTAATCGGTCAAACGGCTACTAAACCAATTTCTATTAAGCTCTCGAAAGGTTGCTTGCAGACTGTCCAAAATCGCAGTTAACCTCCAAAACAATTTTCTCGCATTATCAAAATCGGGAGCGCTCGAACACTACACGTCCTTTAGATATAAAAACGCCATTCGCCGTATTACTTAATTATAAACATTTTGTACTTGTTTCGAAAATATTTTATTGATATATTTTCTGAAACTGAACGTTTACTACCATAAAAGGAAAAAATTAATCATAAACCATAGGTATGGTCGCGCATTCGTAAGCGGCACCTTTACATAAAATTATCACGTCGCATAATTTTCTAATTTTTTACATTTAGACCACCCAATATCCGCTCTACTCCTAATAATATTTTTAAATAATCATATTACGTTGGTAATAATTAATGTCCGCTAAATTTAATAATTTATGCATCTGTAGATAATACCTACTTTATACATAATTTGTAAAAAGCCACATGTTCTTCCTGTAAGATTTTTTTACGAAAACCTACATGCGCTAATTTAATTTTAAACTGTAACTTAAAATTCATTTGCATAAATCGTCAATTTAAATTTTCTTCATTTAAGATAGTGAAAATGGAAAACGTCAGGAGAACGCCCTCGGCTGCCGGTAAAAAGTTATCCGAAATAATACGTAGTGCCTAAGTATCTGAATTTCCGAGACTATAAAAATACCTTCGCGTATCATTATTAGCGATTAATAATTAGTAGATATAATTAATTAGATTATAACACTAATAGAATTATAAATAAACGTAAAGATCGTTGTGATGGCCTTTAATGTATCGTAAAACAAACGGGAACGCTGAAAAAGTAACATCGTGTATCCTGTCAGCTGTATTAAATTAATTTTCAACCATGCATGAAAACGCCTACGCAGTTATAAAAAGTAGTGAAATATTTCTATTTAATTTTGCTAATTTATTGTAATGGAGCCGGTAACGATATTCGTTCACAACATAACGTTGTGTTATTACAACTAATGGTAAGTAGAGTCATAATTTGTAGACATAAAAATTTATGAAATTCCCTATGATGCTTACAAATTGTTTTAAATTTGAATATATTATCGAGACACGAATATATTTTTGTTTTATGCTAGTACCTATAAAATTTTATTAAGTCCACGGTTTATTCTTTTACTTCTATTTTTTAACTCTTTTAAGTTGGTCCATTGAGACGCGAGTCGACGTTTAAGTAATTATTTCGTAAGTACCGCAGTAAACGATACTTATTTGTTCGAATCATACGCGACTATACAATCGCTTCGAAGATTGATCAAGTAAGTATCTACGACGAACTAAAGATTGGGCCGTACACAGGGTGTCCAGGAAATTGTGGCGAATCTATCGGGAACCACGTATAAACCACGTCAAAATAATGTCACAAATTCATATAAATGTTATCCCTGCGGCGCTCAAAGTTGAATAATAAAAATTGTTTTTTTTTAAGTCTCTAATATTTTTATTTTTTGTTGGAATTTAATAGTTTTTTTAATTAAACGAAGGTATTTTAAATTGCGTAAGTAAAAAGACTTTTAATATCGTGCAACTTTTAGAGATTTAAGTATTTACATTTTTAAGGACATTTTCGGATTTTCCAGACATTTTAGGATAAAAAAAAAGGTACTTATACTCTTGTTGAATTTTAATAAAATGAACTACATTCGAGAAAATCACACTTAAATAAGATACAGAGCATCCCAGATAATTATGTTCTCATTAATATGATATTTAAGATGTAAAAGATTTTGCGTTTCAGACATGAAACTGCAACTACCGCAGACCTAAGGAAAATTCCATAAGGTGGCCAAAACAAAAACGATCCACATACATATATCCTAAGCTTTCGAATTGAGGACAATTGTTACATTCTAATTTAATTATATTTCTACTTCGGCTATGTTCGTCAGAACTCGTTATATTCTCGATATGGCGTTAAGCATCGTACATTGTAAAATTGAAGCCGCAATTTAAATTGGATTTTGAAAAAGTAAAAAGTACTAATTTCGTTATTGATAATTTTAAAATTACATTTTAAAAACTCAAATGATAGATAATTTGATGGCGAAAGATCTCTAGACGAGATAATTTTGTAGAATTTAAAAATAAAGAATATAATCCACATTTAATGGTCGCCAAGAATAGATTAAACGCTGCCCTTAACTAATCGAGTTTCCTCGTACGAGGCCGAGAGCTATGTATTTATTTACAACGGTCAACGTTCAGTACTAATTAGACGTGTGAATTTAATGTAGTTGTCGGAAAAAATAATATTTGGAACGCTCTGAGTCTCTTATTCTTTAACTACGATTTTCTCGAATACCTACAGGTTTATTTTGTCGAAATTAAACAAGAGCACCTGTTTTATCCTGAAATGTCTGGGAAATCCGAAAATGAATTAAAAAATTTAAAAACTTGAACCACCGAAAACTTTTGAAGTTAGAAAGATTAGGGGTAGTACGCCCCTTTTGTAATCCCGATTGTAATAATTAAAGTCATACATGACGCGATAGGTACTTCTAAATTTTTTCGACGGTCAAAAACTTTAGATGCGAACAACGTGCCCCTAAACTGATTTGAAACAAAAAATCGATAGTTCCCTCAAAGCGCCACGAGTAACGCCCTGTTCCACCACTGCATCTTGAGCTAGAACTTATCTAAGTCGAACTCAAATGTAAGCACGACTCAAGACGAAAATGCGTTCCACCACGTTTTTCAAAGCACGCCTTGGCTAAGTTGTACGTAAATATGACAACACTGCAGAACTTGCACGTGATTGGTCCTTTCCTTCAGTTTTTAAATATCCCGCACTGCGACAGTAATACAGAACGTCAAAAAAAATGAAATTCCCTAACTTAACCTAACAAATTGCCCGTTACTGTTGCGACTGTTTGCGACGTTTTGTTCTCGTTTTCATGTTATCCATATTATTATGGACAAAATGAAGCGGTGCAATTACACCAGAAAGGAGAAGCACCTTCTCACCTCACTGGTTGCAAATTATAAAAATGTAATAGAATGTAAAACCACAAACGATACAACAAATAAAGAAAAAGATGCGGCGTGGAGAAAAATAACGTCATTATTCAACGCTCGGGGGAAAAATGCGACTAGGAGTAATGATTCATTGCGGAAACAATGGAGTAATATGAAACAAGAGACGAAGAAAGGCAAAGCCAAACATCGCGCAGAGTTGTGCAGAACTGGCGGAGGACCATCAACAGTCAAATCAACCGATGATTCGCAATATTTGATTCTCTCAGTAATAAATGATACGACAGTAACGGGAATTATATTAATAATATCCGCTTCCATAATAACTTTAGTAATCAAAGTAACAAATTCTAGTCACTGTGATAGACTTGAACAATGTGAGGTTATAAACATGATCTCAAGCTCTCATTATTCACGTCTCAGATGTAAGCTTGACTTAGCAAAGTTAAGGTCTGGTTTTACGTGGTGGAACTGAATTTTTCTGTCAAGTTCAGCTTAAGCTCTAAGCAGAGCTCAAGGCGAGGTGGTGGAACCGGGCGTAAATCATATACCTATAGTGAATTTCACAGTGAAAGCTCTTATGGAAGACGGTGTTGTCGAACGCGTATTGCCGAAAGACGTTTAATGCATAAGTACGCAAAAGAAATCTGGCGAACGAATAGCACCTAAACTACCTCAATATAACAGTATTCAAGTATGACAGATGTTTTTAAAAGGGTTATTTGGATAGTTTAGGATGCTTTTACCTGGTAGTAATCAAACTAATGACTAATGTAAAATTTATTGAGCTAGTTATTTAACAAATTTTCCGTTATGTTTGTTAACGTCAATTGAACTTCATTCGATTGGTAACTGTTTAAGAATCCCCGAAAATTCGGCTGTTGAAAATCACTTATTGCAAGAGCATACGCGGCCGCTGGTAAAATTAAATTGGCGTCGCTTTCTAAATTTTTCCCAAAAGAATTACATTGCCCTTACTAAACTCCCAACGTCAAATGCACTATAGTTATCAAACCGTGCAATAATGTCTTACAGTCGATCAAAAATTGCAACTTGTTGCAAAAACTAAAAGTTTTTAGAAATAGTGGTAATTTTTAAAGAGTAAACTTTTTAGTTCTCACTATCACAAACTCGGTAAAACAGATTTTACGAAAATCTATCCAATATTACTGAATTCCGAGGTTTTTCGTTTTTCACGTCTAACGACACACGACGGATAATAAGTTTATCCTCGCTATTAGACGTATTTTACAGATCCGCGAATTTTATGGTGCCCAACGAACAACGCCCAACCGAATCATCGATCAACGCGTTCGATTTATTACCCGACCAGATTTTTATCTTAATTTTAATGGAAGCAATCGAAAACGTATGTATAGGTAAGTATGAGCGCATTAAAATTCAACGTCGTTTCCTTAATTTCTGTTATTATTTATGAGACAGGTCCCGTTCACTTTTTGCACGGAATTAAATTGATAAAGTACGTTTTGACTGACCTTTATTAAAAACCGAAAGCTCGCATAGATAGGTATATACACACAAGCCATATATTTTATAAGAGCAATAAATTGTTTCGCTTGTTATGCCGCCTCGAGGGACGAAAACTAATAGGGTCTGTTTGTTTAAGAAAATAAATGAGATTACTAAAACAATCATAATTCATCTACTTTCATTTTAAGACTTGCCATAGGAGTTTCAATTAGAAAAATTCTTAATTTAACTTCTTAATTAGTTACATTGTAATTTCGACTGCGGACGGTAATTTGGACGTAAATAATTTAGTTTTATGTCTCCGGGTTAGAATTTTAAGAGACATCTCATTTGCTTTCCTATTTATTACGAAAATCGTTTACTTCGTTAAAATAAAAGTCGTTCGCTTAAAATATAAGGAAATAAATTAGGAAAATGGTGAAGTTTTTAGTTTTACCTAAACGTTTATTACTATTAATTATAGGTTAAGTAATTATTTTTGAATTCTCACGAGTTTAATAAGTATACGTAATATAGTTAAATAATAATTGGTTTCTACGTGAAAAATGATACAGTTAAAACATGAAAATACGTCCAAATATAGGCAACCCATTTAGCATAATTGTATATGTATATGGAATTGCTGTCCGATAGAAATTTAAAAATGAAAAATTATAAGTTATTTAAAAAGAGGAATAGATAAAAGTCGAAAACTAAAATTTCCCTTTTCTTATAGGAATGGACGCCCATGTAAGTGCAGTCTACGCAAATTAAAGCGACTCGAAGCGACTAGAGTTAGTATCGTCGGTTGTATATCGTTTACAAATAATAGAAGAAATACGAACTTATAAACGGTAGCTAGCTGGTGTCTGTTTTACGTTTACCCGGGAAGGATTAGTTTTACGAGGTCGTAAAATTTACATTTTCGAACAAATCAAGGTACGAATCTGATTGTCTTAGGTTTCGGCCTATATTAATAAAATTATTATTATTATAAATATTGGTTTTACCGTTATCTATCATTTTACTGTTCAAAATACGAATACAAATTAAACCTAAATTTTTTCACGGCCAACAAAAACCACGAATACAAACTGCAATAATAATAAATTTTACAGTTAACCCAGCATTAGTTTATTAGAAATCACGCCAAGAATACACGTCAGAAAAGAGAAAGAAGAAAAGCCGCGATGACCTTTTTCAAATGATATAGATACCGAATTCACAAGTTTTGGTTCGATGTTCGATACGAAATATGGCTCGTGGACATGCTGTGGAGCGAAATAATATATAGGTAAGTGTACTTAAAACCATGCACTTATTTTTGTAAATTACTTGCAGAGAAAAGGTAGGTTACGTTCTGTACTTCCTGTAATGATTATGAAAACAAACATGACTTCATAGGTACAGCCATACACATAATTAATGTCATCGCCAACGTACCTATGAGCGTATTTTATATGTATACATACGTCTACGTTTATGCTATATGTCCCATATGTAAATATTTATAATATTTATGCTACGTTTAGTATCAACTTGCTTAATTTCCTATTATTTATTGCTCACATTGAACGTTGTTGGCGACATTAATTATGACCATGTCCGTACCTACCAATAAAACAAAAGAAAATATATTTTTTAACCTTTAGTCGCAACGATGAGAAAATGTTAGAGTGGTAATACGAAGAAACGGAGGTTAAGCACCAAAGTACTCTTATTCGAGCCGATTTATTAATCTTCAATAGATTTAACATCGATGGGTTCCTCTTCCGCCCTTACCGTAACTAAATATAAGGAAATGCTTTGCTTTTTGAATCGTCCTCGTATAAATAACGTGCCTGAAATAATTTGTTCGTCGAAAATTTTTTATTCTCTTTAGAAAGAAATGAATTTTATAATTTAATTAAAATATTGTAAACGGTTATATTACGGCCTTGTTATTCGTTTAGGTTGAGACACGATGTAATTATTGCTGTTAGTATCGTAGAGTTAATTACGTAAACGTTCTTATAGACGTTTTATATATCTACCAAATAGGTAGTTAATTCGTAATTAATAAGAGGTACAATTATGGAGAGTATGAAAAGAATTGTTTCTCTTGGTTCAATCACGAACGGCCACGCCTGCCGATCTTTAGTTTATCATGTAACAACATTAATTAAACCCTTAAATAGGTATCAGTCTATTAAAATACCTACGATCGGTCTCGGAACGTATTTTTTTTACTCCTTGTCCGCATTTTTTGAAGCGGTTTTATCTTACCAAACTATGTGTATTAGGTAGGTAGTCATCTAAGATATTTTTTTTAATTGACGACATACAGATAACGCGATTAAAACCACCATAGAACAAAAATGAAACGGTACGGGAAATATGTCAACTAAATGTAAAAGAATTTAGGTAATGTCGCATTCTATGTAAAAACGAAAATGACGGAATCCCTAAATTTGTTAACGAAAATTTCTCTTTGCATAGCTTTAAAAAATGCACGGGTTCGATGAAAAAAATTTGCGTTACTACCTACCCCAATTATTCCCTTCTACCTACATAATTTCCAACACATATACAACCTAAAAACGAAAGTCCACGTCATCGGTCAAACCTTTTTATTTTCATCAAAAGTAATAATTAATAATTTTAATATTGTTATTTTCGAACATTTAAAATGACAATCGAAAGCTTTTAAAATATTAACATCCAATAACTTTCGAATTTCAATTTAAAAAAAAAACAGGCACTAAATAAAAACCTCATAAATCAACAATAGGCCTTAAAACTCTTATCGTAACGTTAATTAACGCTATTATAAGCGAGTCTCGCTAATTATTCGCCTCGGGCGCTATAAAAAATCACAGTAAAATCCCTGTCCCGCTCTACTATTTGCAAAACTTTAACTAAACTGTAACAGTGCACGTAATCACCTGTGTAATGACTTATAATGTCAAGCTGCGGCCGGCAGCTACAATACACAATTTTCAATCATAATTACCGAACTTTAGTAAAAACCACCATCGATGCGTATCTGCCAATTGCAAAACAACGTATACGTTCGGAAAGTAAATCTAAATTACTACAACTTTTACCTACAAGTCAGATGTAGAACTTCCTAATTAAACCATTTGACCGGCAAATGTTAATAGTCATTTAAAAAATCTTCATTAAACGCACATTCAAAAAAACCGCAACACGCAAAAAGACGACAAATATAATAAGTAAATAATAACATAATAATACCTCGCGCCGGCAACTTTAAAAACGAATATCGATACGCAATTACGAAAATGGGCCAATTTTCTTCAACTTTTTTAATTTGCCAATGATGTTCATTTGGAAATTGTTTTAATAAACGGTTACGGGAGATTCCTTCTTAACTCGCACTGCATTTGTTTATTGTGTGCAGAAAAGTAATTTTAAATTGCCGCTAAATTGTAATCAACTCACACGTTATACTCTCCCACGTCCGACCAGATATAGTCGGCAATTTAATTAGCTACCGAGCGCTAGACGTATAGGATTTTTTTTTAGAACGTCCAGATTATTATTACGCGACCATTTATCGGATAATCTACTAAGTTTAACGATAATTTCGCAATAGCGGCAACCAAATTAATTTTTCACGAAGATTATTCGAGAACTAAGGACGTGGAAACGATCAAAGGACCTTACGGGTTATTATAAGGAGCTGGGCCCAACTGAAGATAGCAATGAACCATATACTGTTTGAAAGCTCTCAACGAGTACTGCAACGTAGGTCCAAACGTAAGTCACGAAAACTGACTACAACATTTTTACGAGCATTCAAATGTTTTATGTCGGTTTAGTAACTAAAGACATTTATCGATAGAATTCATGAACAAAGTACTCGTGAGTTATATATTATCGGAAAGTGCGCTTCGAGATCTTTACGATGGTGTCAATTTCAACGTTCTAACTGGTGGTACAAAGGCTCTTTCAAGGCTTTAAATGAATTTTTATGCGGGCCCAGTAACTTGTAACCAGTCTAGAACACACATACGTCGACGGACCCTCACGAGCCATATTCCATTGGAAAGTGCGCTTCGAGATCTTTACGATGGTGTCAAATTCAACGTTCTAACTGGTGGTACAAAGGCACTTTCAAGGATTTAAATGAATTTTTATGCGGGCCCAGCAACTTGTAATCAGTCTAGGATTCGTATACGTCGACGGACCCTCACGAGCCATATACCATCGGAAAGTGCGCTTCGAGATCTACACGATGGTGTCAAATCCAACGTCCTAACTATTGGTACAAAGGCACTTTTAATGCTTTAAATGAATTTTTATGCGGGCCCAGCAACTTGTAAGCAGTTTAAGACACGCATATGTCAACGGACCCTCACGAGCCATATACCATTGGAAAGTGTGCTTCGAGATCTTTACGATGGTGTCTAATTCAACGTTCTAACTGGTGGTACAAAGGCACTTTTAATGTTTTAAATGAATTTTTATGCGGGCCCAGCAACTTGTAACCAGTCTAGGACACGCATACGTCGACGGACCTCATGAGCCATATACCATCGGAAAGTGCGCTTCGAGATCTTTACGATGGTGTCAAATTCAACGTCCTAACTGGTGGTACAAGGGCACTTTCAATGCTTTAAATGAATTTTTATGCGGGCCCAGCAACTTGTAACCAGTTTAAGACACATATACGTCGACGGACCCTCACGAGCCATATACCATTGGAAAGTGCGCTTCGACATCTTTACGACGCACAGTGGTTCAGAATTAATAAAAGTTGGTCAAAAGTAAAATTTGAAAATACTTTTCTATTACGTTCAAATTTTTGTATTATGTAAACAACTGTACAAACTTTCTTTTTGTAATTGTCCAACCCTATTATTTATGGTTATATACCTACTACGACCCCTAGAAGATCCTTTTCAGTTCCGTTGTCGTGCGCATTACGCTCTATTACGGTCTGTAAATAAGAAGTTTTCGCTTATACTGTTAGTGCTGTTTTGATTAAAATTTAACTGCCATTGTCCAATGTAAGTACTTGCATGTTGTTAATTTGTAATCTGAAAAATTCGTTTGTTTATTTGGAATGAACATTATATGGAATGTGCGGCAATTTATTACACTTTTTTAGCATTAAATAGATGTACAAAAAATGTTCCGCAAGATACCGCATTTTTCCTTTTATTTATAAAATGTTCAAAGAGTGTTTAACAATATGTATAAAATTTATTTGCGACCGTTTGCGACTTTGTGAAATATTTAATGCTTATTTTATGACTGGTGTTAATTCACAAACATAGGTACATTAGGTTTATAGAAACAGCTGTAATTAAGGATTGACACATTTTTTCTCTGAGCCTATGAGCGTTATTGCAAAGCTTTTATTTTGTTTTATAGAGCACAGTTAAAAATGCCAACAAGAGGTAGCTTTTTCAAATTTTACGCGAGAAGGTCGTGGAAGATAGACAAGCGCAGATGGAATATTTACTATCTTACATGATTAATGTTTATGATGTAGATAATAATGAAGCAGCTCTAAAACAACTTACGAAAGCTAATAAACATTTGTGTAGTGAATTTTTTCTTAAATTAGATGGATGTGGAAGAAATAAAAAGAAATTTTTAAATAAACACGCTGACTGGCTCGCTACAGATTTTAATTATAAACAACTGGAAATCACATCCGAAAAACCTTATACTTCTAGTACATCAACTTCTGGTCGCCCAAAATTAAGATTTGCAGAAAGCAGCTCCAGAACAAAACGACGAAGAGGAGAAAAACTTAGAGAACACTATGAAACTGAAGAACTAACTTATGCAGCACAAATTGGACTACGAGCAGAAGGAAAAGACGCCGAAGCTAAAATTGTAACAGAAGCAACTTTGACTACTCCGACACGAGCGCAAAAAATACGAAAAGCATGGAAAAGTAACCAAAATGTTCCAGTTATTACATCATTTACTCCCGACGAAGTAGTATCATTAATTGTTGAAGCGCAACTAACTAAACACCAATATCTTCTTATCAGGGAACGCACAAAGCAAAAAAGTTTAGATATTTTTCCTTCATACCATAAAGTCATGGAGGCAAAAGCTAAATGTTATCCTACATCAAATAAACAGGTAATCAATCACAGAAGTTTCTGCAGAAATTGAATTGCAATCTATATTTGACCATTACTACATCCCGTATTCTGGAATCACAACAATCTGTTATCTCAATATTATCAAATGATGTACTAAAAAATGCTACTTTATTAATAAAATGGGGTTACGATGGAAGCACTGGACATTTGCAATATAAACAACAAATTTCTGAAAATAATTCTACTGACAGTGACCTATTTCTCACATCTTTTGTTTCAATACAAATTTATTCTTATTCGACAGAGTCTGAAAAGATTATAATATGGCAAAACCCGCGCACATCTTCAACTAGGTTCTGCAGGTCCATTAGATTTCAATTTATAAAAGAAACAGCACAAATTTCACGACAATAAAAGTCCTCCATAGAAAATCAAATTGAAAAGTTGTTACCATTTAATTATGCTATTAACAATGTTTGTGTAATGACAATGATCAATGGAAAGGTATGTAATGCCATTACACAAACATTATCGTCTCAAAGTTGTTATATTTGCAACGCAAAGCCGACGGAAATGAATAACATTGACAGAGTGCTTCAAAAAAATATAAATGAAGATAATCTTCCATTTGGTTTATCTATATTACATGCCTGGATAAGAACATATGAATGTATTTTTCACATTTCACACCATTTAAGCATTAAAAAATAGCAAATTCGTGGAGAACATGACAAGAAGATTGTAGCAGCGAGAAAAATTACAATTCAAAATGAATTTAGAAATAGGTTAGGTTTATTAATAGATCAGCCAAAAAGTGGTGGAAGTGGAACCACAAGCGACGGCAATACTGCTAGACGGTTCTTCAAGAACATTTCTGAATCGGCGTCTATAACTGGAGTTGATAAGAACCTTATTCGTCGACTTGCAATTATATTACAAACTTTGGCTTCTGGCCACGATATTAATGCAGATGCATTCAACGAGTATGCGTTAGAAACGGCAAAATTATTTGTGGAGAAGTATCCGTGGTTTTACATACCTGCAAGCGTTCATAAGATACTTCTTCGTGGATCCGTTATCATTGACGCAGCTTTATTGCCTATAGGGCAATTATCTGAGGAGGCTCAAGAGTCCAAAAATAAAGATTTAAAAAGCTTTAGAAAATCTTACACTCACAAATCATCGCGAATAAATACCAATCAAGATTTGTCGAACAGGCTTTTAATATCTTCAGATCCCCTAATTTCATCATTGCGAAAATTGCCCTCAAAACCATGTTCGTCATTTAATTCAGAAATTATTAATATGTTAAAAGAACCTAAATTGGGTTTAGTGGAAGAATCGCTTTTTTTAGTGATGATAGTGAAGACGATTAAGTTTTTATTGTCTATCGTGTTTTAGTTGTTTTTTTTTAAATTTTGTTCATTAACTTTATTGATAGTTATTAATTAATAGTTATAGTGTAAGTATTTGTAATAAATACCGGATATAATTACTTCTTATAGTAAACAAACAATAACAATTATCTACGATATTTTACTGTGCGAGAAACTGCACCCTTCAAATGTCTTGGTAATTTTTTTTTAATTTATATTACTTATTATTTATCCTATTACGTATAAATTATTTAAACTCTATAATTTTTTATTGAATTAAATCAACATGCGAGTTTTGTATTTTGACCACCTTTTTCGGATTCTGGTCCACTGTGCGACGGTGTGAAATTGAACGACCTAGCTGCTGGTACAAGCACACTTTCAATGGATTTTTGTTTTGTGTTGTGGTTGCTTTCGCATGCTTTACCGACCAATTCGTATGCATCACCAGTAATAAACATCACTAATCAGTTAATTTAAGTTAATGTTACGTTAACTTAAGCGTGTAATATCTATCACATCAAGTACTTTTTTGGTTTACAATTATTTCTTTCGTCTAGACTTACGCAATATGTAATAATTCTATAATATAAATAATCCATTTAAAGCACTCAAAGTGTACTTGTACCACCAGTTAAGTCGTTGAATTTATCACCATCGTAAAGATCACGATGCACGCTTTCCAGTGTTATATGGCTCGTGAGGGTCCGTCGACGTATGCGTGTCTTTGACGGAATATACGTTGCTGGGACCGGGCAAAAATTCATTTAAAGCATTAAAAGTGTACTTGTACCAGCAGCTAGGACGTTGAATTTGACATCATCGTGTAGATGTCAAAGCGCACTTTCCGATGGTATATGACTCGTGAGGGTCCGTCGACGTATACGAATCCTAGACTGGTTACAAGTTGCTGGGCCCGCATAAAAATTCATTTAAATCCTTGAAAGTGCCTTTGTACCACCAGTTAGAACGTTGAAAATTGACACCATCGTAAAGATCTCGAAGCGCACTTTCCGATGGTATATAACACATGAGTACTTGTTCATGAATTCTATCGATAAATGTCTTTAGTTACAAAACCGATATAAAACATTTGAATGCTCGTAAAAATGTTGTAGTCAGTTTTCGTGACTTACGTTTGGACCTACGTTGTAGTACTCGTTGAGAGCTTTCAAACAGTATATGGTTCATTGCTATCTTCAGTTAGGCCCAGCTCCTTATAAAAACCCGTAAGGTCCTTTTCAAAATTATTATTTTGGCTTTAAACTTTAAAACGGAAGTTCCGTAAAACTTGCGAATTTCAACCTTAAATCGAGCTCTCCCAAGAGGTCTTAAGAATCTCGAATCTCTTTTACGGTGATGCAACAAACGGACATTTTCGAAGATTTTTCGATGCTCTTCGACTGCGTGCCATCAAAATTTAGAAAACATTTCAAACAAAAAAGTTATGTGTAAAGTTATTCGAAGGCCGTGGGCAGTTTACGTCAAATTTGAAACAAGAACACAAAAGAACATTGGCGATAAGTGTGCGAACATTTCAAGAGAATCAGTACTACCTAGCAAAAATGTTATTAGAAAAAATTGATTAAAAAATAAACTTTGGGGCCCTGCAACTTCGTTATTTTTGTGTTTTCAGAAAAATGTTATAGGAACGTATGGTATTCATTTTTTGAGTGGAATCGACTACCCGAGTGTTTTGCCGGTCATTTACGGACACCCTGTATAAAAATTTAATTTACATAAACTAAAATATGATCTTCAAAAAATTAATTTATAAGAAGTACTAATTGTTGGAGCTCAATCGCGTCGGTTTCTGAGCAATTACAAACACTGACGAATCAGTCGAATCAATTATCGTTTCCGTTTAATTACGTTAATGTTTTACTTATTCGTTAAACGATTGACTTTTAATGTTTAATCATTTGAAAATTTAATATCTTAATACAACTTGCAAGAGTTAAACAGAAATTTGTGTTTAGTTCGAATCTAAAGATCCGAATCTGTTTGCCAATAATTCGACACAGTCGCAATTAAATAAAATAAAAAAACAACCTGACCTTTCCGTCGTATTATAGAACGGCATAGTCGATTCCCAAAATCCAGAAAATTCTTTGTTAACGTCCAAAATAACAGATAATCCAAGTCTTAAACGACATCATTTCCCCCGCACATCCGAACAACACCTTAAAATTTACGCGCGACTAAAGGATTTTTCGAAAATTTATTCGAGCCAGTCATCGTTTGGTGTATAAACGCGGAAACGTATTGTTTAAAACTTGGAAAGTTTACATTATCAGGTAGATAATGGCTCGCGCAGGCCGCGTTTAATCAAAGCCGTGGCCTCGTTTCGAGCGCCTTATGCAAGAAAGGTCGTCGGTTTAACTAAACATGCATGATAGGTAACGATAGGTGCCTAAAATAAATTATTATCAGGATACTTCTTGTCGTATTAAAAATGGTCGTAAAGATCATCCACCTTGGCCCAAAGGAATTTGATCTAAATGTCAACCTAATGCCATAACACTTAATCGTCAGGTATGCACTTTGTACACCTCATAATCGACCCTTATCAGTATTTAACTTAATAATTTTTAAGGCATACAAGACACGTCGATAACATACAATTTTAAAATACTCAGCTGGTATAGAGCGTTTTTTAAATTATTAACGTACAGTAGTCTATCGAAATTTAAATGTCACTCGAATGCCTTTACAAACGCTTACGAATTAATAGTAAATGTAATATTAATTTTTTTACATCTTTAAGTTATACGACAGTAATTGCTCTTTGTAAGAAATAGAATACGCCATCTTTACGGCCTTAAATCGGCCTCATTTACATTGCGATAGACTATACCACCGGATATCAAAGAATTGAATTTTTGTATGGAAATTACGAAATACATTCAGACGTGCCTTTACATCAGTAAAATGTTGCGAACAAGTTTAAATCTCGTCTCGCCAATTGTTTAAGGAATATTTATTTAAACTACGAGCTTGTATTGTCGTTATTTTACGGTTCGAATTTATACAGAATGTTATTTTTAAAGTGTAACAAGGTAAAATAATACGCTTTATTCGACAATTAGCGCCGTTCGATTTAATTGCATTTAAATTCTGCTCATTGTCCATATAAATGAGTTTTCCTGAACTTAACGTAGAGATTACCTGTCATGCCATAAACTATACCACAAAATGGACAACCAAAGGACCTCCTATTACTGAATTTTAGAACAAAAATCTCTTTAATTACCCGACTTCTGCTTAAACCTTACGTAACAGATAATGCAATTGAAAAGTGGAAATGCCGAAGTGCCAATTTTTTGAGGAATCGAATTTTTCCGTTAGAAATATTGTAAATGGTATTTCTAATGTAGAAACTCGACTTCTATAAAAAATGGCACTTCGATATTATTTTTATAAGTGAGTACGTACAGTGTAGTCTCTATAACGTGAACATTCAAAAACGAGAACGGGTGATTTGATATTTTTTATATCTTCCATTTTATTGTTTTGAAATTTGGAACATGCGTATAAAACATAATTTCCAATTTATTGACGTGTAGAGTCAGAATGGACGACTTTCGGTTTCGGCGGAAGTGACACCAAATTCGATTTTTGAAATGAAACACCCTTATATATTATTTATATATATTTTTGGAATTTACGAACCAAATTTTATGTGATTACGTTGTCGAATTAGCGTTTTTCTCAAAAATAACTTCATAATTTTTAATTTTATTTTTCAACACAGAAGGCCGCGGTAATAATAGCTATAAATGACTTTGTTGCGTTGAGGCCGAATGGCCTGTTGCGAATGGCCGTAACCGAGACTTTCGATCGGACGAAAGAACACGTCGTACGGACACTCGTGATTAAGTAAATTACAGAAAATTATATGTTATAAAATAATGAGTAAAATTAGTTTCATTAATTATTCAAAGCGGAATAAACTAAAGCCCGATGGTACTTATTTAATTAAAAGTATAAATCTTTTGTTTTCGGCGACTAACGAGGAGAAGATTTAAATGCCCGTCTAACATTTAACAGTCCGTGAATTAGCCATATCAAAAAACAATTCGAAACTCGGTTTGTTACGGTGAAAAGGAGGAATTTTACGCTCGCCCAATTATCTTTAATCTAATCTTATTAACAACTATAATTCATTCACTCCCGTATATTTATTTTTTAAATTTAATTATAAAACGCGATAATAAAGTGCGATTACATACTTTAACTTCCTTTGTGCATGTATAAGGAGTTATAAAACATAAAATTACATATTTATTTCTGTTTTAATAACTGAGAAAATGGACGAAATTGCAGTCTGGGCATTTATAATCACACACCGTATTTTCCTCGACCACAATTAAAACACTAATAGTACTATTTAATAAGATTAAATGTTTTTTCAGTGAGCTTCGGCTGCCATTAAGCTCTTTGTTAAAATTGCAGATCGACGAGATACGCGCCGATTATAACTTAATAACGAACGTGGAAAAGCAACAGGTCTTATTAAATTAGTCTGGGCATAATTAAAAATGCACTAAATATCAATGGGCCGTGCAAAAATTCTCTTTCTGAATAACATATACGGAGCGTTTCAAAGTTGACGCCCGTGATTTTGCGATCCGATTTAAGGGGTCAAAAAACAAATCAAAAATTAAGAGTGGAAAATCTTCAGATTGTCTTTCGTTTATCAAGTTGTCGATAAAAGCGTACCTAGGTACGGAATAAGTTTTATCGCACCGTCGCGTCGCTCCAATTAGTTGTGTAACATAATTTAATTAGGCGTTTTCGTAATTCAAATTTTCTCGATGAAAATTTCCCCGAGAGGTGGACTCGTACCATTTGCCTCTTAGATCACCGGATACGAATCCGTTGTATTTCTTTTTTTTTTTGATTAGGTAAAATAAAAGATGTAGTTCGTATTCACGTTGCTGTTGCAGTAATAGACGAAGACGTGCTACAGGGGGAGTTCGTGCTTTCATGATAAACGTGCAAATGTTTGCCTTGAAGTATAGAAGGCAACCAATTTGAACACACATTTTATGACAATTGGAAGTGGAAAATATCTTAATTTTTTGCTAATTTATTTTTCGTTTTTAATAAAGTGTAAAGTTTAGAATGTCGAATTGTTGTGTTTTTGTTTTAATCAATAATTTGATAACGAAAGACATTCGGAAAATGTTTCACTCTTAATTTTCGATTTGAAGTTTTAAATTCCAAAGGAGCGGGGGCGTCGATTTTGAGACACCCTGTATTACGACGTTCGTGTGATGGTCCCGCGGTTTTTCTATACCCGCGTTATTGTTAATTCGACGACGAGACTATACCGACATCTATCAATTCATTTTCTTATATTTTTATAAGACCCGCAATGTGCCCAATAGCGCAACTCTGTAATTCTTCAAATTATTAGATAGGTACCTATCTATCTAGTTATATTTATCTTTGGCTGGCTAGTTTTGCTTTCGACCAGAACCGCTTTATCGCGACCGCGATTACAGATTAAAATTTAACAGAAAACGCACCATCATTCGGAGGCAATTAGACGCCAATGAAGTCTTCAACTGGTAAATTGGGACTTGTTTTACAAAAATACGCACGCACGTCGTCGTTCTGCGGACGAACAACAAACGTACCGACCAAGACGATAGCGATATTCAGATCGAATTGCGGCGATCAATTATCAATGCGAAATTGCATTTCTGCTGCCTTAATTAACGATTAATGAGAACGTAATTTGTCGAAATGAATTATACAGTTAATGGCGCCGTCGTATAGCCGACAATTGTTTTTTATTGCTTATTGTAGTTCTTTATTCCCCACTTAAACTTTTATACAACATATCCCATTATTACTGTGTAACTTTAAAAAAATTAATTTTCAACGGAACACCCTACATATTTATGAGTGTTCCGATGTAATTTATTAAACGCTACATTAATATCTATTAACTTTTTGTTTTTGCGTTAGTGTTACCAATTTATCATATTTTTTTTTCTAAAACGCTTTCATACGCAAGGTTTACTTTAAAAAATCGTAACGTCCCTTCGTTTTTTGAAGTCAAGAAAGAAATTTTAGCGGTAGCGTTAGTTCGATTAAAGAGCAACATTTCGATAATGAGAAATTGGGATTTATCGATTTCACAAAAAAAATGGCAAGCATTCCAAACTTCAAAGTCCCATAACTATTTTTTTTTTCAAATGGAACGACCCCTACTTTGTTGCCCTATTCGATGGCATTGTTTCTCCCTTCAATTTTTATAAGGGATATACTATGTCTAAACCGCGTAGTTTTTGAGATATTTAATTGTATTCATAAAAGTCCCCATTTAAATACATTTTTATATGCACCGAAGTAGGCCGTGATAATAAAAATGGAAGAAAAATACGGAGATTTTTAAGTAAGTTCGAAAAAGTTGAAGGCGATATTCAATGGTTTATTGTTCACAGAAAAATCTAAATAAACACAATAATGATATAAAGCTCGTTGATGTTCGAGCACGTAAAGCGCATACCTACATATTTTGTTTAATATTTTGATTTCCTGAAAAAATTATTTCACGATCATTTAAAATAGGTAAATAATAACGTATGTACGTATAACAAAATATTACTTTTTCGATTTTGCCCGTTTCAATTCTGCTACCTTTATTATGTGCAAAAATCTGAAACTCGCAAGAGGTTCTATATATAATCCGCGAGAGATGATGGAATTATTGTATTTAAAAAATACCCTATAGGTGCCCTATGTATATCTCGACTTTAGAAACATTAGTACTCTTTAAACCTTTTAAAAATAAGTGATGGCAGCTCACAACCAAAAGCAGGAGTTCGCGAGCATTTTGAATATGAAGATATTTTGGAATTTTTAGATAATTGTTTCAAAGTTTCCCATTATACCCTTCCACTGATATGATACACGTTCTGATAGCCAACAAAAGTAATGAAATAAACAAAATAAATTCTAATTAATACTCCCTCTGTCCGAAAATATGGTATACATTTGAAAGAAAATCTTAGATTATCTAGAGTTTCGAAAGCAACTAGTAATACTCATTATATTGGTATTGTTTACATTGATAGCTAAATAATCTGATATATTTGACAGGCGTTGCTTTTGAGTTAAGTTGGAATTTGAAGACCAAAAATTAGTTTTTTTAAGAAAAATAAAATAGTCACCGCTGTAATTTCAAAATGAAAAATTTTAACCCAAATAACGTGAATTTACAAAGAAGAGACGCCAAATCGAAGCAATTGACTAATGAACAACGTCGTGGTATCTTGCAACAGCTATTACAGTATATGAAGAACAAAGAAAAATTAGAACACGGTGCTATTAATAAAGTTGCAGCTGTATTCCCGTCTGACCGTAAATTGAATCTGGCATATGGCACAAGCTCAAAACAGAGAAGGTAAAATTTGTGCCGATGTTTCTTCAAAAAAGAAGGAAAAATGTGGAAGAAAACGAAAAGATTATTCTGCCAATTTGGCTGAAATAAAGACTATACCGTTAAATCGTCGAAGAACGATTTGTAGTCTTTCTTTCGCAATTGATATTCCAAAATCAACACTGTTTGATAGCTTTAAACAGCGAAAGTATTTTAAGCGAATATTTTCTACAGTTAAACCTACTTTAACAGGTAAAAACAAATTGGAAAGATTACAATTTTGCTTGTCAAAGGTAAATCATACCAGTAATGGAGCTTTTCTTTTTGATGATTTATATGATTACGTTCATATTGATGAGAAATTGTTTTATCTTACTAAAGTTAAACGCTCCTATTACATAATGTTAGACGAAGAAGAACCCGATAGAAACTGCAAAAGCAAACGGTTTATCACTAAAGTGATGTTTATGGCTGCAGTGGCTCGACCACGCTAAGACACACATCGAAAGCATTTTTTTGACGGTAAAATTGGAATATGGCCCTTTGTACATCAAGAACCGGCTCAAAGAAATTCCAAGAATAGAACTAAAGGAACATTAATAACGAAAAATGTGGAATCCGTTACAGCAGCGTGCTGTAAGAAAATGATTGTAGAAAATGTTATCCCAGCAATTAAATTAAAATTTCCTCAAAAGTATAAAAACAAAACAATTTACGTGCAGCAAGATAATGCAAAACCACGTTCCTCTAATAACGATACAGATATTGTTACTGCAGATTCTACTGAGGGTTGGAATATTCAGTTTAAGTCACAACCACCAAACAGTCCTGATTTAAACGTTCTCGATTTGAGTTTTTTTAACTCTATTCAATCACTACAACGTGAAACTTCGCCAAACACAATTGATGAATTCATTGAATGTATTCAAGATGCATTTAATCAATTAGAGAGAAATACTCTTGATAGCGTTTTCATAACATTACAAACGTGTATGGAATCAATTATGTTGATAGGAGGGGGAAATACCTCATTTAAATAAGGTAAAACTTCGTCGCGAGGGTCGATTAGCTGAAAAGTATATATGTTCAGAAGAAACGTTCAACAAAGCTAAATCTCACTTTAACTAAATTTGGATTACACTAAAATTATTTGTATTTAGTTATATTGTGACAATAAAATGAATTAAATTTTTTTTTTATATTTAATTTTAGTTTTATTGGTTTTTTTCGCAAATGTATACCATATTTTCGGACAAAAAAATATTAAAATGTATACCATATTTTCGGACAGAGGGAGTATCTATTATTAAAATTCCTTTCTGGACAACGAATCAATTTTATTTTCTATTATATTTAATCAGAAATATTCACCGAACACCACAAATAACTAGAAAAAAATATATAAACAACTACCGTTATTATAATAATTATATTATTTAAAGTTCACCCCATTCATTTGAACACAAAAACTAAACCATTGTTTACACGAAATGTTTCTGAAAAAAGTGATGGAAACTTTGGGAGTTAGTAAAACGGATCAAAATACACCTATATAATATATATATAATACCTATGTGATACCTGTATTACACAATACTAGGTAAGTGACATATATAAAAAGTAAACTAAAATATGATCTTAAAAAATTTGGTTTATAATTGAGGCTCGTTGTGATAATAATTTGTATCGGTTTTTGAATCATTACGAACAGTGACGAATCAGTGGAATCAATCACCTGTTCTATTTAATTACGTAAATATCTACTAATTTTTACTTATTGTAGCGTTACTTATTCGTTAACTGGTTCATTTTTAGTTTTACGAGTTGGGCTATTAAACTGATATTTAGGGTATATGGTAGGGTAGGTATATGTAAAGATCCGAAACAAACAACAACGCAAACAATTCGACGCCCTTAAATTTAATAAAATTCAAAAAACCCTGACCTTTCCGTCGTAAGTATTATGAAACGGCGTAATCGATTCTGAAATCCAGAAAGTTCTTTATTAACGTTCGAGATCCAAGTCTTAAACGACATCACTTCCCCGCACAACCGAACACCGTAAAGCTTACTCGCGACTAAGGGATTTTTCGTAAATTTATTCAAATCAGTCATCGTTTGTTGTGTAAACGCGGAACGGTATTGTTTAAAACTTGGAAAGTTTACTTTATCAGGTAGATAACGGCTCGCGCAGGCCGCGTTTAATCAAAGCCGTGGCCTCGCTTCGAGCGCCTTATCCGAGAAAGGTCGTCCGTTTCACCGCACATGTATGTATATGGATAGATAACGATAGGTGTCTAAAATAAATTATTATCATATTTATTTAAATTACGAGCTGGCATTGTAAAATTTTACAGCTCTAAATAGCTAATATCGGTTGGAATTTTACTATAGGACGAAGGACCGGCCGCGACTTAATTTGAAAAAGAAAAAGTGCCCTAATACCAAATTTCGTCTTATACACATTATAACACAACGTTTATTATAATTTTTGTTTTTTAATAATAAGAAGGGCGAGACTCGACGATTTTTTTTGGGGTGGATGGGTACTTAATCCGAAGCCGCCTTTTATTTTTGAAAATTATCTATTGGCATTTTACAGTATCCACATATACAGGGTGTCCGGGAAATGATGGCTAACCTCTCGGGAGCGTACAAATCACGTGAAAATAATGCCACAAGTTCCTATAAATGTTTTTCCTACGGCGCTCCCCTATCGAGATATTCATCCCCAAAGTTAAAAAATAAACATCAATTTTTTTAAATGACATTTTTATATGGATTTAATCATTTTTTGTATACCCACGTAATAAATGAAGGTCTCTAAAATGACGTAATAGAATTTTCGATATCACTTCAGACGAGTCAGGGGTACACTACATCGAACCTTTCTAACCACAACGTTTTCGGTGGTTTAAGTTTTTAAATTTTTTTAGGACATTTTCGGATTCTCATAATTTTCATAATTAATATAGTCATAATTATCATAATCATATTTTTTTTTAAATACATATTCTTTTGCTGAAACTGTCACTACCGCAAACCTCAGGAAAATGTCATTAATTTCATTAGCAAAAACGAAAATGATTCACATATCCTAAGCTTTCGAATTAACTAACCGATCTTCGTCGCAATGGTCAATGTTCAGTCGAAGATTATATAAACAGTAGTTAAAGATCCAGGGGCGGTTCTTTTGATCTGTAAAATATACAAATTTGACCTTGGACATTTAAATTGGTGATGTAGATATGACAACTGCGTTTAGGCCGGTCGCACACTTATACGACATTTGTATCTGACACGTATACGACATGTACTGGACGTGTCGTTTCATTTTCATCACCTGTATTTAAATTTTTCGTACACCAAGCAAACTTACGACGTGTTTGCTTGGTGTACGAATCCATATAAATACAGGTAATGAAAATGAAACAAGTCCAACACATGTCAGATGCAAATGTCGTACCAGTGCGACACGATACGAAAGCGTAAACGACACCTGCTATAAAATACGAAACGAAGCAGATTTTTGATCGATTGAAATTTCAAACGCAAATATTCATATTATTGGTTTTATTAGTGCGTTTAATTATTATTGAAGTCGACCTACAACACCAGTCGATAATAAATTTGACAACGTACCAAATACAATAAGCACTTTAAACGTAACAGTTGCGTTTGTGCACTTAAGCACCGACCCTTCAAATCAGATTTCAATGATTCTCGTTTGATTTTCATGGTTCCTTGTCGAATGTCCCATCTTATAAAATGCTACTACAATCGCCGATCTTTGGTTCAGTAATAATACGACGTGTGAATTAAAATAATATCTAGGATACTTTGCATCTCTTATTCTTTATTTGTGATTTTTTCAAATATTTCATTTATGGAAATTAAACGAGAGTACCTTTTTTTATCCAAAAATGACTTAAACCTCTGAAATATTTTGGGGTTCGAAAGGTTAGGGGTAGAGCATCTCTGGCTCCCCTAAGGGGACATTAAAAGACCTATTAAATTAAGACCAATTTAAAAATCTCAATTTATTACGTATGTATACACCGACAATTACTAAATTCCAACGAAAAATAAAAATGTTATTTAACATTCGATTCGATTCGAGAGTTCGTCACCATTTCTTGGACACCCTGTATTGTAGTAGCACCTACTTGATAGACTTCACGTCCCGTTGAAGCAAAAAGTGTTGCCGCCATTTTAAAAAAAATATAAATAAAAGATAAAACAAATAAAGATCAATATTAAATAGCATAATCGTTTTGAAAACAACATTGTGAGACAGAAAATTAATTAGAAGATTTAGCGTGCCTGATTCATACAAAAACAAATGACAATACCTACCAGTGTAGAATTAATAACCTTCCCTTATCAAAAGAACGTATAAACATTTTTGTATAAGGTAGTAGTAGAAGTTTCGAAGTGAAGTCGACATCATGTTTCGTTTTAATTGTAATGAATCTGTAAGTGTAGTTTTTATTTATTATAATATTAATTTTGTACTGATTTCTTAATTCTACGAATTGCTAATAGCCGTTAATAATAATCGGATGCACGTTTTCCACGCATCGAAACCTACAAACAAATTAAATACTCGTACTTCCGTGCAACAAAAATCAAATATTTTAACTTTTTAATTATGGTAGGTAATCATCATCGCACGAATTTTGTAGATATCGCAATTTTCCTGTAAAACGAAAAACTAAATAAAGCCGCGCATTCATAGAAATAATATAAACAAACTCGGCAAAACGTGTAGCTGTTATTCCAAGGACTGCGTTTAGTCATCCTAACAATCTTGATCGATATTCGACCGTTTCGGTGCTCGCCAATACGATTTCAATCGAAATATTTTCATAAATACATAGGTAGCAAACATATGAAAACGAATTTTTAGATATCGAATTTACCTGTAAACGAAAAATAGAATAAGCGGCATTCTTAATTTTATTATCCGACAAACTCGGCAAAACTTTAAACTCGTTATTAAATATGGTTTCATCATTTTTAAATCGTGTTGTATTTGACTTTCGGTGCTCGCAATAATTTCGTTTATCTCTGTCATAAATCGATAGGTGCTAATTTTATAAAATTTTTGCTATGATTTCTAAACGATCAGTAATACTTACATTTAGTTCCGATCCATCGAACTTTGGAATATGTCGAGAATAAATTTTTATATTTTGTAATTAGCCTTTCCCACCATTTTCTGTTATCATTATTTTTTGGTCATCCTACGTCTAAACTAGGTCATTTCATTATATCCTATTGCTAATTTTTCCACCTACGATCTTGCCGTTCATCGAATACGAATAACCTGTCGATATTCTTTGATTTTGTACTTCCTTTCCACATTTTTAGTTACAAACTTAGTGACTTACAATACCAATACCGATTCAATAAATATTCCTCGTAACTTTTCGTCGATCGGCTTTGAATAAATAAATGCAATTAAAATCCTTTGATTTTTAGCTTATCCTGATTTTCGTACAAAATGATCATACAAACTCGAAGGTCAAATCTTAGATATTCCTGCGAACTTTTTGGTAGACTGCATTGAGTTAACAATCAATTACAAAAGTTTAGCTTTACATTATGTCCACATTTATCGTAATAAATGATATGCAATTAACTGAATTGTTGAAATCCTTGAAATCCTACCTTTAAGGTAGGTACGCATGATTTTACTATTTTACTATCTTAAACTAATTTTTGACATTTTGGATCCAATTTGATTAATACCAAAATTTGAATTTAAGCTGATTAGCATTCTGTTTATCACTATTTCTGTTTATGTATCTACGTCATCCTTAACATATTTTTATTCGTAATTTTGTATCATTAAAATATAATGTTTTTATGATTATTGTTATCACTATTTTATTATATAACTAAATAATTTAAGTACAGTGCATTTTTATTCGTTAATTTTTATCTATAAATTATAATTTTGTTAGCTTAGGGATTTTATAAATTACTCAACAATAATGAAGTATTATTATTGTTTACATAAAAATTCGATTTTAAAATATTAAATTTAATTTTATTTATTAGTTTAAAATAATTCATTCGTTATGAATCTTTTATATGTCATCGAGTACATTATTCTCTGTAAAACAAAAAAATCCACTTCACTTTAACTTACGAGGCGCGTTTTTTAAGTAAGTACCGTTTTGGAATTAAAAAAAGACGTGCAAAGATATCGCAATAATTTTATTTTTACATGAAAGCCTGTACCTTAATCTACTTTTCTACATAATTTCCGTGAATATTGAGGCACTTGTCATAACGTGGCACCAGTTTTTGAATACCCTCCTCATAAAATTCTGCCGCCTGACTTGTTAACCACTGTATCACAAATGTTTTGACTTCGTTATCGTCTTGAAGATGCTGACCACCCAGGTGTTTCTTCAAGTGCAGGAACAAATGGTAGTCGCTGGGCGCCAGATCAGGGCTGTATGGAGGATGATCTAGAGTTTCCCATTTAAAAGATTTGATGAGATCTTTGGTCCGATCATGTGCACAGTTTTTGGGACAGAAAAGGAGTATTGCTAGTGGAGTTTCTGCCTCGTAATGAGACAATCAATGCAGCGTCTTATTGTGAGACATTGAACAATCTGCGTCGTGCAATCCAGAACAAAAGACGTGGCAAGTTGAGTAAGGGTATCGTTTTGCTGCATGACAATGCCCGTCCACATGTGGCTAATCGGACCAAAGATCTCATCAAATCTTTTAAATGGGAAACTCTAGATCATCCTCCATACACCCCTGATCTGGCGCCCAGCGACTACCATTTGTTCCTGCACTTGAAGAAACACCTGGATGGTCAGCATCTTCAAGACGATAACGAAGTCAAAACATTTGTGATACAGTGGTTAACAAGTCAGGCGGCAGAATTTTATGAGGAGGGTATTCAAAAACTGGTGCCACGTTATGACAAGTGCCTCAATATTCACGGAAATTATGTAGAAAAGTAGATTAAGGTACAGGCTTTCATGTAAAAATAAAATTATTGCGATATCTTTGCACGTCTTTTTTTAATTCCAAAACGGTACTTACTTAAAAAACGCGCCTCGTATTTAATTTTTATAAAATTCCACCATAACTAACAAAATTATAATTTATAATAACAAATTAACGAATAAAAATCATGTACTCAAATTACGAGTATACATAAACAAAATAGTGATAAACAACTAATCATAAAAACATTTTGGTTTTAATGATCCAAAATGTCTCAAAAATTAGTTTAAGGGTGAGCGTAAAATACGCTGATATCATGGGTACCCTGCCCTTAAAGCGTATAATTAATACACGCAACAATAAATAGACGAGTGTTTTTAAAAATTTTCTTCTCGATTTTAACACGCGTTTTTGCGAAAACTGAAGACCCAAACGAGAAATCGGCGCAGATAACTTTTTGTTAGCATTTCGTTTGTTATGCTCCGTGTAATGAGTAACGTAAGAGTTAGGATCAAATCGGTTTTAGCGTTAAACTGTTCATTAATCTACTCTACGAAATAATCGAAATCGTTTTCTTTTGTTCAGGAACTACAGATCATAAATCACTTGCTCGAGGAGAACGTGCCTCGCCAGTATTATCTCAAAAGGGGTCCGCTGCCATCCTTTAACGACACTTTCTTCGCCCAAAAACGCCACTACACCGGCGATTTCCGTAGCTGTTCCACGACCGATCTTGGATTCAATTAAGCCAAAAAAAAACGTCAGCTCTCCACGAACCTCGACTCCCTTCAAACGGGAGCTAAACAAAGAAGATCTGTACACGCCTTATGGGCTATGGGCGCGTAGGTTACAAGACGCGCCATCGGAAACAAAGGCAGTTTCAGATCCAAATGGACGCTTAAACGACACATTACCCGAAGAAGAAGAAGAAAAAGAAGACGACGATCAAATTAAAAAGGAAAATTATAAAAAGTGGCTTCTAGATAGATTCTTGGAAATGTGCCAAAACGACCAGAACAACGTGGACATCGACGAGGAAAATAAAATGTTCACCGTCGACTGCCTGAAATGGGCTTCGATGGACTACAACCTGCAGCGAATATTCCGCTAAAGCTAAGCTACCACTACAAATATAATATTCTATAATGTACCTGTTTATGTTTAACGTATTATTAAAATTAAAATTATTTAATTATTATTTTTCGCAATAAAGTTATCTCATCGATCCCGTATATTAAAATCGAACATAATAAAATCTCGGAATATATACGGGACGTAAAATCCTATCAATAAACATAGTTATGTCCGCAAATTCAGTTTTCAGTTCAATTTCATGTTATAACAATGTTTCACTTATATTCAAATTGCAATAAACAATACAACAAAATACGAACATTGTTTATTACAATTTTATAATACTAAAGAAAACAAAAAAAAATAATGAAAAAGCGACAAATCGTGCGACGTTTACTATAAAACGATCTCGACTGTTTGGCACTTTTGATAATATTATCATTAAGAAATCGATCAAGCATGTTTTGTGAATTCGCTAATACGCATTTTAAAGTGGACTTCTTTCATGTCGGACAAATCGATTAGATTTTCCCTGACCCATCTAATATTTACTAAATTCTTCGACTTTTCCCCGATTTCCAGGATCAAAATCAAATTCCCTGACTTTTCAAGTTTTCCAAAAAGTCGACAACCTGTTTTTTTTTCCGGAAAGGATGTGAATGTTAAATCGTCAAGTAGATACACAAAATAACTTTGATATGTGTTTAAGTTCATTTTTTGCTCCGACACCTATAAATAAAATTTAAGCCAAACGTTTTGGCGTGTTTTCCTGTTCAACGTCCAAGCGCTTATTTGAAATTATTAATATTAACATTAGAATCAATAGTATCAATTATTCAGTCTTATGTTTTTTTCTATTCTTAGAACTCTATACTCAAGAGAAGTTAGTTAATGTCAAAAAAAAATCACCCATATCACTTAGTAGAAATTAGACCATCACCAATCTTAGGAGCCTTTAGAGTAATATCCTCAATAATAGGAATAATTAAATGATTTCATTTATATAATAATGATTTATTATTATTAAGATTTTCAATTACTTTATTAATCTCTTATCAATGATGACGTGACATTACACGAGAAGGAACCTTTCAAGGTGTACACACTCTTAAAGTAGCTAATGGCCTACGATGAGGTATAATCCTTTTCATTCTATCAGAAGTTATATTCTTTATCTCATTTTTTTGAAGTTTTTACCATAGAAGACTTTCTCCTAATATTGAAATTGGAATGACATGACCTCCTAAAAGAATTCAACCTTTCAACCCAATACAAATCCCATTATTAAATACATTAATCCTGATTTCATCAGGCATTTCAGTAACCTGAGCTCATAATAGACTAATAGAAAATAATTTTAAACAAAGATTTTTTGGTCTTTTAACAACAATTATTCTAGGATTCTATTTTACCTTACTCCAAACATTTGAATACTTTGAGTCACCATTCACAATTGCGGATTCAATCTATGGATCAACATTTTTTATAGCAACAGGATTTCATGGAATTCACGTAATTATTGGAACAACGTTTCTCTCGATTTGCTTAATCCGTCACTCATTCGATCATTTCTCGAAAATACATCGCTTTGGATTTGAAGCGGCAGCATGATACTGACACTTTGTAGATGTAGTTTGATTATTCCCTTATATCTCAATTTATTGATGAGGAAGATATTTATGTAGTATAAAAATTATTTTTAACTTCCAATTAAAAGATCTAATCAATAGCATAAATAATTATATTACTATCAACAATTTCCCTAGCTATTATTACTGTAACATCAGCTCTTATACTTCTAGCCTCAACCGTCTCGAAAAAAACTTTTTACGACCGAGAGAAAAGTTCCCCCATTTGAATGTGGTTTTGATCCTAAATCTTCAGCTCGCATCCCATTCTCACTACAATTTTTCTTAATCGCTCTAATTTTTTTAATTTTTGATGTAGAAATCACACTAATTTTACCACAACAATTACAATTAAATTAGTAAATTTAACAAAATTTATTATTATCATAGTCACATTTATATTATATTAATCTTACTGATAGGGAGATTGATAAGTTGCCTATTGCTGGCGACCCAGAACGCGTGAAAATTCCGTATTCATAAGAATGGTATAATAAGATGGTAAGACGCGAATCTTGGGGAATTGCCGAAAGTGAAGGAAGACCAATGTTGCGATGGTCGAATGATCTTAAGAAAACGATCGAGCCACGTTGGTACAGAGAGAGAATCGAAATCGGAAACGATGGAGAGTTATGGGTGTAGTCCATATCCACTACTGGATTTTTGTTCGGTTTTCTAACGGTCAATGAAGATATACAGAAAATACTATTTGTTTATATTTTATCGCGTGACCAAAAACGAATGGTATTTCGAAAATCGCTTCGGAAATATTAAAAATTGCATAGACCCGCCATCTTATGGTCAAAAGCAACATCAAACGTCGGTGATGTGTAGAAGTTGTTTCATCTTTCCGTGCCGACAATAGTAGATGGCAGTCGATATAAACTGTAAATCCAAGAAGTATTGTGATTATGACAATTCAGTTCGTCTTCTTAAATATATTCATTCGGTCACCAGTTTAGTCAACGATTTTACAGTGCAATAGTGTAGTGGTGTAGTTATAAATTGCGTAATTAATAACAAAGATTTATAAAATGGCGTCGGCAAGGAAAAAACAAGACGAGAAAAACATAAAACTATTACGGGATTTAGCATCCTTACAACATAACAAATACTGTTTCGATTGTAACCAAAGAGGCCCTACTTACGTTAATGTGACTATAGGATCCTTCATATGTACAAAGTGTTCGGGAATATTGTAAGTTTTACCTAGTACCAGGTAATTTAGTCAATTTATTGACCAAACGTTTTAATTTTATTTCGAGGAGAAAAATGAAATTTTAGAGAACAATGCCGTCAGTTCCGTTCGTCTTTATGGGTGGTTGATCGGGAAACAAAGGTTTAAGGTGCCGAACACGTTTCAATCTCGTTTGTATCCTAAATGCGGCACAATTAACATTCTTCGGTGTTTTAACCGTTAATCAACGATTCATTTATTCGTGTATAGGTACTACCTGCTGCATTACTCATGTAAATGAGAATGTCGTAGACTTCCGCGTTACCTAATTACAAAGTAGATTTACCCCAATTATTATGCCGATAAGGAAACGAAACCTGGGTTTGTTAAATAATTCGGCGCGACTTGAGGTCGTTTTTTTTTTGTTTACTTGGCGATCTCGAGCAGAAGGGTCCCGAATCGGACGAAATCAGGTTTAGGTACATATTATTTACATAACCTTAACGTCTAAACTATTTAAATAATTCATCGCTTATTTTTGTCGTTTTGGTAAACAATTTTCGTTTAGCGCAACTATTATTTATTACCTAGTAAATAATTTACAAATTTTGTTTTATTACAATTTTCGAACAGCTGCGTCGGACGTGAAGTGGTTAATCTGTACTGTCGTCGCAAACATTTAAAAAAAAATGGGAAATTTGTTTTTGTTCAAAAAGACGCAATCAAGTTCAAGGTTAAAAACGAAATTCGCGGAATATCCACACGAATAACGAGTTTAGCAGACTAATTATTTCGAATAATGTTAACTCGCGCGACTCATCGACGTCAACGAATTTTCTTCCTATCGTCAGATTTTTCGCGACTAGCGTGCAATAAACAACCTTCGTTTTAAATAAACGCGTCGTTCCGTATTTATTTTGGTCAGCGCCAAATGTATATGTTTGTAAAAATACACGAAACGGTCGACATCGCTATCTAGTTTTGTTCAATATTTACGTTCAGCTGCCGCCACGGATTCGAATTATCGTGGCGGTTAACAACCTAATCGACTTCGTATTATACATGTTAATAATAATGTACGCACATAAAACGTTGTAAATTAATAATCGCCCCCGACCTCAAATAATTAGGAAATGTATCGATAAGAATTTCCGAGCTATCGGGGCCGCTGACGTTTTTTTTTTTCCGACCAACAACAAGAACGGGGGAACACCGCACGTTCTCGACTCCCCAGATAAGAATGTGACGAAAAGTATATCGATTAAATTTGTTGTTCCATTTAAAAATAAACGACTTCCAAAACACCGGAAATGGACGGTCGCTGCGACGTTACAAGCTGGTACAAGACGGATTGTTGATATTGCATCGAAACGACGTAGTGTTTGTCGATTGTGACATCGCGTTATCAAGAGAATGATGGTTTCGAGAGAAACTTTGAATAAACGTCTTTGTTTCGTTTTGAAATTAAAAACTGATCTTATCGTTTCCAATTAAATTTCGATTTTACATCGGTACGGGCGACTTGTTCGGGTGAATTCCCGTCGATAAACAATAATAACTAACGGTAGACCAAGTACGACGAAGAATGTTATCTCTCGTATCCTCGTGGACCACGACTAATTTGCCGGGACGTCGCGTCGTCGACGTTGGACTTTGCGCCATTATTGATCAGACGACCGAAGATTTTTTATACATAAATCTTACAAAGCGAAAAACGCTCGAGCTTTTAGCGTAGTATAGAAATCCAAATGCGCGCGGAAACTGCATCAAGGTCTTGCAATCTATATAAATAACCGATAGCCCAGAATTAGTAGGTCAACGTTTGCCAAACACAACAACACCATGAAATGATATGCATTTCTACTAAATTCTCGACGAACGTACCGAAAATCCTGTTACCGTTACGTTTTTGTTTTTTTTATGTAAAAGGCCGCGTTCCGTTTTTGCGAAACGTCAATTCGAAAAAAATCTGTGGAAGGAAAAACGATCTCCCGGACGAATGTCTACGACGCGACCTATTTCCATTCAACTTTCATATTATTATTATTATCGTGTCCGAATGCGATGGAAATTATTTTTTATGGGACGCATGACACCGTTTTACACGGATAGATTAACGAAAGCCCGATAGAATTTCGTAATAAACACTGCTAAACGGTGCAACGTTAAATACAAATAGATTTTATGGTATAGGCATTTAATTTATTCGCCAATTCAATATAATACGTAATTAGTTCGACGTCCTCCTCGGTGGTTTGGTGGTCGGCATGTTTTACTTTCGATGCCCCAAGCCGATCACCAAAATGAAACGACGCCGTTATTATACAACCTCAAAAAAAAAATCGAAAACGAGAATTAAACAACCGGATCAGAAGATACTGCAACAATAAAATTGTTTTTATCTCGATTTGACGACGGAGTTTTCCTATCTTCAACGGTAGGTAGTTACCAAATACGATAGGATAGTTTCAGGTTATAGTATCACCTTCCGACATTCAAGGTGTCGTTTATTCCTGTTGTCTGGCGAGAAGTTTCAGCTTTAATAGGTTTTATTTAATCATTCGAATGACGCACGATAATTTTAGATGATTAAAACGCGATAGCGATTTTCGATTATCTGAAATATAACTAATTGTTGAAATTGACAACGCTAATATTGTAAGCGATTCGACCGTATTAGTCAAGAGCTGGTGAACATTTTCACATCCGAGTTTGTACCTCTTGAAATTTTGTAGGAAGGTAGTTTTTTTAAGTCTGGCTGGGAATGGACCACCATTTTAAGCAACTCCGGTCTCGAACTACCCCACAATCGTTTAAAATTGCAAAAAAAAGGGGTGAAACATTGTCGTTTGTACCTCTTGAAATTTTGAACGAAGGTAGTTTTTTTAAGTCTGGTTAAGCAATTAACAGTCTGGCTAAGCTAACCCCGGTCTCGAACTACCCCACAATCGTTTAAAATTGCAAAAAAGGAAGGTCTGTGAAGTTGGCACCTCCACATGTGAATTTTTTGAAAAAAGTACGGCATTCGTTTGCCCAACGTTTGCCCAGGGAAAAGTTTTTTTTGTCCAACCTCCAAAAATTTTTTATTTGAAAAAAACATTTTTTGGCAAAAAAAACAAAAATCGAAAAATCAACTTTTTTCACGCTATATCGTTTGTCCATCGTTTGCCCAGGCAAAATTTTCGTTTGCCCACCCACCAAAAATTTGGGAAAAAAATTTTTTGGCGAAAAAACCAAAAATCAAAAAATTAACTTTTCTCGCGCTATATCGTTTGCCCATCTCTCAAATTTGATTGCCCACCCTTTACTTTCATTGTAAGAATAATTAAAAAATAATAAAATGGAAAGAACTCCATTCACGATGAGAAGGTGAATACATGGGACTATATGTTTATAACAAATGATGATTTTTATTGTTATAATAGCTATTTAGTTTGTCCATCTCGAATTCGATTGTCCAACCTCCACTTTTATTATTAAAATATTTAGACAATAATAAAATGGAAAAAACTCCATTCACGATGTATAGGTGAATATATGAGAGACCATATGTTTATAACAAATGATGATTTTTATTGTTATAATGGCTATTTCGTTTGTCCATCTCTCGAATTCGATTGTCCAACCTTTACTTTCATTGTAAGAATATTTAAACAATAATAAAATGGAAAAAATCATTATTCACGATGAGAAGGTGAATACATGGGACTATATGTTCATAACAAATGGTGGTTTATCTCATGTTTTAATCGCTTTTTCCTGTCTATCTCTCTCATTTATTTGCCCATCCTTCATTAGTTTCTATATTATTTAAACAATATCGAAATAGAGAATACACTATTTTCAAAATTTTTCTTAGAATGAATAAAGCATGGATAATCGAATTAAAGAGATGGACAAACGAAATGACCATTATAATATCAAAAATTATCATTTGTTATAAACATATGGTCTCTCATATATTTACCTAAACATCGCGAATGGGGTTTTTTCCATATTATTATTGTCTAAATATTTGAACAATAAAAGTGAAGGTTGGACAATCGAATTCGAGAGATGGCCAAACGAAATAGCCATTATAACAATAAAAATCATCACTTGTTATAAACATATAGTCCTATGTATTCACCTTCTCATCGTGAATGGAGTTCTTTCCATTTTATTATTTTTTAATTATTCTTACAATGAAAGTAAAGGGTGGGCAATCAAATTTGAGAGATGGGCAAACGATATAGCGCGAGAAAAGTTAATTTTTTGATTTTTGGTTTTTTCACCAAAAAAATTTTTTCCCAAATTTTTGGAGGTTGGGCAAAAAAAACTTTTCCCTGGGCAAACGAATGCCGTATTTTTTTCAAAAAATTCACATGTGGAGGTGCCAACTTCACAGACCTATAAAAAAGGAATGTGAAATTGTAAGGAGAATTGTAGTGGGATTTCTATCTCATGAAATTTTATAGAAAAGTAGTCTTTTTTTAAGTCTTCTTGAGGAATGAACCACCTGATTAGGTAAATACGTCCGCGAACTACCCCTAATCGTTTAAAATTAAAATATATTCGAAATATTCATTTGTACCTCTTGAAATTTTGTGGGAAGGTAGCTTTTGCAAGTCTGGCTAAGGAATGCACAGTCTGGTTAAGCAACTCTGGTCGCGAACTACCCCTTAGTCGTTTAAAGTTGTAAAAAAAGGGTGTGAAATATTAATTTCTATCTCTTGAAATTTCGTAGAAAGGTAGATTTTTTTAAGTCTGGAAAAGAAATAAACCACCTGGTTAGGTAACTCCATTCGCGAACTACCCCTAATCATTTAAAATTAAAATATATTCGAAATTTTCATTCGTACTTCTTGAAATTTATATCATCTCATACCTATTGAAGTATGAAAAAATAATTGCCAAACGGCCAGGCCGGTTTTAACCTAGTTACAGACAGTGTTAAAGTTGCATTTTGAAATAATGCATTAATTACATTCTGCCTTTTGTCGTTTTTACAGCAGCTTGTTAATAATATTTAAAAGAAAAAAGTGTCGTAAGCAGACAAAATCTGGTCGGTTTAGCGTCAGACAAAATCTGGAATAGTATTTTTAGCATTCAGAAAAATGCGGCGGAGATAGTATTATGTAGATTAGTGCGAGTGCGAGAGAGGCATTATGTCGGAAGGCATATCGGCCGTCATAGCATCGCCATGCTTCCTGTAGAGAAGTCCTTCATAATCGGTGAAATAGAGATGATTTAAATTTCGGCTACCATGAAAACTTCAATATATTTTAATTTTAAACGCCATTAGCGTAGTCCTGTGAAGAATTTTCATAATCAGGTGGTTTATCTCTTCGAGACTTAAGAAAAAACTTACCTTCTATAAAATTTCAAGAGGTAGAAATTAGAATTTCGACACCCATATTTTCAATTTTAAACGATTAAGGGTAGTTCCGTGAACCGGAATTGCTTAATCAGACTGGTTTATTCTCTTCGCCAGACTTAAAACAAAAGCTTACCTTCCATAAAATTTCAAAAGATAGAAATTAGAATTTCGACACCCATATTTTCAATTTTAAACGATTAAGGGTAGTTGCGACCGGACGTATGCTTAACCTAGATCTGGTGGTTCATTCCTTAGCCAGACTTGCAAAAGACTACCTTCCCACAAAATTTCAAGAGGTACAAATGAATATTTCGAATATATTTTAATTTTAAACGATTGTGGGTAGTTCGAAACGTAGGTTTAGCCTAGATCAGGTGGTTCAATTTCTTAACCAGACTTAAAAAGCTACCTTCCTATCAAAATTTCAATGAGGTAGAAACGACAATGTTTCACCCATTCTTTTTGCAATTTTAAACGATTGTGGGGTAGTTCGAAACCGGGGTTGCTTAGCCAGACTGTTAATTCCCTAGCCAGACTTAAAAAAACTACCTTCCTACAAAATTTCAAGAGGTACAAACTCGGATGTGAAAATGTTCACCAGCTCTTGGACTATATGGCTAATGCGAGCGCTCAATTTAAATAATCCTTTAATCCTTCTTTCCATTCGACAAGCCCGCATCCGGGCATCGTAAACGACGTCGTGCATTATCCACATAATCTACCCTATAACTGCGAACGCATGTCGACTTCGTCGACAATTTTGATATTTGATCGATATTCTGTATCACCCTAGATAATTGTTTAGGGTAGACAAGGGAACGTCAAGTTTGAAAAGCGACAATATTGTCAGTTGTCGCGGACAAACGCAATACCGAAATTTTCATAAATTCGCTGGTTTCGTCGGTCGGTCAAAAAGTCCGTGCCGATTTGTGCCCCGAACGAGAACCCCAAATATATCTTCACGTACGAATATTTAGCGAACGATATAGATTAGGCAGATCGAGGACCCCATTCTCCTAGAATGTCTTGGGTTTTCCACGAAAAACCGCTCGCTCGAGGTGCATTTTAATGGCGTCCGGATTCGGAAAGTTCTTTCCATTAAGAGAATCTCGAAGAATACGAACAAGATGATAAAACCGACGGAGCAAGGACGAGACTATTCGTTCCCGGTGATCGATCATCTTCTTCAAAAACGGACGGTGCTGCTGGTTCTTTTTAGTTCGTGCGGCACCCATACATTCGCTCCGAGGTGCACCACGACGCGAGAATATTCTGGATTTCTTCGACCGCCAGACGCGGATCTGCGTCCATTAAACAAACTTGTGATTTTGTTCGTGACCACAGTTGACGGGCGACCAGGCCCCGCTCCGCGACTTCAACGCTAAAATTACGGAAGCGCGAATGCTCGGCGATATTGTTCATTCTTCAACTCTCGATTACGACCCAATTCTACCAGCGTACAGTTAAAATGCTGCTAAAAGACTGCTCTCTCTTACTAGGAAACAAAAAACCGCACAGGAACAGAGACACAAACCGATAACACTGCACAACAATATGGCCACTTTTGTCTGATGATTGACTTTTATCACGTGATGTTTACTACTTTGACGTCGCTGATTTCAAATATACCCTCAGTTTTTTTGTAACAGCTCTTGTTTATGAGATATAGTTTTCACGAAAAAATCGCTGTGTTAGTGTGTTAATTTGCTTGTAATTAAGAAAATAGTAAGTTTTCTTAATATAATTTGATATGGCATCGTCAAGAAGAGTCTGTGACAATGATCCAAATTGATCATTTGATCATTGATCATTTTTGTTTCATTTGCGGAGAGTATATATTTAAAGAATACCGTTTGAATGTGACAGCGTTCGTGATTGAGGCTTACAAAAACTACTTTGATCACACACTGGAAATGAAAGACAAACCTTGGATTCTGCAAAAGGTATGCAAAACGTGCGTTGAGTTTCTACGTTTGTGGACAAATAAGAAAAGGAATAGCTTTAGATACGAAACCGCTATGGTCTGGACTGAACCCTTGAACCACCACGACGACTGTTATTTTTGTTTGGTGAACACAACTGGCATTAACCGAAAAAATCGAGCTAAATGGGAATATCCTTCCATACGGTCGGCACATAGACGTATTTTGAGTCCTAAAATATCACTTGAACCTCAAGAAGCTGATGCTTCACAGGATGAGCCTATGCATTTTGAGGCGAAAACTGACAGTAGTGATAGTGACTTTGAATGTGACCTGAAAGCGCCAAAACTATTCAACCAAGATGATTTAAACGACCTTGTCAGAGATCTGGGACTGTCAAAGACTGCTTCAGAAATTTTGGCTTCTAGGCTAAAACAAAGAAACTTGGTAACAAAGGAAACGAAAATTTCTTATTACCGCACAAGAGAACAAATTCTCCTCAAATATTTTGCTGAAGAAAATGATTTCGTATTTTGTAAAGATGTACCTGGTTTAATGGCTGCAATGGGACTTCAAAATTACGTTTCTAGTGACTGGCGTCTATTCATAGACTCATCAAAACGTAGTCTAAAATGTGTTCTCTTACACAATGGGAATAAATTAGGGTCGTTGCCTATTGCTCATTCCACAAAAGTAAAAGAAGAATATACAACTATTGCTCTGGTTTTAGACAAAATTAAATATGTGGAACACAATTGGCTCATATGTGTTGATTTAAAAAATGGTCAACTTACTTTTAGGCCAACAAAGTGATTATACAAAACATCCCTGTTTTCTTTGCTTGTGGGACAGTAGAGCTAAATATCAACATTGGATTAAAAAAGATTGGCCTCCTCGGGAAGCGCTAGTTGCAGGACAACAGAACGTGATAAACCCCCCTTTAGTATCGAGGGATCGTATAATTTTGCCTCCGTTACATATAAAACTAGGACTTATAAAACAATTTGTAAAAGGTCTTGACAAAAATGGAAATTGTTTCCTTTTCCTATCAAAAAAGTTTCCAAAACTGAGTGCAGAAAAGATAAAAGCGGGAATTTTTGACGGGCCACAAATAAGATCATTAATTAAAGACTCAAATTTTACGGACACTATGACAGAGATTGAGAAAACGGCATGGAATGAGTTTGTTTGGCTTGTTAAAAATTTTTTGAGAAATAAGAAAAGTTCTGAATTTTCTCAACACGTCGAACAACTGTTGAGTCACTTTCAAAGGCTTGGATGTAACATGAGCATCAAATTACACTTTCTTCACAACCACCTGGACTATTTTCCCGCCAATCTTGGGGACCTAAGTAAAGAACAGGGCGAGCGATTCCACCAGGACCTCCGTACCATGGAGGAACGCTATCAGGGCTACTGGAACGCACACATGATGGCTGACTATTGTTGGAGCATTCAGAATAGCTCTCGGCCTTCAGCTTTAGCAAGAAAATCATATAAGAGAAAGTTTTTTTCATTATAAGAATTAAATAAATTAGAATATCTCTAAATTTATAGTGTTTTATTATAAAAAAACACCCGTGTCATATTTTTTTAACTATAGCTGATACAGAAATTTCAATCACGGAATTGAAATCGTCATCAAAAATTGGACTAATATCATGTAACGTAACCCAATCATTAGAAATGCTGTTGTGCAGTGTAATCGACACGGACTTCCCAACTGACCCATTAATTAAGCAAAGCGGTTTTGATCGAGTGAAACAAATGGATGTTTTGTTTGAAGTCGTACGAGGTAACGAGAAGACAGTCGAGTGGAGGCGATGGAACGAACAAGGCTAAGCTAATTTGTCGTTATATCTACCAGGCTTATGTTAATATTTTTAACTGCGCCTACGGCATGTATCCTCGAGGATGCCTAATTAACCCCGCGCCCATTTCTCCCGCTCCTGTTCGATCCTGAGCCTGCCATCAAACCGGATTGGTTGCCAAATTATCGGGCAGAGTTGCTCAGGTTGACTGGGTTCGCCACGAGAAGGTAGGAGTCGAAATTGAGTAGGAGAGGCTCTGCGGCACTTATCCGGATAATCGACGAACTTCGGGATTATAAGAACTTAATTCGGTTTGCTTATTCGAAACGTGTTTAACACTAGGTTTACGGACGTTTCTTATATACCTATCTCTACGGCACCCGTCAAATTGACGGGTGAATAAAAAAACGCACTTTCTTTAAAAAATTGCCTGCTTTTCCGCTATATTTGCGTGCCATCTGGTCAACGACGTCCACTCCGAACTTCGTTTTATTAGAATATGAAATAGATTCTGGAAGACGTTTGTGGTTGTCTTCTATTTGTACACCTGTATGACTGGTGCTTAGAAGCAGAACTTTTATGTTTTATGAACTGTTATGTATCTTTTTTTTCCTTTACGGGTTTTGGCAGTTCTCGTTTGTTTGACCGGATGGTCCCAACCAAAGTTGTTTTTCGAGCAAGCAATTTTTGAGCTAGCGGGACGCTTGTAAAGAAATTATCTGTTGTTATATTTCTGCCTCGATCTAAATATGGTTCGGCTAATGTCAATGTGACAAACTCGCCCAACGATTGTGAGCTTCGGGTGTCATCTTTCCCCAAATAAGGGAAACCGTTCACAATATATTTTGATTCGACGTCCAAAACTTGATGCCGAATTTATGAGGCTTATTCGGCATATATTGCGTAAACCTGCATCGAGCTTTCGTCGGAAATAACTGTTCATCTATTGAAATGTTTTCATGTGGCTTATAACAAACCTGGCTGTTACTTATAAATTTTCTCCATACTTCGGATATCAGCGCAAATTTATCTGTTTGTAATCTTTCGGATCGTTGGTTTTTTTATCGAAGCGTATGAATCTTAAAATTTCTGTAAATTTATCTCTGCTCATTGTGTTTCTGAAGAAAGGGGGGCCCCATTTTTTCGACCATAGATAGGAAGCTTTCAACGATCTCGCTTCATATGCGCCCCGAGCATACAGAACTCCTATAAAACTTCGTAATTCCGCAATTGTGATTGTCCAGTCTGTTTTCAAGACGCGACGTGCCTCGGTTTCAGTGCAATCTTTTATGTGTTGCATTATATGTTTGTCAATTATCAAATCGAAAGCGCTAAGCATGCAACCCACCATAATATTTCTTTTAGCATGGGCAGTAGGCCCTCCGATATCCTTGAAAATCATACGGATGGGCGTCCTACCTTTAGATCCGCCTGGTTTCAGCTTTGTCCACTGTGTCCCGTCAGTTGCAATTTCGATATCACCCGCTACATTTTGGGATGTACTGGGAAAGCTCGCCCTCTCGTCCTCAGAGTCAGAGCTAGAAAAAATACGCATTTTCTTGCTCAGACGGACTATAAATAAATTCTCCTCTTCACTATCTGAAGATAATTCTGTCCGTCCACTTTCAACAGATTGTGTAGTTGCACTTTCCGGTTCGCTTTCGCCTAATTCACATTCATTTTCTTCGGAGGTATCCTCGGAACAATCCTCATTGATCTTGAGGATTTTATCCAATATCTTATTACATCTCCTGGATTTACGCATGATTGCTAGATTGCTTTAGTTTACACTGTCGAGGCGCGATTGAGATAACGAATTGGAAACGGAGAACATAAAGACATTGCTTTCACTCTTGTATTTCCTACTGGATGAATAATATGACGAACAAAGAGAAAATATAAGGATTATTTTCGAGATAAGCGTGCCCGTCAATTTGACGAATCCCGTAGAGATAGGTATACCACATATGAATCTCAAAAAGTAGAACGCTTAGGAAAAAAAACAGTGTGTATAAATTCTTTGGAAGAAATGATTAATTTACGATGCAAAACGGTTGAAATCGATCAAGCGGTTTTCGAGATATTTCATTGCAAAGTTTGAATTCCGTCAAATTGACGGGTTCCGTAAATCTAGTGTTAAGGATATTTCCGCGGTGCAATGCCTATAGATTAGATATGACGTCCGGTAAGAATGTTTATCGCCGTGAAGGGCGAGCAAACGTGCTGTTACGTAGATGGTCGATATGTTTTAGCTCGTTAATGCACACTCGCTGGGTGATCCAATTAAAATGTAGCTGTTGGAATACAAAAGCAAAGTCAATTATGTGTCTGGGAAAAATAATGCGATAATCGAAGTAAATATTGGACGAAATATAACGGTACTTAATAGACGTTTTTGTTTGCCAATTCGTCACGTGAATTGACTAAGATATTGCAGCACTCGCCTCGACTAAAAACACCAAATTAAAAAAATAATAAGACTTTATCATCCAGAGTTGTTTATAAAAATAGGTTACGCGACATCCAAATGTTTGTAAAATTTAAATTCTTAAAACCAGAGATTTTATCATATTATTGTTGAGAAAAACATGTGCAGTCAATATTGACGGATCTCGATTAATGAGGGCCATGGCCACAATACCTCGAACCCTCAAAATTTTACCACACTTAGGAAAATAACGTCGCTGTATAATCATTATCTTGGATAGAAATGATTAATTTACGATTGCAAAACGGTAATGAATATCGATCTAAAATACGTTTAGCTTTTCGAGATATTTGAACAAATTGCAAAGTTTGAATTGACACCGATACGAAATTAAAAGTCATCGAGGATTTATTCACTCTCAAATCTAAGAGTTAACGGTTTTCCGCGGTCGCAATTCGCCGGATTAGATACTCGAGCGCTGGACGGGTAAGACTACTACTTTATCGAAATCGAGAAATCCGCGAGCAAACAAGCAATGCTCGTAAATACGATAATAACCGCAACAATAGAGCGCGGCATATCCGCCTATAGCTCGTGTAATTTACAACCACTCATGCCGAAACGGTTTCCGATCATTCGAACCGTTAAAATGTTAAGGACTGTTAAGCGAATTAACGAAATTTTATCGAGAAAACGTCAATTATCGTGTAACTGGTTAAAAGAACGCGACTATTTTTAACTTCGAAGCTAAATATTCGGACGAAGATATAACGGTACTTAATAGACGTTTTTGTTTGCCAATTCGTCACGTGAATTGACTAAGATATTGCAGCACTCGCCTCGACTAAAAACACCAAATTAAAAAAATAATAATAAGACTTTATCATCCAGAGTTGTTTATAAAAATAGGTTACGCGACATCCAAATGTTTGTAAAATTTTAAATTCTTAAAACCCAGATTTTTATCATATTTTGTATTCTACCTAATCATTTCTGCGTAACGATTACGTGGTGATGATCTGAGAAAAACGCGAGTCTCGATTAATGGGGCCACGGCCCCAAACCTCGAACCCTCAAAATTTTCACCCTCCATCTTTCGTCCACTTCGTCCGCGCAACGTAATCATTATCTTATAAAAATGATGTAGGTATTTGTAGAAGATAATAATATCGTCTAAAATACGTTTAGCTTTTATATTTGAACAAATACGCCAAGTTTACTTGACACCGATACGAAATTAAAAATCATCGAGATTTATTCACTCTCCAAATTAAGAGAACGGGGCGCGTTTCCGCGTCGAATTCGACCCCGCGAAAAACTCGAGCGCTGGGGGGGGGGGAACGACTACTACTTTACGAAATCGAGAAATCCGCTCGAGTAAACAAGCAATTCTCGTAAATTCGATAATAACCGCAACAATAGAGCACGGCATTCCGCCTATGCCGTGTAATTTACAACCACCCATGCCGAAACGGTTTCCGATCATTCGAACCGTTAACGTGTTAAGGACTTTAAGCGATTAACGAAATTTTATCGAGAAAACGCGTATCGTTAACGGTTAAAAGAACGCGACTATTTTTAACTTCGGCGCTAAAATCGACTAAGATATACCTAAATTGATTTATTCAAGTTCGAACAGCAGCAACGCTGCCGATGCAGCGTTACGACGACAGTACGAATGGGCCAAATTAACAACAGCTTTCGGCAGAAACGTGCAAGGACGATTTTATCAGCGCGGAAGGTCGTGGCATATATATAAATTTAAAAAGAAATTATTTTCTCTGTCGCGGTATCTTATTATCAGAAATTGCGAGTTGTATCGAATTTGTTGGTGTCGAGCGAGTTGTTTCATCATACTAAGTCAAAATGCTTTTTTAGATCGCGGCAATTTTTCGATAGTATAAACGAATAAATCCCAAAGAAATGGTTCGATTAAAGCGAAAAAATTATATTTTTATCCTGTTTTCTTGGAATCGGCCCAATACTCCTCCTATTGTGTCGTTTTCTGTGCAGATAGAAATTTAGTACGCTCTACTTATCATTTAGCGTGACTCATGAATAATGCGAAAAACTCGAAGGGTCGTTTTCTTGTCGAAAATTAAGGACGGCATTTTATATAAAGTTTTTGCCTAAAACGTCTTGTTTCGCAGTTTCTCAAAGGGGAAGCTCTTGAATTAAGGGGTTATACCTTATGCTCTAAAAAACAAGGCTTTTTTAATTATTTTTTTTAAAGGACATTTGAGATTAAAGATATACAAATAATATAATATTGGATTAAGCAACTCTTGAAGAAAAGAAAAAAATTTTTTATTTATATTTTTTTTTACAAAATGGCGGCTGTTCAGTGATTACCGTGAACCGCTTTTTCAAAAAGGTCTTCCGCGGCGAGCAGTAGTCTTGTAGCAGAAGTCTTGTCCAACTCCACCTATAAAAAAAAAAATTTTTTTTTCATTATCTACATGAGTTTTTCTAGTGAAGTACACATGATTATATTTTTAGAATTTTTTTTCGCGAAATGACGATTGTTTTAACAAAAAATCGTGTTTTCGACGAAAAAAATCGACTTAAATTGTTTATAACTTTTTTTCTTGTCAATTAATCGCTAAAATCGTGTGTACTTCAGTAGATAATCAAACAATGAAGCTACTGTAAAAATTTCAAGTCAATCGGATGTAAACTTTTTGAGTTCTACTGCTTGCCGATTGTGAAAACATGGTTTCGAGAAAAACGCGTTTAAAGTTTCAAAATGCTATAAATCTTAAGAATCGCAAAAATATAGTCCATAATAATTTTTTTACCTTCACTCTGCTATCCCTGCACCATATAATTGTCCTTCCAGGGCCTTTTTTTCCTCTTCTTCTTTTTTTTTGTCTGATTTAATGCTGCGTCTGGCCTCTTTCGCGATATCGGACATACGATGCTCAGCGGTTTTGACGCGATTGGCGTCCGTTTCCATGCAAAACTCGTACATGTTTGGTCCAACAGTCAACCCAAGAGCATCGTAAACGACAAACAGACCCGACAAGCCGTCATTGAAGGTAATAACGGCTACGTCAGTCGCAATGTCAACTATAGTCTTACCGCTTGACACCGTCTTTGGAGCAATTCAGAAAGAGCAGTAAATACAGCGAAAAAATTAATGAAACAGTAGCCGAAATTATTATCAACCTCGCGATCACGGTCTAAATCAGTAGTTTTGAATTTCTTAGCCGAGGCACTAACGTGCTCCGAATCGCCTTCGAACGAATGGCGGTTAGGCGGGCGTCGATTACTAATTTTACTCCGTTTTGCACTTGTACTTCTTGTTTTACAGCCTTTGTGGCCACTGTACACCTTTTCACTCATAATTAAGTACTTGTAAATATAATTCACAGTTAAAAAGTAAAGTAAAACTCGAAATAATAACTTAAACAACGAGAACAGCTGATCGACTAAACACAGGGCAAGTGTGAGTAAACACGTGCTGTAAAGACGCTGTAACCGTCGAAATTTCATGCAGCGACATCAATAATTATCATAGGTAACTTCTACTAATTTTCAAAGCCAAGAAATTCAAAAAAGCGAGCATCGCTAAAATAAGCAAAAATTGTGATTTTGGAGCATCAAAGCTGTTTGGAAAAAATTGATTTAAAAAAATTTTGAGCTTAAATCGATATTTGGGCGTTGTACATTTTGATTCTAGGATTGTTTTGGCATGATTTAAGCCAATAAAAAAAAATGGAAAAAAAAATAAAGTGGATATAACCCCTTAATGAATAACGATAATGTTCGATATTTAGTTAAACAAAGTTATATCAGTTGTTGACAAGTTCAGACAACACGGACAACGTCATTTAACCAATAAAATATCGACGAATATTAAAATATGTTCAAAGTTTCACTGTAATGTACGATCACTTATTTTATTTTTTACACGAAAACTGTAGGTTTCGCGGGATAAACGAAAGAGTCAAAAAATGTTCTAAATAAAACAAGCTTTAAAAGGGAATTTTCTAAATTGCAAAATTTTAACCCACCAGATAGGTTTAAAAAGAAAAACAACAGGGGTTGCAATTTTCACCTCCTTATGTAGATGGAGATGTTTGAAAATACTATACTACGGAAAACCTTTTGATAAGTAAAAATCATCTACCGAATGTCGTTTTTCTACATTTGTCCAAGTTTAAGAAATAAAATGAAAACTTAATTTTATACACTTCCTCTTTTGAGGGGCGTAACCCCGAACGATGACGTTTTAGGAAAAAAAATGCATACGAAAGACCAACCGTAATTAACGACAACGAATCGCTCCTTAAGGTTTTTCGCATTACTTATGAATCGCCCCGTATACGTATTTATGTACGGCGTGTTTCACTTTCGATGAAATCACGTGAATAGCTATTTTATTTTTGAAGCGATCGATATAAAATTTTTACAGATTATTTAGTCCGCTAAGATACATGTTTCTGTGGCAATAGAATTTTCTTAAAATCGAAACCTAGCCAACTACGATCAAAATAAAAATTAACGTTTTAAGTGAAGTTATATTAGCGATTAAGATAGAACAAAAAGGTATTAAAAAAGTTGTTGCAAATCACAAAAAATAACCAAAATACAAAGTTTCGCTGTAAAATTTTCATTTTTGTAATTTTCTACATTTTTATTCAGTTAGGTACTTCAATAATAAACAAATTAGACAGACAACAGGTTAACGACCAAAATTTTAAATAAGGTATTTTTCAACTAAGTTGTCGTAAAGACGAATACATTTTTCATTTCGAAGGTATCTTCATCGAAAGTGAAACAGATAGGATAGTTCCAACTGATGACTCGGAACGCGCAGTATGTGCCGTTGCTCCATCCCGTTGGAACTAAATGCGAAAACACGGTCGTTCAGCACGTGGAATTTTCGCGCGTCATAAAATTTCATTTCTCCGTGATAAGCCGGCCTTTCCTAAAACGTCGCATCTCACTTTTAAGGGATTTTTGAAATGCCCTTTAATTATTCAATTCGATTTTGGACATGAAAACTTCGCCTTCGACCGTTCAGTTGCCGAATTGAACCCGGTCCGGGATCTATAAAAAAAAATTTTAATCTGGACAATTTTCGACGTTGCAATTATAACGGAACATCGCCGAAAGTGTTTACACGACAATAAATTTTCACAATCGATAATAAACGGCACATTTGACTTTGTTTAATCAATAATGTCTTTTTATTCTTTTTGATTATCTACACCTAATACGTATATGGTAAAATTTACGCTCCGTCGAATAGCCGCCAAGTTTAACCGAAAATTGGGTTCGGGCAGGTGTTCTTTCAGTTACAAATTGATCTAATTTAGTCGTGAACGCTTGTATCGTTTTTTGATCGAAAACGAAACGCGCTCCAGAAGGCGTTTTAAGTTCACTATAGAATTAAATATAGGGTATCGAAACCGGGTATTTTAAGACACGAAAGGGCTTCGATTACGTACGTTATTGGTAAATCGATTGGCCTAAAATAGTGTTTAAAAATAAAACGAAAAACAAACAAAAATTAAACAGTCAGTCGCCTTAAAATTATTGCGTCTTTATCGTCTGATGCGTTTGACTTTTCAGTTAATTAACACAAAATACATACTAATATATGTACATCATTGACACTCGTGGAATAGATTAGATAATTCTTAATAGAGCGTTTTTTCCCCTTATAATTGACGGTCACTACTATAAAATTTTAATAACGACCAACGCAGTATTAATGCAAATTATATAGGATTACTTCTATCATTAAAAAGGTCAAACTCGGAAGATAACACATACACTTAGATGATTCAATAAATAATATTGTATGAAATGCTTGTTCATTATTAAAATTGAACATGTAATAAAATCTATCATTTCTACGTTATAACTTAATTAAATTTAGAAATAACGTGTTTGTCCAATCGATAATTAATTAATTATAAATTCGATAATGCATAATAAAAATTTATTACTAGTTTATCTGACTCACTAACGAAAACTGATTGTGTGGAAATTTTATTTATAGTCGGTCGCTCGGTTTTTACAATCCCCCCCCGGAGGTAATTTTGTTACCTACTCGTAATACGATATTCGTCCATGATAATGAAACGTAAATGTGACTGACTAAACGTCTTTTCGCCGCATTTTCCAATTAACTCGAATCGTCTCGAGTAAAATCGTAAAAACCGTAACGCCCCACGAAACATTCTCCTCGAAAAAACCAGTTACGTGTTTGGTTTTTTTTTGTCGACAGCGTAATCTCTGTATTTTGTATCTTCCAACTCGATTGCGAGAAGGAAAATGTTTTTGTCAAAAAAAAAATTGAGAGCGAATCCCGGAAGAAACAACCGAATATCTGATTAATATTATGTTTTCATGGGGTAATTTAACGACGCCGTATAATAATTAAAAAGCATTTGCCGTGTAAAATTAAATTGTTTACAAAATCGACGTCAAAAAAAATATTGAACTTGCATCACCATAAACATACGCACACAAATAAAAATCGAAGATGGCCAGAAAACGATGCTGCTAACAAAAAGCGAAACGGCCCTTCCTTCGACTTTTGGATATTGTGAAGGGTAGTAAAAGTTTATTGGCGGTTTATTTTTCCACGATAAGCTTTATCGACATGCTCACGTCATGATACTGTCCATCGAACATATACAGTGTGTTAGATTTTATGTGTCACAGCAAATATTTCGGCTATTGTATGAATTAGTAAAAAATGTTATATATGAAAGTTATTAGATTATTTATTCTTAATAATGTGTCAAAATCAGAAAAACAATTCAGATAAAGCAAATAAATTTAACATTTTAAATGGAACGTACCCAGTATTATTACATATTCTGAAACTACAAGAATTTATCTTTACAACGGTATATCACATGTTATACTTTTTCATTAATTAACTGGACGAAATACAATAAAAAAAACTATAAAAAATACAAATAAAAATAAACTATAAAAATACAAATAACTGATCGTGTTGAAAACGAAGACAGTATAAACAATGTGTTGATTAAAACAAACTCAATAACAGATTATTCAACATAAATACAACATTAGGAACAACCCAATATGTGAATAAGTAAGTTAATTATAAAATTGTATGTAATGCCTATTTAACATCTAAATTCTTTGTTCAAAGTGCCGTTGTTTGTAATACTTTCCCGGAGATCTGCTTATTAAATTTCGTCGCACTTTTTGCAACATGTTTGGTGTTATTTGAGCACATGCCCTATGAATGCGATTTGTAAGATCCTCTAAATTTTGTGGACATGTAACATAAACTTTTGATTTAACATATCCCCAAACAAAAAAGTCCAACACAGAAAGGTCTGGCGATCGTGCCGGCCAGTTTATAGGGTCACCATTTCCTATCCATTTCGCACCAAACTTTTCGTTTAAAATATCCTTGACGTTCCTTACATTGTGAGGAGGTGCGCCATCTTGTTGTAACCACATATCACGACGCACTTGTAAGGGTATATCATCCAAATATTCTTCGAATTCTGTCGTAAGGAAATTGGCATACCGTTCAACATTAAGCGTTTCGCGATAAAAATAAGGACCTAGTATAGATATCACCTAACACACCAAGCCAGACATTAATAGAAAATCTGTGTTGGAACCTGCATTCCGAATTCGACGTGGATTCTCTGTATCCCAGAAATGATAATTTTTTCTGTTAGAAATTCCGTTATTGTTAAAATTAGATTCATCGCTCCAAAGAATGACATCCACTAAATGTTGATTATTGTTAAGCCAGTTATAAAATATTAGCCTTCTATCAGAATCACCAGTTGTTAAACCGTGAACCAATTTAATTTTATAGGGGGTCATGTTATGTTTTTTTAGAATAAAAAATACTTTGTGATGACTTATACCTATGTCGGCTACTGCTTCACGGATTGAATTTCTTGGATGTGCTCTAAAATATGCCAACACCATAATATCTTCATCATGTGCTGCACGCCCATTTCTTGGTCTTCGCACTGTAGCATTAAAACATCCATTTCTTCGTAAATTATGTTCAATTCTTGCAAACGTGCGAGGATGTGGCTGTACCCTTTCTGGATACAAGGTTCGATACAATACAGAAGCTTCTTTAGGATTATCATTGCATCTAATGTACACTCCAACATATACATTTTTTCATTATTAGAATAATAACTATCCCTCGTTATGTGTCACGAGACGAAAATTAACAATTAACAATTTACTTAGCCACTTTGACACGATAGCGATAACAAGTGAGCGCATATCACGGCCTCCTCGCCTCTACTTAATAGAACATGCAAAGGTAAAAGTGTGCGTCGTCGGTACATTGTTTACACTGTATTTATTCTATTACGCCTTTAATTAATGAAATAAGAATAACATGTGATATACCGTTGTAAAGATAAATTCTTGTAGTTTCAGAATATGCAATAATACTGGGTACGTTCCATTTAAAATGTTAAATTTATTTGCTTTATCTGAATTATTTGATGTTGAATTGTTTTCTGATTTTGACACATTATTAAGAATAAATAATCTAATAACTTTCACATTACAACATTTTTTACTAATTCATACAATAGCCGAAATATTTGCCGTGACACATAAAATCTAACACACTGTATACAGCTGATAATTTGAATTTACCAACCAGAGCATGGACGATCGAAGGTACTTCCTGTTTGTCGAAAACGTCGAATTTATGACGCGATACTACTACTACTAACTACTACGCACATTATGAATTTATTGAAAATAAATCGATATGAACGCCCCCTCGTCCTTGATGTAGAAAAATTACCCACGGCCTGCTTTTTATGGTTACCTCGATTAGACGTTTTATTGAATGAAAGTACATACTTTTCAAAAAATGGTAAGCAGGTGAAAGGTATTATTTGCCGGTCTATAAATAATACTTTATACTATGTTTGTCGTACAGACACGTTTATTTATAAATGCGACCATTTAAATAATAAATGTTCGTACAATAGGAGATATGGTTCGAAGAAAAGATTAGTGCAATCCGTTTAAGTCTACGGTCAACGATGACACAATGAGAGTTCGTTCGTTTCCCGTATGCACTACATCATCAGAGATCGTCGCTAATGAATTCCGGGATCATCAAATTTACGCATATTAATGCCGACACGTTCGTAGCAGAACCGATAAGCAAAATTTAACACTTGCTTCCTTTAACTCGATCCGCCGACGCGGAAATTTTAAATCTAAAAGCTTAAAAATGTACTAGAAGTCGTTTTTGGTCCGTTACCCTCAGAACGACTCGATTTGATTTTTTCCCAATTGCACCATCAATTCAATTCTCCAGATTTGGATCGTCAATAACCAAACCGTCCTTGGCAAAAGATACATCAATGTAACTTCAATGGTTACCTGAAAACAATTTTTTTTTTTCTGTATATGTACGTATTTTACGAGTATCATAATTTAATAAGTATTCGTTTTCGGCCAGTTCACACGTCGTTGGCTCCCATATTTCGTCGACTCTTAGTTCCAGTTCCATTCTTCAACTGAAAAAAAAAACGTCTTTTCAAATAGTATAGGTACTTAATAACAATTAATTGAGTCGAGTTACGTAAAAAATATAAAACAAGTAAATGACACGGGGTGCATTTTCGAGCTCTTTAAGGGCAGGGTACCCATGATTTCAGCGTATTTTACGCTCATCCTTAAACTAATTTTTGAGACATTTTGGATCATTAAAACCAAAATGTTTTTATGATTAGTTGTTTATCACTATTTTGTTTATGTATACTCGTAATTTGAGTACATGATTTTTATTCGTTAATTTGTTATTATAAATTATAATTTTGTTAGTTATGGTGGAATTTTATAAAAACTAAATAAGTTAAAGTGAAGTGGATTTTTTTGTTTTACAGAGAATAATGTACTCGAGGACTTAACAAGTTCTCACAAAATTTTATTATTGTTTACATAAAAAAAATTGATTTTAAAATATTAATTTAATTTTTTTATTAGTTTAAAATAATTCATTCGTTATGAATCTTTTATATGTCCTCGAGTACATTATTCTCTGTAAAACAAAAAAATCCACTTCACTTTAACTTATTTAGTTTTTATAAAATTCCACCATAACTAACAAAATTATAATTTATAATAACAAATTAACGAATAAAAATCATGTACTCAAATTACGAGTATACATAAACAAAATAGTGATAAGCAACTAATCATAAAAATATTTTGGTTTTAATGATCCAAAATGTCTCAAAAATTAGTTTAAGGATGAGCGTAAAATACGCTGAAATCATGGGTACCCTGCCCTTAATGTCTACATCGTCTCATAATATTTCAAATGGCTGTTCGTCTAAAATATTTTGTAATCGTTTAAAAAATATTTTATATAATCTATAAAAATTCTTCATTATTCGAACGAGGTTTTATTTTTGAAATCCCGTCAATACTGCAAAAACAATTTATGTAGTGGGTAGGAATTAAAATGTTTTATTATTATTTTCACGTTTTAGCGAGGTTTTTAATAACCATAATTTTAGATATATTTGTGCATTTGTGTTGCTGGCACCTCGACGAAGACTCACTATCCAGGGTTAATAAGATATTGCGCTTCCTCTGGAAAACAGGCTACATATCTCGAAACTTGCCAGTCAAAGTTTGCTGATTTTCTAATCTCCTTCCATAAATAAACTTGTGCATTTTTAAAAAACAAATGTCAGATTAAGTTTCATTATAAAACAGTCAATTAATGTTAGGATTCTTTTGAATAGACGCCGTAAATATTGTTATAGTGATTTCCAGCATTTTTATGTATGTATCCTTATCTGCGAATACGTGATTAAATAAAAATCTTGCGGTTTATGAAACAGTTCAATGCGACATACTTCCTGTTATTTGATAATGTTTAGATGCCTCCTCGTGTATCCATTTTGACTGCCTTATGAGTCTTATCTACTCTGTATAGAGAAAATGCAGGTACAATTTATTATTATTATCAATGAAGTGAAAGTAAATTCGAATGTTCAATAAAAACGCAAATTTCAAGTTTCGACTTGAGCAGCAACTCCGATCTCCAAACAAACACGTTGTACCAAAGTACTTCTTGGTAATCAAGTCTCAACTGAAACCTAGTGTTGTCAGGCTTGTGGTTGCTGCTCGAGTCGGGGCTCCACTATGACTTTACCCTTAAACATATATTAGGAATATTAGGCATATTCCATTTGACCGATTTAACTGATTTTGTATACAATTTTTTGGCTGGAAATCATAAGTTGATCGGTCGAATGTATTACGCCTATTTATGACGACCTTGATTACGCAGAATCGTCCTCGACTGCAATCTTGATCTTAACAAGTTGTAGCTTAAAACAATTAACGTTTCTCAGCAACCTCGATTATACCTGCAATATACTTTAAATTTATTAACATAACTAATTACAGATACCTTATATGTAAATTAGTTTTGTACATAGATCATGATTATTAATAACACCTAAACCTGCAAAGGATTACTATTTATTAATGTAGTATTAATTTTAAGGCGAGGCCTCACACCTCCACACCGAGTCAAATCGATATCTATGGCCGCCTTCTCCCCAGAAGAGATAGAACTGCTAAAGAACAGGGGCAACAGTTACTGCAGGCGTACGTGGCTTGGTCTCTACGAAGGAAATTCACTGACAGACTGTAGAGACGAGCAGGTGGTCCGTGACTTTATGATAGACAAATACGAACGGAAACGTTATTATTTGGAGCCGAGCTCCGCATCGACTAATGGAATCGATTCTCGTACTACCTTCCAGTCGTCGAATAAGAATTTCGACATAAAACCCACACCCAACATCCCTATACAACCAAAGGTTCAAGTCAACGGAATCGTAATCGAAAAGAACAATAAAAATATTAATGGAAAAGTGCCCGATTTCGTAGCAGATTTTGGATCTGCAGATATTTATAATGCCATCAACACAAGGAAAGATGCCGCCAATAACAATGCCATACAAGTGCCCTTCGCGAATTTTGATAATAACGCTGTTTTCAATAGTAACGGTAAGTCGAACGATTTTCTTATTAACAGTTTTCTATACATAAACATTGTCAGATTTACTTGCAGTAGATTCTACTAGTAATAAATTATTAGAGGATTGGGGTTTCGTTAATTTCGAGACTCCATTCGATCAAACAACTTTATTTCCAAAGTGTAACGTGAACAACCGTCAGAGTAAGTGCCGCTACTTACAGCTGGGTTGTTTGTTAACTGTGCGCTTGTCACTTTTTATCGTAACCGGTTGATTTAACTGCATGATGCTCGCAACACGTACGCACAAAATTAATTAGCGAACACTTGAGGGCCACATTCATGGACGAGTCACTCGACGATTGGTGTAACAATTATTTCCGTAGTTTTTAGTAGTCGTGTCGATGAATTTGGCCCTTCCTCGAGAGTTTTTGCAGTTACTGCTAGAAAACGAAACGGAATCTTTCTTTTGAAAACAAAATTTTTTGTATAGGCGTCTCTACGTTCAACAACATCCCTAGTACTAATAATCACCAACAGCAAACAAATACGATGGTCCCTCCAGCTCCGTCCGAAGACCGATATGCCGCCCTTAAAGATTTGGACAATGCCTTAAAAGTTCAACCGCAAATAGATTGGAGTTCTGGTTCTAACAGTTCTTCGTATAGTTCCGCTACTCCGACAAGTTCCGCCTATAGTTCCCCTTCGCCCCACAGCTCCATGTATGGCTCGCCTAGTCCAGGTATTCGATCGTTTCGTAATTTGTCCTTAAATCGATTAAACTCTTATTTTGTTCTAGATCAATTTGTAATCGTATTCCCACAACAGCAGGACGCGCCTAAAGTTTCGAATCCTTTCAGCAGCGGCATTCCATGGGGAGAAAATGCGAATAATCAGCCGGTTAACGCGACAGCGAATCCCTTCAGATCGTCCAATACAGCTAAAATTAATGGAGTATCGTCAGGTTTCTACACAACGCCATCTTACCCGATTAGTAATGGAAGTCCGTGGGCGCCTAATCCTTTCATGGTATAAAAGTGAAATTTTTTCAAATTTGTGCATAAATAAAAACTTATTTTTCGATAGACCGGCTCATCCGCATCCAACGGACATTCAAACAACCCCTTTTTATGAGTGGTGGTAACTGTAGAAACTTGAGCGAAGCTAATTTAACGTGGCTTGCTCGTGCCTTCAGAACATAATTCATGAAATATGGCTGTCGACGAATTAGAAAAATTTATTTTTTGACCATTTATACTATAGGTATCTTTGTGGTTTTTGTTGCTTATACGTACTAGTTGTTTTTGTTTATTTATTTATTAATTTTTGTAAATTAATATTTTTGTAGTGTTAAGACTGGTTTATTACGATCAATTCTAAAGGAGACTCGAAAGTGATCGTAAATTGTAAGTAAAATTTAAAAGCAAGAAAAAAGAACGACACGTATAGCAGTATAATGCAAGTTTTGCGTGCTTGCTCTCTAGACAAATTTATTTTTTATATAGGTTATAATGTGAGAATGTGAACAAGCTGCTCTCTTGTTGCAATGAAAAATTCTAATATGATAATGTAACTTGTAAATATTTGTAACGAGAATAAGATTCAGGAAGGTGGTAGTCGAGTGGTTATTATATTAATTTTACTGTATAATAGCGGCACATTTTTTATTAGGTGCCTATTTAAGAAATGCTCAAAGATCGATTCTAATAGAAATTTATAAGAAAAATAATTATCGAGCCACAGTCACCTGCTACCATTGATCCATTGAATGGAATCTTAAAATCTGAACGATTTGTTTATTTTTAAGTTATTTCTGTAAAACTGCATTCATTTATTTGTATAGCTTTATTAGTCATTTAAGCTTTCTCTCCAATATTGTCATCACCAAAAACTTTTAATAAGAAATAAATACACAAATAACCAAAGTTGCTTTGAATATCATTTTAACTAGATGCTGTTATGCTATCAGACTCTCGAAAGGTAATTCAAGACTTATTGTTTCGCCTCATTTATATTAAAAGCAACTGGCATCGGCGACTCGAGTTGCTTCAAAGACCATTTCTAGTTTGGATCAATTTATGGACACTATATTACATTGTAAAACGGGGAGACCAAGAAAAATATGGATACAGGCAGTGAAGGAAGACCTGGTAGAAAAACACATTAGAAACTGGAGATAATTAGCAAGAGACAGGAAAAAGTGGGAAAGAATCACACAGTTCAACACATAAATGGTGTGTTTAAGCTAAGAAAACAGACAGTTACAAAGACGTTATTTAGTGAATATTAATCAAAGGTGGTGACACACGATACAAGATTTTGACAATTTTTTTACTACAGTAAATTCTCTCTAAAAGGCACTGAAGGGACTAAAAGTAAAAAAGGCGACAATAATTAGAGACGGCTTTATATAAAAAAAAAATGTTTTCCATTTCTATACTGGGTGATTTGGCCAATAACCTGACCCAAGTTAATAATTCAATCGATTTCAGAAATAGAAAAATGAATTTTTACATAAATAAATTTGGGTTAAGAATCTATCTTTTTCAGTTTTAGACCACAACATATCACTTCCGGTTTCAACGGAAATGAAGTCAATTTTATTATTAAATAAGAATGCTATAAGTATATATTTTTTGCTTGTTTTTCTCTTTTCAACGATATAAACATTGCTGTTTTTATTTCATCGCCTTCTTATAAAAACTAACAAAAAAATCAAATTGCCCAAGTAAAAAGATGAAATCCAACAGGTATTTTTTGTTTTGTTACATACAATATACATTGCAAATGATTTAATATTGATAAAGTTATTTCGTTTTAAATAAGTAATTAAAAATAAAATTGGAAAATGAAGTACAGTAATGAAGAAAAGCTAGTAATGATAATGATAAAACTATTAAAAATGTTTAAAAAAACGTTTTTTCTGAGCCTAAATACTTTCATCACGTCCAGTTTCATCGAAAATTAAGCAATATTGTATTTATTTTTGATACAACGAATATTTCTTAGCTTATTAAATAAAATTTTCTTTATAACGATATAAACATTAGCATATATTTTACTGTGACTATACTTATAAAAATTAAATTTAAATAAATACTGCATCTATTCTCTAAATCTGTCATAGCAAAACAAAAGAGTACCTATAGGATTACAACTTTTTGCCTAGGTAATTTGATTATTCAATTAATTATGTAATTTTGTTAGTTTTTATAAGCAAACAATGAAATAAATACAATAATGTTTATATTGTTGAAAATATTGTTTAGGTTGTTTTATGAAAATGTTAACAATTTTTATTTTGATAAAAATTAAAAAATTTGCGAGTTTTAAAGAACACCAGAGCTTAGGTAAGTTTATAGTAGAATTCCCGAATATATGATATTGTAGTTAATTGATTTTAGAAATTTAAATCGGAACTGTAAAAAATTAAATGTACTTAAAGGGGAGAAATACTTATTAAACTTGCTGGACTTCCAACGGGCCTACAATATTACTATTTCATAAGGCGCATTTCGCATCTATCGAATAAATATTAAATTTACACCACAGACTTAATTCATATAATTTAATTTGAAATTAGTTTTGTTCTGATGACATCCTTCATATGCAAATTTTTTTGTACAAAAACCACGAGCAATTATATAAACCAGTTGATTTGTTTGGAACATGTGATAACTAAGCAATTGCAGTGACATCTTGAGTATAAATATGGACATTCCACTTCATATGTTTTTATACGGCAACTGAAGTTGCACAATCAATTGTTTTTAATATAAATTCGATCTTAAGAACGATATACCTTAAAAATATTTCAATATAACCGATTAAAACACAGACAATTTTTTCAAATACAACATTAACAGGTATATATACATACCTTAAATATCCATGTGGACTATTAAAATTTTGCAGGACATCCGTTGTACTTCGATTTATCAAACCGACCCCATCTTGAACGCATAATTTTAACTACTTATTTAAATATATATTATTTTCCACTATATAATGGTATTACATAACTGTCTCAAAAACGAACAAGCACTTATAATTTTAATCTTCGAATATCGTCGGCCTTGAAATCACTTCTGCAATTAAAACAGAAACGAGCTTAATTTATACAAAAAAAAACAAACCATAATCAGAGGTTTATTACCTTAAATTCATAACAACCCGCACTTCAGAAGGCGTCAATCGCCAAGTGAGCACTCCCTCATGATTTCCCCAATAATCGGCAATCTCGGTTACTCGTTCCAAATTTAAAATTGTTGCGATTTGGGCGAGCCGGGCAAATTTGTCCCTCGCAGACCACGTCGTAACAGTTGTTAGGTAACTGGATAGAGCGCGCACCTCTTTATCCAAAACCAATCCTCCCAGCTGCAAGTGCAGTGTTAAAAATCGTAGAACAAGTTACCGTACAAATAAATTATATATACTCTATTGAAGCTCGACTTGAAGATGACCTTTTCCAAGCGTGCAGTGACTTCCATCGTTAATATCTTGATAAGATCATCATAATTGGATGCCGTCAGAGTTTCTTTGAACGTAGAAAGTAGAGAATCCAAGTTCATTATGAGCGTTTGGACAAACGACTCCCCAGCTTCGTACTCCGATAGTTCGTCCTGTTATTAAAAAAAAAATTCGAACAAGTATCGCAACAGCATTAATATTTTTTTTGGGCCAAAACTCGCCTCGGTCAATTGATGATTAATATTCAAAAAAGAATCGACCCACGGACTAATTCTTGGTTTAATTGCGCTCGCCCTTAATTGCTGCATGCCGTACTCGATCACTTCCTTCAAATTGGTGATTACGGAAGAAAGGCCCGACAGACAACTCTCCAATTTACCGCGATCCTTATCGTTCATATTGGGAATCGCTTGTTGCGTGTCGTGCAAGACACTATCGCAAAGTGTTTCGACGTACTCGATACTGGCGTCGGCGTTGTTCAGTGCGACCTGTTCAAATAAAATAATCAAAATTGAAAATTATCTCCTTTCGATGTAAATTACAATGAAAGCGGTGCGGATTTGTTCTGTATCGCCAGGTTGCAAACGACCCTGTTGGATGGACGTTTGCAGCACGTTGTATGCTTGAGTAAGATCTAAATATCCAGATGGATAACCTTGACGTAGACGACCTCTTAATACGGCACAAAAATCATTCTCCAACACGCCGCACGCATTGTTTATAACGGCACAGATTCCATCGAGACTTCCGCTTGCGATTGAACGTCTGGTCGAAGTTAAAATTTATTAAGTGAAAATTTTTCGTCGTGTAAACCATACCTTATGCACTTGCGAATAATGAAAAACGTGTCATCGATCATACTCGAAGTATTCTGAGAAGAATCGATAATATCCATGCCGACCGCTTTACTAACAGACTCCTCCATAAAATACTGTTCTAATTGCAGATAAAGAGACAACAGTTCGTGCTTACTACGACTTAAATCACTACCATTTATAAGTTTATCTAACCGGAACCTATTTTGCTCTCGTTCCTCCCGATCGGTCGAACTTACTTCAATATCGGACTGAACAGAAACTAAATTTAAAAAAAGCACGATTTACGGACCTAATAGTAAAACTCACCAATACTTTCCTTCTCACAAACTTTATGTATAACTCCACTCTGACGTGCATTATCGTAATTTCCTGAATGAGGATGTCCAACTCTTTGGGATCGAGTTTCTCGGCCTTACTACTGCCGCTCGCCTTAAAGTCGGTAATTTGACTTATCCTCTTCTTGACTTGCCTGTGCTTGTTGAATTCCATAATTATGAGCTTAACTTGAATGTCGCACTCTTTCTGCAACAGGCCAACAACGGACATCAGCCGACCCGGGCCGTAATATGTCTCAACAAGCGGTTGATGGATATCGACGATACGAGCTAGACCTTCAAATAATAAAGTCAACGTATCTGCAAACTTTACGTTGTAACGTTTATCGTTCATGGTCGTATTAAGAGCCGTCTGTAAATTTTTCTGAGCAGTATCTTGCAGCTACAAATAAATCGATCACATCCCATCACAATCTATCGCTGTTTGGAGTAATATAAGTGCCACACCTTTCCACATAAATAACTGCAAAACCTCTGAATTCCTTCTTCGTGCATACCCAACAGCGGAAAGATTTTGAAGAACCTCTCGACGCTGCCCAGATCTTCGGTCCTAACTGCTTCGTCGAACTTATATTGCACCACCTTACGTAACTGACTGGCCGCGTCCTGTAAGGTTCCCACTGCTTTTAAAACGCTAGAAACGTTCTCCACATTAGATGCGGTTTGCTGTAACAACGATTGATCGATCGAAAGAAATCTATGAACGTGACCGGCTCCTTTTTCATAATCCTCATTCAGAATTGCCGTTTGGACTCCTTGAGAACACAATTCTAGATCAATAAGATCGCCGACTCTTTGCTGACATTCATCTACTCTATTCTAAAATATAAAATACGTTACGAATTTAATCTCTCCAAACGTCGATCATTTTGTCAAGCGAAACTTACGCGTGCACGATCCAAATTCCGGACTTTATCGCTAATATTTTCAGAAGACACGGCAATATCATTAATGCAACCAACAAGCGACTCGGCTTCCGACTTTATGATTTTCAGTGTAGGTAAGATCTTAGTCAGCGTTTTAATTTTCGCATCCACGTGAGATTGTTGAGTCATAAAACTTTGCATTTCTTTCAATAGTTCTTCCTGAAATAACGAATTAGTAATAAACAGGTTAAAATGAAAAAAAAATCATTTCGAACCTCTTGAACGTTCAATTTTTCTAGCTCCAGTTCCAATTCTTTTTGTTTCTCTGAAAAATAGGACTTAGAATTGGTTTCCATATTATTTCTTGTAGATGGAACTTTTGAAATCGTAAACACTGCAAACGTTTTTTTTTTTTTTTAAAACGCAGGAACTGTCAATCATCTGTCATGTTTGACATTTTTCATAATTATTTGATATAGGATGTTTCAAATTAAACAGCGCCCTCTAATAGACAGCGCACCTCCAAGCTAAAAAGTTATAAACAGCGCCCTCTAATAGTAAGCGCGCTGTTTATTAGAGGAATGTTATGCTTAGTCTAAAGTTCCGTGCTGTGCGCGTACCATTAGAGGAAATCCTATGCTTAGTTTAATCTTGGTTACAGCTCGAAATACACCATAGTATAGAATTGTAAAGAAATATTGAAATTGAATTATAAAAATTATTTCTAAAATTTAAGAATGGTGACGTTGGATGTTAACTTTTTTTTGAAAATTAAATGGAAAAAGTTATAGACAGCGCACCTCCAAGCTGAAAAAAGTTATAGACAGCGTGCTGTTTATTAGAATAAATACGGTAAATATGTCATTGCAGAAACTAGAACACCAAACATATAAAATTACGTATATAAATAAACGTTATGTAAATGTGATCTGAATGATTTTATAACACAAAAAGTCTCAAGCAAATAAAGTGTAATAAAACTTTATCATCGAATCATCGTCATAAGATAAAATTAAAATTGTTTTTAAAATCCACGAAATAACAATCCGAAAATAGCAAACGTTTATTACTTCTAAAGGCTTCTTTTAATATAAAATAAATGGCCTATCCTTACAATTCGATGAAAACAGTATTTATTTATTGTTAGATGCCGATTTAAAAGAAAACAATTCTTCTTCAAACAATTTACTTCCTTAGCACTCGACCAATGCTAAGTAAAATAAATATAAATCAGTTCGCCGAAAAAAAAACATCTCACCAAAAATTAACGAATGATAATTTTCGCAAGCGAGGCGCTTTGTCTTGGACGGTAATTGGACAAATTAATCTGGCCATCAAACACTTATCCGTTACAAAATACTAACTGTATTAATAAAAAACATATAAAACGATAAAAAATTACAATTAACTCTTACACCTATCGACTTACAAAAAAAAACTACATTCTAAGATCACAGTTGATCATAAAAATTATCGTACAACTTCTCATAATGCAAGTACGGTGCCCCGTCGAGTAACAATTTCGGCGACACAAACTCCTTTATGGGCATCTCGAGCCACAATTTCATACAGTTCTGCAGTTGAAACAATTTATTTGATGCCGAAGCGGCACCTTTCGCGATCATTAAGCCCTTCAACTTATCCAATGCATAATCGATGTACGATTCTTGTTGTTGAAGCTCTTCCAAAATATCTACAAATTTACTTAAATAAACGAAATCATTTACGAGTAAAACTCACATTTATTGCAATTGGGAGGACTTGGAACGCTTTGCAAATTTTTCAATCGTTTCAGTTTATTTTGGCTCGTAAAATATCTAAAAGTAATGTTTCGGAAGGGCTCCAAGGACGCTGTAAAAGCGACACAAGCATAAAAGTGTATTGGAATCGAAATCATCTTGACACGGTATATTATTAAACGGCAAGTCACGAAGATAAATTTTGGTATTCCTACAAAATATTTAGTAACCTTAACGTTAAATTAAAAAATTTAATAACAAACACATACTCTATAGTTAGTGCACGATTATGCTCCAAAGGAAAATCGTTAAATGTGCTAATTTCGATCGAACTCAAACAATTAGTAAGTAAAGATGTCCAAGTACAATCCGATGTGAAATGTTCTAAATTTCGTATAGTTGTTCCAGTTTCATTACGCATATGTAATATAGCGTCGTGCACTTGTTTAAATGTATGGAGCTTATTCTGAATACGTGAATGATACAGATCCTGCAAATTGTCGATATTAATTTTGGGCACATGCAGAAAGACAAAAACTCACAATACTCGCTTCCACATTACGTAAGTTATCTTCAGTTTTAGCGAGACTGTCTGTTTGCATGTTTTGCATTTCATGCAAAAAAGTAAGGGACTTTTGAGCTTGCCGAATTGCAGCATTTAGACCTGCTTCTTGTTGTTTCAATGCAATTTGAGAATAGTGTTGCTTCTTAAATTTGAACATTTAGAATGTTACAAGAGTATCACACATACAAATAACTCACAGGAATATTTTCCATCAATTTATGCAGCTTTAGCTCTAGACGCGAAATGCTGTATTTAGTTTTCAATGTTTTTAATTCAAAATCGACGTGTGTTGCATATAGTTTCGTTAAAAGTTTCTCGTCAAACTTAAATGTGCTGAAAAAGTACAAGATTTGAATAATTAATTACATATTATAATAAATTTTAATTAACAACCTCAAATTTTGCTTTGCAAAGTATTCCACAATTTTATTTGATAATTGCAATTTTGCGTGCTCATTTGATTTCATGAGAGCTTTCCAAATTTCGAGTCGATTGTTTTTATGTAAAAGTTCTTCGATTAAATTATGTAATTCGTCATCAAATAATGTTGCCACGTTTGGAATGTGCCCCTTGTTAAAAGACGATGAGGCTAATGTGCCATCGAAAGTCGCGGTAAGATCTAGTAACCCCAAAGAATCATCACAAGTGGCAGATGTTTTTGCACTACGGTATGATTGCTGCTCGTCTTGTTTTTTGACTACTTCTTGAAGCTTTTCGGCGCATTTTTCTAGAGTTTCCTATAAATTTAATTTAAAAAAAACCAAAAAAACTTGCAGAACATTCGTCAAACTTACAATAATATCAGTATCATTTTGTCCAGACTCAGACTCAACAGGTGTTAGATTACGTGTTATCGTGAGCATTTCTTCTACTTGTATTATTTCATTTTTTAGTTTTTTGGCTTTTGAGTTTAATAAAAATTCATATTGTCGATTTTTATGAATTTTTTGTTTAATATTCTCCATTTCAATATCTAAAAATAATGTAATAATATATCTACATTAATATGTACATCAATATTCTCAATTATTACGTCATTATTATACGTCAATTATTCTTCAAAAACAATAAACAAAGCACATCAGTGCCTTTAAGCATTACAGAATGTTTCATTATTGAGTCAGTTATACACAATTACAATGACTTGAAAACTAAATTTCTATAATCGAACAGTAATACAAGAAATAAAAACATAATGCTTCCAAGAATCAACAAGACCTTGTCCACAAGAAATAGCGAGTACATTGCTGTGAAATATTTCAACCAACTGCCTCTTGAATTGAAGAATATCAACTTATCTATGAAATCCATTAAGAACAAAGTGATAAAGTGGATAAGGACAAAGAATATAATATTTATATAATTTCGTGTGTTATGAATATAAAAATTCTAAGATTGTTACATTTTTTTTTCTTCTGTTAATTATATATACACATTTAAATCAATTATGGGTGATAAACGGGATAAAGTGTTCTTAATGTTAAGTTTACTGTAAAACCTATCTTAATTAGATTTAAGAATTCCAGAACTATGTACAGGTATTTGATTACCTCTATAGTCTTAGAGTTTATTTTGTATATTTTGGTATATGTAAATATAACTCTATGTATATTTCTGGTTAAATAAATAAATAAATAAATAAATATGCTCACATTTCATTTTATTAGATCTAATTAAACCATTAACATTAGATCTCAAACCATTTACTCTATCGCGAGCTGCAGCTATGTTTTCTTTTAGTTTTTGTTTTCTGTTCCAAATTTCGATTTCCTTAATTGGGCGTAGCGATTCTTCCTCTTTCTACAAATTCGTTCTGATTAAAAAAAACGTTTTAACTTTGAATAAAAGCTCACTAATATAAGGGACCTGGCATCACAATCGTCTTTGTTCCGTACCAGACGATTAATTAAAATGTTATTTCTGATGCGTGCGATTTCTTCTTTGGTTTCACGGTACAAACGATCTGTTCCCAAATGTGAGCCGTGCTAGGATTGCAGATACTAAAGCAAACGTTTTCAAGACTTAAAAAAAAATTAGGTTAAATACTAACGGAGTAAAGTTTAACGGTAGATCTCCATCGTAATTCATCTTTTTCGTCCACTCGGTAATCCTACCATGCAATCCGTTCATTTTAAATAAATTAATTAGCCAAAAAAGCACAATTATAATGCATAAATTTGAGCAGAATTAATTTAAAAAATAACGTCTGCAACAACCACTTAATGCGTCATCTAGAGGTTATCAGTTGAATTATGAAACATTAAGAATCACGAAACTAATAGAATTTCTTTAGTTTGAATATTAATGTATATTAAGATAGAAATTAATTTTTTTTTTATATAAAAAACAGAAAATAATTAAAAAACAAGTACAAAAATCTCCAAGAATTTACGTTCGACCCTATATATAACAATAACTTAAATATCAAAACATTATTGCCACCAACGAAAAAATTACCAATAATGTTCTTGCGCTGTTGTTTGGTTTGAGAGATTTGCCAGTGATGTTTTTCGTATTAGAAAAGATCCAAATTATTTAGCGATATTCTACACGCAAGTAAAATACGTTTGATTTAAAACCAGTAAAAACAAACAATTTGTTTTTAATTGGGAAATAAACGGATAAAATGAGTGCCGAAGAGGAAGTAATGCGAATTCAAAAGAAACTAACTAAAATGACTTCCACCGATGGAAGCGTAAGTTTAAATTTATATGCGAAATTATTAATATTCCATAAATTATTGAACGTTTTACCTAACAATCGGGTCGAAGTAAATTTTTCATAATACTTTTAAAAAGACGTTTTTTGGTTAAGCAACGCGGGAAATTTAAAATTTTGTTTTGATGCAGGGACAGGAGCAAGCGTTGGATTTGCTTAAGGAACTGCAAACTCTAGACATAAACTTGGACGTTCTAACCAAAACGCGAATAGGAATGACAGTAAATGCCTTAAGAAAATCGAGTAAAGACGACGAGGTTATAAGTTTAGCAAAAACCTTAATAAAGCACTGGAAAAAGTTCTTATCGGGGTCTAACAACGCAAAGGACTCCAGTAGCAGCTCCAAAACACTTAAAAAAGACACCAAGGAAGATAAATCGAGAGATGAAAAAGAACGGGACAAAGATAGAGACAGTAAAAAATTACCAAATCAGTTTCCTCCATCCAGCACAACTGATGCTATCCGTCTTAAATGTAGGGAAATGCTGATATCTGCTCTTAGTGTTGATTCATCAGAGGAATTTGAAGGTTTTAATTTTGCTTTTTTACTTTGCACATAACTTATATGAACATTATTGTTCAAAAGAAGTTGTTATTTATAATATTTTTATAGGCTGTGCTGGTGTAGAAGAGTTGGCCGAAGAATTAGAAGAAGCTATATATCAAGAGTTCAAGAACACAGACATGCGTTACAAAAATAGGATTCGATCCCGTATCGCCAATTTAAAAGATTTAAAGAATCCAACATTGCGTACAAACTTTCGTGTAGGCGCCATAACTGCTTCACGTTTAGCTGTAATGACCGCCGAAGAAATGGCAAACGACGAAATAAAACAATTGCGAGAGAAATTTGCCAAAGAAGCGATAAATGATGCCCAATTGGCTACCGTTCAAGGTACAAAAACGGACCTGTTGAAGTGTGGAAAATGCAAGAAACGCAACTGCACCTACAACCAAATCCAAACTAGGTCGGCGGACGAACCAATGACTACATTTGTTATGTGCAACGAATGTGGAAATCGATGGAAATTCTGTTAAGTACCGCCATCGCCATTTGGTTTTGAATATAATTTTACAACATTTAAATTATTTATCGAGCGATTGCATGTAATGCATTTTGTTTTGGCCCCCTATCATATCGTTTTCGATGTCATAATTGAATAATACGAAGATGTTGTTCATTTCCTTTTTAAATTATGACAAACTTAGTTCCCTTTCAATAGTATATAGAAGAATTATGAAGTCAGTAATACTGAATTAATTAAAATGTTAAATGATACGATACTGTCTTATTCGCTTATAATTGATAATTTTTGTCGTAATTCTTGATAAATTCACTAATAACACTAGAAATGTTAACAATTTAATTCTTTACTTCATCTTTTTTAATCATATAAACCGAAAGAAAGAAAAGGTCAATGAAAACTCTGTATGTTGTAAATTTTCTATAATCTATATAATATTATTGATTGCCCTAAATGTATTTCTAAATGCTATTTGTATAGATATGATCAAAAAAATGTTACTGCAAAACCGATTGTCACCTTTAATATTATACTTTTTTTAGTGTTAAAAGGTATTTTATTTTATAAAAGTCGATTACTTGATAATTTAATCACTTTAATGATTATTAACTTAATTGAGAATACTGCCAAACCGAAATGTGTTAAGGAATTTAAAAATTATTCCAATAAATAAATAATTGCCTCGATATTTTTTAATTATATTGATCAAAATGTCTATGGGTTCGATTATACAATTCGAAAATATTTATTTTAATCCTTAAATATAGTACTAAACGATTGTCTTAATTCATAAATTTAATAAGAATACACCTATTTTATAATGAGAAATAATAAATGAATTGGTTTGTATTTTGAAAAACAAGAAAACGGTGTTCCATTATCCAACCGTTTAGGGCTGTAGATAGGAACGTATGTTTTGTATTTTCAGTTGCATTTGAAAACGACTGAACCGATTCAGCTTAAACTTTGCATCGTGTTTTCTAATAATCTAAACAGATTAATGTTTATAATTATTGTTAAAATTCTAAATTGTTTTATTTCAAATTTTAAGAAAAACAAATAGTGTCATGTTAAAGAGCACGTGGAATTATTAAAGAATAGCTTAAATTAAAATAAAAATACACGCGGAGTAAAAAATGTAACTCGAAATATGATTAACAGATTTTAAACGTAGACGCTTCGTAATAAACGTTCTGATTGGAGCTCTTACGGTTGGTCTCCTGTTGCACCAACGAAATGTATGATAAAGTATGCTAGTGCAACCGGCAGTATATTTAAATAGAAATTTTAAAGAATATTGTAACATTTTTGATTTTTATAATTTCATTGTTAGTTTCTTCATCATGATGGCTAGTTTTAATTATTAAACTATTTCAACAGCAAATGGATTATTAATATAAGACCTAAAACATTTGAAATATTTTGTGGATCAAATATAAGACCTAAAACATTTGAAATATTTTGTGGATCAAATTTTAACCTAATACAAATAAGTATTTGGTTTTATAGTTTCTTATTATGTTGTTAGTTTGACTTTGAATATTTTAGAGTAAAGTGATGTAAATCGCAGACTTTGACACTTTTATTAATCATAGTGATATCTCGGCTAAATTGTGCGCTAATATTCTTTCAATATTTTAAAAGGATTTTCAAACAGAAATACCCAAAACCTCGCAAAATAACGAACCATACAAAATAAATAATCGCTCTACCCAAACCAATTCCAAGTGCTTTCGAAAAACAAAAGAAAAATGTAACAAGAAAGCAACGATAATCGATAAAGAAATAACAATTTACGATAAAAAAAAACCTACTGAATGAAAACCACCATTTACGTATCAAATCAGAAAAGACCAAGCATTTAAAATGATATCAAAAAATAATTAAGTAGATTATTACACGTCTGACTCACAATATTAGGCGAGCTAAAGAAAAAGGGTTAGTTAAAAATTGTAGTATGGCCTATCCAAACCTATATGCAATTCACGTCATCAAAAAAAAGTTACTAGATTGTTTATTTGTAATTCGATTTAAAGTTTGGAAAATGACATATTCTATAGATGATTTACTTGCGCACATATTAGATGGTATAAAGAAAGACTGCAATTTATCAGAATTGACAAAATACGAGGTACGAGGTGGCAGCACTGTGTGAAACGTCATCATCTAGTAACCTTTTATTGATGACGTGGATTGCATATAGGTTTGGACAAAGTATAGGTGTCTGCACAATTCAAAAATACGATTCCTTTTAACGAAATTGAGGAGAAACAATTTTTTTTTGGAGTTGAGGAACTTTAGAAAAAATGTTGGCAGGACAATCGCTTTTCCGCAACGCTATACCTACAATGATTTTGTGATATAGTAAGTAAGTATATTACTTTTATATAAAAGTTTGGATAACAGCAAAAAATCTTATATTTATATTAAATTCTTCTACATACAGATAAACGTTTTAAAAAAAATAAAACGAAAACACTAAACTACTGATTTCTTAAAATCGACGATTGTTAGTTGCTAAAATCGCTAGAGCAACGCGCAAAGACGAATTTAAATAACATTTATTTCGCCTACTTTGTGTCGCACCCAGTACGTCGCGCCGTCTTTCGCGACAGTAACGCTGAAAGAAACAAGTGGAAATTATTGTCGACGAAAAAATAATTACAATTATGCATAACCAAATACTTACTAAACGACTAGTTTTCCCTGAAAATCTTTCGGCGCGATCCAATCGAGAAGTTGAATTTTTTTGGGCGTCGAATTTTTATGCGTCGCCGCGCTCTGGAAAAAAAGGGCTTACATCAGTTATATACTATATGGTTATTATGCAAATTAAATAATCAAGGCCCAATCGACGGTGTTAATAGAAATGATTGACGTGTAATTAGTTTACTTGGTAAAGGCCGACGATATTAGAAAAATAAACACGAAAACCTTTGTTTATTGCCGATGGTCAATTTTTTTTTTTTAACGGAACAAAATGCTTCAGGTGCCGCAGTTTCGTGGCGTAAAATCACACTGTTTTCCTTATGATATATATATATAACCAACGAAAATTGAACTTACCTTTTCGTTATCGTTACAATCTATGGCTTTGGCGTATTTATCTTCGCCGGAAATATCAAAGGTGCCGACGGCCTTATCTCCATTTCTAACTTGGACGAAGAAGCCGAGGAACGTTTTGTCCTCTTTTCCTCCTAGGATCGCGATTTGCACTTTATCGCCGGCTTTTACTTCGGTTTTGTCGATGGTAACTGAATACGGAAAGGGCGACTCTTTGGGTTCGTGCGGATGTTTAGGTTTCATGTCGCCGCACACCTCCAAGGGTGCTCCACCGGAATATCCGGATACGAAAGACACCAACAGGGCGAAAAGGCCGCACGAAATCGCGTATTTCATTTTTATTCAAATATCTGAAAGAAAGCGTTTGACTTTTCGGCAACAACGACGTCCTATACCTATATACGTTTACCTGAGCTTTCACTTGATCCTTCTGGGAACGAAGTCGCGACTAACTTAAGGACTGCATTTAATAAAATTATTGTAGTTTACTTTCGATTTTTCACGCAATGGAAGGGGAAAATCACTTTATTCAATTTACATGCAAGGTAAAATATTGTTTTGGCACTTTTACGAAGGTGCGCGCAACCGTTATCGTGCGAACGAATAAATTAGTTAGGTACCTACTAGGTGGAATTTCGAAATTTTTCTAAATCTTTCTAATGCCGCGATTCTAGATTTTTTTCATCTACCGAATAACTTTGCTTGGCCTACATGTTTTTGTATTTTTCTTTTATAATTAAAAAGGTCAATTCCTTGAAGAAAAGGTCAGTATCGAAGCGAACACCACGATTGGTGATTCTCTCAAAGATACGAGATGTTGTTCTTTCTTTTTCCATTTACCTTAACTTTGAAGGTTTTGTGGCGATAAATGTGGAAGTGGTTGATTTAAAAAAGGAAATAGATGTTGTTACATTTGTTGACTAATTCAATTTGTAGTTATTTATGATGTCACACGCGTCACGAAATTGGAACTTTCGACACAAACAGCCGGGTGTCGATTAACATCGATTTTATCCAAAACCATATGTTGCTGCTCCAAACTTATATAATATTTTTCTATGGAGAAACGTTTTAGTCAAAAATCCATTAATTCATTGTTTCGCCATCTGTTCTAGCTATAAATAATATTCGCGGGCGTCGAGGTAAGAAAAATTGAAAAAAGTGACTGAAGGTAAAAAAAAAACGTGACTTTTTTGAGCGTTCATCAAAACTCAAACATGTCCACATAAAGTAGTTTTAAGAAAAACGTGAAAAACTGCTCACGAGGCGCCGAATTTAAATTTATACAATTTATACGAGAAGAAGTGTTTTAAATGACAATTTTGTCTTTTGAAACAAAGGACGTAACAAAACAAATGGGCATGCTGGTTTTGCGCGAACAAAAGAATGCGATCGGAATTGTTCGGCATTGCGTTCAGTGTCGATTCTTTCTTTATAAACGAGAATGTCGCTCGTAACTACCAGATATTGGTTTGTTAAAAACAAAGATAAACCAAATATTATGAACCATCGTTTGTTCACTGGCCCCAATATTAATACAAACCGCAATAATATGTATTCATTGTTCAGTCATTTTTACATATGCACAACCTCGACAACCTTTAGACTAGTCAACATGTTAGTGACGTTTAGTGACACGCATAATTATCAAAATCACGTGTAATTGCTTGTGTCCACAATGCTAAATATCACATGTCTTGTTTTGGTCGATTAATTTTTGACGTGCTAATGTTTTTGTTCGAATTTGCAATATTTAGGCTTAAATTACTATGGTAAGGGTCCGATTTTCCGGCTATAAATTCAATAAAAACAATTTTGTCACAAAAAGGGACGTGTCTGAGTTTGCAAGAACGCTCCCCAACTATCCGCATCGTGATAATCTTTAATTATCAGAGATAAAATGTCGATTCATCATTCGTTTTTATTCATCAATGTCAGCAAGAACGTCTCGGCAACAGGTGCATCTAATATTAGTAGCAAATTTAATGGATGGATCGCTATTGCCATGTTCTGCTCGTATTTGAGTTGACGTAGTTATATTCCCATCAATTTGCTTAACATTTGAATTACTGCGGCGCAAAAGAGACGAAAAGAAGTCGAATTTTCTTAATTTCTTCTTTCTTACCGTGACGTGTGTGGGCAAAGAATGTTTTTCCGCGGGCCGTTCCAAAAATGGAAGTTTTTCGCGTGAAAAAGAATACCGCGTGTTGAACTGAATGCGTAAGCTCGCTTAAAAATGTTAAACGGTTAAAGTTTACAATCCTAATTAAAATATACCACCTATACTTGCTAATCTTGCTTCACATTTACATCAGTTGAAATAATCCATGAATTATAATTTATGCGACAGTACGAAGTAATAGAATGAAACGTGAACAGATTTAACGTTTATTATGAATGGATAAAAATCTGTGTTTTAATTAAAACTTCATCTGCGGCATAGTATAACAAATTACGTATTATAGTAATCGATTACTGGCCATAAGTTTGCACCTTGACATAAAATAACGACTATTACTTTTCCTTTCACAGCTTAATACACCTGGATGGATATATCTATTCGTTTAGCGGCAAATCCAACAAGTTTGGTCGTCTTTTAAAAAGCCAACAAACAAACGACAATCAAATTAACCACTTTCTTAATTCGTATAAAGGGATCGTATAAGTATATAGTGTGTAATCAGCGGTGACTTTGCAAGTTTTTCTGTTTAACAATGTCATTAACAAATGACGTTTTTTTTATTAACCACTTATCATAACAAACTTATTTGTTTTTTAAATTTGTAGGTATTAAAAAATTGCTTCGTTGTCAACGTATTTTGAAATAATATGTAAATTGTGCTAAATTGATAGCGCACGTGGATATGTTGTAACTTGGGCCACGTCGGCCAAGAACGACGTGAGATTTTTTCAACTCAGGTTAGAGATATGACCGTCGCAGAACTTTTTTATTATGCGACACATTATAAATGTTTCATTATTAATTACCATTTAGTTTGATGGCCTTTAGCTTCCCATTTCTAGTACGAATTGCGAGAAACGTAACCTTGTCAGTCAATACGATGGACCAAGGAAGTCGGCGAGAGCAAGGATAGCAAGAAAAGATATTTTCATGGAATAGCGGTCTTCCGAACGGTATTTTTCAAAATTTTCAAGCAACGTTTTATAATCTAATTTCGCGTTAAGTTCCTTCGAACTAATTTCATTTCTATTAATCAAATAACGGACTATGCCGAACATTTAAACAATTCGACGGTCATCGAAGCTAGAATTATAAACAATTGCCATGTATAATCATTTTTATGATTGTTTACGCATATAATATTTTTCAAGTTGACGATTTTCGGGTTACGTCGGTGAAAAATCGTGAATTATCGTGTACGTAAAAGTGTCGTTTCTATTTCTGCATAATATAATATAATGCTTTTGTATAATAAGCGTTTCTAATTATTTTTTAATAGTTCGAAACTTTCCCAAAACTATACTCCGAACCAATCTTGGTGTTGAAGTTGATGTGTAGACAATTACTCGAATACGTATGTTCGAGTAAGTCAATGTGATTAGGTTAGTGTAGACGGGGCGATTTTAGACTAGTGCAGACGAGGTGTGAGCTAGTGTAAATAACGCATTGGCTTGCCAATTGTCATTCTTTGTCTCTCGAATAGAGCGTAATTTACGCTCCCGAAGTGTGAATAAAACGTTCACATATCTATATAATTCGAGAAATTTTCCATTCGAGCAATTCTCGTGGAACCGCCGGAGTTTGGAAATTTCGATATTATCATTTTGTATTTTTGAATTTTCAATAATTCTACAATATTAATAAAGTAACTTATTTTCTGAACGTCTCTGCGAGCTTGTTGTATTGAAATTTGTCAAATTCGTCACTTATTCGAAAATTTCCGGAGCTTCGCATTTCGACACCACGAACGAAACGAAAGCTCTACTATTGGATACAAAATGAGTAAACAAAAGACTGCGAATAAGATCGTCAAACGTGAACACACTTCGATTTTGCTGAAGTTGGTAAAAACGGCAGTAAGTCCTTTCTTAACTCTCCTTAGATATACTGTTGTTAGCGAATTTCTCTGGTTATTATCGAACCTTTGTCCACCGACACCTGTCGAACTATTGTCCATTGATTAACAGGCTGCTCAAGACGTCTACGTTTTCACGTGACCCGATCTTCCAAGTTGGTGCGTTTTTATTCATAATTTATTTTGAAATTAAAGAAATCGACATTTCACGCATATTAAAGGGAATATTTAACGAATTCCACATATTCAAGAAATACTCTCTCTATTGCGCCAACGTGTATCACAAAATTCATAGTCGTATAAGTATATAAAAGTGTACGCATGACCTCGATTCTTTTTTAATCACCGTGTACTTAAATAAAAATTTGCTTTTATAAAAAACAATTAATTGAATTATTAATTTGCATTTTTACCGGAACCCGTTTATCCTTTATTAATTAAAATGACGTAAAATAGGCACGTACCACAATAGGTAGGTAAGTACCTATATCACAATAATGCAACAATCCGATGTGCGTGCTTTAAGAACTAATATTCACATGCCGCGATGAAAATTTTTGTAACAGTTTAATTAAAGATTCGTTAAATACACGTTATACAAACGAGCCTGCCGTGCATTACCTACTTTCGTTTGTTTTTATTGTATAACGTATTTACAATTTCATTAATAAAAACGAGAAATCCGTTTTTATAACGCAACCTTTTTAAGCGGCATGTTAACGAAAGTTTTACAATGACATAACTTAATAATCAGTTTGATAACCTCTTTTGAAAGGAGACATTTGCTGGTTTACAATCTACTTAGAGACTGACATTTATTTTTTAATTTGTCCGCACATTTGTATAAAATATACAAGTATGTAATCGTCGTCAGGCAATAAGTACTTCAATGGCAATCGAACTATTTCCTGCTTCTATAATCGTTTTTTATTCAATTTTTACACCTTGAAATTACGTTCTCCACAACACAAGCTCTACTATTTATTGTTTTTTCACTATGGTAATGTATGCATTGGAATAAAATACTGGCACGTCTTTCTTACACCAATCCCTGATTGGTCTCAAACTACCAAAGGGGTTTTTTCCGCACATCAACACGGCCACCTTTGCGGAATCGGTAACGCACTTGAGATCCCAACAAGATTCCTCTTCGGTGTAAGACGTGAAAACGAACGGGCTCTCGAACGTTCTCACTAAATAAGGAATGGATTTCGACCACAAATCGTCGTCGTGTCCTGCAAATTCGTGTAAGCCCGCGTTAAACGCGATCACCAAATTCGGTTTCGGAATGTCATCGACGACTTCGTGATAAAGTCCTCTGTATACGCGATAGCGTAAAATTTTCCCCCTCGTTCTGCACGTTTCGCACAATTTCAAATCTTCGGGCATCTCCCACACCTCGGGCCCGATAAAAACGTACGTGATGTCGCAAATGTCCGTCCAATGTAAAATTAATTCGGACGCGAGCAACCAATCCGCCGTCCCTTCTGCCGACGATGACCCAACGCAATGTATAATAAGCTTGGTCGTGGTTGCATAACAAGTGAAGATCGTTCTATTGCATAAAGAATAGTAGCGCCTGGGGCTATAGCATCAGATTTTAAAACGTGCTGAATTAAACGGTCGTTATACGGGACCGTTTCTCTTTCGAACAAATCGAGCAATTTATTCATGTCTTCTGGTAATGTTATCGTCGTAGAGTTCATTCTATCTACCGATCCCAGCTTTGGGTAGCCATTTCCTTTGGCAAAATGCAGATCTACATCCATGCATAGTTTTAGTTTTCCGCAAAAGCTATCGTGAATAATTTTGTGCTGTAAACGATGTTGCTCGCTGCAATACGATACATTTCGACAACTGGGACAGTCGATTAAGTTGTCCCGCGAATAGCACGTATGGCAGACACGCGGAAACATCCACATTTGGCATTCGAATGGTTTTAAATCCCTCTTTAAAATGGTCCGCCAACTTAATTGAAGACAAATACGATAACGTTTCCATTCTTCATAATTGCAATCTCGAGCTGTTCCTATTTTATTAACGGTTAATATGATCGCCTTGCATAGGTCCCGGTGATTGGGCCAATCTAATTTTTGATGGTCTTTCGAACAATACGCCACACTCCTACAATTACCGCACCTTCGAAGGTTTTCCGAATGCTTTTTGCATAAGTGACAAATGCCGAAATAAAAGAAATCGCCGTTAGCGAATGCCATTAGAAAACAAAAGCAAACCAGTAATCGGTTCCTAACCCAAAAATTTGCATGTTTCACGAACTACCGTTTACAAGATCACGAAATTTGCATAACACATTGTAATACTAACATAATTATGATGATAATTTATCACATTTTTAGTTTCAACAACATTAATCACACGTACATAGCGTAAATATTATCGATTTCGTACTCACAATCAAATACTGATTTGTTGGACGCCTAACTATATAGAGGATGGGCCAAACAACGTGAAGCGCGCCTTACATTTTGAGACTGCAACCCAACAAACACAAGTTTCTATAAAAAGTTGATAGAGCTTATCCAAATCTATATGATGTTCACGTCATCAACAAAAAGTTACTAGATTGTTTGTTTGTAATTCGGTTTAAAGTTTGGAAAGTGACATATTCTATAGATGATTTACTTGCGCACATATTAGATGGTATAAAGAAAGACTACGATTTATTAGAACTGTCAAAATACGAGGTACGAGGTGACAGTACTGCGTGAAACGTCATCATCTAGTAACCTTGTATTGATGACGTGCACATCATATAGGTTTGGATAAGCTATAAATAACAAAAATTGATCAGAATTACCATATTCGCTATAAATATATTTGACAGTTGTTTCACTTAAAAACGTCAGGTCAATTTTAAGCATAGGCATTAAAAGATGTTTACAAATAAGTGAAAAAAATTGATAGTCGAGTATAATGGGTTGCTGTCCAAAAGTTGTTGTAAGGGGGCCGCACGTTGTGTGGCCCATCCTGTATGCAGCCACCGATTGCACTATCTTCAGGAAACAACTTAATACAAATAAAACCACAAAATATTTAAACTATTTGCATGCTAAATCTTAAAATAAAATAGCACAAACTATTTCTATTAAAATGAAAAGTGAATGAAATGAAAATCAAACGAAAATAAAAACTTTATAGCATCTAAATATATTGTTTATCACCTAAAACCGATAACATCCAATTGGTAATACTGTAATTTCTTCATTTCAAGTTTAAATGGGTTAAAACGTCATAAAGACACGTATTCCTGCAATTTAAATTTCAAAGTCTATTTTTTTCAAAATAACGTAATTACGACTTCAGCACGGAAATGTGTTTAACGTGTAATCTTTATTTATAATTATTTAGTGTTAAACATAATAATAAGCTTTAACCTCAAAAATGGATTCTCTGTATCACGATACCAATAAATTGGTGCTACAAACTCAAGAATACTTTCAGGCATTAGAATTAAAGTTCACCGACCACGAGGAAATCGAGACCGCTATTCAGAAGAATATCAATTTAATCAATAGGTAAAGTATTCACACCTTAATTTCTACTTCCATTGAAACATGTTTATCCTAACAGCAACTGCGAAAAGTTGGACGTATTTTTATTCAAAGTGCCGCCCAACCAAAGACAAAATGCAAAGATGAATTGTGATCAACTGAAATATGACTCCAGACATCTACAAGCCGCTTTAACGGCCTTGAAACAAAGGAGAATACGGAAACAAGCTGCAGCCTCCGAAAGAGAGGAGCTTCTAGGTCAACGGTTTACTGCTAATCCAGATCTGACAACTATTAATATGGATTATGCGGTGCAGCAACAAAATTCTATGTATAATGCGCATCGTGGAGTAGATGAAATGTTACAAACCGGATCTGGTACGCTAGAATCATTGAGATTGCAAAGAAGCACACTTAAAGGAGCACATCGACGTATAGTCGACATGGCTAACACCCTGGGATTAAGTAACCATACGATGCGTATTATAGAAAAACGAGTCATCGAAGACAAGTACATTTTAATATTAGGCATGCTCATAACACTCCTTGTTATTGCTTTAGTGATATATTATTTTACGTAAGCTTAAAATTTTTAAATAAAATTTTATTATAAAAAAAGTCCATTGCAACCACACTATTTAAAAAAAAAGTTAAACGATTTTCATGTTGTTCGATACCACTCGCAACAGTAAATTGTACCTGCATTGGTAGGTGTATTCTGTTTTGGAATATTTTTTTTGCAAATAATCACATTTGAAAACTTAAATGGCGTTTCTCATGAATTAAGTTCTTGTGCTGTTTGCAAACATCAATAAATAAATAACATGTTAACATGTTTTTGTAAAAAATAGTTCCTTGTAATATGCAGTTTTAAGTGGAAATTGAAAACATCGGTCATCGATCATGACTTTAATTAATAAATACCAAGTGCTAACTAAAAAATTTTAATTTAACATACAGTGTTGGACAAAATGGGCGTAATACCCATTTACATTTCAGTTCCATTTAAAAAAATAGCCAATGATGTCGTAACTTGAAAAATATGACAGATAACGAAAATCTCTTAAGGTCAGTTTTCAGACCAGCTTATAATAAAGCCAGAAATTGGGTGTTCCACCTATCTTGTCCAACACTGTATATAACAGTGAAACAAATTAATTTCAAATATGATAATAAATAAGTTGAAGGGATGTTTTTAGAATGATCAGAATTTGGTTTTGAAAGAAACTATGGCAATGCCACAATTTGTATGAGATACAATACAATGTGTTCAAAACTGATCAAAAAGATCGAGAGATCAAAGCTTTTTCCCGACTAATAATTAAATATCTATAATATATAATGTTGATACTATTGTTTCGTTTTTAATAATTAACAAAAAATTATAGTAATTAATAGATGTAAGAAATAATATTATTAATCTATAGGAACTTCTGTTTATTTTGTTACTAACGGTGTATATTTAGTTGCCATCCCAAACATTTTTGAATAAGATTTATATTGTATGAAACAGGTAAGTACAGAGTGTGCAGGTGTATAAATTGCAATAGCTTGATTTTTTTAATTTATATAATTATCTTAAATGTCGTTTTGCCTCTTTTAAAATAACGCAGTTTAACGAAAATTGTATTAATTTATACGATATTGTGTAGTTCATAATATTTTAATACAGATTTAGGGAAAGAAAAGGCGCGGGTCGCCCAGAAAAATGAAAAGATCAATTTGAAAGCGACGCGTAATGGACTACAAAGTCCACGTGTGGACGATTACGATGAATTTATAGGAGCAACATCAAATCGAAACATACCTGGGATGGATTATTTGTAAATTTCAAATACTTAAATTTAAATCACTTTAAAATCAAATTATTTGGCAAGTAATTCAAAATATATGTTGTATATACATCAGTAAAATTTATATTATTAAATTATTACCTTCACAATACAAAATATATTAAATTCGTATAAACAACTTAATCATAACCAAATTAATTAAACAAACTTAAACTTCTAACCTTGCTAAAACTATTACTTATAGGCGAAGAAGAAAGACAAGAGTAGATAATCGGAAAATACTGCACCCTACCATTTGACCATCCTATACTCAGACAGGCTCCGTACTCAAAATTCTTTTGAAAAGCGACACACAATGGCCTTTCTTCGGGACAGCCCGCAATCAAACAGCTACAATATAAAGAAATGCGACATAAATCATGCATTTTCAATATATCTACAGGTGGAATCACATAAACATTAAAATATAACTAATAAATTGTAGTGGATTGTCCCAGTAATGTTAATACAATTTAACAAGCATAAATACCTTGGACTAAGTTGTAAAACGGGTCGAGCGATGACTCGAAACAGAGCCACATAATCGGTATCCCGAAACAGAACGGCTAAATAATCTCCTTTCCTATCCCATTCCATGTTTTGTACGATTCCGCCCACAATCAGCCCATCGATATCTACTTTAGCAACATCGTACATCGGCATCGCTTGATTCGGCGAATTCTTTGAGCCACTCGCAAATATCAATTCGGACTGAATAAAAGATAATGCATAAATTATGGGCTCGTCATTTGTAACGAACAGTAAAATTCTACCGCACGGAGACCAACAAGCGGCTTGCACCCGGCCGCTAAGAAGATTCCAACGTTCCGACTGCCAGTATCGACATTCCCACATCCTAACAAGTAAAACGTTAAATTAAACAACAACAATGCGTGTTGAATTTTTACCTAAAAATAAGTCCCGTCGTGCAACTAAATAATTTACTACCGGTAGGAGACCATTTTAGTAACGCATTCCCACGACCTCCGGGTATCTTCAAAGAACTGGTTTCGTCTAATTCCACATTCCAAAGAAGAATCGTGGAGTGACAAGCGGCTGCACTAGCTAAAATATCCCCTTGCCTATTCCATTCCAAGCTTACGACTGGAGTATGATGTACTCTACGTAAAATGGTGGCATTATTTATAGACGGGCGAGTTACCTTAAATTTGTTACGATAATTGACGATAATTTATAAATTATGGTTGCATTTACCACGGATGTGGGTTCTACGTTCCAAATAAAAATCCCATCTTCACAGCCTACCGCAATTTCCGAATTCGATAAAGGACGCCAAGCCAAACAAGTAATGTTTCTTTGTTGTTTTGATTTCAAAACGGGTATGAGATTGGTATCTTTTGAATATATTCTAACGCTATCGTCCGAAGTCGCTACTGCAACTTTTGTGTGATACAAATGCCACGCTAGACTACGTATAGGACTATGAATCCAACTTCTAGTTTGGGATATGTCTGCAATTAAAGCTACCGTATTTGGATTGGAAAACAGTCTACGTTTTAATGCGTCGATGCCCTGTAATATAGCCAGAGTAAAAGAGGCAAAGTCCTTGATCAGCCGCGGTCCAAATTGCGCGGTCGTGTGCAGGACTTGTTTGGATCCTTGCTCCTGGTACACCTGAATTAATCGCTTCAACAACGGCTCTTGTACCGGTAAAAATAGCGATCTCGCTTCATCCCTTGTACTGTAGGTGTGAAGACAACTCAAGGAAATGTGTATTTGCGGATAGTTTTCCACCTGAATTTAAAAAGATAACCGTCGAAGTAAAATTGACGTTAAAATAACCTCACTTACTTACTGAAGTTGTAAAAGCAGAAACGTTTGCGTATTCGTAATTCATCGAATGAATTCTGCCGTCAACATCACACAAAGTAACTTCCCCATCTTCTGGGGCGGAAAATAACGATAAATTATTCATTTTAAACAAATTTCAATTGAAGGTTCACGGGAGATATTTCAAATAATTTTGAATGGTGGTATCAACGTATGTGTACGAAATGTTACTATATAGAACTAAAACTAACTGTACAGCTATTTTCAAAACTAATGTCCACCATCAAAGTATATAACAGAGTGCGGCAGAAAGTTGGACGCGGATAATTGACGGTTTTTTTTTAAATTAATTTGTAAAAATATGGTGTCGGCAGTGAAATCTTCCCTGACATCACGAGTGAGGACGCAATGAAGCTCAACAATCAAAAGCATCTTTGTTCTTCCATAAATATAGCTTTAATTGATAAATAATGTATAGGAGACGTATAGGTACTTTAGGTACAATTTAAAAAAAAAATAGATACTATAGCTTATCCAAACCTATATGATGTTCACGTCATTAATACAAGGTTACTAGATGATGACGTTTCACACAGTGCTGTCATCTCGTACCTCGTATTTTGACAGTTCTAATAAATTCTAGTGCCTAAATTCTTTATGCACATCTAATATGTGCGCAGGTAAATCGTTTATAGAATATGTCACTTTCCAAACTTTAAACTGAATTACAAATAAACAATCTAGTCACTTTTTGTTGATGAGGTGAACATCATATAGGTTTGGATAAGCTATAAATACAATACAATCCCTGTAATCTGAAACGATTTTGAAATTGTTCGAAATTTAAGTATTTTATTTTGCAGAGTTTATTTTTTAAAAAAGAAAGGAAACATTCAGTGATTAAATTTTGATAATTTTTGTGTAGTAAACCTATTTTATGATTCGAGCAAGATTACAGTGAATATTTGAGTATTTTAATATTCTTTAAATATCCTAAAATCTTTCAGTTTTTTTTTATCTGTCGTATGTCAGCAGTATTGTATATGTACTAAATATGTAAGTAGATATCTATGTAAGAACTAATACGTGCTATCTGGTAATCCGAAACACCACCTAATCCGAATCGATCGAACATTTATTATTGTACTGTATTTGAATAATTATGTACATAGAAAATTTGAAACGTATGTCTCGCGAACGTTAAGGGTTTACTGTACGTACTAATAAAGAAAAAACTTCAGCCCGTGACTTGGTCACAATAATTGAAGCATAGAGAGTATTAATGTTCCGCCTTTTTAGATCTCAGCTCAACAACAAATAAACAAAAAGAGATATTTTCCACGACCCCACTCTACCAAAAAATTCAAGCTATTTTGAAAAACATTTCGGTCAACCTAAACAAATCAATATTGCGCTTAAACTGTATTTGTGATTTTTCTTCTTGAAAAAACAAACGTCATCCATAATCATTCTAAGTCCAGTGTGGTTAGACATGAAAAATGAAAAACCTCGGAACTCAGTTATACCGGATGGATTTTCATAAAACTTATTGCTTTATTGAGCTTCTAATGGTGGGATCTAAAAAGTTTACGCTTTAAAAATTACCGCTATTTCGAAACTCCTAAAGTTTTTCGAAAAAGAGCGAAAACATGTTAAAAATTTGAATGCTTGAATGATTACACAAAAATTTCCAAACAATACAAACTAAATTCCAAAGAATATAGTTCAAGATACCTACTCAACATTTAACATAATCATTTTAAGTCATTAGGTTTTCATTTACAACGAAAAATTAATCGTAAATTATGAAGATAGGTATCTATTCGAAATGTTCTGTCGATACGTTCGTTATACCGATATAAATTACGAAATGAAATTATCAACCCGTAATTTCTCAATAAAAGATAAAACGCGATTTATACGAACAGCAACTAACCCTTATTACATCCCTTGGTGTCTCTTGGTGCCGCGCACGAAGACGACCAATCTAGGTTAAAACGGAATGTGGGTTAGTGAATCAATGTAGGTATATGCTCATATTATCAGTAGTGTAGTCATCATGCAATAAGCCTGTGCTAATTAAACATTTCATGTTCGTCCCATATAATAGGAAGGTTCGGTGGTGAGACCATTTATATTTGATAGTATTAATTTAAATACTTTGTTGCATGACCGTAATTAATTTTTTAATGACGTTAGGAAACGAAAACTTTACAATAAATTATAGCACTTGCTCGACATGAAATCATTTGATGAACTCTTCACCGCCTTTAGCTTTTGGTCAATGTATAACAATTCAAAGCCCACTTGGTGAAATTTTGTAGGTCCGTTTTATAATAACTAATAACCACGGAAAAAGAAAACGACTTCGTGCCAATAATACCCGACAAATAAGTACAGTTTGTTGCTTAGCAGTAACCACCTGACGCATCGGCACATTGCCAAAAACATGTCAAATCATCATGCAGGTCCATTTTGAAAATTCTACTTCATTTCATAAATTTAAAGATTTTACCGCCAAAATTCCGATAACTACTGCAGCCCCAACTAATCACATTACGGATTCGAAACGGAGCGGCTCGGAAAACAGTAGTTGTCGACTTAATAATTCGACAACCGATACAATTCGATGCACCGTCACGTCCGAAAGGTTGTCACAACTTCGTAAATATGTCGACGATGCCGTTAAAGAACACAAAACGTTCACCATTAAAGGTACCTTTTTAATTGAAAATTCTGCGTGTGTGTAAACTGCGTGTGTTTGTTTAAGGGGGCTGGCAAACGCTTAGAAATGAGTTTATCAAAAGAGGCTGGGTAGAAAAGATAGAATCGACGTCGAATTCGAAGCAAAAATTATCCAAGGAATACAGTAATGGTAGTTCTAATACGTTAGACGAAGTTTTCGCTAATCTTCCTACCAAACAAGAATGGGAATCGCAAGCTGTTTATATTAATAAATGTGAAAAAACCATCATGTCGCGTATGTTACAAAGTCACAGTGTAGATTTTTATTGGAATATGCGACGCGAAACGACCGATTGGCACCACAGAGTTAACACCAATCAAACGATGAATCCGATTTCATCGTTCACTCTTCACTTCGAAAGAAGGTTTAAACTTGTTACTTCAGCAGATGTATTGGTACTACCAACCGGGCGTTGCTTCCGTTAGTTTTCCCAGATGCTACACGTTAGGTAAGCGCCATCGCGATCGAACGTGGCCGCTTAACGTTAATTGTAGGTTTTGCCGATCATTATAGTAACTTCGTCGATGATTTTCGAATGACGGCATGCATAAGCATGTTAAAATGGTACGTCGCGAAATACGAGAAGGAAGACGAATTCGTAATTAGGTCGCCCGAAGGCCGCGTTCCGCACACTGCCCTAGAATTTGCCTTAGATCGTTGCAACGATTACATAGCGAGTCAGAAACATTTAGATTTAGACAGAAACCTCGCCAAAGTCTGGGACTACGAATGGGACCAATTTTTATCTAATTTTTATCTGATCGTTCACGAGAAAGAAATATTTTTGTATAACCGCGAATGGTCGATACCGCTATTCAACGCCGCAGCGAAGACCACCCTGAACGAAATCAGGAAGTACTGGCCGATGATGGATCTGGACGGAATGAAAAACATATGGATATTGAAGCCGGGCAATAAATGTCGCGGACGGGGAATTCAGCTCGTCAAGTACATGGAGGACGTGACGAAAATTATGGGTTTGAAAATTAAATACGTTGTTCAAAAATATATAGGTGAGTGGCTCTGTAGAGGGCCGCGGTGGTCTAGTGAGCTATCACTCTGGTAGGTCATCATCGCTGCAACCGTGGACGTTTGTGGGTGGTATATGGCTCACAATTCATGGTGAAGTAATTGAGGTAATTGCAATAATTGTTATTGATGAGTTGTGAGCCAGCCTCCTTAGATTGACGCGATTACTAAAAGTATTTGTTATTTCTAACGATATGGGTGTTTTAGAGAGACCATTGTTAATTTACGACACAAAATTTGATATTCGACAGTGGTTTATGGTTACGTCCGTGCAACCGTTAATCATATGGATGTACAGGTAAAAGATTAATTTCGTGATATTACGACTACTTAGCCTTCGAGTGTTTAAAATTAAATCAATTTTAGGGAATCTTATCTGCGATTCAGCACGCAAATATACAGTCTCGATAACTTTCACGAATCATTTCATCTTACAAACCATGCCGTCCAATGTAAATACACCAACGTAAATCAGAGAAATAAGGCGCTCCCCGTCCAAAATATGTGGAACACAGAGACGTTTAAGAACTATCTGAATCAAATTGATCAATCGGATAAATGGGATCACGTCATTTATCCAGGTAGCTGAAATCTAAAATCAAACGAACTAATTTATTCGATTTTTTATCGATGCAACATCAGGTATGCGCGAGAACATTATTGGGGCGATGCTCGCTTGTCAGGACACGATGGACCGTAGACCAAACACCTTCGAACTGTACGGGGCCGATTTCATTTTAGCCGAAGACTTTAAGCCCTGGTTGCTCGAAATAAACGCAAGTCCGGATTTGTCGCCGTCCACGGACATCACACGCAATTTGTGTCCGCAATGCTTGAAAGATGTCATTAAAGGTTGGTTTAACTACACACTGTAACGTGAGACGTACGACTTTGTTGCTTTGGTTTACATTTTGACCGAACAAGTTGACGACGTAGCACGGCACCTACTACAGAAAGACAACCATATTCGAGTAAATTCGCAAAAAGTATGCAAGGTCGTCTTACGTTACGGTGGTCCAAAATTAAGATAAAACGATTCTAAAGGTACTGAAGTTACACGAGTCATCGCCATTTCGAAATCGTCCTTTAACATACACCCTCTTTAGTTTTAGTGGATAAACGTCGTAATACGAATGCGGATACCGGACAGTTCAATTTGGTGTACAAGCAAACTCTACCCCGCCCTCCCGCCTATCTCGGAATGAGCCTATCGATTCGCGGCCACAAAATTTTCAAAAAGAAGTCGAAAGGAAAAGAGCAGCCCGACAAAGAGAACAACGAGGAACTGTTAAAGGCAGAAGTGATGGCAGCGAAAACGATAGCGTCGACGATCGTGCCCAGGTACATGCCCAAAATGGCGTCCTCGGACATGTACAAGGGACCGGTTATCGGCGATCTCATCGACGAAATCCATCAAACCATCTATCCCGCAGACACGGGCTACGAATTCGTGCCGGCGCTGCAAGCGACAGGAAGTCCCAGGGAAAAGAAAAGCGACGTCTCGAGACAAGAAAGGGTATCAAAAAGAGAATGCGGCTCATCTAAAAATAAAACTAACACAAATAATTTTGCCAACAGAAAGTCAAACGTAAAAGAAAATTGTAAAATCACGGAAATCGATTACAAAAAAAACAGAAAATTATGCATTAAAAGTGCCTATTTCAATTTATGTCACGATTGGAAATTAAAAAATAGAGCAACCTTAAATTCGGGGAGCAGTTTTACTAATAAAAATGTCGTTTTAGAAAAAGATACCAGTAATATATTGAAAGCGAACACGGTTTTATCTAAATTTCGCGTGAAAAATCTAAGCGATTCTGTTGATGCGAAACAGAAATGCGGTGGTGCCGCACAAAATACGCGTTGCGTATCATCCGTAAATCTAAATCTACCTTTTCCGCAACTGCACAAAGTCGAACCTCAATTCATGTTAAATCTCTCACAAATAAGTAATAATTATTCTAGGAAGAAATCGCAGGAGTAATATTTATCTGTGTGCAACGTCGTAACGAGACTGTGAAGCGCCCGTGGCAACTGTCTAACTTGCGCCCCCTAAGTCAAAAATGGCCTTAAATCTAATTGCGCCCGTGGCGGGCGCCACTTTTTACCACGCCCTCGTTACGGCGTTGTCTATGTGGAGTATGATCGCCGTATCCGTGAATTTTTAGTGCGACAAATGTTCGGATATGGTCAACATATTATAAGTACATAGCGTAGGTATAAAAGTTTTAAATTAATAATGTACTTCAGGTGTATTAAATATTTATCGAGTTTCTTGTATTTGTCTATACTATAAAACGTTGGTTTATTTATAAATTTTATTTTCTAAAACGAGAGAAAAATATATGTATTTCAACGATATGGGCAGTATTTATTGATCTATAAAATTTGCTACGAATAACGCAAAACAAATTCTAAAAATCGCGGCGATTTTTAAGTAGGAGCCAAAACATGTCGCGGAAAATGTAACTGATCGTAAATTACAAAACAACGGAGAAGTACGAGTTATGGGCGACAGAGCACCAAGGTAAGAAGAAAGATTTCGATGCCGTCCAATAATGCGAATCACACTGTATATATACTAAGGCAGTTATTTTTAGTTTTGAGAAATTTCTTGAAGAACTGCGGTGATGTGAATCAGATGTGTATAAACAGGCTTGGTTATCTGACAAAATTTATACATAATTAGGTACACTGGGAATTACATAATAATATGCATAAAATGTACTATTACAAATATAACGAGTAATTTATTTAATATTAAGGGTGCGTTTGAAGTGTATACTGTGTTGCCTAAAAATTATAATTAGCGTTAACATAATAACAAAAAAAGTATTGATTTTATAAACATTTGCCATTAACAAATATTATTCAGAACAAGTACTACTACCACAGGACAAAATTTGATAATGATATAAAAATTTTCACATTTAGAATTTACATATTTTTTTATAATAAACATATTATTTCTAAACATATTGCCATAAAACTTTGTCAACTTCTTGCGCCAAGTTTTGTGATGTTAAAACTATCAAAAAGTAACTGTTTGAAGGTATAGTTTTTAAAAACCTATGTAAACGGAAATTATCCGGAAATTTCGCGGTTATTTGCAAGAAATTATATTTTTAATTCAGCTTTTGTGTAAAAGGGGGCGCTAGAGTAAGTTAGCAGAATTTTTACCTATTTGTCGTACAGTAATCTACTATGGTAGTATCCTAACAGTTCAAATTTGTTTTTTTCAGTTTTTTAGCAATTGTAACTTTTTTTTGTTATTTTTTTCGCTAATAGGATTTCTTATACACTCCCGGTCAAAATGATAGCACACGTGTGAAATATTTAGGTTTACATATTTGTACTTGGTATTCGCTAAGGCTGCATTTATGCATGCCGTCGGTCGCAGGTCGACACGAAGCCGCACAAATTCTAAGGGCACACATAGACACATGAATACGTTTACGTTGCCCTTAGAATTTTACGACTTCGTGCCGTCCTGTGACCGACGGCATGCATAAATGCCTAAATGAGACATATTGTATGTAAACACATTGTAAAATCATAAAAAATTGAAGCACATATAAATTTAAACTTTGTCCTTGATGCTTACCGCAAGCGAAATGATGGCACACTTAAGAAATAATAATATTTATTATACGTAAATTCGAAAATAAAACATACAATTATACTTCTTAGACCCGGTAGAAACGTAAGATATATGTGAAATATAGCTATTCTAAGATAAACAGATGTCAAAAGTGAGTTTTACAATGTTACTATATTCTCCGAATAGTGCTAACTACAGAATAAATCGTGGTATTTATTAGCTATACCGTTGTTTTTGAACGTATAGCGCGTCCGCTATTCTACGTATAACGCAATATAACTTCACATTTTGTGTGATAGCACCTGTATTGAAACGAACAAAGTTTTGTTATAGTGTCGGTCCGTTTTACTACGAAAAAGTTCGTATATTTGAATTATCAGATAATGATATTGAAGAACTAATTCATCCCAGGGTTAAAAACCCAAAATATTTCGAAAACGATATTTACACTTTTTATATACCTACACAGTAAAAATATTTTGTTAATTTCACGACTATTTAACAACATTTTAAATGTTACTTAGTTAGAGTTAAACACAACTGCATTTTTAGTTAGTTTAGGTAGTTTTATAATTCTACAGCTTTAGCTAAATGTATTAAAAATAGGAGTGGACCTGCTGGAACTAAAAATTGGAGTTAAATTAACAATATATTTTTACTGTGTAATCATTTCAAACTAACCGGCAGTGTCGCTTCTCTTCTAGAACTATTATCTATTGTGAAAAATACACTCATATAGAATTTTTTATTAGGTTTCGTTTGCAAAAGAATACAACTCATAACTTCTCCAACCGATTGAAGTCATGCTCTTTCTTCACAAATAAAATTATTATTGGCATTATGATTTTATGCGACAGGTAAATACCTGCCATGCTTCTTGTTGTGGCAAACATTAATGGTGCCAGTAAGACCCATTTCACAGTAGCCGGCTGCCGGATAAAAGGCGGCGTGAAAACGATAGCAGGCTGCAAGCTACGGAGGACTCAGTAGTACCGTAAGAAAAAATCTTAGAGAGAGGACATTTTTTTCTAAGTAAGACGGAAATATTAGGGTACGACGACTTCGAAGTAACCGTAACCTTGAATTAAGTTGTCGAATAACGGAAGACGCACGTGGTGCAATTTTGCCATCCCCTTCAATACTCTTATTTAGTCATGCAATTTTAAAATGATGGGAATAAAAAATTTAGTAATTTGTAGTTAATGTTTACTCGTACAATTAAATGAAATTTCTGTAATAATATGAAATTATAATGCTGATAATAATTTAAGTAATTCGCTTTCTTCTAGAAATGTGATTTCATAATTTGAATAGATATGTCATAAAAACAGTTGTGATATAGATATTGAAACAACAGAAACATAGATTTGAGTAACATATTATGAAGACACGCAAAGAAACAAAAGGAATAAATTACTTATATCTATACTTATGAGCGTGTGGTAGTAGATTTGATAATAATTTACAAAATCACTACCTACAAGGACACTACTACTCATTGAATAAAATCACAACTACAACTTAAAAACAACAATACCTTACCAATATGGTACAGGCGGCGTTTTGGCAGAAACGTAGATATCTGTTCTATCGTAACGTCACTGCATGAACAATAAAATATGACCCATGAAACATTTTTCAGAAATTTTCAAATATTTTTAAAAACTTATTTCATAAATTCCAAAAATAACAAATACAAACAATTTTTATTCAATGGGTTACATTAAATTTGCATTTTTATATCTCTGTGTGGCATATTCCTGCACACTCTGTGATCTATAAGTTCTGGAAGTTGACAATGTTTATAAAAGTAATCTAATTTAGTTTTCATTTTTGTGTTCCAAAAATCGTCGTCTTTTTCCACATAATCTATTTTTATTTTATTTACTCCAGTCCAGACAGTCAAAATACACTTCGTTTTCTGAGTCACACGTAATTGCCCCTGTATTTGAAAATATCAATCATGAAGTTGGTTAATCGTATAATTACCATCCTTTTGGTATTTCCAAAATGTATTTTTTTTTAACGGATGGCTTCCTCCGGTTTAAGATTTACCTTAAAAGTAGCAAAGGGGCATTTAATTTCTACGATACTTTCAGTTTCTTGCTGAATACCATTCGGTGATGCTCCAAGATAAAATTTATTTGGGTCAATAAATAATCTGCATGGTTTTCTTTTCAAATTAATGCTTTTTTCTAGTTCTTTCTTCGCAACATTTTCGTATGTATTTACATGTTTTAGTGACGGAAAATGTATTGACAGCGTATTATACAACAAATGTTTTACTGTATTTGCAGTATTTGTGATTTTTAATTTGCAAATTTTGCAAATAATAATAAACACTTATAAAATACTGTATGGATAACTCTCCAAAAGCGCTATAACAACTCAATAAATATCAAACAAGACCGGTACCTGACTAGGAGATAACTAAGACATCGACAATAATTTTGAAATTCCTTCCAGAAACTACCTTTTTCTACTATTTTTTTTATAAGCGATTAGAGTTGTACCTGTGGGATCAAAGCTTTTGTTATGAAGCTTTTATTATGGTTAATTATGGTTCTAGGAAAATGTTATTTTACCAAAGCGAAATCTGGTTTTGAATAAACATAATAATAATTATTATGTAGTAAATTATCAGATTATCGGTTTTTTGAGTAATTCAGTGTAAAGTTGGATAATGAATAAATATGTATCAGTAATGAGCTCTTGAAAACATGCGATACATATACAATAAAAAAAATAATTCTTTCAAGTCGGTCAAGTTAAATCGACCATCTATTCGACAACAGGGTAAAATGCGAGCCGGTTAGCTTAGGGTCTCTTTTACGATCTTGTGAATACTGACTTAATTCCTGTCATAAATTACCAAACTCAACACTCAATGTTAATCGTAACGAGATAAGGTTTCTATTCTAGGAAGCTGTATTTATTTGTGAGGAGTTATTTATATTTTGAATAATACACTCTAACGAAGAGAAGTTCAATTACTAGCAGATACACAAACCTATTGAATGATCAAGTTCGGTTGAGTCCAATACCTAACGAAAGCTTCCATAATTGCTCACTACGAATTTGCACTGGCGTTTTCGAACGCACCCTTAATACATTATTACTAATGGTAAAACCCAAAATATCTAGGCATTTATCGAAAAAGTTGTTTCTGTTGATGGATCGAGATTTAAAAAGACAGATCTACCACATTTATACCTACACATCTCTGTACGATAAAAATAACTACTTACCAAAATTCTATTTTATTTCTAGTAAATTAAGTTTTATACCTCGACCGTGTACACATATGCTTTCTCGCAATACTTTTATTAATTACATTAATAGCGACATGCAAGTTCGGAAGCTTCTTATGGTCTTATATTCACTGAGAAGCTTTCAATTTTGCCTCATTCCTATCTTGTAGTTTTTTAACATTTCTGTCGTGTCTTCTTTTTAGTTCTAATATTTCCTTCATCTCTTCTTTATCTGCGTCCTGTAATAACGGTCAAATTTACAAATGAACTTTACAGACGTCCAACTTACAGTTTGATTGAGCCGCAACACGAGGGCCCTTTTTCCTTCGGACATCGGTTGCGAATATACCATTAATTGTTTCAGTCTCTCCGTGGGATTTACCCCTCTTTCTACGACCAGCACGATTCTCGCCCACTAAAAATGTAGAGAAAATAATCGTACAATTTTCTCGCGCCCATATTTTAGCCTTGATCTGATAACGTCCGTTTAAAGTCACGTTTTCGAGCTTCTGTGACGTGATTGCAAAAATTAAATTACCTGCCTCTGCCATTCGTTTCGCGTTTCGGCAATTTTCTGATACGTGTTGCCCATCATGGCGATTAACATGTTAATCAAAAGGATAGCAACTATGACCATGTATATCACGAATAATAGCTGTAACGTAAACGATCAACGAGATGAGTTTACTATTTAGATATACGTGAAATACTTTTGCCACGTATTCGTGTTGGGTTTTCTCGAAAGCTGCGTAATAGTCTCCAAAATTTGTTAACGACATGAGGAACATGGCTATGATGCATTCGATCGGGCTCGACATCGGGTTGGTCGCCGAGTCGTCCACCTCCTCCGGAGTTAACGGATTATCATACGAAAGAAAAATAATGTAGTACGCTGCAATATTGTAGAAATTGGTCTATGGCGTAAATTCGACAAACTTCGACGTACCTTGCGAGAACCCCATCACAAACACCATATAAATGGCGGCGAATCTTAAGAGGTCTCCCAGCACCATGCGGTAGATCATGACGACGAATGGCCCTACAGTTTTGAAACCCCTAAAAATACGATTAGGTATTTCAAATTTAACATTTTGGGATTTTCCTGCGGAATTTACCTACAGAAGAAAAGGAAGTAAGGCGCGGTAGTTAACATAATAACAACCACCATCGTATCTTCGATCTCTTCTTTGCACGTGAACCTTAAAAACGGCACGATCTGCATCACTATGCACGAGAATAGAAACATAACCCTAGAAGGCGCGGTCATCTGAAAAATGAAACGTTTCGGATGACGCGACGCATCGGGAACGAACAATCAAATCTATTATCTATTACCAAATTTTCGAAAAACATTCGTAATCCGAGAAACCTGGCCTCCATAACTGCCGACGACAGATACAGAACTGAACCCAAAAGCATCGCCAGTTCGGCCAAAATTCGAATCGTGTCCTCGACCGTATTTATGTACAGTAGATGACATTCTTCTTTTAGATTATTCCACCATTCCTCCAATTCGCTGTCGTCGTCATCCTCGTCGGCAGTGGTGTTTGGTGCCGCTAAATGTTAACTCTATTGTATTTCTACATTATATTAATCTATCAGAAAGTAAAAAGACTAATTACATAAACGATCGATTGCAAAGATTTTTTACGAAAATAGTCCTAATAAGAAAACAGCAACTAGAAACAGTATCAATGGTATTCTAAGATCCTTCGCTTGGTCGGTTTTGCAGTAGTTATCTTTGACACTTGATGATTTGATTGTCAATGCCTCTCATTTTTTTTTTAAATAACATACAATAGAAGTATTTTAAATAATTTCTACACGAAATTTAGTGGTGTAACTAAAGCGAAGAGTCATTTTAAGCCAGAGATCGGACAAATTACGTGCGACACATCTCACATCTATTAAAAAAAACCAAAAACACGTACCGGTTAAAGAAAAAAAGTCGATGGAATTCTCGTGGGTATCGTGTCGTCCATCAACAATAGACGTTAAATTTCCCTCAATCACACTATCGTTGACCGATGGGTTTGTTACCGCGCTTTCCACGTTCCCATTTTTCGATTGACTATTCTTGACCGTTAACCCAGGTCTTAGTGTGAAACAAACCAAAGAGATCAGAAAATAAAAGGCGAAAGTAAAAAATTGCCGATAGAATTTATTTTTGACGAACGTATTCCATTTTGCGTTTAGTAAATCGATCACTACTCCGTCCATTAATTCCAAATGCTCGTCTTTATCCTGAAATTGAATTGACGATCAATTAGAATACACCGATTTGATGTGCATGTACACCAAAAACGACCAGATTTAGTACAGATGTTCGACTAATATGGCCGGTATCCATGTCGATAGTGTCGATCTGGGATAGAGGATAAGCCGCGCAAGTAATACTTCCTAAAATGCAAGTGGATAAGTTGTTAATGTGGATAAGTTGTTAATGTGGATAAACAGTGAAAGTCTCACCAATTTGCCAATATATCTCTCGTTCCAACTTCAAAATGTGATAAAACATTTCTATCCTAGCAAGTTTCGCCGTTAACGTCAAAGGAGTGAGTTTCAAAAGGTTATTTATCGATAGACTCGAACCTACTTCATACGCCATGTCGAAAGCTTCCTGATGAATGATATTTTTTTCTATAACCTTTTCGAAACGACAGCTTTTCGATTGTCATTTTAGTTTTAAAACTTTTAAAAGTTATAGAAAAATATTTACATGTAACACGTGCGAAATATGTGTTGTATATTTCACGACGCGTTACATACATTAGAAGCTATCAAACACAGTGTTAAGCCGAGTATCCATTTGTTGTATTTCGGCGTGTTGCATCCCTGTTACGTATCGTGCATTTTCAAACGGAACACAGTGTTGATACGAACGAAATCTGAACGTGTTGCACCGTATATCGTATCAGCAAATGATATGCAACAACAATACGATACGTTAAACCGCAACAAATGGATACACGGCTTTAGAATTTAATGTAACGTTACCATTTTTTCGTAAATAATCAATAAGTGTAATGCCGTGTTGCCATTGGTATCCTGCACGTTGGGATCGGCACCTTTAGCGAGAATTAGACGGTAGCACTCTTCTTGACCTAAACAAGCCGAAATACTTAACGCGTATTCCCCCCAATATACGTAACTGCAAAAGTACTTTTTACGACTGCATTATTAAAAGCTGGCAATTCTACTACCCTTGATAGTTGCTGTCAGTGCAAACTAGCACAACTTCTTGATCGAGCGAGTCGTGTCTGGACGATTTCTGATCTTCCGGACACCAAAAATTTCCAAAGCACCTCTCGGTGAAGTCGGCCCCCGACTCCAAAAGGTACTTTACCATTCCCGGATCCTCGTTAACGACCGCGATATGTAACACGTTCTCGCCTGAATACGATGTTAATATAAAAATATTACCAATACCGATTTTATGAAAATCTAAGTAGATACCGTAGTATTCGTCGGATAAATATATATCGTTGATCAATTTTGGATAGAATCGTAAAATACGTTTGGCAATGTCGGCATGTATGGCCGTTGCGTTTAGCAAGCACAGATGTAAAATCGTTTCTCCCACGGCGCCCCTTTCTCTGATCTTCCAACACGTGAATCTATACTTGGACGGATCTAAAATGGAAAAGTGTAAAGTTTTGTAAACCACGAATCGAAGGCGCACGTCTTTGATATTCTTCTTCCGTAACATCAGGACCTTCGTCGTCAATTTCGAATTCTTCTGGGTTTTCCATTGTTTTTAGGGGCGGCAACTTAATGAATTGTTGTTGGATATTTTAATTCGTAATTATATGTATAGGTATAGTAATTAATACCTACCAATTTATGCTTAGCTCTCTCCTTATTTCGAAGCAACACTAGCTGACTTATGGGGATATATTTGCCTTTACCTTTATTGTACAGTAAAGGTTCTACCTAAATGCGAATAGGTTATGATACGCAACAATTACGATCACATCCTTAAAAATTACCTTCATTTTAATTGCATGATCGACCTCCGCGTACTGTTTGTTTTGCGCGGCTCTCTTCATTAATTCCACCAGAAGTCCGCCACCTACAGATAAAAATAGGCATATTTACAGCCTTTTTTGCAGGGACGTTAGAAAAGGTACCTTTTAAATCGCACAACTTATATATCGCTTGCATGGAAGGCCCCGCTTGTTTTTTAACGCCGCTAGTGACATTGCTCTCGGTATTTCCCATATTTATCAATTTTTAACGAAACAGACCTGAAATTTACAATTTACGCCACAACCAGGCGGATGTTTGATCAATAATATTTATTGATTTTTATATTTTAGAAGTATCTTTAAAACCGTTTGCTTTACAACGCATCGCACTGAAATGGTCAAACTACTACTTATTTAATCATATCACTACTACATATTTGAAATAAATTAAGTATAAATTGAAATTAAATTTTTACTATTACAAAAAATGTTCAAGACATTTGCCAAAGAATGTTAATTTTACGACACTATTTATCTATTGAATTATTGACACTTTTAAAAAATCTACAATTTAAAACAGAAATATGTACCTAAATGTAAATGTAAAATGATGAAAAAGTACTTTCTGTTTTGAACTGTGGTAGCCATATGTTAATATTTCGCGATGCAAGAAAACCAGATATACTCTAACTCTAACTCTATAACAATGCTATTGTGAGCAAAAAGGGGAGAAAGCTCGAAAGATCACAAATAGATTCTGCTGGTCAACGAAGAAGAAATAAATATAGGCTGCTCCAAAATGCTAACACGTTTACTGACATCGATTCCCAGCCCTTTAACATTTTTCACTCGTGGGCGAATATTCAGAACCATTTTACTTTAAAAACTTTTAATTGACTTAAAATAAGGAGTGCAGTCATTCATCACTTCACCAAAACAACCATCGTTGGGAGAATACGACACTCCCAAAATATTTCATTTTAACCTTCTTCAAATTTTCAATCAGTTTTAATTTTCTTCATAATGAGGCCCTAAAAATGTACCTATAAAGTATAAGTACAGTAAAACCCCGTTAATTCGAACTAATTGGGGCTAGAGTTTGTCTGGATTAACGCGAATATGTAATGTAATCGTCCTGTTCTTTTTTATATTATAGAATTATAATATACAATTTTAACAAAATAGGCTAATTTAAATATGACAAAAGTAAGGTTTTAATTAAAACAAAAATTCCCTAAATACAGAAATGAAGATTAAATTTAAAAACAAATACGTATAATACTGCTACTGGATAGAACTATGTACCTACCTAACATATTTACATTTTCTTTCAATACATATATGTATGTATTTTTTTGATTTTTCCCGTCGAATTTAAACGAAATCCGGTGAACGGGGTTTTACTGTACCTACATTTTTTAATTTTTCAAATTACTACATAATTGTGGTAAGGTTCTGTGGTTCAAAATGACTTGTTCTAGAAAATCGTGTAAAAGTAGTTCGTATTACGTCACTGATTTACATTGCATTTTTGTTTTTACATTTGTATTTGTTAATAACGTGATACGTTAAGAACGATGTTTAACAAAATTAATAGATAATAAATACGGGAAAGGAAACTATGTTATCTAAAACATTTTTTAAATTCGGCAAGTTCCATCATTAATATTATAAATAAATTCCTCAAATAGCGATAAACCGATTTAACACAAAATTTTAGATTTTTGATGACCTCTCATTAAACTTGAAATAAAAACAGCTCCTTTAGAAATGTATTAAGTATGCTATTGCGCAGGTTTTTCCGTTGTCAGTTTATCGTCAATCTTCGTGCATAACCTGTTAGTGTTCTTATTTGTAGACAGAATATTAAATCGGCAACTATATTTAAAATGTACAAACAGTTAATGTTTTATTTCTTGGTTTTAGTCACGCTCCACTTTCTTCGTAAGTGTTTTTATAATCTTTAAATTTTCTACACGCACATCTTATTAAACGTTTAGACGTTTCGAGCAAAAAATTCGACGTGCCCGTCAGCGTTCGTTGTTTCATTTGTATTTGTCACGCCTCGTCCGGCTGCAATATAGATAAAGCATTTTGCAGAAACGATGGATGCGGTGCCTTTAGGATAAACGAGGATTACTGGATTCAAGCAGGAAGGCCGACCGTAAATGAAGTGCCCGATACAAATCCTGAAGCCTTTCGGCTGTGCGCCAACAACCCCATATGTATGTTCTTCGTAATTCAACGTTACATGGAGAAAAACCAAAGGGTGAGTTGTTAATGTCCGAAATTTTTGTAGAGCCAATGACTTCAAAAATGTCATTTTTTAGGATTGCAATGGAGACGATGAGATAGACTGTGAAGATTTCTTACGCATTCACAAACTGGGGGCTGAAAATTGCACTCAAAGTTTACCAAAACAATATCTAGCGAGGTACGAGTGGTGCCAGGATCTGGTGGCCGAATAAGTAGCTAAATATTTAAAACAAATCGGATGTGCCTTATTTTTATAGTATTTACTGTTTTCATTAAATAAACTAGCTACAATAATTATTTCAATAATGGTGGATTTTGTTTTATGCTTTCGCTTTTGCTCGGGACTGATTTGGGGGCAAGGGTCGAATTCATAAACGAAACTCATTTTCATCTCGTTCTATTTCCTTTTTGACAACTAATAAAAAAATTCCTGCATTTCAGTTTGAGTATGACGTGAGAACGAATTCCGTTGATGACAAGATCGCTCTTCATATGTTGAAAAATTCGATTTAGGTACAGTTTTAATGATTTACGAAGTATTGCACGCATCTCTTATCTACATTTATTATCTGTATTAATTGATAAGTGGGATATAAATGGCGAGAACTTCGTTTCATGCGAACGAACGTTGTTGTTCATTTGGAAATGTTGGTACGCGCTCTCGTTTGTTTTTTATTAATTCATATAATTTGCTTTATTAGTAAGTTATTGAAGATAAATATTATTTTAACGTTGACTCGCCATGATCGCCCTTTAATGGGCATCATATAAATGGCATGTCTAAGGAATTTGTTTCGCAAAATAAGAAATTAAATTTCAGATGGATCGTGCGATCCGATAGACTATCCGGTGTCGGCATCATGTCTTGGTTGTCTATATCATGCAGTTTCAGGATGTGATTCTAAAACAAGATGTGATGAAAATGCCTGCGGTCCTTACAGGATTACATGGGGATACTGGTACGATGATGGTTCTTCGACCTTCGACGATTTACAGCCAGATCAGCAAGAGACCTTCGTCGAGTGCGCTAATAATTTTTACTGTTCCATATTTGCCATTCAAGATTACATGAGAAGATATCAACGAGTAAAATTGATCGTTTGCAAAATATATTCCCACATAATTTTAGGTTCAACGTTTTAAGATTGTGACGGTAATGGAGATATAGACTGCGATGACTTTATGGCGATCCATATTTTGGGTTCAGCTAACTGTAACGAAATTGTGCCGGAAGATTACAAAAAACGATATAACGATTATAAAGAAAAATATCTGTTACAATTATCTACCTATTATTCAAAATTACTCATCTCTGTATTAATTTAATTCGAAGAGATTATATATTTACTATTTATTTAATAACTAAAAAATAAAATATGTAGTTATTTGTGCTATTTTTCCCAAGAAAATACAGCTATACAAAATCTGGTTTCAAAATGTATGACAATAACCTACGATTAGAACAATAAATTCGATCATAGAATGTTAAGTAAAAAACAAGAGAATATTCCTCGCTAAATAAAAGAAGGAAATAATCAGAAGCAATTCATAATTATGATAAACTAACGTAATCGACAGTACTACAGGGCTGCCAAAAATCAAGATTGACATCATCTTAGTTGACTAAATTTGAAAAATGCTGAAATCAAGACGAATAACCGCATCTATCGGTTTTGGCAATTAGAAATTCCTTTCACGTCACTAAAATTGGGAAAATCGTCGATCTGCGAGTTTCCGCAGAAATAACTTTACGCGCAAATTTTCGCAAGCGTCATCGAAAAACCCTTACTTAAAACTCATCTGAGCTTGAGGTTATACTGGTAGGTATTTGAAAGTTATTGCGGAACATACTTCGACGTGCAATTATTCTCTAAAGTAGATATTCATCACTTCACCAAAGCAACCATCGTTGGGAGAATACGACACTCCCAAAATATTTCATTTTAACCTTCTTCAAATTTTCAATCAGTATTAATTTTCTTCATAATGAGACCCTAAAAATGTACCTATAAGTACAGTAAAACCCCGTTAATTCGAACTAATTGGGGCTAGAGTTTGTCTGGATTAACGCGAATATGTAATGTAATCGTCCTGTTCTTTTTTATATTATAGAATTATAATATACAATTTTAACAAAATAGGCTAATTTAAATGTGACAAAAGTAAGGTTTTAATTAAAAAAAAATTCCCTAAATACAGAAATGAAGATTAAATTTAAAAACAAATACGAATAATACTGCTAGTGGATAGAACTATGTACCTACCTAACATATTTATATTTTCTTTCAATACATATATGTAGGTATTTTTTTTATTTTTCCCGTCGAATTTAAACGAAATCCGGATTAACGGGGTTTTACTGTACCTACATTTTTTAATTTTTCAAATTGCTAATAATTGTGGTAAGGTTCTGTGGTTCAAAACGACTTGTTCTAGAAAATCGTGTAAAAGTAGTTCGTATTACGTCACTGATTTACATTGCATTTTTGTTTTTACATTTGTATTTGTTTTTAAGGGTGCGTTCGAAAACGCCAGTGCAAATTCGTAGTGAGCAATTATGGAAGCTTTCGTTAGGTATTGGACTCAACCGAACTCGATCATTCAATAGGTTTGTGTATCTGCTAGTAACTTGAACTTCTGTTCGTTAGAGTGTATTATTCAAAATAAAAATAACTCCTCACAAATAAATACAGCTTCCTAGAATAGAAAGCTTATCTCGTTACGATAAACATTGAGTGTTTAGTTTGATAATTTATGACAGGAATTAAGTCAGTATTCACAAGATCGTAAAAGAGACCCTAAACTAACCGGCTCGCATTTTACCCTGTTGTCGAATAGATGGTTGATTTAACTTGACCGACTTGAAAGAATTATTTTTTATTGTATATGTATCGCATGTTTTCAAGAGCTCATTACTGATACATATTTATTCATTATCCAACTTTACACTGAATTACTCAAAAAACCGATAATCTGATAATTTACTACATAATAATTATTATTATGTTTATTCAAAACCAGATTTCGCTTTGGTAAAATAACATTTTCCTAGAACCATAATTAACCATAATAAAAGCTTCATAACAAAAGCTTTGAACCCACAGATACAACTCTCTAATCGCTTATAAAAAAAATAGTAGAAAAAGGTAGTTTCTGGAAGGAATTTCAAAATTATTGTCGATGTCTTAGTTATCTCGTAGCCAGGTACCGGTCTTGTTTGATATTTATTGATTTGTTATAGCGCTTTTGGAGAGTTATCCATACAGTATTTTATAAGTGTTTATTATTATTTGCAAAATTTGCAAATTAAAAAATCACAAATACTGCAAATACAGTAAAACATTTGTTGTATAATACGCTGTCAACACATTTTCCGTCACTAAAACCTGTAAATACATACGAAAATGTTGCGAAGAAAAACTAGAAAAAGCATTAATTCGAAAAGAAAACCATGTAGATTATTTATTGACCCAAATAAATTTTATCTTGGAGCATCACCGAATGGTATTCAGCAAGAAACTGAAAGTATTGTAGAAATTAAATGCCCTTTGCTACTTTTAAGGTAAATCTTACACCGGAGGAAGCCATCCGTTAAAAAATACATTTTGGAAATACCAAAAGGATGGTAGTTATACGATTAACCGACTTCATGATTGATATTTTCAAATACAGGGGCAATTACGTGTGACTCAGAAAACGAAGTGTATTTTGACTGTCTGGACTGGAGTAAATAAAATAAAAATAGATTATGTGGAAAAGACGACGATTTTGGAACACAAAATGAAAACTAAATTAGATTACTTTTATAAACATTGTCAACTTCCAGAACTTATAGATCACAGAGTGTGCAGGAATATGCCACTCAGAGATAATAAAAATGCAAATTTAATGTAACCCATTGTTTGTATTTTTTATTTTTGGAATTTATGAAATAAGTTTTTAAAAACATTTGAAAATTTCTGAAAAATGTTTCATGGGTCATATTTTATTGTTCACGCAGTGACGAAGATATCTAGAACAGATATCTACGTTTCTGCCAAAACGCCGCCTGTACCATATTGGTAAGGTATTGTCGTTTTTAAGTTGCAGTTGTGATTTTATTCAATGAGTAGTAGTGTCCTTGTAGGTAGTGATTTTGTAAATTATTATCAAATCTACTACCACACGCTCATAAGTATAGATATAAGTAATTTATTCCTTTTGTTTCTTTGCGTGTCTTCATAATATGTTACTCAAATCTATGTTTCTGTTGTTTCAATATCTATATCACAACTGTTTTTATGACATATCTATTCAAATTATGAAATCACATTTCTAGAAGAAAGCGAATTACTTAAATTATTATCAGCATTATAATTTCATATTATTACAGAAATTTCATTTAATTGTACGAGTAAACATTAACTACAAATTACTAAATTTTTATTCCCATCATTTTAAAATTGCATGACTAAATAAGAGTATTGAAGGATGGCAAAATTGCACCACGTGCGTCGTTCCGTTATTCGACAACTCAATTCAAGGTTACGGTTACTTCGAAGTCGTCGTACCCTAATATTTCTGTCTTACTTAGAAAAATGTCCTCTCTCTAAGATTTTTCTTACGGTACTACTGAGTCCTCCGTAGCTTGCAGCCTGCTATCGTTTTCACGCCGCCTTTATCCGGCAGCCGGCTACTGTGAAATGGGTCTTACTGGCACCATTAATGTTTGGCACAACAAGAAGCATGGCAGGTATTTACCTGTCGCATAAAATCATAATGCCAATAATAATTTTATTTGTGAAGAAAGAGCATGACTTCAATCGGTTGGAGAAGTTATGAGTTGTATTCTTTTGCAAACGAAACCTAATAAAAAATTCTATATGAGTGTATTTTTCACAATAGATAATAGTTCTAGAAGAGAAGCGACACTGCCGGTTAGTTTGAAATGATTACACAGTAAAAAATATATTGTTAATTTAACTCCAATTTTTAGTTCCAGCAGGTCCACTCCTATTTTTAATACATTTAGCTAAAGCTGTAGAATTATAAAACTACCTAAACTAACTAAAAAATGCAGTTGTGTTTAACTCTAACTAAGTAACATTTAAAATGTTAAATAGTCGTGAAATTAACAAAATATTTTTTATTGTGTAGGTATATAAAAAAAAAGTGTAAATATCGTTTTCGAAATATTTTGGGTTTTTAACCCTGGGATGAATTAGTTCTTCAATATCATTATCTGATAATTCAAATATACGAACTTTTTCGTAGTAAAACGGACCGACACTATAACAAAACTTTGTTCGTTTCAATACGCGTGCTATCACACAAAATGTGAAGTATATTGCGTTATACGTAGAATAGCGGACGCTATACGTTCAAAAACGACGGTATAGCTAATAAATACCACGATTTATTCTGTAGTTAGCACTATTCGGAGAATATAGTAACATTGTAAAACTCACTTTTGACATCTGTTTATTCTTAGAATAGCTATATTTCACATATATCTTACGTTTCTACCGGGTCTAAGAAGTATAATTGTATGTTTTATTTTCGAATTTACGTATAATAAATATTATTATTTCTTAAGGTTAAACTGTACCGACTCAAAAAAAAACTGTACATTCAAAAATTCTGAAAAAATTCACAGAAACTGGTGTGAGTGATAGTAATATTATAACAAATTTTGGAGAAAATCGTATGTTAGGTTTTTGTGTAATTTACAAAAAACATTAAAAAATACATGTTTTTAGCAATTTTTCCGAAAACTATACATACGATATTGTTCTAATTTAGTGTACCGATGGAAATGATTAATATTTAATGGTGTTATGTTTTACAAGGACATTGAATGTACAGTTTTTTTTTAATCGCCCTTTTAACAATTATTATCGAATTTTCTTTTTTACGCAAATACGAAATTCTGTAAAAAGTATATATTTCTTTTAAATAATGTATCACCAAACGCCTTGTATCAAAAATTATGATATTTTGTGCATATTTTTCAAGATACTTTAAATTGAAATGTAAAAATGTTTAAAATGCTGTTGAACCGGAAAGTATCGCCTTTCTCAATTCACGGCAATTTTGTATACTACTAAACGCTAATCTTTCATAACAAGTTTTGCTGCCATCTTTTAAGTAGTAGATAATCTTTATTGGTGTTAGAATTTATACTGTGTTGGAAACTGTGTCGTTGTTGGACAAAAATAATTATTGTTGACTAAGAATTTTTTTTTTAATTTAAAATTAAGGTGACTCGATAATTGGAGGAACGCAGGAAGTACAAATAAGCATGTGTTTGAAAATGTATAAAAGTTTTGATAAAAATTGATGTGGTGGTAGGTGCGCCTATTATATAAAATGTTGTAACATTAATTATTGTTAGGCCCAATTTGCATTACCACCCCTTGTCCAAAAAGATGGTTAACGCCAAAACCGGAAACTTGGAAACTACTCGGTAGATTTTAATGGGGTTTACGAATTTTTAAAGGTAATTATAGTCCTTAGGACATGTTTGATGAATTTTTGATAGATCAAAAGACAATGACCCTACGGGGTATCGAACTTTAAATTTTAAATAAGCGACGAAATAAGAATAATAATATTATGAAGTGAGTTAGTAGGTATGAGTATACCTATGAGTATCGCGAGGGGCACTTAATACAATAACAGAATTCGAGCTATTTATACACTGATAAAATCTCTAGACTAAACAATCATGCTTATTACAGGACAAAAGTTTACTGAAAGAATATTGGGAGAAGATAAGGTAGTTTTATGACGCTTTCACATTTTACAAAACATATTTAGTCGTACTAACGCGGCGCGGCAGAGGGTTAAGGACCATAGAACCCTTACGGAAAATGGAAAAAAAATGCTAAACAAAATATAAATAAGCGATAGGTACGAAAACAGCAATACAATTAGACGTATCTATATTATAATTGTTAATGTTGTATAAATTACATAGACATAGATGAAATAATAGAGTATCGGTTTCATGAATGAAACTTGATTGTTCGCGACGATGCGATGGTTTCTTATAACCCAGTATATTTCTGATACAGCAAAGTTTTGATTTTAAAGAAACTTATATGCACGATTAGATATTTTGTTGATGTAAGATAAACCCCGAACTATGAAGGAAAATTAGTCAGTCTTTTATGTTCTGGCAATGCTAGTTTATTATTAGCATTACCAAATATATATTTTTTTAATTTTAAATCTTAAAACTAAATTTGTTCTTAAAACGCGAAATATTATATTAAAGTATAAGTTTCATAAGGCATGCTTTTATCGCACGAGTCCAAATGTGGAAAACGAACAAGTTGATAAACTTGTGTTGTGAATATTCTAATAGAAACAATAGTTTAATAAAACTGCATGGAAATTTTAAAACTAATTTTAAAAGTTATTATTTTTTTTGATAAGTTGCCATACTATTACTATCACTTACTATGAATTGCTTCCGAATTTTTTATTTATTATTTGTTACTTATAGAAAATCTTTTGATTTGTGGATTATTTCATTGCATATACAATGACCCGATACGATAAGACATTTATTAAATTTATTCTAATAGCTCATGTGTCTGCGCAATATGATCCGCATCATTTTCTCACAACGGCATTATAGAATGTCTTACGAATGTCTAATTGGCGGTCCGTCTGGAAACGGGATATAACATTATATAAATTTAAAATGCAAAATACATAATATTATGCATAAAAGTTAGATATACACTTTTATTTATTACACATTTTAAATGTATTAAAAACGATAAAGCCAATTTCTTAATCTATAAGATTGAATAGATGTCAAATAAATGTATCATGTTTTTTTAGTAAATTACGAACAGCATGCGTAAAGGTTCGCGGAAATTCGCATTTGGACTTAGGATAGGTACCTATATTCTTTTTCCGCCGGGCCACCAATTTTGCTATAAATTGTTGTAATTTAATGGGTGTTTTATGGTAACGGAGACGATTTCTATGAAATCAACTCCATTATTATTTATATGCAACTAATAGTATAATAGATAGAATGGTCCTGGTACTACAGTATGCAATGTACATCTTTACAAAATATATACTTTTAATTTCTTATCTTTTGGTTTCATTATCGATGTTAGATTTTAAATTCTACGAATCCGTATAACCTTGACTAAGAATCCTACGCGCGCTACCTCCACTATATTAATATTGTAGACGAGTGTTAAACCACAAGTACTGTTTACCGCTGATCCTATTTTGTGCCACCTAACAATTAATAGTATAAATGAAAGTGTGAACTACTGCGTTAGTGATATACTACAAGAAATCTATATGAATCATAACATTCGTAATTTTTTTTTACTGAAATTATCGCCATCTGACGTTTGAGAAACACACTATTCGTCGGTTCAGTTTTACCTTAAGTGTGCCAACATTTCACTTGCGGTAAGCATCAAGGACAAAGTTTAAATTTATATGTGCTTCAATTTTTTATGATTTTACAATGTGTTTACATACAATATGTCTCATTTAGGCATTTATGCATGTCGTCGGTCACAGGACGGCACGAAGTCGTAAAATTCTAAGGGCAACGTAAACGTATTCATGTGTCTATGTGTGCCCTTAGAATTTGTGCGGCTTCGTGTCGACTCAGACCGACGGCATGCATAAATGCAGCCTTAGCGAATACCAAGTACAAATATGTAAACCTAAATATTTCACACGTGTGCTATCATTTTGACCGGGAGTGTATAAGAAATCCTATTAGCGAAAAAAATAACAAAAAAAAGTTACAATTGCTAAAAAACTGAAAAAAACAAATTTGAACTGTTAGGATACTACCATAGTAGATTACTGTACGACAAATAGGTAAAAATTCTGCTAACTTACTCTAACGCCCCCTTTTACACAAAAGCTGAATTAAAATATAATTTCTTGCAAATAACCGCGAAATTTCCGGATAATTTCCGTTTACATAGGTTTTTAAAACTATACCTTCAAACAGTTACTTTTTGTTGTTTTAACATCACAAAACTTGGCGCAAGAAGTTGACAAAGTTTTATGGCAATATGTTTAGAAATAATATGTTTATTATAAAAAAATATGTAAATTCTAAATGTGAAAATTTTTATATCATTATCAAATTTTGTCCTGTGGTAGTAGTACTTGTTCTGAATAATATTTGTTAATGGCAAATGTTTATAAAATCAATACTTTTTTTGTTATTATGTTAACGCTAATTATAATTTTTAGGCAACACAGTATACACTTCAAACGCACCCTTAACGTGATACGTTAAAAACGATGTTTAACAAAATTAATAGATAGTAAATACGGGAAAGGAAACTATGTTATCTCAAATATTTTTTAAATTCGGCAAGTTCCATCATTAATATTATAAATAAATTCCTCGAATAGCGATAAACCGATTTAACACAACATTTTAGATTTTTGATGACCTCTCATTAAACTGGAAATAAAAACAGCTCCTTTAGAAATGTATTAAGTATGCTATTGCGCAGGTTTTTCCGTTGTCAGTTTATCGTCAATCTTCGTGCATAACCTGTTAGTGTTCTTATTTGTAGATAGAATATTAAATCGGCAACTATATTTAAAATGTACAAACAGTTAATGTTTTATTTCTTGGTTTTAGTCACGCTCCACTTTTTTCGTAAGTGTTTGTATAATCTTTAAATTTTCTACACGCACATCTTATTAAACGTTTAGACGTTTCGAGCAAAAAATTCGACGTGCCCGTCAGCGTTCGTTGTTTCATTTGTATTTGTCACGCCTCGTCCGGCTGCAATATAGACAAAGTATATTGCAGAAGCGATGGATGCGGTGCCTTTAGGATAAACGAGGATTACTGGATTCAAGCAGGAAGGCCAGTCGTAAATCAAGTGCCCGATACCGATCCTGACGCCTATCGGCTATGCGCCAACAACCACTTTTGTATATTCGTCGCAATTCAACGTTACATGGAGAAAAACCAAAGGGTGAGTTGTTAATGTCCGAAATTTTTGTAGAGCCAATGACTTCAAAAATTTAATTTTTTAGGATTGCAATGGAGACGATGAGATAGACTGTGAAGATTTCTTACGCATTCACAAGCTGGGGGCTGAAAATTGCACTCAAAGTTTACCAAAAAAATATCTAGCGAGGTACGAGTGGTGTCAGGAGCTGGTGGCCGAATAAGTACCTAGATATTTAAGACAAATCGGATGTGCCTTATTTTTATGATATTTACTGTTTTCATTAAATAAACTAGCTACAATAATGGTGGATTTTGTTTTGTATTTTCGCTTGTGCTCGGGACTGATTTGGGGGCAAGGGTCCATAAACGAAACTCATTTTCATCTCGTTCTATTTCCTTTTTGACAACTTAAAAAATTCCCCCATTTCAGTTTGAGTATGACGTGAGAACGAATTCCGTTGATGACAAGATCGCTCTTCATATGTTGAAAAATTCGATTTAGGTACAGTTTTAATGATTTACGAAGTATTGCACGCATCTCTTATCTATATTTATTATCTGTATTAATTAATAAGTGGGATATAAATGGCGACAACTTCGTTTCATGCGAACGAACGTTGTTGTTCATTTGAAAATGTTGCTACGCGCTCTCGTTTGTTTTTATTAATTCATATAATTTGCTTTATTAGTAAGTTATTGAAGATAAATATTACTTTAAGGTTGACTCGCTATGAGCGCCCTTTAATGGGCATCATATAAATGGCATGTCTAAGGAATTTGTTTCGCAAAATAAGAAATTAAATTTCAGATGGATCGTGCGATCCGATAGATTATCCAGTGTCGGCATCATGTCTTGGTTATCTGTATCATGCAGTTTCAGGATGTGATTCTAAAACAAGATGTGATGAAAATGCCTGCGGTCCTTACAGGGTACAATGGGGATACTGGTACGATGGTGGTTCTCCGACCTTCGACGATTTACAGCCAGATCAGCAAGAGACCTTCGTCGAGTGCGCTAATAATTTTTACTGTTTCATATTTGCCATTCAAGATTACATGAGAAGATATCAACGAGTAAAATTGATCGTTTGCAAAATATATTCTCACATAATTTTAGGTTCAACGTTTTAAGATTGTGACGGTAATGGAGATATAGACTGCGATGACTTTATGGCGATCCATATTTTGGGTTCAGCTAACTGTAACGAAATCGTGCCGGAAGATTACAAAAAACGATATGACGATAAAATAAAAAAAAATAAATAAAAAAATAAAATATGTAGTTATTTGTGTTATTTTTCCCAAGAAAATACAGCTATACAAAATCTGGTTTCAAAATGTGTGACAATAACCTACGATTAGAACAATAAATTCGATCATAGAATGTTAAGTAAGAAAACACGAGAATATTCCTCGCTAAATAAACTACGAAATGATCAGAAGCAATTCATAATTATGATAAACTAACGTAATTGACAGTACTACAGGGCTGCCAAAAATCAAGATCGACATCATCTTAGTTGACTAAATTTGAAAAATGCTGAAATCAAGACGAATAACCGCATCTATCGGTTTTGGCAATTAGATATTCCTCTCACGTCACCAAAATTGGGAAAATCGTCGATCTGCGAGTTTCCGCAGAAATAACTTTACGCGCAAATTTTCGCAAGCGTCATCGAAAAACCCTTACTTAAAACTCATCTGAGCTTGAGGTTATACTGGTAGGTATTTGAAAGTTATTGTGGAACATACTTCGACGTGCAATTATTCTCTAAAGTAGATAAATATCACAGATCATTTTTAGTTTATTTTAATGTATTCCTCAAGACGACCAACATTTCACGAAAATCCTGTAGGATACTTTGTATAGGTACATACATTTTTACATTTAAAATTTCCGAAAATTTCCTGGTAAATACCTATGATTACCAATCTAAGATTCTTCGAACAATTTGACCTACGTTGCCTCAATTATGTATATCCAGCTATAAAATAATATTATTATAGCGGTGACGTTATAATAATTATAAACGATATTTTTATTAACTGATAAGTAGTATATAAGTAAAGACCACGTGAATTTTGAAAATTTTATTTTATCTCGAGACAGCGAAGCGTTCGCGCAAAAATGTCCACGTATCTGTTTTTTTGTTTTTTATCCATTTACGCTTTCGCTGCTAACGGTGAGTCGTTTTTCGACATTTTGCCGCATTTCTATGATAATGGTTATGTTACAGAAATATTGTGTGATCCAGTAGACTACCCGGTTACCTCTGAATGTTTGGGTTGTTTATGTCACGCAATATCGGAGTGTGATTCTGAGACGAAATGCGATGACGACGCCTGCGGCCCCTTTAGAATTACATGGGAGGATTGGTACGACAGCGGCTCGCTCACCATCAACGATTCGTCTCCAAACAAAAACGAATCGTTCGTCGAATGCGTCAACAATTTTTACTGTAGCACACAAACCGTCCAAGAGTACATGAAAATATACAGACAGGTAAGGTTACGACCGAGTGATATAGAGTGATGTGCTTCTAATCACACGCGCATCAATTTTCCAGGATTGCAACGGGGATGGAGTTATAAACTGCGACGATTATTTAGCGATTCAAATTTACGGTTCAGACGAGTGCGAAAAGGCCATACCAAAAGATTACCAAGAACGTTATGATGCTTATAGAAAAAAATTTAACTTGTGCTTAAGTTAGGCGTCTTATACTTAATATTTAATTTATTGTTAACGATCGTCATCAAAATTATAATGATGAAATAGTATTTAAGGAATAACGTTGCCCATACAAAAGATTTGTTTAAATAAATAAATGTTTACTTTGTATTGAAAAGCTTTAACTGAAAATCGTTCGACAAAACAGATTTTTATAAAAGTGAAGCAACCGTGAGGGTCCGTTCTATAAAATAAAATTACCACCAAACGGTAATTTCGATGGAGGATGACGTTCACATACAGCGGCTTCTGAATTTAACAAAATTACTTTAACGTCCTGCGCTACTGCAAATAATGTACACAACAGTTCATTACATCATGTGTTTGTACGTATCTATTATAGATATCGCTATCTCAGTACCAAATGGAAAACTCTAAAATTTAAAAATTAGACTTAATACCCATAATACAGTTCAAAATAGTGACTACTACATAATTTAAAAGGAAAATAAGATAAAATATCAAAAATGTTAATTTTATGACACTATTTCTCTATTGAATTATTTACACTTTTAAAAAATTTACAATTTAAGACAGAAATATGTACCTAAATGTAAATGTAAAATGACGAAAATGCTGTTTCTGTTTTGAACTGTGGTAGCAATATGTTAATATTTCGCGATGCAAGAAAACCAGATATCTAAACTATATAATAATACTATTGCGAGTAAAAAGGGGGAAGATCTCGAAAGATCACAAATAGGTTCGGCAGGTCAAAGAGAAAAATAAATATAGGCTGCTCCAAAATGCTAACACGTTTACTGACATTGATTCCCAGCCCTTTAACATTTTTCACTCGTGGGCGAATATTCAGAACCATTTTACATAAAAAACTTTTAATTGACTTAAAATAAGGAGTGCAGATATTCATCACTTCACCAAAGCAACCATCGTTGGGAGAATACGACACCCCCAAAATATTTCATTTTAACCTTCTTCAAATTTTCAATCAGTATTAATTTTCTTCATAATGAGACCCTAAAAATGTACGTATAAGATATAAGTACAGTAAAACCCCGTTAATTAGGACTAATTTCGGCTAGAGTTTGTCTGGATTATCGCGAATATGTAATGTAATCGTCCTGTTCTTTTTTATATTATAGAATTATATTATACAATTTTAACAAAATAGATTAGAACAAATTTTAAAACAAATACGTATAATACTGCTAGTTGATAGAACTATGTACCTACCTAACATATTTATATTTTCTTTCAATACATATATGTATGTATTTTTTTTATTTTTCCCGTCGAATTTAAACGAAATCCGGATTAACGGGGTTTTACTGTACCTACATTTTTTAATTTTTCAAATTGCTACATAATTGTGGTAAGGTTCTGTGGTTCAAAACGACTTGTTCTAGAAAATGGTATAAATCGTGATTCGTTAAGAGCGACATTTAAAGAAATTAATAGATAATAAATACGGGAATAGAAAATGTTATCTCTAATATTTTTAAAATTCCGCAAGTTCCATCATTTATATTATAAATAAATTCCTCGAATAGCGATAAACCTATTTAACACAATATTTTGGGTTTTTGATGACCTCTCATTAAACTTGAAATAAAAACAGCTCCTTTAGAAATGTATTAAGTATGCTATTGCGCAGGTTTTTCCGTTGTCAGTTTATTGTTAATCTTCGTACATAACCTGTTAGTGTTCTTATATGTAGACAGAATTTTAAATCGGCAACTATATTTAAAATGTACAAACAGTTAATGTTTTATTTCTTGGTTTTAGTCACGCTCCACTTTCTTCGTAAGTGTTTTTATAATCTTTAAATTTTCTACACGCACATCTTATTAAACGTTTAGACGTTTCGAGCAAAAAATTCGACGTGCCCGTCAGCGTACGTTGTTTCACTTGTATTTGTCACGCCGCGTCCGGCTGCCATATAGAAAAAGCATTTTGCAGAAGCGATGAATGCGGTGCCCTTAGGATAAACGAGGATTACTGGATTCAAGCAGGAAGGCCAACCGTAAATGGAGTGCCCGATACAAATCCTGAAGCCTTTCGGCTGTGCGCCAACAACCCCATATGTATGTTCTTCGTAATTCAACGTTACATGGAGAAAAACCAAAGGGTGAGTTGTTAATGTCCGAAATTTTTGTAGAGCCAATGACTTCAAAAATGTCATTTTTTAGGATTGCAATGGAGACGATGAGATAGACTGTGAAGATTTCTTACGCATTCACAAACTGGGGGCTGAAAATTGCACTCAAAGTTTACCAAAACAATATCTAGCGAGGTACGAGTGGTGCCAGGATCTGGTGGCCGAATAAGTACCTAAATATTTAAAACAAATCGGATGTGCCTTATTTTTATAGTATTTACTGTTTTCATTAAATAAACTAGCTACAATAATTATTTCAATAATGGTGGATTTTGTTTTATGCTTTCGCTTGTGCTCGGGACTGATTTGGGGGCAAGGGTCGAATTCATAAACGAAACTCATTTTCATCTCGTTCTATTTCCTTTTTGACAACTAATAAAAAAATTCCCGCATTTCAGTTTGAGTATGACGCGAGAACGAATTTCGTTGATGGATTTGAACATAACTTTTAAATAACTCATTTTTTCGGCCAAACATATCATTAAAACATCAGTCCTCTTTTTGTACAATAAGTAGGTACCACTTGAACTTCTTCTTTTGTTTGTTTGCCATCTGTTTTTATTTAGGATTTGAATCACAAACCCAGACACGATTGCTTAACGTATCAGGATTCGCCACCATGGGGTGCGTAGTGAACTTTTAAATTGAAAGATTAGGGGCATCATCGCAATCATAAACGGTATTAAACTTATTATCATCTTTTACTGAAACTGAACTGAACAAGCTTTTTATTGAGAACTATTTGAGCATGAGATAAGAATGAGTTTCGTTTATGAATTTGACCCATATAGTGTTAGTGTGAGATGAGAATAAGCTTTGTTTATGAATTTGGCCCTGAATGTAAGTAGGTATGTATTTCCACTATAACAATCTAAATAAGTGTACAACAATTTATCAACGCCCCCCGCTCCGCGTATGTGTGTATATAGGTATGTATGTAGGTCTAATCCACCTTGTGAATAGATTATCTTACGAGTTCTAACATTTAGAGCAGCTAAAATTTCATTCAAAGTGTATAATAGCTTAAACATTTGTGCCTATCTATAATTCAATTTTAACGATGGCCAAAAAATTAACGTTCTTGCTCTAGAAAGAAACGAAAATTGTGAGTTGCTCAGAAAAATTCGAGAAATTGCACTACTATATAATTTTTAAAAATAGGAATTACCGGCACGAATATTTATTAATTTTTACCCTTATCTATAATGTAAAAATTGCTGTCATTTTATTAAGTAAACATATATAAGTGTAAAATGTTTAAAAATTTATTAGGGAAAATATTTTGAAACATCCTATACAAGTATTTATGGATTCACTATCAATTGTTTATTGTTTAGAAAATCATGCACTACGCATTGACGACTGCTTAATATTCACCTTGGAATTTAACGACACAAAAACAAGTTTTTATTATTATCTTCTGTTAAGACAGTATAAGTAACAATATTTGATTCTAACGAATATTCGTCAATCGAAAATTTGTATCTAACTATGTAATAAGTAGATACAGCAAGAAGTCCTTGATCTCGGTAATGTGAACTTTTCGTCTTTTTCTCTTGTCTATTTTTACATGTAAGCGTTCCGTTATATTATCGTGCTATCTATTGAATGTTTTCTTTGCAGTAAACGTGTAAACAACTGTCGAAATATGTTGAAGTATCTTGCATTTGGAGCAATATGTTCTCTCTACATTTTGAATAGTATGTATATTTTGTGTTTGTAACTGTTTATGGATAATTTTGAACGTCGCGTATCCAACTTAACCTAATCATTAAAAAAGAAGTAATGTTAAATACGTTGGTGATTATAATTTATTTAAAACTACTTTTGTGAATAATTTTCCAGTTAATAACTTAAAATGTATAGGGTGTTTCGAAATCAATTGAACAAGTGTCGGTTGTATATTATGTTAATGCAATGTTGAAGAAAAAAAGCACCGCACTACAATAAAAACGAACATACAGTCAGTTAAACTCGGTTATAACGAGATTGACGGGCCCCGCTACTGTTTGGCTCGTTGTAACCGGGAATGAAAAATTACAGCTGAAAAAAATTTATTTACGTATCATGGAAAATAATACGTGATTTGTTTATGTCACAGAAATTGATAAAATTGATGAGGTCGTTATAAATTAGAATTTCTAGCATTGAGTGAATATAATTTCAAAAGTAAAATGCTCGCAGTATCCAGGATCTCGTTAAACCCGAGCTCGTTATAAGCGAGTTCGGATGTAATCTTAAAATACGTAAAATTTTGTTTCAGTTATTTTGTGCGAGAACGTCGATAAACCACTTCCCTTGTATTGCCTGGGGTGTCTATGTAAGGCAGCCTCCAACTGTGACGCCGTAACGCCCTGCAATGAAAACGACGGAATGACAGTCGGCTGCGGCGCTTATAGAATTAAATATGACTTTTGGGTCGACAGTGATAGGCCCACATACAACGATTACAAACCGGAAGATAACGTAAGTTACGCCAAGTGCACCACCAACGTCTACTGCTCAATGTACACAGTCCAAACGTACATGAGGAAATATAAAAGGGTAAGAGGGTCTAAATTAAATAATCCGATAAAGTGATAAACCGATTGTTGTATTAGGATTGCAATGGCGATGGAAAGATAGATTGCGACGATGCGGGAGCCCTTCTGGTACTTGGCGCTGACAGATGTAACGAGACTTGGCCGAAAGATTTCGAGAAACGTTTCTATAATTGTAAAGCCATACTACTGATTCAATCAAATTAGGCTGTATGTTTTTTACTATATTTAATGTAGGTACATATGTGCATAATCGCTCTCTTATACATATTAATATAAACATTATACATATTATAAAAACATTATTATACATATTATATACATATTATATATATATATTATATTATACATTATAAATATTATACATAAAACCATGTTTCTCATAGGTACCTTAAATAGGTACCACTGGTTTATTTCGTTAAAAATTGTATCCAACTTCAAACACCAGACTTTACAACACAGTAGTACGTTATATCAATTTATAAATGATAAATTATGTTGATTGTTTATTTCGGATTGCGAAAGAAACCTTAGAAAGTTATATATATATATATATATATATATATATATATATATATAACTAAATTAAATTAACTTATTTTGTTGCTAACTTCATTTGCCAAATATTTATATTTAATGACAAAGTCATTTCGGACTGTAGATATTTAAATGAGTTTTAAAGTAAGTTCGTATCTCAACCTTATCTTTTAGCCTTTTGTTAGCCTTAACGTTTCAGAGAATAAGGGTCAAATTCATAAACGAAATTTATTCTATTTCCTCATTGACAACCAATAAAAACAATGGATTGGAACGATTGTTATCGAGGAAATAGGAATGAAATGAGAATGAGTTTCGTTTATGAATTTAACCGTAAATCTCGAGCAGAACTCATTATCTACTTTTGACTCAGTTCACAATTTTGTTTTTTACTAGTATTTTGTGATAATTTGGCGTTCGCATACCTAGTTAAGTAAATAGATCCCTACTTAATAAAAATTGCATTGATGAAAACGTGCGAAAATGTTCTCAGAGGTTTTAGTAGAGAAGAAGAATTAGTTAGGTAAGTGTATATAAATATATTTATATTTATGAAGAAAAATTCACGTTGACGACAGCGGTTTTCAGTTTATGAATTTGTATTGGCACAAAACTATCTTCGACAGTATTAAAATTGTAACTCAATTTTGCGGTACTTAAGTATACATATGTATACTTATATAGGTTACTTTCATTTTTAGGCTCAAATTCATTTCCTAACAAATTTTACAAATTGTGGATATGAGCAAAGCACTGCCGCTATTTAAGTATTACGTGAGAATGAGTTTGACATTAATATAAACTATCGATTTAATACAGTTGACTAGTAATATGCAGGTATAGAAATTCTACATTCGTGTATTAATCACACGACATGTTACAAACAACACACTGTAGATGTAGATAGGTCATCGAGGAAGGTCAAAAATTAAAGTAAGAGATTACAGTGTATTTCTCAGATTAATACATAGCAAGATCAAATAGTGTACTGCGTTGGTCGTAATAGCTGATCCTTCAAGATGCTCAAAATAGTTTTATTCCTCGTTATTTATTTTGTAATAGACATTCAAACAGGTATGTTAATGAGCTGCTTCTAAATTTATCTATGTTTGTTATTTTGCTTAATTGACGCTTTTAAATAATCGGGTCGATTATATGTTCAAAACGTCAAATTTAACTTGTACCTACGTTATAACACGGAAACATTATACTATCTATTATTAAAAAAATCATAATGCTATAAAATAACTAGGTATGAATACATATAATTATTTATTTATCATAAATTACTATGTTGTTGTTATATAAGGTGTTTGATACACGAACAGTTCAGTTTTTAACATTTACATTCAAATATCGAATTTAAGAAATTAATTTGAAAAACATAACCTACAAAAATATATAACGTAGATGTTATATTTAACATTTTGAGTAGCTATGTACATAACTACATAAGTTCAAATTCATAAATGAAACTTATTCTCAAAAAATGCTCAAATGTTTTATTGGCTTTCAACCAAAAAATAGAACGAGTTTCGTTTATGAATTTAATTCGATAGTGATTTTATTATTAATTGGTAATTGTATGTAAGTATAGGTAATAATGAATTATTAAGAATCTTTGATATTATTCAAAATAATGTTCATAAAGTTTGCCGTTCTTCTTTAAAATTATCACTTCATTTACCTACTTATATTGAATTAATTAAAAATGTAAATATGGTAAATAAATTTCTCGAATGAGTGTCAAGATAAATATGCAAAAAGAACGCACCTACACTAAAGACAGTTTGGAATAAATTGTGATAATAAAAACAAAGATACGTGGTTAAGGTACATTATGATGAAAAATCTGTTTTCATCACGCAAAACTTTCGCTCAATTTTTTTTTTGGTATTCGGGCATTTTTTCGTGTTAACTTCGTCATGTAAACAGTCAGGTTTTTCTCGACCGAAATTCGACAAACACTCGTTCTCGGTATGTTATCGCATCGAGGAGAGATTATATTTTGAGGTACCTGAGTATCATCAAATGTCTGGTGTAATTTTTATATTCGCCATATTAGCATCAGTATTGTTTTTCACGTGTTTTGGGCTGATCAAATAGTTTCATTGTCGAATATTTTCCCGTTCTGCAGGTTTTCCCCAGTGCGACGCGAGACACGAGAGCGCAAAAACACTGATTATTGTAAGTCATGTGGATGTCGAGTTAACTATTCTGATAGGTATTCCCATAGGTGGGCGGTGAACCTCTTTATTTTAAAAACAGGTATTTGCGTCTTTTCGAAATAAGAAACGTTATTATTAAACGTCAGTTTTAAACAAGGAAATCTTAGGCATCATTGTCAACGTCTCCCAATACCTATCCCATTAAACAATTCCACATTTCAACGTTTTCAGAACCGTGTATCACACCATATAACGAGAAAGCCGAATGCGTCTCTTTGTACGCTTGCCCATTACTACTGCAAGTTCTCCTGGAGCAATTGCAAGAAGGGAGAAATTTCGTTCGGCGGTCCCACTGCGGCATGTGGACCAACATTACTGAACCCTCGGTATGCTGCGGCTCCAACGCACCGACGCCGACCCCTCCAATTAAAAATTTGTCACTATCCGACAGGGCACTATGCGGATTTCAACACACCGACGACTATTTTTATACAGGAAACGTAACCGCAATAGACGAATTTCCATGGTTGGCCATATTTAAATACGAACGATATTCTAATTTAAACGGCGAGTTTATGGAGTTTGGATGCGCGGGTACGCTCATCAACGCCAGATACGTTCTGACCGCAGCTCAATGTTTAACACCATCGATGTAAGTTTAATGTTTTATAATACTTAATAATTGCAAAAGAATAAAATCTCAATTATTCAGTATAGTGGTACGACTTGGAGAGTACAACTTAAGAGATGAAATTGATTGTGTAAAGTTTTCGAATTTGGACGATTGCGGTAATCCCGTTGAAGATGTGAAAATAGAGGAGATCATCAAGCATCCGAAATACGATAGAAATAAAGGACTTAACGATATAGCATTGATAAGACTCGGCAGAACAATAGAATTTACAGGCAAGTGCCGTTGCACACGTTATCGATTTGATCAAGTTACGTTAAATTAATTTTAGAGTTCATTCGTCCAATCTGTCTTCCAATAGATGGGATAATATTGGGAAAGATCGGCGACAGAACTGTGGCATCGGGTTTTGGAAGAGCAAGTACGAACGGCGAACATACAATAATTAAAAAACGAATTCTGGGAAAATTAATAAGCAACGAAGAATGCGAAAAACACTTTTCTGCAACGCCTAATCAATACGGTCGCGTAACTGAAAATATTATATGCAGTTTAGAAACGAATTCCAGTTTATATACGGGATGCGAAGGTGACGCTGGAGGACCGCTGACTTTTTCCCACCGAGCTCAATGGCACATCGAAGGCGTCGCAGTTTGGAGTACTAATCAATGTAGGGCACATTATCCGTTTGCCTACACTAGAGTAGTTAATTATTTGGATTGGATCGAACAAAGCATAAAATCTTGGTAGTCGGTTTATAAAATTCTGAAAAGACGCAAGAACGTTTCAACCATAACAGTAAAATTTGTGATATTCGATAAATATAGATATAGAACTTACGTCAATTTTTTTAATGGTTTGATTTTTTTTTGAATAAAATCGTACTGCCAAAACTAGAGTTGTTTTGAAAAACCACGTATTCGCCTAAAATGTTGCTTCATCGATAAAAATCATTATAATTAAATAATCGTTAAAAAAAACATTAATTTATGTAGAAGGTGAAACTTCTTCTGACTTTGAAAGAAACAAAAATCACACAAAAACGACATCATTAACTCTTTAAAAACCATTTGATCTAGAGAACTCAATTTGATGTTATTCTCTATTGTTTTTAATGGACTTTCATTTTATATGCAACACGACTACGATATTTAAATTTTGTAATTTTTGAAGACGTTAAAATTTTTTTGTTGTTGAAAATCTCAAAACGCCTCTTTTGATTTTTTTTAAAGATATATATTATGTTTTAAAGACATTTATTGACTATTTGTGTGCCAAATTTCATAATGGGGCGCTATAATGGGTTCTTATAAAAATTAATTTTTATGTATTAAATGAAATTCCCTGTATTTATTAACTTCCACAACTATAAACTGAGTAATTGAAAGGTGGTTTTCAAATTGCTAACAATAAAATTTTATCGTTACAATGTTTCGTATCGAAATCATCGATATTTTTTTGTTTTTTTTTTTAATAACTGCCGCAATTTTTTCGGCAATAAACAAATTTTAAAAAACAAACACTTTTAGGAACTACTTTTTATTATCTACAATTTTTAGATTTAAATTATTTTCAAAATGTTTAAAATTTCAAAAGGGCGGTCGACTAAAAATTTTAAAGTTGACCATTTTTGAAAATTACCCGATGAATTTTAAAATTTATATTTTTAAAATCGCCTCAATTAAAATTGCTAAAACTTTTGTCTAAAATATTTTCATTAATTTCCTTTAGTTTATCTCGGTTATTAATAATCGTCCTCACCTAATAAGCGATTTTCGATACCTAGATAATTGAGTTTTCACATTAAGTATTTGTTAAAAAAATGTTTTACTTAAAATAATAACCGCCGCGGCCGCGGTGGCCTATTTTTATATTATGTATTTGTAGTGCAAAAACTATGAAATAGATTATTAGCAACTTTCCAACCACAATTACTCAATTTATAGATGTGGAAGTCAATAAATTTAAGGAATTTCATGTACATTAAAATATAAAAAAATTATAGTTCATAGGAACCCGTTGTCGTCCCAAGTACAGTGAATAAATAAAAAAAAATTACAAATCCGAAATCTTAATGACGAAAAATATTTTTGTGGTGACTGATTTGACATGGAATGACCCCCCCCTACGGACCTACTTAGATGTTCGTTAGCAAAAGCTGTTTCTTTTAATGCGTTCGTAAAAGATACGAATATTAATGTGCAGGAATAAGTTGCATTTACTATTTGAAACCGATAAAAATAATAAATGATACCGATAACCATAGTGTGACGTGTACGTGGAAGTTCCCGTAAACTTTAACAGCGTGGTCAAGTATTTACTTCATCAATAATAAGTTGTTTGTCGTTGTATGTAAAATGTACAAAATAGTTCTGTTAGTTGTTATTTTCGCAATCGAAGTTAAAGCAGGTATGCCGATAATCAGTACTTACCTCTAAGGTACTATTTAATTACGAAATGTAATAAATTAGTAGCGGGCATTCCAAATAATAAAATATTGAGTTTGTGTTATTAGTAAATCAACTAAGGTCACTGACTTGATCTCCACCAATATTCAGATAAAACTTTTATGTCGTCCAGGTATTTATTATGTTAGATAAATATATTATGGTTTTTGAAATAAGTAAGTAAATTTCAACATTAAACATAACATAAACAATCTATATATTATTCTAAAAATAACTTTTATTTTCTTTAAGATTGATAATGGTATTATGACTAACAAGGACGGTCAGGAAGGTGGAAATCTCAGAAAAATTTGAAATTTTGCAGGATTGTAGCATTAGGCAACCCTAATCAAGAGCCGTATTCCGTTCGTGTCCTTACGAGGTTAAAGAGGATGAAATCCACCCTTAAAATTGGAACTTTTTTAGATTTTGATTTATTATCTGTGAAACAACAAGAGCTATATCGCCAACAAACTATATATTTTTGTAAATTGCTGTTCAAAACCTTCATTATGATACAAAAATTAGGGATGAAAATCCTAAGGAGTGCCATCCTTTCGAATAAATGGAACGAATTAGGATTGACTAGTACTACAATCCTGCAAAGTTTCAAATTTTTCTGAGACTTCCACCTAAATACCTAACCTTCATTGTAAGCTATTTACTTAGGTACTATTGAAGTGTCAAGTCTATGGTAAACTATTGGTAGTTCAAAATTTCAAGTTTTGACGAAAATTAAATTTCTGATCAAGAACAAAACCAATTATGAACTATAGAAATTTGAGGTAGAACTACCTCTCTACCGCTCGATGGTTTTTACTTTCTGTAAGTTTTTCACTTACTTTCCCAATGGCTTTCTTTCCTACACCTTTTATATTAGCTAATATCCATGGAAAATAAAACCGTTGCGATCTCCCTGTTAAAATGCTAAAGCTTAAACGAACTGATAGGATAACTACGTTCGTTAACCGCAAAAATCGATCGAACCATTTCAAAACGGTGACGAATCAAACATTTTAAACAGGACTACCTCCGTTATTAATTATTGGATGGCTAATATGAAAAACATTTTAAAATAGTAATAAAATTCTCTATTAAACATTTCTCTTTGCAATTTTCGATAAAATGTATCGTTTTTGAGACGATCGGAAAAAAGTGAATTGTGCGCATCTCGGTGAAAATTCGATATCGCGACTTGTGCGCGTGTGAGGAGTATATTCAACTTTCATATTGAAGGACGCTAGCCACTCAGTTCCACGATCACCGTCGGCGTTACTTATCGGCAAGGTTAGTCCTATCAGGTTTTCCTTTCTTCTGGTATTGATATATGACTAACAACAAGTATTAGTTAGAAGAAAAGAAACACTACATAACAACAACATAAATTCAAATATGAACAATTTCCAACTAGTTTAATTTATTGCATGAAAAAATTGCTAAGTAACATTGAATTCGAATGACGAAATTAAAACAAAATAATGGAAAATAATAAAAATGAAGCATTACGGTTTTGTGTTGAAAATCGACAAGGTTAATATATGACAATACTGAACGTATGTTAATTACGTTTAAGTTGCTTTCATTTTATATTAGACCAAGAGCTGGTGAACATTTTCACATCCGAGTTTGTACCTCTTGAAATTTCGTAGGAAGGTAGTTTTTTAAGTCTGGCTAGGGAATGGACCACCATTTTAAGCAACTCCGGTTTCGAACTACCCCACAATCGTTTAAAATTGCAAAAAAAGGGGTGAAACATTGTCGTTTGTACCTCTTGAAATTTTGAAGGAAGGTAATTTTTTTAAGTCTGGCTAAGGAATTGACAGTCTGGCTAAGCAACCCCGGTCTCGAACTACCCCACAATCGTTTAAAATTGCAAAAAAAGGGGTGAGACATTGTCGTTTGTACCTCTTGAAATTTTGAAGGAAGGTAGTTTTTTTAAGTCTGGTTAAGAAATTAACAGTCTGGCTAAGCAACCCCGGTTTCGAACTACCCCACAATCGTTTAAAATTGCAAAAAAGGAATGTGAAATTGTAAGGAGAATTGTAGTGGGATTTCTATCTCATTAAATTTTATAGAAAAGTAGTCTTTTTTTAAGTCTTCTTGAGGAATGAACCACCTGATTAACCCTAATACCTGATACCCCTAATCGTTTAAAATTAAAATATATTCGAAATTTTCATTTGTACCTCTTGAAATTTTGTAAGAAGGTAGCTCTTGTACGTCTGGCTAAGGAATGCACAGTCTGGTTAAGCAACTCCGGTCGCGAACTACCCCTTAGTCGTTTAAAGTTGCAAAAAATGGGTGTGAAATATTAATTTCTATCTCTTGAAATTTCGTAGAAAGGTAGATTTTTTTAAGTCTGGAAAAGAAATAAACCACCTGATTAGGTAACTCCGTTCGCGAACTACCCCTAATCGTTTAAAATTAAAATATATTCGAAGTTTTCATTTGTACCTCTTGAAATTTTGTAGGAAGGTAGCTCTTGTAGGTCTGTCTAAGGAATGCACAGTCTGGTTAAGCAACTCTGGTCGCGAACTACCCCTAATCGTTTAAAATTAAAATATATTTGAAATAGTCATTTATACCTTTTGAAATTTAAATCATCTCTATTTCATGCCTATTATGAAAATTTTTACAGGAAGCATGGCGATGTCTATGACGGGTCGATATGCCTTCCGATATAAGGCTCTCTCACACTCGCGCGTCTACGTAATGCTCTCTCTTAGCCAGACGTACAAGAGCTACCTTCCCACAAAATTTCAAGAGGTACAAATGAAAATTTCGAATATAGTTTAATTTTAAACGATTAGGGGTAGTTCGCGGACGTATTTACCTAATCAGGTGGTTTATTTCTCTTCGAGACTTAAACAAAAACTTACCTTTCTACAAAATTTCAAGAGATAGAAATTAGAATTTCACACCCATTTTTTGCAACTTTAAACGACTAAGGGGTAGTTCGCGACCGGAGTTGCTTAACCAGACTGTACATTCCTTAGCCAGACGTACAAGAGCTACCTTCCCACAAAATTTCAAGAAGTACAAATGAAAATTTCGAATATATTTTAATTTTAATCGATAAGGGATAGTTCGCGGACGTATTTACCTAATCAGGTGGTTCATTCCTCAAGAAGACTTAAAAAAAGACTACTTTTCTATAAAATTTCATGAGATAGAAATCCCACTACAATTCTCCTTACAATTTCACATTCCTTTTTTGCAATTTTAAACGATTGTGGGGTAACTCGAAACCGGGGTTGCTTAGCCAGACTGTTAATTTCTTAACCAGACTTAAAAAAACTACCTTCCTTCAAAATTTCAAGAGGTACAAACGACAATGTCTCACCCCTTTTTTTGCAATTTTAAACGATTGTGGGGTAGTTCGAGACCGGGGTTGCTTAGCCAGACTGTCAATTCCTCAGCCAGACTTAAAAAAATTACCTTCCTACAAAATTTCAAGAGGTACAAACTCGGATGTGAAAATGTTCACCAGCTCTTGGTTTATATGATCATTTGATTGTAGGTTGTCTACCACGTTTTTACAACTAAAAAAGTAACCCAAAGCAAATGCAAATTTCTATGTAGGTACCTACTAATATTTTTAAAAATAGTACTAACTACAAAACTACTGTAAACGGAGAAGCTTTTCCAATCAACTGTCTTCACCCATCCATCCTGCGACGTATTTAAGATATAATATTCGAATGACTTTTAGAGACGTGTGTGACACCAAATGGCGAAACGGCCGAGTGCATCTCACTGTACAGCTGTCCGGTACTTCTGAAAACCCTGATAACGCAGTCGAAAGATGGAAGAGACTTCGTTCGGCAGTCTCAGTGCGGCACGTGGACCAGCGAAACCGAACCTTTGGTGTGTTGCGGTTCCGCTGCGTCTTTTATAAAGACGATGACGACGACGACGACGGCGGCTCCAGTTAAACGGCGGAGCACAGTCGCGCGTGTTAAGCTTCCGAAAACAAAACAACCGCTATCCAACAGAAAATACTGTGGATATCAACATACCGACGACTATCTTTACACTGGAAATATCACGGCCATAGACGAATTTCCCTGGTTGGCCGTTTTTAAATACGAACGAGATTACGATTTGGACGATAACTTGGGTGACGATTTTTATGATTTCGGTTGTGCTGGTACGATCATCAATCCCAGATATGTTTTGACCGCGGCCCAATGTTTACGACTGACTACTTCGTCGATGTAAGTTGCAAAATAAAATATATTTTCCGATAAATTTATCATTACCTACTTACAATTAGTTTAGCAGTGCGACTTGGAGAATATAATATCAAACGCGACGTAGATTGTGTGAAATACACAGATTTGGACGATTGCAGTAACGCCATCGAAGAAGTGGGAATAGAGAAGATTATCAAGCATCCCAAATATGTCAGGAGGAAAGGGCTTAACGATATAGCATTGTTGAGATTGAATAGAACGCTATTTTTTTCGGGCAAGTAATTGCATTTTCTAATTTTGCTTATAAATGATACGTTGTAAGTAATTTATTTAAATTCAGACTATATTCGACCGATATGTCTGCCGATAAATGGAACAAAATTCGCACAGGTCGGTGATACGGTCATAGCATCTGGTTTCGGTAGAGAAGATACGGAAGGCGAATATGTCATAATTAAAAAGCGAATCGTAGCCAAATTAATAAGCAACGAAGAATGCAAAAGGCGTTTCCCAAACATCACAAACAATCAAATTAGAGAAGTAAATGAAAATATTATATGCAGTCTAGAAACGAATAGTACGCTATTTACGGGTTGCGAGGGTGATTCCGGAGGACCGCTGGCCTTTTCTCATCGTGCTCAATGGCACATCGAAGGTGTTGCAGTTTGGAGTAGCTCCGAATGCGGAGGAGATTATCCGTTTGCTTATACGCGAGTTGTCAATTATTTGGACTGGATCGAGAAAAGTATAGAACCTTGGTAAAGGTTTTGCCGTCAAGAAACGATTAAACCGTTTTAATTAATTAATTTATTATCTATTTGTAATTTTAAACGTTTCGTTATGTCGCAATGTTTTTCAAGTACTTACTTACTTTTTAAGTTTAAATCTAACATAAACTGAAACTGACTAAAATTATGAGCTATACTGACGTGTACATGTATTACGTAGTGCAACGTCTCTTAGAACGAATAACATGCACCTAATTTGATAGAAGAAGAATGTCCCTTAGAAACCGTAAATATCTATACCTATAAAAATTTACTTAATTTCTTAGTAAAATGTAGATACCTACATAAGTATACTATACAGTGTGTTATATTTTATGTGTCACAGCAAATATCTCGGCTATTGTATGAATTAGTAAAAAATGTTATGTATGAAGGTTATTAAATTATTTATTCTTAATAATGTCTCAAAATCAGAAAAACAATTGAACATTAAATAATTCAGGTAAAGCAAATAAATTTAACATTTTAAATGGAACGTACCCAGTATTATTACATATTCTGAAACTACAAGAATTTATCTTTACAACGGTATATCACATGTTATACTTTTTCATTAATTAACTGGGCGTAGTACACTAAATAACTGATCGTGTTGAAAACGTAGACAGTGTAAACAATGTGTTGATTAAAACAAACTCAATAACAGATTATTCAACATAAATACATTATGAACAAACCAATATGTGAATAAGTAAGTTAATTATAAAATTGTATGTAATGCCTACCTAACATCTAAATTCTTTGTTTAAAGTGCTCCCCGTCGTTTGTAATACTTTCCCCGAGATCTGCTTATTAAATTTCGTCGCACTTTTTGCAACATGTTTGGTGTTATTTGAGCACATGCCCTATGAATGCGATTTGTAAGATCCTCTAAATTTTGTGGACATATAACATAAACTTTTGATTTAACACATCCCCAAACAAAAAAGTCCAACACAGAGAGGTCTGGCGATGGCTCCACCATTTCCTATCCATTTCGTACCAAACTTTTCGTTTAAAATATCCTTGACGGTCCTTACATTGTGAGGAGGTGCGCCATCCTGTTGTAACCACATATCACGACGCACTTGTAAGGGTATATCATTCAAATATTCTTCGAATTCTGTCGTAAGGAAATTGGCATACCGTTCAGCATTAAGCGTTCCGCGATAAAAAAAATAACCTAGTATAGTATCACCTAACACACCAAGCCAGACATTAATAGAAAATCTGCGTTGGAACCTGCATTCCCGAATTCGACGTGGATTCTCTGTATCCCAGAAATGATAATTTTTTCTGTTAGAAATTCCGTTATTGTTAAAATTAGATTCATCGCTCCAAAGAATGACATCCACTAAATGTTGATTATTGTTAAGCCAGTTATAAAATATTAGCCTTCTATCAGAATCACCAGCTGTTAAACCGTGAACCAATTTAATTTTATAAGGGGTCGTGTTATGTCTTTTTTAGAATAAAAAATACCTATGTCGGCTACTGCTTCACGGATTGAATTTCTTGGATGTGCTCTAAAATATACCAACACCATAATATCTTCATCATGTGCTGCACGCTCATTTCTTGGTCTTCGCACTGTAGCATTAAAACATCAATTTCTTCGTAAATTATGTTCAATTCTTGCAAACGTGCGAGGATGTGGCTGTACCCTTTCTGGATACAAGGTTCGATACAATACAGAAGCTTCTTTAGGTTTATCATTGCATTTGATGTACACTCTCAACATATCCATTTTTTCATTATTAGAATAATAACTATCCCTCATTATGTGTCACGAGATGAAAATTAACAATTAACAATTTATTTAGCCACTTTGACACGATAGCGATAACAAGTGAGCGCATATCACGGCCTCCTCGGCTCTGCTTAATAGAACATGCAAGGGTAAAAGTGTGCGTCGTCGGTACATTGTTTACACTGTATTTATTCTATTACGCCTTTAATTAATGAAATAAGTATAACATGTGATATACCGTTGTAAAGATAAATTCTTGTAGTTTCAGAATATGTAATAATATTGGGTACGTTCCATTTAAAATGTTAAATTTATTTGCTTTATCTGAATTAATTGATGTTCAATTGTTTTTCTGATTTTGACACATTATTAAGAATAAATAATCTAATAACTTTCACATGCAACATTTTTTACTAATTCATACAATAGCCGAGATATTTGCCGTGACACATAAAATCTAACACACTGTATAGGCGTACAAATAAAACGAACGTTATAAAATAGGAATTTCCGAAAAATGTTAAGACGTTTCTAAAATTCTGAGCTTTGTAGTTGATTAAATGTTATCATTGTAAAAGTGTTTATTATTTAATTACATACACAAATAAAATTAAAAAATTACTTAGTGTTTTTTTTAATCGTTGCATATTGTTTCTAAAATGAAAACATCTCTAAAATAGATTCTATACGATGTTTATTGTAGGAGTATTTCTTGACGTTAATTAAATTTCGTTAAAGGTTAACAACAACGATTTCGTTTTGAACGTATTACAATGTTTTTGTTCGTAAGTTTGTTGTTATTGTTAAGTAGTGACGCGTTAATAGTTAATTTATTTGTTGATCGCTTTAAAATTGAAAATTTCAAATAAATTTTACGATTACAATTTGAAAAGGTTAAATAACCACATTTTGTAATATTAATTGGAGTTGTAAGTATGATGATATCGATGGCGTTTTGTCAAAAGAGCATAACCCACACTTTTTGTGAAAATAGATTGTTGTGATTATCTTATGCATCTAAATGAAAGGCATCATCTGTTAAAATCTGGTAACAATATTTCGATTTTTCCACCGGAAAAATCGATTTGTATTTCCTCGAAACGTATCTTCTTATAGCTACGCGACGACACAAAAGGTGCTTTCCTGTAAAATTTACTTTTTGTGGGTTACGTCCTGGAAAAACTGCGTCGATATGTCTATTACTCGGCAAATTGCCGCGGTGACAACGTCAGGGTGTACACGAAAATTCTTGCATAACACGTTATTTATCGGCTCTTCTGAATTTTCGTCCGTATAACGATAAAATAGCATAATATAGTTCGAAATGCTTATCGGGCTCGATTGAGAAGAGTTCGACCGTTCACCTGTGAGGTAGTAGTCCAAGAACTGGTGAACATTTTCAAATTCGAGTTTGTACCTCTTGAAATTTTGTACGAAGGTAGTTTTTTTAAGTCTGGCTAGAGAATGGACCACCATTTTAAGCAACTCTGGTTTCGAACTACCCCACAATCGTTTAAAATTGCAAAAAAGGAATGTGAAATTGTAAGGAGAATTGTAGTGGGATTTCTATCTCATGAAATTTTATAGAAAAGTAGTCTTTTTTTAAGTCTTCTTGAGGAATGAACCACCTGATTAGGTAAATACGTCCGCGAACTATCCCTTATCGTTTAAAATTAAAATATATTCGAAATTTTCATTTGTACTTCTTGAAATTTTGTGGGAAGGTAGCTTTTGCAAGTCTGGCTAAGGAATGCACAGTCTGCTTAAGCAACTCCGGTCGCGAACTACCCCTTAGTCGTTTAAAGTTGCAAAAAATGGGTGTGAAATTCTAATTTCTATCTCTTGAAATTTTGTAGAAAGGTAGATTTTTTTTAAGTCTGGAAGAGAAATAAACCACTTGATTAGGTAACTCCGTTCGCGAACTACCCCATATCATTTAAAATTAAAATATATTCGAAATTGTCATTCGTACTTCTTGAAATTTATATCATCTCATACCTATTGAAGTATGAAAAAATAATTGCCAAACGGCCAGGCCGGTTTTAACCTAGTTACAGACAGTGTTAAAGTTGCATTTTGAAATAATGCATTAATTACGTTCTACCTTTTGTCGTTTTTACAGCAGTTTGTTAATAATATTTAAAAGAAAAAAGTGTCGTAAGCGAGACAAATCTGGCGGTTTAGCGTCAAGAAAAAAATCAGAAAATAGTATTTTTACATTATTGCGGCGGAGAGAGCATTACGTAGACGCGCGAGTGCGAGAGAGGCCTTATATCGAAAGGCATATCGGCCCGTCATAGACATCGCCATGCTTCCTGTAAAAATTTTCATAATAGCTGTGAAATAGAGATGATTTAAATTTCAAGAGGTATAAATGACTATTTCAAATATATTTTAATTTTAAATGATTAGGGGTAGTTCGCGGACGTATTTACCTAATCAGGTGGTTCATTCCTCAAGAAGACTTAAAAAAAGACTACTTTTCTATAAAATTTCATGAAATAGAAATCCCACTACAATTCTCCTTACAATTTCACATTCCTTTTTTGTAATTTTAAACGATTGTGGGGTAGTTCGAAACCGGGGTTGCTTAAAATGGTGGTCCATTCCCTAGCCAGACTTAAAAAAACTACCTTCCTACAAAATTTCAAGAGGTACAAACTCGGATGTGAAAATGTTCACCAGCTCTTGGACTATAGTGGAAGTGGTGGAGATCCACTACCTGGATCGCCCATTTGTAAATATCTAAAATGATAGATAACTAAACTAATTAGTTGAAAATTTTCAGTTCAAATATGTTTTCTTGTGTTTGCGAAAATTTCCTGACGTGCTCTACTTGTTTTTTTTTTTCTAACTTATTGTTAGCTGATATTTGTCCACTTTCTTTAACATCGCACTTTTTATAGTACAAACACCTGCACACGTCTAATTAATTATAAAATTTAAGCTTTGCGTTCTACCATCCAAACTCTTTAACATGATAATAATAATTAATGAGTGAAAGGAAAAATCTATAAGTATCATATAATTTATGGTAAAATAAGGAAGAACAAGAGAAAATCGACAATATTACTAACATAAAAATTACTTTCGTTATTTATTTTTACTTACTTCAACAATTATTTGTAGAGATTTTTATATTACATGGTCATTTATTGCAGCAACTTCGGTTAATCGTTCGAGACCGAAACCACCTCTATCCGACAAGAGATACTGCGGATATCAGCATACCGACGACTACCTCTACACTGGAAATAGCACGTCTATAGACGAGTTTCCTTGGTTGGCCATTATTAAATACGAACAAGATCCCGATTTGGAGGATGACTTTGATAAATACTTTGTCGAGTTCGGTTGTTCCGGCACGGTCATTAATGCCAGATACGTTTTGACCGCGGCCCAATGTTCACGTCTAAAAAGTGCATCACCGTAAGTTTACAAATAGAGCCTATAGTAATAAAATTTTGCTGATAAAATTATCGTTACTCATTGTCAGTATAGCAGTGCGACTTGGTGAATATAATATCAAACATGACGTGGACTGTATAAAATATACAGATTTGGATGACTGCAGTAACCCCATCCAAGATGTGGGAATAGAGAAGATCATAAAACATCCCAAATTTAACAGGAGAAAAGGTCTCAACGACATAGCATTGTTAAGACTGAATAAAACGTTATTTTTTTCAGGTACGTAAATATTGCATTTTTAGAATTGTCCAAAAATTACATCGATCAATTTCATTTTAGATTATATTCGACCAATCTGCCTGCCGATAAATGGAACGAAATTCGCAAAGGTCGGTGATACGGTCGTAGCATCGGGTTTCGGTAGAGAAGATACGAACGGCGTATATGCCATAATTAAAAAGCGAATTGTGGGAAAATTAATAAGCAACGAAGAATGCGAAAGGCACTTTTCTTCAATATCCCAACGAAATAGACACGTAAATGAAAACATTATATGCAGTTTAGAAGTGAATTCTACTTTCTACACAAGTTGCGAGGGTGACTCCGGAGGACCTCTTGCCTTTTCTCACCGCACTCAATGGCACGTTGAAGGTGTTGCAGTTTGGAGTGCCAACTTATGCGGAGGATACTTCCCGATGGCGTATACGAAGGTGGTTAATTATTTGGACTGGATCGAAAAAACCATAGAACCCTGGTAGATAATTTTATTGTCGCGAAATCGTTGGCTAGTTTCAATTAATTTTACTTATAATTTGTAATTAATAAACATTTGATTACGTCGTATTGTTTTTTGAGAACTAATTTGAAATTGACTAAAATGTACGGCCCCGAGGACGTATAATAATGCATCCTACGTAATAAGGCGCGGCACGAATCTTTAAAATATTAGTCGCCGTATAAAAACGAATTGTTTGTGTTACAATAGAAAACTGCAGGACGAGTCACATTCGATGGCGACTCATTGTAACAGAACACTTAAGAATAGTCTAGAATAAGTCATCACTTTCGAAAACAATCGGTTATCGTCGAATTTAAGGTCCACTATAAACTATAAATGTCAGTCTTTTAGTCAATTTTATATTGAATCTCAATATGAATTAATTGCGGTCGGCAGTGAAATACTTAGTCTGAAATAATGTGTACATAAGTGTACATAAATCAATACGAACCGTTTAGTGTTTAATATCTATAAATTAGTGTATAAATAACAAAATTACAAATTATAAAATAAATTAATAAACGTTACAATATACTATAGTTGGGTATTAAGGTAAAACTGAACCGACGAATAGTGTGTTTCTCAAACGTCAGATGGCGATAATTTCAGTAAAAAAAAATTACGAATGTTAGATTCATATAGATTTCTTGTAGTATATCACTAACGCAGTAGTTCACACTTTCATTTATACTATTAATTGTTAGGTGACACAAAATAGGATCAGCGGTAAATAGTACTTGTGGTTTAACACTCATCTACAGTATTAATATAGTGGAGGTAGCGCGCGTAGGATTCTTAGTCAAGGTTATACGGATTCGTAGAATTTAAAATCTAACATCGATAATGAAACCAAAAGATAAGAAATTAAAAGTATGTATTTTGTAAAGATGTACATTGCATAATGTAGTAGTACCAGGACCATTCTATCTATTATACTATTAGTTGCATATAAATAATAATGGAGTTGATTTCATAGAAATCGTCTCCGTTACCATAAAACACCCATTAAATTACAATAATTTATAGCAAAATTGGTGGCCCGGCGGAAAAAGAATATAGGTACCTATCCTAAGTCCAAATGCGAATTTCCGCGAACCTTACGCATTCTGTTCGTAATGTACTAAAAAAACATGATACATTTATTTGACATCTATTCAATCTTATAGATTAATAAATTGGCTTTATCGTTTTTAATACATTTAAAAATGTGTAATAAATAAAAGTGTATATCTAACTTTTACGCATAATATTATGTATTTTGCATTTTTAAATTTATATAATGTTTAATCTTGTTTCCAGACGGACCGCCAATTAGACATTCGTAAGACATTCTATAATGCCGTTGTGAGAAAATGATGCGGATCATACAAGGTCTTTCAAGTTCGAGTTTCTTTTTCAATTTCAAATTAAACACATTTTGAATGGAAATTCATCATCTGTTTATTGATATATATGTAGTAGAGAGTCTACAATTTATGAATGATAAATAATATCTTCCAAATGTCCCCCGCATGCACATTTGCAGATGTCGATTCTTTTGGTGAAATTTTCGATGACATTTCGGCATAATTGGGGCTCTATCTTAGCAATTTCTCGCCGAATGTTGTCTTTCAAGGCTTCAATTGTTTCTGGTTTATTTGCATAAACTCTATCTTTGAGATGGCCCCACAGAAAATAGTCCAAAGGTGTTAAGTCGGGCGATCTTGGCGGCCAAATTACTTCAGAATTTCGTGGGAATTTTGTTTGCAATAAATTCATTGTTTCCTTGGCTGTGTGGCATGTCGCACCATCTTGTTGAAACCATTGTTGAAACCATTGAAACATGTTGAAACCAACATGTTGTACCGAGCCAGTCGACTCAAATTTTTTGATTAACTTTCTTATTCCGGCCTCTGTTGGACGATTATAACGACCACAAATATCCATAATTTTGCGAAATGTAGTTTTCACGGATCCACCATTTTCGTAGTAGATTTTAATTATTTTTATACGGTTCTCAAGTGAAATTGAACTCATTTTAGTAAATTGTAAACCGTCTACTTTACATCTGTCAAAAGAGACACATCGAACTGTGACAGTTCTCAGAACAAAACAATACTGAAAAAGAAACTCGAACTTGAAAGACCCTGTATTACGCAGACACATGAGTTATTAGAATAAATTTAATAAATGTCTTATCGTATCGGGTCATTGTATATGCAATGAAATAATCCACAAATCAAAAGATTTTCTATAAGTAACAAATAATAAATAAAAAATTCGGAAGCAATTCATAGTAAGTGATAGTAATAGTATGGCAACTTATCAAAAAAAAATAATAACTTTTAAAATTAGTTTTAAAATTTCCACGCAGTTTTATTAAACTATTGTTTCTATTAGAATGTTCACAACACAAGTTTATCAACTTGTTCGTTTTCCACATTTGGACTCGTGCGATAAAAGCATGCCTTATGACACTTATATTTTAATATAATATTTCGCGTTTTAAGTACAAATTTAGATTTAAGAGGATGATTACGCTCGCACAGAAAAGTTAAATACAATTTTACTAGTATGTTATCTACACGTTATTTCAGTATCCCAGTATACAAGTTTGCCCACGCCACACTTCATTTCAGTACAGAAAATATTTATGCTGATCTAGTAAACATTCTGATAAACATCTAGCTATTAAATTCCAAGACATTATATTAAATAGGTATAATTATTCAGTAACTTGTTTAAGATTTATATTCTACAGTATCTAGTTTGTCAATTGTTCAATTTTCACAACAAATCAGTCGAATAATTCTATAATTAGTGGAAAATGCTGTAATTACTGTTATAACAGTACCCTCGCAACCCTTCGTATTAGTGCGTTATACCTTGTCATGTTAACACCTTGTGTTTGTTTATAAAATGGAATTAATGCAATAAGAACCCAGAGTAACTTATACATATCAATATGATTAATTATAATAAGGGTCGATCTTTCCATCTGACAGATGGAAATTATAGACAGATACTGACAGATTCCATTATATCTGACAGATATTTCCTGTAAAACTTTTGTTCGAACAATCGTTTTCATGGTAAATAAAAAAGATAAGTCAGATAAATTTATCAAAAAATGGAAAGATTTGCTCTAAACCTATATTCGTTAAATACGTTTTGGAGAAGTAATTGTTGCAGTTACTCCTAACAATAAGTCTAATAAGTAAGATACGAATGTTTCACTCGAGTAACTACAATAAAACCCCGTGTATGCGAATCTCGAATTCGGATTACTATGGGTTTTATTCGAATAAACGCAGCATTACTATGCCTTCATCGATGAAAATAAAATAAAATTCAAAAATGACAAGTCAAAGCTTACCTGTAACGAATATAAAGGGTAGCCAGAGAGAAAAGTGTTCCAAACGTCGACAGTTCTCAATTCACATGATAATCAGGAAAATTGTTTTAAAATGTAACTGAGAGAATTTGTGCAAATTACACTAATTACACTACACTAAGCAAAGTATTATTTACAAATTGTGGTTTACCAATAAAGCTGGGAGATAATAATTAAAATAAAACGCTTTAAATTTTGGTAATATTTTAGTTTCCCATACGTTGATATCCCTTTCAAGTTTCTCGTATACCATTCCTTTGGGAGTCCAAATGACGAAATAACAATATTGGCGGTCACCAACGAAGAGCTGCCCCTGTATTTGTAAGTAATACTTATCACTTCTTTTTAATTTTACCACATTATTGTTATCAATTGTAGCAAATTTTATGCGTTTGGTAACAATAGCTTCATGTGGCGTACTATTTTGGCCATTATAAGGGCATTTTATTTCTATAATGCCATCAGACCCTATTACGCCATCAGGGCTTGCTGCCAAAAATGGATATTGTTTACTTACAAATAATCCGCACTCTTTAATTTCGTCAAAATACTATGTTCTTGTTCTTGACATATGATGTCTTTGTCCTAGATCCTTTGATGCATAAGACAGTCAGAATACCTCATTTTTGCAAAATACGATAATCTGCGTCGATATGTATTTACAATACATACAACCTCTTTTGCCATACATAAAATTTCGACGAACGCATTCTTTACTAATTAATTATATGAGGTAATATGCAAGCCGATATCTTGAAATAAACATTTCTCGAGTTTAGTTTACGCAGCGAGGAGATAGCGCGAGCAAGACGGCGATACAAGGATAGAGCATACGCGCGAGCACGAAGACCGCGATTTGCCGATTATTAAACGAAAATGTTTTGAGCCCTTATTTCATTTATAAGTATCTATTAAGAAATATTTTTTAGGTAATTAAAAGATGGGAGAAGGGGTACACGTTTTTATTTTTTTAATATATAGCTTCTAATTCAAGAAAGTGACATCGAAAAGTTAGTCTAATTATTTCCAACTTCAAATAGTTATTATATAAAAAGTATATATATTCTTAAGAAAATAAGAACGACATCCCATACTTGATGATACATATTTTCAGATTCTTTAATAAAAAATTGAAAATTTCTATCAATATAGGTGTAATATCTGACCGAATTTACATTGAAATCCCTATACTAGTGCTTGGCGTAATCATCCTCTTAAGATTTAAAATTAAAAAAATATATATCTGGTAATGCTAACAATAAACTAGCATTGCCAGAACATAAAAGACCGACTAATTTTCCTTTATAGTTCGGGGTTTATCTTACATCAACAAAATATCTAATCGTGCATATAAGTTTCTTTAAAATCAAAACTTTGCTGTATCAGAAATATACTGGGTTGTAAGAAACCATCGCATCGTCGCGAACAATCAAGTTTCATTCATGAAACCGATACTCTATTTATTTCTCTTTTATTTCATCTATGTCTATGTAATTTATACAACATTAACAATTATAATATAGATACGTCTAATTGTATTGCTGTTTTCGTACCTATCGCTTATTTATATTTTGTTTAGCATTTTTTTTCCATTTTCCCTAAGGGTTCTATGGTCCTTAACCCTCTGCCGCGCCGCGCTAGTACAACTAAATACGTTCTGTAAAATGCGAAAGCGTCATAAAACTACCTTATCTTTTCCCAATATTCTTTCAGTAAACTTTTGTCCTGTAATAAGCATGATTGTTTAGTCTTTAGAGATTTTATCAGTGTAGAAATAGCTCGAATTCTGTTATTGTATCAAGTGCCCCTCGCGATAATCATAGGTACTACTCATACCTACTAACTCACTTCATAATATTATTATTCTTATTTCGTCGCTTATTTAAAATTTAAAGTTCGATACCCCGTAGGGTCATTGTCTTTTGATCTATAAAATATTCATCAAACATGTCCTAAGGATTATAATTACCTTTAAAAATTCGTAAAACCCATTAAAATCTACCGAGTAGTTTCCAAGATACCGGTTTTGGCGTTAACCATCTTTTTGGACATTCGAAGAGTTGCTACAAGGGGTGGTAATGCAAATTGGGCCTAACAATAATTAATGTTACGTTTTATGTAATAGGCGCACCTATCACCACATCAATTTTTATCAAAATTTTTATACATTTTCAAACGCATGCTTATTTGTACTTCCTGCGTTCCTCCAATTATTCGAGCCACCTTAATTTTAAATTAAAAAAAAAATTCTTAGTCGCAATAATTATTTTTGTCCAACAACGACACAGTTTCCAACACAGTATAAATTCTAACACCAATAAAGATTATCTACTACTTAAAAGATGGCAGCAAAACTTGTCATGAAAGATTAGCGTTTAGTAGTATACAAAACTGCCGTGAATTGAGAAAGGCGATACTTTCCGGTTCAACAACATTTTAAACATTTTTACATTTCAATTTAAAGTATCTTGAAAAATATGCACAAAATATCATAATTTTCGATACAAGGCGTTTGGTAATACATTATTTAAAAGAAATATATACTTTTTACAGAATTTTGTATTTGCGTAAAAAAGAAAATTCGATAATAATTGTTAAAAGGGCGATTAAAAAAAAACTGTACATTCAATGTCCTTGTAAAACATAACACCATTAAATATTAATTATTTCCATCGGTACACTAAATTAGAACAATATCGTATGTATAGTTTTCGAAAAAATTGCTAAAAACATGTATTTTTTAATGTTTTTTGTCAATTACACAAAAACCTAACATACGATTTTCTCCAAAATTTGTTATAATATTACTATCACTCACACCAGTTTCTGTGAATTTTTTCAGAATTTTTGAATGTACAGTTTTTTTTTGAGTCGGTACAGTTTAACCTTAATAGATAGAATGTCTTTTAGAAACCATAAATATTTACCTATAAAAAGTTTAAATAAAATTTTAATTAACATATTGTAATTATTATGTATAAAAATAATAGTTAGACTTTACAAAATGTGAATTTCCGAAAACGTTGTTACGTATTGGAAATTCATAAATCGAACGTTATATGTAATATTTATTACTAGTTATGTTGATATTTAATTGAATAAACGTCAGAATAGAATCCCAAGAATATTTAATTAATTTATCGATAAAAATTATTATTGCTGGCCTTCGCTTAAACGTAATCTATTATTTTCAATAACAAACGTTAGGAAACAATTTCACAAAATGTTTATTTACTTAATTTAATTGAAATTTAAAAACATTAGTAGTATCCAACATTAAGGTCGAATCCCAAGATTTTCCCAGTATTATCGCGTTTACTATAGACGTATTTGTGACGTCAATTTTGATTAAAATTCAGTTTCACAAAGTCTATCAAAGGTTTAACAACGTTTCGTTTTTAGTATTAAAATGTTCTTGTTCGTATATTCGTTATTATTATTAAGTGCAGACGTGTTAACAGGTAATTTACCTATAGATAGGTTTTGATTTTTTTAAACTTGATAGACTTAATCGTATAATATGTTTTAGAATTAAAAATTTCAAACAAGCTTTAAATTTATCGTGATTTAGAAATTTTAAATAATCACTGTTCGTAATATGGAGGTTATATAATATTAATCGGAGTTAATAATCATGACAATTACTATAAAGGCAGCCATACACTTTAGGTTTTAATAACAGTTCTAGTTACTCATATATAGTACTATCTGGTAAAAAAGTGGTGTCGCGTACCGAGTCAAAAACCACTAAGAATTCAATCCCTTATTTTATGAAGGCGGAGTTAAACGACCTTAACATTGGTACTTACATTACAAATTAATTTCGACTCGTTTTTATAACTAGATATTACTTGCTAAACTAGGAGGAAGATAAAATAAGATAATTATCGGTAAATTTATTGTTTACATCAATTATACATAATTATGTAATGTTAGAATTTAATTAAATTGGTAAATATAGATATTTATGAGTATAGAATATTAGTATTCGATAAAAATATAAGTTAGTTAAATTAAATTAAATCACGTGGTTTTATTCATTTTATTTTGATCGAAACTTTCAAGGAAAACGATCGGTAAACTTTTTTACCCTTCTTGTTTAAGCTTTCCTGTTTGCAGGTATAAAACGAAGGTTATTCATTGTTATCGTTACCTAGTTAAGTGTTGTTAAAAATATGCATATTATCGTTGAAATTTCTTTCTATATTACACCCGATGCAAAAATACATTTTGAATGAAATCGAACATTTTTTATTTATATATTTACATGTCGGTAGATATTTATACCTAATTAATTATGTATAATTTTTAATATACCTAGCTACCGTTGTAATATTTTTCCCATCTTTATATCATTCACGCAATTTCGTAAGAATTTATTTTACTATTATTAAGTAAAAACTAAATACGCTTCTTGTTCTACGCATAACTACCTTATGAATGCCAAACCGGTCACAGCTCGATGCTGTTGCGGGTAAAAAGCCCAGGTATAAAGGGAAATTTCGGGAAATGTAATTGCAACCTTATGTAAAATGGAAGACCACTCAAATGTGAATTTTTTGATATCGAACGATTCGTCTTAAAAAAATAAGCATTTTACATCATTACGCCAAACTGTTAATGAATAGAAGAAACTTATAAGGGTAGAAAATTCACTTACTTACGATTACAAGCTAACTAGCTTGATGGAATTCTTAAAAATGTATTTTTTAGTAGTAGGTACTACTAGGTAGTACTAAATTACAATAGATTAAAAATAGCTTATAATAAGCATGTAAAAATAAGAAGTTTTAATAAGATAAGTGTACTTATATTCAGTATTTATTTAAAAATGCAATCTAAACTTAAAGTTAATAATTATAAAAATGCCCACACTAAACATTAAAAAAAATTAATATTAAGTAAACACAATACCGACAAATAGTTTCCTGATTAAACGTTAACGCCACAATAAACATAAAACTAAAAATATAGTTGTAAAAAATATGCAAAGTATTTATAGTAATATACAGTATATAGTATAAAAAATTATAATTTATAATATTTTGTAGGTAATTAATGTTATCAATGTTAGTTTTACGAATGTTTCACAAATTTGTATGATCGTTTCACTTATTTAGTTTTACACTTACAATCTATTTACTTACCTAACTAAAAATTACCAAAGTATTTAAATTTAATGGATATGTTTATTTTATTATTATCCGTAAGGTCATTACAAACAACTTACAATATCGATATTGTGAAATCAATTAGGTAGTAAACCTATTAAAAAAGTAAAGTCTTACTTGTAGATTCAGAATTTCTCGTTTTCTGAAAAAATAAATTTTTAAGAATTCCATCAAGCTAGTTAGCTTGTAATCGTAAGTAAGTGAATTTTCTACCCTTATAAGTTTCTTCTATTCATTAACAGTTTGGCGTAATGACGTAAAATGCTTATTTTTTTAAGACGAATCGTTCGATATCAAAAAATTCACATTTGAGTGGTCTTCCATTTTACATAAGGTTGCAATTACATTTCCCGAAATTTCCCTTTATACCTGGGCTTTTTACCCGCAACAGCATCGAGCGGTGACCGGTTTGGCATTCATAAGGTAGTTTAGTTATGCGTAGAACAAGAAGCGTATTTAGTTTTTACTTAATAATAGTAAAATAAATTCTTACGAAATTGCGTGAATGATATAAAGATGGGAAAAATATTATAACGGTAGCTAGGTATATTAAAAATTATACATAATTAATTAGGTATAAATATCTACCGACATGTAAATATATAAATAAAAAATGTTCGATTTTATTCAAAATGTATTTTTGCATCGGGTGTAATATAGAAAGAAATTTCAACGATAATATGCATATTTTTAACAACACTTAACTAGGTAACGATAACAATGAATAACCTTCGTTTTATACCTGCAAACAGGAAAGCTTAAACAAGAAGGGTAAAAAAGTTTACCGATCGTTTTCCTTGAAAGTTTCGATCAAAATAAAATGAATAAAACCACGTGATTTAATTTAATTTAACTAACTTATATTTTTATCGAATACTAATATTCTATACTCATAAATATCTATATTTACCAATTTAATTAAATTCTAACATTACATAATTATGTATAATTGATGTAAACAATAAATTTACCGATAATTATCTTATTTTATCTTCCTCCTAGTTTAGCAAATAATATCTAGTTATAAAAACGAGTCGAAATTAATTTGTAATGTAAGTGCCAGTGTTAAGGTGGTTTAACTCCGCCTTCATAAAATAAGGGATTGAATTCTTAGTGGTTTTGAGTTGCCTATCCCATACGACTCGGTACGCCACACCACTTTTTTACCAGTAGCACAGGTACTTATCCGAACATGAAGTTGATGTTTCATGTATTTTATATGTCCTGCTAAAATTATTGTAGAGCAGGTTGCACTAATTTTATAGGTACGGTTCGTAAAAAGTCCTTCACCTTCTTAAGCAGCGTCTTCACGGTAAACATGTTGTTAAACTTGTTTAAAATTTAAATTAAAAAAATTGTAATCTCCGTTATTACTAATTGGATCGGTAATGTGAAATATGTTTTGAAATCGACATAAAATTCTCTACCGATCATGCTCTATAATTTTCGATAGGATGCATTGTTTTCTTAATAATTGAAATAAGTGATAATTTTTTTTAATTATTATAGATTTCTTTCGAAATTATTATTTTTCAAAAAATGTATTTCTTTCGAGAAAAATTTTTAAAAAAGGAGTTTTTTGACATGCAACATGAAAATTAGATACCGAGGCTTGCACGCTGTCGACTTTTTCAGTAAGTAGGTAATCAGGAAACTAACCGAACCGTATCATTACCCCCATGCATTGCCTTATTTTCACTTTGTTAGTAAAATAACTACAACAATTGCATTAAAGTGTTATAATAATCCGTAAAACAAGGAAGAATTTTAGAACAAGGAGAATTAAAAGAATGCCACGAAAAAACTGAAATTATTAAAATATTTTTTTTAGGTAACTAAGTTTTGGACTTACGTAAAATGCAAACTAATACTACTGCCCCTAGAAACTGCCACTTGTCTGTAACATACCATAAGAAAAAATTATAAACTTCTAAATTTTTTTTTGTATTTTCTACCTTTTTTGCGTCTTCGTTTCCCCCCTATCGCCAATTTTGAGCGTAAATTCTTCCGTTTACTACGTACTTGCGTTATTATCTACGTTTCATATTTCACTGTATTTCACTAATCACTGTAATTGCGAAAACGCGAGTAAGATAATATTTCGTTCGCGAAATTAGACAGTCGAATGTTTGAGGGGAACCCTAACCAAGACTCTAACCTAGTCCCTATCCAAGAGCCTAACCAAGCTCGATTTTCAAAGAATTTGTGCTAGAGTTTAAAGGTCCATATATTTACACTTTATAAATACATGGGGAGTTAGTCGACAAAGAAAGATTCTACCTTTCCTCGTCGTATTAATCCTTTTTGTTTGTAATCCTTTTAAAGTATATAACACACGAACAATACGACGTCGTAATTTAAAATTTGAACTACTGAAACAAGCACTACTGCTCTTCTGTACCAAGAACGCGAAAGATCTGAAACGGTTTTGTCAGAATTCTATGTATAAATGCATTCGAGTTTATACGTGGGTACTAGAAAATCGCGTTTTTATTTTAAAAACATTCAGTTCTTTGTTCGCACTACGATAAGCTATGAAAGTAGGCGGTGCGGTGCACTTGTTTTATTAGTTGATTTATACGTTATCGGTCACATAAAAATGCGATTAAACTTTTATCTGTTTTATGGTTTGTAATAGGGAAATTTTTAATGTCGAAGGGCACACGAATAATTTTTAAATTAAAAATAGAGTAAATTTATAATTCTGCGGAATAAAGGCAGTAGATAGCAGATGTAGGTGCAGATAATTTTAAACTGGTAAGTATTAGCGAATTTTCATAGAAAATAAAGCCATTGCAGCCTGTCTGATGACGGGACCCAGATGTGTCCTTTTGGCTTTTCTCAGATCTCGACCCCTAGATCATGAAAATATAGATCATTCATTTTGGGTCAGTCATATATATAATTAATTTCTTGTGGACACGATTCTGGTCGCAATTTTGATCGTAGGAGGCTGAAATTTGGACAGAGTATTGTCTTTACAAAAACGAAGGACGAGTTCGTTAACTAGCCAAATCGACCGACCCGTTTCAAAATGGCGGCCGTTCAAAAAATAAAAAAATTCTAATCTACGTTATTACTCATCGGATCGGTAACGTGAAATATGTTTTGGAATCGGCATAAAATTCTCTATCGATTATGTCTATAATTTTCGATAGGATCCACCGTTTTCGAAATAATCAAAAAAAAGTGATGATTTTTTTTTAAATTCTAGCAGTGAATGGCGGAGTTACTACTGAAAGTGACCACGCTTTTCCTGGCCGTTCTTTTGCCATTTAGAACGACATAAGCCCTATCTATTAGCACAAAAAAATGCGTAGGTGTATCTAAATAATTCTGTTGAACAAAATTATATTTGCAGAAGAATGCGTCACTCCAAACAACGAACAGGCCCAATGTGTGTCGTTGTATCGCTGTCCACTGCTATTACAAGCCCTCGCGACCCAAACACAAACGGCCATAGACTTCGTAACTCGATCTACGTGTGGAAAACAAAACGATTCTATCCCATTCGTGTGTTGTGGGACTAACGCGGAGTTCCATGTAAATTTGACTCAATCGATAACTGAGAGCACCGTCACCCGAAGACCTTTGTCGGACCGACGATTCTGTGGATATCAGCATTCGGACGACTACTACCATAGCCAAGACGTGGCGGCATTAGATGAATTTCCATGGGTGGCGGTTTTAAAATACGCAGTAGACGAAGATTTGAACGACGACATCGATGATAATTTCGTAGAGTTTGGTTGTGCCGGCGTCGTTATTAACTCCAGATACGTACTCTCCGCCGCCCATTGTTTGAAACTGCGCACATCGTCAGTGTAAGTATTTGCAACGTTTTATGATACTTTTCGACTATTCGTATGAAAATTTGGCGAGATGGCGATCGACAAACCCAAATAACGCGAGTCGTGGGTTCGTGTGGCTCTACATCAATGATGTGCATTAAACTTGAACGAATTAATACGTGGTAGAAACACGAACGCGATATGGCATGCACAATAGTGAAACTTAACGCTGGTAACCGAAACTTCGTCTTCGGTCGTTCAATTAATCGCCCCTTCGTCAACTCAACTTTCGCTTAGCGAGGGTACCAAGCACGTGTGTGATAACGAGTAGTTTGAACGTATTCATCTTCATGTGTATGTGTCAAATACCTATTTAACGAATTTACCGATTATTGTAATCGGACCAGTATTTAGTGCCGATTCCTAAAACAATTATCTAATTAATTTGTTTTAAAACGTTTTTTCGAGAACTTTTTTATTAGGTACCTACATGTGTACATCAACGGAAAATAAATCAGTAACGACACAGATTACCTACGTTTTCGGGGCTTTCTAAAATTTACAATTTTAAATACGTATTTACTAGAAATTTTAATGATGCATACTAAATAATAGACAAACACGACGTAAGTGTGTTGGTTATAATTGTTGGTTGTGTTGCATATGTGCATTTATTTAAGATTTTGATTGTAACAGCTCACATATTTTAGAACAGGTACGTTAACTTACCCCCCCACCACTCGCAATTTTAAGAAAAGGCGTTTTGCGCTAAACGCACAATAGCTAGCGCTAGATAGCGCCCAAAAATTAGAGCTAGCACCATAACGGTTACGCCGTAAAACGGTATTACAGTTGGGAGGGGATAAGTTAACGCTAGCCCCCCCTATTGCGAATTTGAAACGTTTAAAGGGCGCATTAGATAGCATAGAGCTAGCGCTCTTTAGCGCCACTTTTCAAAAAGCTAGCGCCATTTTGGTTCTGAAGTTATTGTAGGTCAAAGGTGGGGGGGCCAAGTTAACGGTTTTAAGTACTTTTGAGTTTCTAATTTTTTTTGTCGTTTATTGTCGACCATACCTAGCGCCATTTAGCGCCACTTTCAGTTTAGCTAGCGCCACTACCGAAACCAAAATATTTCGCAAAACATTTGGGGCGGCCAGTTAACGCTAGCCCCCATTGCGAATTTTAAATGTTTAAAGGGCGCATTAAGTAGAATAGACCTAGCGCTTTTTAGCGCCACTTCGCAAAAAGCTAGCGCCAAATTGGTTTAGTAACTATTCGCATTTCAATTGGGGGGGGGGCCAAGTTAACGAAAAATTTCGTGTTCGATTTTCTTGATTTTTTTACGGATTATTATTGTTGACACCTAGCGCCAGCAAGCGCCAATTTCTATTTTGCTAGCGCCATTACAGAAACCGAAATAATCAAATATTTGCAATAAGAGCTATTTTTACTTTAAGAAGTAGCTTTTTTTAGTTCTCTGTGCCTATTTTATTGACATTCAATCTTAAATAAATATATGTCTATGTAAATGTCGTAAGTTAATTGTAAAATCAGCTTTTTTACAAAACGCCACCTTATTGTCGAAAAAACATGTGTATCTGAAATTGCCTGGTAATTCATAGCCTTTCCGTAATACGACTACGCTCCTCTAGCCTTTTTGTAATGGAAGCATTTATAACAAAAAAGCTACTTAGTAACATTTTTTGATTTGAGCAAATTTACTTTTGATGGAGAGAGGGTGTTTTTATCCGAGAAATTGAACCAGTAGTTCCTCTTTAAACTTGAACAAGTGGCATTGGTGGGTTTTGAAAAGTACCGTTATCTCAGCTGGCATTCCATTAGGTTGCTACAATAGTAAACAGAAGCGATTGTAGGGGTTGAAGTCGTAAATATCTTTTGCGGTCATTGACAAGTTGTATTGTAACATATACTCAAAATGTTTCCTTATTTAAGTAGATATCTAAGTAACTATTTCTTATTCATTTTATTTTTTATTATCTTTTACATTTGCATGTGTTGTTCTAATAAAATTTCTAATTAATTTTTGTGAAATAAAAATCAATTTCGATAACGTCAATTTGATAAATGTACGGGAAAAAACTCGAAATAACACTGAAAGTTACTAACACTCATTGCGTTATTACGGAATGTTTAGTAATTAAATTTTGCTTTTGGTCTTTTTGTTTGGTAAAAAACCAAAAAATAAAGTACCTACTTACCTATTTGCATTTAATTATACTTACTTATACTTTACTATACTTTAAAAGCTCGTCGAAATTTCTCAATTTCTCAAAATCTTGAAAAACTTGACTGTTCCAAAAACAGGCATGTTATTAATTATGTTAAATAAAGTAATCTAACTTTTACGTATAAACTCAAAATAGGAATTGCAATCATAAATGAAAATATTCACAACAATCTGCACTCTCCTACAACGGGGGCCATAAATTAAAGAGTACATATGTTTTAGCTGACCCAACAGTCAGTTTCACTTTTCGAGTTCTTAAAAATCTTTAAAGGGAATATACCCGAGTAAGACGATTATCAAATTAATAATAGCAATATCTCGAAAATTATTGATTTTAGGAAACATTTTTATTTAGGTTTTTTCTTCGTTTTAATCTTAGTTATCCGTAGTTTTTTTCCGCGATATTAATTCCGCGATGTTTATGTTATTTGTATTATGTCTGCCACATTTTATTTTTATTACTTCACAAGAAAATATTTTTGGACAATAAATTATTAATTTATTATTTTATGGTGGAAAAGCAAAAATTAGTCTTTTTATTTTTAAATGCTTCCATTACAAAAAGGCTAGAGAAGCGTAGTCGTATTACGGAAAGGCTATGAATTATCAGCCAATTTCAGATACACACGTTTTTTCGACAATAAGGTGGCGTTTTGTAAAAAAGCTGATTTTACAATTAACTTACGACATATACATAGACATATATTTATTTAAAATTGAATGTCAATAAAATAGGCACAGAGAACTAAAAAAAGCTACTTCTTAAAGTAAAAATAACTCTTATTGCAAATATTTGATTATTTCGGTTTCTGTAATGGCGCTAGCAAAATAGAAATTGGCGCTTGCTGGCGCTAGGTGTCAACAATAATAATCCGTAAAAAAATCAAGAAAATCGAACACGAAATTTTTCGTTAACTTGGCCCCCCCAATTGAAATGCGAATAGTTACTAAACCAATTTGGCGCTAGCTTTTTGCGAAGTGGCGCTAAAGAGCGCTAGGTCTATTCTACTTAATGCGCCCTTTAAACATTTAAAATTCGCAATGGGGGGGGCTAGCGTTAACTTGGCCGCCCCCAAATGTTTTGCGAAATATTTCGGTTTCGGTAGTGGTGCTAGCTAAACTGAAAGTGACGCTAAATGGCGCTAGGTAAGGGTCGACAATAAACGACAAAAAAAATTATAAACTCAAAAGTACTTAAAACCGTTAACTTGGCCCCCCCCACCTTTGACCCACAATAACTTCAGAACCAAAATGGTGCTAGCTTTTTGAAAAGTGGCGCTAAAGAGCGCTAGTTCTATGCTATCTAATGCGCCCTTTAAACGTTTCAAATTCGCAATGGGGGCTAGCGTTAACTTATCCCCTCCCAACTGTAATACCGTTTTACGGCGTAACCGTTATGGCGCTAGCTCTAATTTTTGGGCGCTAGCTATTGTGCGTTTAGCGCAAAACGCCTTTTCTTAAAATTGTGAGTGGGGGGAGCCAAGTTAACGTACCTTTTTAGAACGGCATGCCATTCATGTAATGTATTCACGCACCAAACGATGCACAGTTGAAGTTGTTCATAACGAACTTGATTATAGCGGATCGTCGAATATAACGTTAAAAGTTATAAAGTTAATAAAGTTATAAGTTAAAGTTAAATATATAAAGTTAATTAACTTTTACTATATTTGGGAAAGTGTTCCGACCTACATTAATTTATACAGATCTTTTTAGTGTTGGAGTTCGGCTCGGAGAACACAACATCAACTCAACGGACGATTGTTTTCAAAACCCGGAATTCAAATCGTGCAGCGATCCCGTTGAAGATTTCGAAATCGAAGAGGAAATTAAGCATCCAAATTATAATAGAAAAACCGGAGTTAACGATATAGCGTTAGTCAGATTAAATAGGACTATAACATTTTCGGGTAAGAATCATTTATTACCTATAAATAGTTAATTTGACAATGGCAATACAGGCGAAAAATGTTTTAGATTATATTCGGCCGATATGTCTTCCGATACCAGGTACGAGATTTGCCGATTTTGGCGATACACTCGTAACAACCGGGTTTGGCAAGATTAGCTCGAATGGGAAATACGTGGACGTAAAGAAGAAAATATTAAACAGATTAATAACGAATGGAGAATGCGAACGGGCGTTTTCCGAAATAAAAAAGCGTCGGAGGCACATTAACGAAAACGTGAAGTGCGTCAGGGAGTTTGTGACGAGTAGAGCGCACATTTGTGAAGGCGATTCTGGGGGGCCGTTGATGTTTGCTAATAGGAAACAATGGCACGTGGAAGGTATATTAACATGGGGAACCGATACTTGTAGGGGAGATTATCCAAACGTATACACTAAGGTGGAAAATTATTTAGATTGGATCGAAGAAACTATCCGACCGTGACGGTCGAGAGGTTTTTCTGTGTTCGTGCCGACGTGTAGTAGACACTATGATGATGTATCTACAAAATAGCTAATTAATTAATTATAAGTAACGATCGATACTTGCAACTTATTCGATCGAATAATGAATTTTGCGATCGACTTGCAATATATAAAAAGCGATTATTAGGTCCAATTTCGAAATTGGCAAAATGGTAAAATTAAATTCAACAATAATTTTCAATTTTACAAGACATACATGCAAACTTTCCCCGACTTTAAATGTAATTAAAATTTTGATGATCTGTTCCAAGCGCGCCTCCTGCTTTTCGAGGCCCTGCTGTTGTATCTTGATGAATTCCAGTTCACGTCTGATTTCCGTGATGGGCATTGGCTTTATGTGTCTCCGTTCCGGGATCGGGCGCGTGCTCTTATTTGGCGCGGACACGTTCAAATTATTATCGCTCAAGACACGCTTCGTCCTTTCTCGTCTTCCTCTTCTTCGTCTTCGTCGAAAGGATTCGACGATGCCGATGCGTTTTATTTATTACAATTACAATCGGCGAATCGTCGCTGCTGATTATCGCGCAAAAATCGACTGGGTCTTCTTTTTGGACGTTTTCGCAACTGTCGCGGTTTAGATTTTCTAAGCTAAGATTATTACAAAATAATCTTCGCTTAGCAAATCTAAACCGCGACAGTTACGAAAACCTTAGTTTGATAGTTCTCTATCAGATTCTACGTTGTCCAAATCAATCTTATTGTTTTGGGACCCTGTAAAAATTTGTTATTTTTCAGGAGGCGTTTCTTTTCGGGCGATCGAGTAACGAAAACGTTGCAACTCTCGTCGACTGCCCCTTTCTTTTCAAAAAAGAGTATGCGCGATTTGACCAAAGATGTCATTATCGTTTTGTCCTCTTGAAATTTATTCTCTTCGGTAACTATTTTATCAGTATCCAGCTGTTCGTTGGCAGTCTCTGGCTGGTTCTCTTCATCAATTTCACTTACGTTATTAATACTATTTACAACTAAATCTTACGCGGGAATACATGGGGTATCGTCATTAAATGTCTCAGAATGTGCACTATTAACAAATTCGTCCGAGTCTTTTTTGTTGATGTATCCCATGTCTTGTTCTGCAGAACATTTCAGAAGAACATACATATAATTTATTTAGTAGATACTGTGCAAAATTCATAAATATAAAAATTAAAATCGTACATATTTTTGCAGATGCAGTGTAAGATAAATATTCAAGTATTATTGTCTAAAAGCTTGTAATTTAATTGTAGATCTATCAATTAACTAAAGGTAACATTAGTTTAAATACAAATTAATGTATAAATAATAAAGAGCCATTAATTTTAATGCAGTCGAAATGTCAACTTTGAGACAAAATTTTGAAATTTCATATTTGAACTTCTGTCGATATTAGTAGTAATTATTTCCTCTAATATTTATTATTTTTACTCTAATAATTGGTTCGTTACTCTTGAACTCTCTATTTTTAAACAACCTCGTATGTTATATCGACACTCTGACTATGACCAAGGACTTTTCAAACTAAGCAAAACTCTTTATAAAGAATAACCTTTTCTCTAAAAATGAGAAATAAGAAAGTTTACATGTATGGTTAGGTCCATCCGTGGACACGCTGCATAATAAATAAATAATAAACGTTTGGTTTATAACTCAATATCAGAAAACATTCACTACCGTTTTTTGTTATAAAGAGATGCATCCCCTTTTCTATTAAATAATTTTGTTAAAACTTAGTTTTCTTCCCGTTAAGTACCAAACGTTTGCCAGGAAAATAATTTTACCATTACCACTCTGTATTTTACTATATAAGTTAATTTATTTAATTAGCTCTGAGAATTTTTATTTTTAAATAAAAGGTAATAATATGTAGTTCTACAATATTTAATTTACTAGTGATTTTCGTGTAGACCACGTTTTGTCTTCTTTGATTTGGTGGTGGACCTAGTTCGAGTTTTGTTAATTATTACGTTGCGGATTAGGAGTATAAATATTGGTAAGGGTCAAATCATATCGACAGATGTTCAACATATCGAGGCAGACACAATATTTTCGATACTGTTCATATTAACAGATGCTTAACGTGGTAAACATTTTCGATAGTTAACTGAACAACAGTTGATTTTCAATCATTTTCGATCGCGCGAATACAAACGTTTTAAATATTCAATGTTAAAAAAATGACATGACCCGCGCCTGCAGATATGAATTAAATTACAGATTCACGTTGAACGTCTGTCAATATAAAGAGATCGTGGTTTTAGTGGATTAATTTATGACGTGACAGTAATTATATTCATCGTGTCAAATGTGTTTTCGATCCGTATATGTCGCAGACAAGTACTACATACCTACGTAAAAAACTCTCTCGATCTCTGGCAACTGGCCGAGAAAGTTAAAATACAATTAGAACAATCGATAATACATATAATAGGTATTTTCTAGAAGATAACAGTAAAGAATCAGCTTGGCACCTAATAAATTAACAAGGTTATTATACACAACACGTTTGCTATCCTAATACGTAATTCAAGTTGTTGTTATTAAGTAGTAGATGCTCGATATAAAAATGGATGCAAGGAAAATGTGCATAAAGGTGCTCGCACATTTGTACATTTTTGGTATTGCGCAACCTGGAAAATGGCGCAATTCTATTATTGCAATGTGTGAATAACTTTGCAAGTTTAAAAATTGCGCGATTTTCAAAATGTGGCGCAACTTTGGGTGTTTCTGACATTTAAAAAATTGCCACGTATGAACAACGAGAAATAGTAACATTGCGCAATATTAAAATTGACCGACGTGTTGGTTATGAATTGTTGCGCCACTCCTGCTTTAATGCAATTCTGCTTACGTGTACTTTAACGGCGGTCGTCGCATCGAGTTCTTATAATAATTTTGTTATAATGCCGACTACCCCTAGTAAAAATAAATGGAAGTCGGAAGATACGTTACGGTTGATACAATTAGTTGAAGACCGACAATGTTTGTGGAATGTGGAATTACCAGACTTTCGAGATCGTATAAAGCGAGAAAAAGCAATTTCTACCATCGCCGACGTTTTAAAACTACCAATGGAAGAAATTAAAAACAAAATTCATAGTTTGCGGACACAGTACACCAACGAACGTTCAAAGATAAATAAATGGAAAAGCGGGGACGGTGCAGCTGACAGATATAAAACCAAATGGGAGTTCTACAACGCCCTACAGTTTATGTTCAAGCATAGTTCAAAAACTGAAACACTTGATTCAATGGTAAGCAATCATTTATTTATTAAAATAGTACATATGTCGTGCGGTAGTGCTTACAAAATCAAATATATTGCCGTTGCCATGATACTTGTCCTTCACGGCAAAAATAATTTTTAAACTCGTCACGTGTATTCTTTGCTGCTAGGCTTATTCCTCTTGCCATTCTTTCTAATGGTATCAACTGGGATTCTTCCGTACGCCAATTGCCTCTTGTAATAACACCATCGTCGTTCTCCACATCAAAAGTACCTCGAGGTGCATATATTATTGCAGACTCTTTACGTGACATTATAAAGTTATGAAGTGCGGCAATTGCACATACGATTGTTGCCATTTGTTTGGGTGACAGTTCCACACTTCTTCGTAAAATTCGAAAACGAGCTGAACAAATACCAAAAACGTTCTCGATAATTCTTCTTGCACGAGATAAACGGTAGTTAAATATTCTTTCTTCTACGCTCTGGTTTCTAAAAGCAAACGGTTTCATGATATATGGTTTTAATGCAAATGCATCATCTGCTACTATAACGAATGACACTGGTATGTTTCGTCCAGGCAAAGGTCGTGGATTTGGGATACTCAGTGAATTAGTTGCAATTGCACCTGCCAGTGAGCAATTGTTGTACACTCCACCATCAGAATCACGCCCAGGTGAACCAACGGTGATATAAATGAATTTATAATTGGCGTCTGCCAATGCCATTAACACAATACTGTTAGTACCCTTATAGTTGAAATATAAACTGCCACTATTTGGGGGTGCTTTAATGTTTATATGTTTTCCGTCCAAAGCTCCCATGCAGTTGGGAAAATTCCAGTTATTGTTAAAATCATTGGCTATTGTCGTCCATTCAGCTTCTGTATTTGGCATCTAGGTAACAAATAAAAACATGAAGTAGTCATTTGTTATTTTATATTAAAATGAGTGCAGCAGTTGTACACAATAGTTTCGAGAAAGTTATTTTGGACATAAAAATTAATTCTAATCAATTTCTTGCAGACTACAAGAACTGTTTCTGAAACACACATTACTGATGGAGATGGAGATACTAGCAATAACAATGATGAAAGAGCAGTAAATGATAATCCTCGCGAGGTTCATGATCATCTTCACGAGATTCGTGATCAACCGCACGAGGTTCGTGATCAATCGCACTCACACTCACCATTAAGTGACGTACCAACATCTTTAAAACGAAAAAGAGCACAAAATAGTATCGATTTGCAAGAACTAGCAGCGATCAACCGTTGTGTTGAAGTTTTGAATGCGCCAAAAACGGTAAAAGACGAATATGCAGTATTCGGAGAATATGTCGCAAATGAATTACGACTATTAAAAGATGTGGAAGATGTACAATTCACTTTAAAAAGTGCAATTCTAAAAAGTATTTTAGAAGCGAATACTGCAGCTCATGCTGCAAGAAAATTGTATAAGCTTTGCTCTCCTTCACCAGCAACAGTGCCATCATCAACCGCATCCATCTCTCATTCTCCATCTTTACTATTGTCATCAGAAAGCAATTCGTCGCCAGAAATTTATGATGACGTGTCTACTATTAACACATTTGAAGTATTGGAATCACAATATTCAGGAATAGCCTTTGCGGAAAATAATATGTAAATATATTTACGCATAACTATGTATTAACAACTGTTTTGTTTTTGTACTTTTTTTCATAGATATCAATAAAACTTAATATTCTATACCTTTAAATAGTCGTCCTTTAATACGTCATAAATGGCTTTGCAGACCTCCGGTATTATTAGTGATAGAGTATTCGTTGGTATACGAAACAGATACATAAGTGACTGGTAGCTATCACCTGATAAAAATACACTATACCCTATTGTACAAGAATGATAATAACAAACAATCGTTTACTTAATACAACCTTTACAGGTCGCTTACCTGTTGCTAAGTATCGTAATGTTACAACTAGTCGTTCAGTAGGAGTCAGCGCTTTTCTCATAAACGTGTCCTTTTTTTTAATGAATGGGGTGACTTTTTTTAATAAATAATCAAAATCGGTCCCGGATAATCGCAAAAAATTTTTATAAAACACTTCGTCGCCATCTCGTAATTCTTGCAATAAATTATTAACTACTCCATAGCGGTCACGATTTCGAATCCATTCTTTCACCCATATTCTTTTTTTTGTACGGTTTTGACGTCTTCTGTGTCGTCTTCGCAGTAAAACAATTGCTAAGCAAGCAGCGGCTTGTATTTTATCATCTTCTTCGGCAGAATACATATTTTATATTTCAATAATTTTATAATTTTTTTAAATGTGAGGGCAGAACCGTTCAACATAACATTGACTGAAGAACAACGAATAAAATTATAGGTATCGACATATTAAAAGTGGCAGCTTAAGTTGCACAACGAAAAATGTCGAATTGTGTGTGAGTAGTCTTGCAACTTTAAAAAGCGCCAGTGCCACTTTTAAGTTGCGCAATTCATTTTAGGCGCCATTTTAGACATATTTTTGGTTACGTGTGAATACAACTTGCAATTTTACAATTGCGCCATGAAAAGTTGCTCCACAAAAATGTACAAGTGTGCGAGTACCTTAACGGAGGTTATAATCGAGTAAATACAACCGAAAAACAATGAAAACATCGAAACCCTCAAGAACAGAACCGATTTTTACGAAACGTTTTTTAAAATATACGTTATACTACTATACATTAATCGAAATCAGAAACATTCCATTTGGCGCACTCAAGTATTTGTATTGTTTAAACAATTATTAAAACAAAATAAGTACAGGGTGTCAGAAAATGTTATGTCAGGTTGTAGTAAATGGCAAACAATCTCTCGGGACCATATAAATCATGTCGAAATAAAACCACAAGTTCCCATAAATATTTTTCATACGGCGCTCCCCTGTTGAGGGGGAGCTCACCCACCAAAGTTGAAAAGCAAAAATCATTTTTTTAATAAAACGTTCATTTTTCGTTGGAATTTAATAATTTTTGGTGTATACATACGTAATAAATTAAGATTTTTAAAATGGTGTAATAGGTGTTTTTATATCACCTCGGGAGAGCCAGAGATGCCCAATTTCTAATCTTTCTAATCCCAAAATGTTTCAGTAGTTTAAAGCTGTTCAACTACATTTCAGGATTCTCCAGACATTTTAGGATAAAAAAGGTACTTCTGTTTAGTTTCGTTAAAATGAACCGTATTCGAGAAAATCACACTTAAATGATATCTATGATACTCTGCGTCTCTTATTCGTTATCTATGATTTTCTCGAATATGGTTCATTTCATTGAAATTAAACAAGAGTACCATTTTTATCCTAAAATGTCTGGGGAATCCCGAAATCACCTTACAAATTGAAAAACTTAAACCTCTGAATAATATTGAGGTTAGAAAGATTAGGGGAAGTGCACCCTGGCTCTCCTGGGCTGATATCAAAAAACCTATTTTACCATTTTAAAGATCTTATTTTTTATCCACTCTAGTATAGGGGCTTTGGAGCATCAACTGCTGTGGTTATTAGATCCATGATCACAAACATCCACCCCTACTCCAGGGGTGTATTTCACCACCTGTACTGGGATTCGAACCCAGAGCCCATCTGGCGAGAGGCCAGTTTTTATAGATTACTTAGATTATTCATTAGCTACCTATGTGTACCAAAAATTATTAAATTTCAACTAAAATTAAAGTTTCATCAAAATCGGTTCTGTTCTTGTGAGTTTTCCGAAGTAAAAACCTATTATAATTTTATTCAACTATTAGTCTATGACGGTTTTGTTTAAAATCTTCAAACCAGAGCAGTGTGCCGCAAAACTTTGAAACATAAACTTTGGATAGGCACTCATTAACACGTTCGCTGCCACCGGCTCCAATCGGGGCCGGCTTATTCCGTTTACTAAATTTGTGTATTACTAAAAAACGTCGATTGATCAGAAACAGTAGACGTCCATTTTAGAGGTGACAGTGAACGTGTTAAACGGGAAACGAAAAAGTATCGATACCTATAGGAATATTACAGAAAAACAGTGACAAAGTGAGATTACATCCTAATATTCATGGAGGTTGGTTTGTTTTTAATATCTAGGTAAGTGTACGTTTAGTTTAAAAAAATAAAAATTGGTAATACTGTTACAATTAAAATTTAAAAAGGAAATAAAAATTTTACTTTCACTCACAACTTAAAAAAATTATTATATCTATTAATATTTTCCGTTGTTTTTAATAATAATTAAAATTGCGTAGCTATTTGATAACCGAAAAAATGATCTATTACAATAGATAATTTGGTTCCAATTATAACGTTAATGGAATTTTATCCAAAAATGTTATATTATTAATAGATATGGAATAAATATTAGACGAAAGGTAAAAGTATGTACGAGTAAGAAACGAGGAAGTTATTTTATAGCCTTAATATTATTTCTTGTTTGCTCGAGGCAAGAATCTGTATCTAATATTTGTATACAAATTTAATAAAAAGACTTCACATACAAATCTACTTAATAAACAAATATTGAGAAAGCTCGTTACACTTTTCAGAAACAAAAACGGTATATATCATCAATTTAAACCAAATCTAAATTTAATATTGACTAATTTTATTTCAAAAAATGAACAAATCTATGATTAAAGATGGCCTCGAGGTTTTATGCTAAAATTCCCTTTTTTGTAATAAACGCCTCGCCGTTTCATTTTATCTTTTTATAATAGAAAAATTGGCAGTTTTTTCATTGAATTAAACGCGGGTCCAGTAATTTCTAAATTTATTTTAATTAATTCAACTCCTAAATGTCTTATTTGTAATTTATTATCGAACTTAAATTAGGCAACCTTAAAAATATATATTCAATGCAAATATTTTCACTAATTACACAATTTTACGATAACGAAACCGAATTGTTTTCTATAGCTGTGTGACCGATCTCTGTAACCTTGGTTTACGTATTTTAATGGTAACTGATGATATTTACCTTGAAGATCGTTATCACTTTAAAAAAATAATGTTCGATGTATGTATAACAAAAAATATGTAACGTAATACAGTTTTTATTAAAAATAAGAAAATATATGTGGAGCGTTTAATACACATCTTTATTATACAAGTTAGACTTACATTAGCTAATTGGTTTGTTGAATACCAAGGCTATTAAGTAAAAATTTGAAAAAAAGTAGTTTTAAATAAAAATACGTAAATAATTACTTAGGTTATTATGTACGTCTGTTTTTATAATTTTCTAGTATGCAAGTAATTGCAGAAATATAGACTTCAAAATCAGAAGCAAATTGAAATTGGACCTGAAAACATTGGATAAAACTTCACAACAAAATTTAGTGATCGAATTTGATAATTGTCACATACCTACGTCGCTTGTTCTCCCACAATTAGTTCTTATAGAAGAGAAAAAGAGATGAAAAAAATTCGAGAATTCAATTCATTGGGGAAGAATATTATGCAGAAGGATTTTGCAACGATAATGCTTTGAAATGCCGTCGCAAAGATTCTCGAATAAACGCCGGATATCTTGCTTTTTTTCCGTCTTTCGAGTAAATGCATGGGAATATCTTAAGAGATACGAAAGTTGCGCATTTTTGTGCTGATTAATAATGAGAAAAAAAATTGGCCTGCCATTTTTAAAATTAGAAATATCGCAAAAAACTAAAAATTGAGATTTTTGTATTTATTTTTTTATGCGAAAACCAGTCAAGTTAGCCATTTTTAACCGAAACATTGAAGATACTTTTTAACGAGATCTTTAAAAATTATATTACATTTGGTCTAGCATTTAGATTAAACAAGCAACGACAGTCGACTTTTGTTTTTCTTACGAACGCCATATTAGATTTATTTTTATTTGAACGCAGATTTTTCTTTCAATTCCAAAAATGTATAACACTAAGGTCCAGTTGTACCAAAGCCGATCACGCTGAACGTCAGTCAATCGCCATGTAAACAATTGTTTAGCCAATTATTTCTATGGCGATTGACTGATAATCAGCAGTGATCGGCTGTTGTGCAACTAGCCCATAATGTTTTAATACCCAATTTATCAAAATGTTTTGGTTTTTACGATTTTTCTAGGATTGCCATTAAAACAAAGGAACATCGCGTATGTTTCAATTTGGTATTTTGACAGTCCGTGTTTGTTTTCAAATATAGCTTATCCAAACCTAGATGATGTTCACGTCATCAATACAAGGTTACTAGATGATGACGTTTCACATAGAGTTGTCATCTCGTACCTTACATTTTGACAGTTCTAATAAATTGTAGTCTTTCTTTATACCATTTAATATGTGCGCAAATAAATCATTTATAGAATATGTCACTTTCCAAACTTTAAACCGAATTACAAATAAACAATCTAGTAACTTTTTGTTGATGACGTGTGAACATCATATAGGTTTGGATAAGCTATAGCAACGTTAAAAAAGTGTTGTTTTTTTTAATTTTAACGTAACTCTTTAATACAGCTTTTTAATACTCAATTACTTTTACAAAAAAACATCTTGGTGTATTTTACTTTTAAGTTGATATAAAATTTTCCAATTTCCCCCCGTATACGTGAAAATAATCAATAAATTTTTATGGCAGCATTTTAACTTATAGAAAATAATAATTTTATTTTCATATACTAATCATATGACCAACTTTCTGCAGGTCACTGTATTAATTAATTTCCGGTAAATTATTATTAAAGAAAAAAAAAACTAATGTCGCAATGTTAAGTATTAATTTCATAAATACTATAGTAGGTAATGAATTTGTATTGTTACTGAAGTTAGCGTGAAATCACTTAATTAAGGACAATTTCCTTCTGTTAAACAATTGCTTTTAGAAATGATTATTCTCATATTTCTGATATTTCAAACATTAAAAAAATAAACTTTTAATTATGTTTTCTAAATTGTATTTTTTTTCTCAGTAAACTCCGCGGCTGTAGAAAAAGAATATATTTCATATGATATTAGGTACCTACACTCTATTCACCGAACCCATACAGTAGACATAAACAAATCCACGCGGAAAATACGCGATTAAAGTGTTACCTTTACGATAACAACATGTTATAAGTGTTAGATCTCCTCAAGATTTTGAAAATACCAAGTAAAAATATAACACGTAAATATATATTACAGATTACATGCAGTAACGTTAGTCTACTGCATAGGGAAAATGAATAAAGTATAGGTACAGTTATTTTGTTAAAATTGTTTTTTAAAGATTGTAATGCCTCCAAACATTAATTCGAAACGGTTTTTGGACGATATATTACGATTAGCGTATAACTGCAAGTGCAACATATTCAACGATGCATAAAATTCTAACCAGAAATTCTAGTTTTTTTGTGAAAATGAAAACTAGAAATGAAACTGGAGTTTCCTTCGAAATTGTCCTCTTTTTTTTCCTTTGAATAATTAGTGACTGAAGAATTGGCCTTGACCGTCATGTGTATCACATATTTTAATACAGTAGAACTCCATTTATCCGAACTCCAGTTATCCGGACCGATATCAAAATTTTCTACGTCAGAATAACCAACTTTGTTCAACACGTTCAATTAATACTCTGATTGTACGTGAGCACAATTTTTTAATTGTTTGTAGTAAAAAATACATACATAGTTACATTAAATATCTATTTATTGATGATATGCCATTCAAACATACTTTATTCTCGTAATAAAAATAAATGGAAGTGATTTTAGAACAATTTTCGCGTTTTATTTCACAACATGGCCTTTTCTGGCTATCCCAATTATCCGAATTTCCGCATATCAGGCATCAATTGTCCGGATAATTGGAATTCTACTATATCCTAAGTAGGTACAGTTAACTTAACACATTGGGCCACATGTTCCCTTTGTGCAGTTTATTTTCAAAAATTTTCATTTAGTTTTTCAAAGCTAAAGTATGTTTTTTTATAATAATGTAGGTGCCCTACATAAAGACCATCGCAATGGAAAGAATTTAATCTGATAGACAATACATTATAATTAAGCAATTTAATGGGTGTTTTAATTTCGATAATATTATTATTAATAAATTCAACACCAGCTGCCATCACTTTTAGCGTAGCAATTTCTAAACTAATAATTAAATATTTTTTAATTGGGAAATAAGAACAAATATTTATATTAATTTTTCTTAAAACGGCATTTTTAATGTAAGTACGTGGCCACGTCCGTTTATTGAAATATAATTATTATCGATTGGCGGTAAATATATCTGACGACCGGAACGTATAAGCTTTTTACACGATTCAAATCTGCATTTATCGGTAGTAAAGCAATTTTTCACTTTCACGCAGATCGAAAAAGCATACATTTTGGTTGTTACGGCAACGAAGCGTAACAACAATATACAGTAAATATGTTTTAATATTAATATTGTTATGCAAAAGCATTTTTAATCTTTTTTTTGTAAAACAAAAACGTCGATTATCCGATTAAATATCCAATACGAATCGACTTTTCAGAATTTTCTGTTATAATCAATATCCGCGTGCATCTTAATTAACCCGGATAATTAGGTTGTTTTAATTAGGTCTCTCCACTAAATAGAAAAAAATGTTTCTAGTAGATTGTAAGGTTCGTATTTTGGCAGCGAAATTTCGTAATCTGATTAAAATCGTGGATTAAACTTGAAAATTAAATGTTTATATCAACGATAGTACTTAGGTGCCTATTTACTTTCGAATAGTACTCGTTTGATATCACGTAAAATCGAACTTAACCGAACGCGTAAGCTCGTTGCGTGTTCTTCAACAAATTCTGTGAGGGAGAAAACTATAAATGCTTGAAAATAGTATTTGTTGTTACATTTTGTAACTTTAAAACGTGGTGACTGTTTATTATTACACATTGGTGATTAAATGGTAAATTTTAAAATGGCCCTCGTCTTACAATTGGTAAGAAGATTTTTACGTTAAGCTTTCTAAACATTGTTTACTTTTTTAATAACGATGCAATTAAAACTGTGACAATTCGATTTTTTGTCCGTTACAAAACGTAAGTAAGTCAAAAAATTTATTTTACGATACTTACAAAAATGTAGGCGCTTTTCAGTTAAAAAAAATTGTTTAGTTAATGATAATTAAAAGTGAATCGGGTTTTATTGTTTTTTTTTTATTTCAATTTAATTAATTAATTATTTATAAGTTTGAGTGTTGTCTGAATTATTTTTACGCGAAAAATTTGTGCAAATAGTTGTTATATCGGGTAGTTTAGACAAATTAATTACCATCCACTTATATAGTACATTAATATAGAAAATTAATGCGAATACATTTCGACCTATTAATTATTTATTACACTTTCTTAAGTTTCATTAACACGATCTAATTAAGTATGTAGGTAGGTATACTTTCGAATTTCCTCCGTGCGCTATTGTTTTATTTCAATTGCGACATAAAATTTAGCGAACGAAATTTCAAAAAAAAAAATAAAAAATCAAAATTCGCGAATGAAAATTTCAACCATCGATCGAAACAAAGAAAGTGCGAGAAAGTGGCGATCATAACCGCACAATTAAAATACAAAGCGATCGCGCTACTAATTGTAAATCCAGATTTTTGACACGAAATTGCAAAACGCCCGGCAAAAAACGGTCGGCGATACTAATTCCAAATTACGGTCTACAAACAAATAAATAAAAAACGGTTTACAGAACAAATCGGCAATTGGCGTAAGTGCGGTCGCTTTATAATACAACTTATTTAATCCGAGAATTATCTCATTAGGTGTCTGTGATCGAAAACAAATGGTGAATTTTAATTATGTTTTGCGAACGACTTCTAAAAACGTTCGTTGCATTTATTCGTTAATCCTTTTATAGCGCTTGAGTTTATAGACGCTCCTTGCATAATATTTATAGATAAATACCTATTAATTTTAATTTATTTTGTTTGCTTTTTGTCGAATTATCAATAAATGAATTATATAATGTTAAAAGTTGTTGATTTACTAAAAATTTAGTCGTAATGAAGATGATGTCATTTAAAAATTGCGCATTTATTTTAATTAAATTGATCGAAATTAATTTACGTATACCTGCGGGTTATTAAGTGATGATTTGAAGAGGACGGGGGGGGGGGGATAATCTTACACTTTGTAAATTGATTGTTCATTAATTTGGGCATTTGTTTTTCTCGTTCATATTTATTTTGTTGATTTGTGGGTTAAGCCTTGCGCTAAAATTTATGAAGACATTAAATAATATTTATATACATACGTACGTTATATGTATATCTACATTACAAAAAAAAAACATATATATCTAAGGCATTTTTTTAAGAAAAAAATTTTATAAAAGAATGTAAATGGGGCTCTTGGGGTCCCGATACGGCAGTTATTTTAAATCACTTTTAAAAGCATTTTTATATAATTTAGTAATTTAAGGGAACTCGTTTAAAAGAAAAGTATCGATGTATAATTATTGAAAAATAGGAAAATACCTATCGATAACATTACCACGATCTCTATGATGTTCAGTTCAGCTATACATATTTAATTATCTTCATAGTCTGACATAAACTTTAACTAATTGTAAGTAAATTCCATAACACCTATACGTATTTGGGTGGGTTCATACTTTTGTGTCGCACTGTATTTATACTTGTAAATAACCACAACGCATTATCTGCTGTTGTTAACTCATCAATGTGATTTTAGATTTATTCTAAACTGAAACCATAAAGTAACCTTATCGACCATGAGACGTCATTTTCGTTCTAACGATTAGGAAGCATCAAAGGACCTAGTATATTGAGGTTAAACATTCACATTTAAATGTGATGTGACGATTTGTATGTAAATACAGAGATCCAAAAGTCGAACTGTCTCGTATTAAGCATGGGTGTCATATTCAAAATACTTTTCCCACTTTTACGTAGAAAAAGTTACTATTTAAGTTTTATTGAATTTGCATAAGCTATCGTTTTGTTTTAACATAGAATGCCATATCCAAGTGTTGCTCCACACTTTGTGTATGAAAACTGTTGGCCGGTTGGGCGCCAGCGTTGGCTTGTTCTAAAGTAAACCGTTAAAACCGTTTTGTTTTATATTAGTTACACACTCGTTGAACTACTTCACTTAACGGAAACTAAATCCTTATTTTAATTAAATAATTTCCTATTTCCCTATAGTCAAAGCTTCATTAAATATTCATTTTGAAATGTAATTGATATACGTTAGGTATACGGGTTGATATACGATATAGGTAAAACGATATCAGTGAAAATGCGAGAAAAAGTTTTTAGCCATTTTTTTAATTTCTAATATAGGTTCTTCGAATAAGTCCGTCCGTCGATCTCGTATAATTTCCGAATAAATAAAATTAATAGAAAAGAAACGATTTTTACCAAAATATCGGTGTCATTCTGAAGCTATAACATAGATACTTCTTCTATTTGACCTTTTCTCCCATTCGAAAAATTATATAATTACATCCCGTCAAATTGTCTGAACAACGGCTGTCGTAATAATACAAACTTTAAAACAATTAAATGGGAATTCCGTGCGAAGAACGGATTATCGACTAATTAGTATAATAATACAATACTATAGGAAATGCGAGAACAATGTATTCAAATTTCAAATACAAATTTGTATAATCATTTAAATATTATAATTAAATATTAATTTTACTTCTAGGTAAATTAAAATCGGACTTTTTAATTTATTATTAAACGTGAAACTTCTAAATAGCATATATAGGGCTTTAACTCGTTTACTATTGAAGTTGCACAGTTAATTAAATAAAGGAAAACTGTAATTTTTTCGCCAATTACCTACACGGTGTGTATGCAAAAAAATAATAATTGAACTCCCCGTATATGAGCTGCATATATTTTTACATAATTTTAAATACAATTTTTACTGTGAATAACGTTGTAAATAAATAAATTTGGGCAACTTTTTCGACTTGAAACTATTTATTACAGTCGAAGCGTAGTAATGGGCCTTATTTTTACAATATTTCTGACTTTCGTGTAACAGTTATGTCACTATCACATACATAGGTATCTGTGCACTTTTATTGGTAGTTATATTTTGTCTGCGATTTAATTCCAGTGATAAAAGTGATAATGGAGGTAGATCAGAAAACAGTGCGGGCCACTAAATGATTTTATCAATCTCTATCCATTAATTTACAGAAATGAAGTGCATTAATCTTGTTAAAAGTAAAACGTTTGTCTAACAATAAGTTTCGCCATCGCGATCACACAAAAAAACTAATTATTCCGTCATTTCTAAAACGAACGAGAATAGGTTTCAAAAAAAAACTCTGTCCATTAATGGAAAAATTCATTAAATGCGCGCATAATTCATAACATCACGTTAAATTTCAGGCAGATTTAGAATTTGAGCTAGATATCTGTGACAATTGTCCATCTTAAGTACGCCCCCTAACTCAAAAATGTTATATAAAATAGTGGATTTTATAACTATTTATTTATTTTTATCTTTTGTTTTTTTTACGCTTTTGCGCCCCAAACCTAGCTGCGCCCGTGGCGAGCGCCTCTTTCGCCACGTCCCCGTTACGACGTTGGTATCTAGACATAACACCTTTTGCCCACCACTTTTTCTGTAGGTACGTGGAGGGTAGATTCGCCCGTTCACGGCCTCTTACCGATTAGCGGCCCCCAACAGATATTTTATGCAATAGATAATAGTCAAACTAGAGAACAAATATAGTATCCGTTTTTCGTTATGGTTTTGCTATTATGTATTGTATAAAATACCTGTTGGGGACCACAAATAGACGATAAGGGGCTGCAAACAGACGACAAATTTAAATCGCGATTTAAGCTTCATTAAATTGCACCATCGTAACCTTGACTCCGTTTCTTCCGGTTGTCGCGGGAAAAGTTGCTTCGATTCAAAAGTTGGGTATAACTGTCCGCTCGCCGTGATCGATGATTTGTTTGTAAATAAATATGTACTACGTTGTCCGTAACTGGCGGAAGTACGTACACATCATCATATAACAGCTATTAGGTGTATCAGATTAAAACCAGTAAAGTGCGGTTAAAAAAATCTCGTTATAATTAGCTTTATAACCTTGATCCTGCATATTTTTTTATGGCCGTCATTCCGGCAACATTAAACGTCGCCGACCATTTCCGACATCCGATGTTTGTATTATAAATTGTACAATGACATTATTCCAGTTCATTTAAATGATTTCACTAAAATTTCGGCGGTTATTAAATTAATGTGTAGAAAGGCCGAATTTCTTGCAAGGTAGTACCACCTAAGTATTCGAATTGTTCGTAGAAACAAGGTTAGAAATTTCTCAAAGTGAGAGTGGTAGGACTTTTTAAAAATAAACCCGCGCGAGTACCTATATTTACGAAGGTGGTTTTCTCGAAAATTAAGGACGACAGTGTCGGTTGTTTACTCTTTTTTTTTTAAACAGATAACTACGTCGTTACATCAGTTCTGATTTTAGGCGAGGTAATTGAAATTTAGAATTATGATGGAAGGCTTGCGAAATTTTCGTGGTGTTTTGATTGTAAATCTAATCGAATCAAATTAACGTCTTCGTTTGTTCGTCGTGAGGTTTAAAATATGTACCTAAACATTTCATTTTGTCCAAAATATGCAATGAAGGTAAAATTGAATTGTCCGGAAAAAAAACTGTACAATCAAAAATTCTGAAAAAAATCACTGTAACTAATGTGAGTGAGTGTAGTAATTATGGCAAGTTTTTAAAAATATCGTATGTTAGATTTTTGTGTAATTCACAAAAAACAATAAAAAAATAAGTATTTTTAGCTAGTTTCTTGAAAACTACTATACATACAATTTTGTTCTAATATTGGTTGTCAATGGAAATTGTGTATATTTAATAGTGTTATTTTTTTTAAGGTCATTGAATGTACAGTTTTTTTTTTAATCATAGATATTTGTTTTAATTACCAAATTTTCCCCTTTATATGAATGCAAAATACTGTAAAAACATATATGTTATTAGAATAATGCATTATCAAACCTATCCTGTTAAAAAACACAGATTTTTTCATACTTTTTAATAAATTGTAAATTGAAATTTAAATATTTGAAATTCCGCCAAACCGGAAATGGTCGATTTTCTCTGTTCACAGTAGTTTATTGTACCGCAAAATGTTATCAATCGCCCTTTTGTTAGATGATACATTATTATCTACGTTATAATTTAAACTATTTCAAGATTTTAAGGTTCTTGTTTAGTTGGTTCCGTTTAACCTTAAAGACGTGATTTCTATGGTGATAATCATGACTAATTAGTAGTTACCAAATTTAAGCAAATGTCTATTGCATATAGTTACGACTGTCTATCTTTTTAATCTGAATAGTTTTGAGAACTACTTTTGGGACATAAATTCCAATACAAAAGTTTGCTGATGGGAATATAATATCCCAAGCTCAATTTTTTTAAATTTCATTAGTTTTCAACAAAATCATATTATCGTGTCCGACAATTATTCTATCCCCAAAATTTTGATAAAAGCCGACAGCAACATGTTTCGAATTAAATAAAAATCCGCCTAAAAAGGGATAAATGAGTATTTCGATGGTCTTATTTATGTATAATTGAGAGGGCCAGAAGTTAAGGAGTTCAAGTTGTTTTTAAGAATAATACTTAATAGATAATAGAGATATAATAATAGCGATGAAGAGATATTCAATATTGAAATTTCCAATCAACATACTTCCATACATTACCTACATTAAAAAAAATATATATTAACTCTTTTATCATAGTTGTTAGAACACTTTTACTTATTATAATAAATATCAATTTCTGCACTTAAGCCGATATATGGTCACACTATCAATCAGTTTGATCAAACTGAGACCATGACGTCATTACAACAGTTTGAGCAAATGCTCTAATTTTTAGAAAAACCCGCATTCTACCAATTAGTTAATTTAAATGAAGAGAAATGACGCGCAGAAGACGTTTAGGGTTTTCTATCTTTTCCTTGTATTCCGTCACCATCGTACTTGTTTCTGTTTCTCATCTCATCTCATACGCATTCCTTCGTCCATTCCTGAACATGGGCCTCCCTCATTTCTTTCCATCTCACTCGGTTTTGCGCTTCCCCGAACCACATTAGCCCTGCTGATCTTTTGATGTCGTACGACCATCTTGTTGGTGGGCGACCTCTGTTTCTTTTGCCTAAATATGGCCTCAATTTCAATATAAAGTTAGACCATCTCTCATCTGTTCATCTTGCGACATGTGCAGCATAATTTCATTTGAGCTCTACTATTATTTCTGCAATATTCGTTTTACGGCCTTTCAAGGAAATACCAAGCACTTGGCGCTGCACAACCCTTTGCGTCACCCTAACCATGGATTGTTTTGTCAAAGTCCACGTTTGCGTTCCATAATTCAACATAACTGTTTCTATTTTCGTTTGCATAATTAACAATATCTCAAGAATTAAACAGTATACAAATAATACCAATTTGATGGTATTTGAGTAAAGTAGTCAAACTTGTAATGATAGATCATTGTGAGATGATAGTGAGACATGGCCTTTATACAATTAGTTTGAAGGGAAAAACAACTTGGACTCCTTGGCTTCTATCCCCTCAATTATACCTAAAGGTGTATTTCCTAACATAAGATATTTATTGTCGTTGTTTTTTAAGGCGCAATAATCTTTCATTTTTCGTTGTTCTTTAAACCATGAATTAAAAACTCACGACTCACGCATAACCGCTATACAAAGCCACTTATTTAAAAAAAAAAGAAAATATATTCGATATTTTGATAATTGTCTTGCTATTATAAAACACCCCACATATAAATAAAATTAAAATACCGATAATATATAAAATCAGAAGTAGGTACCTATACCGATACCGCATTTTCACTGCATGTCAAAAATACCATCGCACATGTTTCCATATGTAGCGCGCTTGCTTTCGTTTTCTAACCAATTTCCGCCCAATTTCATAAAAGAACAAGAGAAAATATCCTTATAAAACCCATCGCTATTATTCTACCGCACAAATGCAAAGTGGAATATTTTAAGCAGGTCAAGACAAAAAAAAGCACGGTAATACAATCGTATACACTTTTACTAAATATAAATAAACAAGCATATGGCATTTTGTTGCAACGAAAGTAAAATAAATAATATGAAATAATCGAAAACAAAAACGATTTTTAATCTAATAACGCCGCTTAAAAACTGCCTATTTGGTTTAATTAATTTCTTAATAATCATATCAAACGAGCTAATGAGCGTTTTTAATCAAATGAAAGTAAAGGCGTTCCCGACACCGTTAAATCTTAAATTAACCGAAGTGTTTTATAGCCATAAAATTAAAAGCTTAGATTGTTCTAGTTGTTCATCATTTTTAAATAAAAACCTCAACTAACATAAATCGTGTATTATTGTAATTTTGACAAACTGACCTAGTTCTTGAGCGCGATTAAAGGAAGTTTACGATTTAAACGATTATTTCAGGAACTAATATAAGTTTATCTATTACTTGTATGAAATATGATCGTTCACAATTGCTTACATTAAAACTTTTACTTTCGATAACTTTGTAAAAATATAATTTCGCCGCAGGCACCTTTGTAACTGCAATTGTTTTTTAAGAAAAAGTTCGCAGTTGGTAATTTTTTTTAAATTTTCAATTAAACGCTTCTAACTTATCCACATAAAATAATTATTGATTGTGTTAACTTGGGCCCCGAAGCGCCCGTAAAAATATTTATGAAAACAGGAAGTAAGGGAAATAGAATTTTTATTCGACCGGAAGTACGGTAACGTATCGATCATTTCTTTAAAATGCCCCAATCCTATTTAGAAGACATACTTTCTACAAACTGAAATAGATCGTCTGATAGAATAATTGTGTGCTACTATAATTACTCCGGATATCCGTTCCTCGGTACACGTAATTAGCACTAACAAATATTTCGGAAGATTATCCCATGCCAGCCGATCGTTCTAACTTAGAAACTCGTTACGTGTCCGTTCACACCGTAATTAAATTACACGCGTTACGTAATCGAATCTTTTTAGTGTAGATAAATTGAAATGATCAATTATGCACATTATTCGAGCAAAGAAAAATTGCAAATAATTTTGTTACGGGAAAAAACGGCGTTGTTAATGGTAACGTTTCATAATCGTTTTAGTTAGTATTAGGTATGTGCTGTGTACCACTTGAATCTTATGTTGTTTTATGGCACGTCCTCGGTGAAGGTCTGCCTATACATACCTCCCGATTTTTTTACGAAGCGTTTATTGTCTACTCGTCGGAAGATAAGATAATGCGGGGCAAAAAGGGAAGATCATCTTGTCGTTGTCGCAGAAAGTGATGTCATATGATTTCTTTTGTTTCATAGTTGAAATGGCACTACCATAGAGCCTCATTTTCCCATGAGCAGACTATAGCTACTTTGACAATGTAGATTTGTTTTAGTTGTTTAAATTTCAGAAGTTCAATACTATCTTATTTTTTAACTGCCTCCTCCCTCTGTTAATATTTGTAGGGTCGTTCGACTAGGGTCATTTCTTAATCTTCAGTTAACTCTAACCATCAGTTTATCGCCGCCAGAACAACTGATTCAATAATAATTCCTATATAGCAATTATAGCCCAACGTTTGTACAAAGGGATTAAACGTTAATAAATCAACAAGGTCGAATCGAAATCTTGACTGACGTTATTATGACAACGCTCTACACTTCGAGATTTCAACTATCAAAACAAGCAAGTGATTCAGAGCCTTTTTCGTTCTTAAATTTTTATAACATTGGGCGAGTTTGCTTTATGTTTGTTTGCGAATTTACATGCGTTATTACATTGAGCAAGATTAGTAGGAAGGTGTAAATTCGCAAGCGAATAGAGAGTAAACTCGTGCGATGTAATTGAGGCTTTATCAAAAAAAAAAAACAATCAAAATATCTTCCAAATGTGCTATCAACTCGACTTCATAAACATTTAAAATTTCGGCATTAGGTTATTTGGCATTAATCCAAACAGACTGCGATTCTCTAGAGCTGCCAATTGCAGTTTATCCAATTTTTCTTGCGTTATGGCATCCTTTTCCAGAAAGGACCACGCACACTTTATATGGAAAAATAGGAACCACTCAAATCGATTTTTTTTATATCAATCGACGCGTCTTAATGTGACGAATAATTATTACCGTTGCGCCAAATCTGTAACTTCATTATTAAACCCGTTAATGAACAGTTAATTGAAAAAAATTGGGCTTTAAATTATGTCGGAAGTTAATAAATCTGTCGCTCGTTATTTATGGAGGGGTCATGGTAAATACGTTTCTAAGAAACGACACAAATGTAAGTAGCAAGTAGAAAACAGTAAAATAGTGCTCATAGAGTATTATATTGTTCGGTTCCTTGTTGCAATTAAGAATTTTAAACCAGTATTCATATTGAATTGACGGTAGCATTTAAATTCTGAATTCGATCCTACTATTTTAGAGTCGTTAGAATAGAATTAGGAAGGTACCTACTGTAAGCGAGCTTAAAACCTGGAATAAAAGAATTACCTAAAAACTAATAGTTTTGTTAGTATCACTTTATCCAAACCTATAAGCAATTTACGTCATCGATAAAAGGTTACTAGATGATGACGTTTTACACAGTGTTGTCACCTCGTACCTCGTATTTTTACAGTTCTAATAAATTGTGGTCTTCCTTTATACCATCTAATATGTGCGCAGGTAAATCATCTATAGAATATGTCGCTTTCCAAACTTTAAACCGAATTACAAATAAACAATCTAGTAACTTTTTTTTTGATGACGTGAATTGCATATGGACCGTAATTGTTATAATAACCACAATTTTATGCGGAAGGTTTCTTTTTTGGCGGATATACATAGGCCGATTTTTCAACATTAGTGATTTATTGAATTATTTATTACCTTACAGTTATTTTAACGTTACTTGACAGAGACCTCCAATGAGGCTGGTCACCACTACCCCCACTAAAAGAAAATTAATAATTTGGAATTACCTATAGATATTTTATGGCGAACATTTTTAATAGAAGTAGAAAAATAAACAGTTACATTATGTGTATTTTTGTCTTATATTGGATTATTTTATTATTTGTTTATTTGAGTCACAATTTTGAATATTGAAGAATTATTTTTTTTATTGATTTTGTTATTCGTGAATGTGTTTTGTTTTTTATTTGAATTGTTTGTTAATGTTATTGATATATTAACAGCAACAGCAACTGTATTATGACAGCAATTGTAAAAAGCAAGCTGATATAAATGTCGACGCAAGTTTTCCAGAAGGGCGTAACCCACAAAAAGTAAATTTTTCCGTAGAACACATGTTGTGTTGGCGTGTAGCTATAAGAAGATACGTTTGGCGAAAATACAAATCGATTTTTCCAGTGAAAAAATCGAAATATTGTTACCAGATTTTAACAAATTATGTCTTTTCATTTAATTCAATAATTCATTTTAACAGAAAGTGTGGGTTACGCCCTTTTGACAAAACGCCATCGATATTATCTTTTTATAGATAGGTACAAATAATCTCTCAGTTTTGTATACATTTTTAATGTGCACAAAGCCATTGCCATGACATTTAAAGAATTATTTCAATCGTTTTAAATCTCAGGCCAGTTTAAGTAGGTAAGTACCGACCCGTGGTTGTTAAGTACCCCGCAACAAACAACAAAGTTGATTTTAGTAGGTTCTCTTTTGCTCTCACGCAATTCTCAGAAGAACGTTAATTAAAGATTGCGACTTTATTTATAAATTAACAAAATTGGCGCAACGATAATAATTATTCCTCACATTAAGATGAGTCGATTGATATAAAAAAATCGATTTGAGTGGTTCCTATTTTTCTATATAAATTGTGCGTGGTTCTTTACGGTGTATATCCGTAGTGTCGACTGATCGTGAAGGAAATCGACGTAAGCAGATAGGTAATTCAATGTTTAACTTCGCCGGAGCTGTTTCATCTTTCGAACGTTATTCCATACCTGGACCGGTTTGTTTCGGGAAAAAAATCGGCTAGTTTAACATTTTCAGGTGTTGCAAATTTAATAATTTTGCGTTGCGCAATTCTGTAGATATTTACAACTGGCACCTTCTGTTCGTTAAGAAAGTCTCTCTCTAATACTGCGTGCATTGTTGCTCTTTAACTTTTTGTTCGTTTTCTAACGTGAGCACCAGAACGACCGGATTACGTCGTGCTAATTTTTATAACACAAGATATTATTTCGACTGACGGTGACGGTCCGATATAAGTACATCCTCTTAACCTTCCAAAGTCATGCAAGTTTTATTTATTGCTCTTATATAATAGCGTAACGTGTATGCTGATAATAAGTAATTAAAATATTAACCGACAACGCAACTATTTATTTATAAATATTAAGTCACCCATCGCCCTTCTGTTAATAAAACTAATAAAAAAAATACCCACAATAAGTAGTATTAAGTGTAATAATAAGTACACATACATAATAAGTTTAAATTCAAACGATAGTTTATCATTTCAAAAACAATCGTAATCCGAGGGGAAAATAAATACTTATAGGGAAACAAAGAAGGGCATCGGTTACCTCCTCAATGTTTGTGGTGTCATTATTGAGTAATTAAAATCTTCACTTAATATCTTCTGTAATGTCAGCTTAAAAACAATATTGTGTAATTCAGAGTTAACCTCGATTTTTGGTCCTCGTTTGAGGATTTATAATAAAGCCATGATCGTTTCGAATTTCATCACTTCCACCATGCGAAGTTGATTTTAGATTTAAAACAAAATATATATACCTGTACATATAGGTGGTTCGAAAATTATTGCATTAGGAGATCGATGACTGGTTTCATGGTATGGTAGATTAAACCTAATGTTGCGGTCTGTCATTTTATTTAAATGCCGTGAATTACCAGTTAAGCGTAATTTAAAAATAGAATGGAGATAAACGGCCTGCTAGCGGCTTCGGAAAAAAATGCAGCATGTATCAGATAGTTTATTGAGAGTTTTTGTTTAGTATCTCAATCTCGTAATGATAGAAAAACGGTTATTGCTTCGATTTCACATTTAAATGACTAAATAAAAATGCTAATCCTAAGACGGAACAAAATTAAAAAGAAAAACGTTACCTATAGTGAAAATGTTTATGAAGAAGAAATTTGTAGGTTTAATGGGTTTCAGTGCTGCATTTGCTGCCCATGGAGCATTTACGCCATTATTTATACCGAACGAGTTTTCTAAATTTACTACGCGAATATTTTTTAATAAGATATTTTCAAAACGAGCAAACAATCCGCAATAAGAACGAGATACGTAAAATTTTTATCTAGATATTCAAATACTGACTCTGAATTTGATCCATAATTTCATTCCTCAAGTGAAAATAAAATGATATACACCGTGTCCAAGATAAGAATGCACAGCATGGGGATCTTGAAAACGGTAGAAGATACAGGGTGGCTTAAATTAGAAAAAAGTTGCGCTATTTAGAGTATGTTCACATGCTGGTCGCAAAAGTTCATTATTGTTTATCGTTTTCAAAATTCTCAAAAAAATGTGATTTTTTGGATTTTCGTTTCTTTGCATTTTTTTATTTATTTTAAATGATATTAAAAAACTACCGGCACTTTCTCATTGCCACTTTTTAAGCTCTACAAAATGGCGTGTTCAAATTTTTAATCCGACGTTTCGTATCCGAGAACCCATCATCAACTTAATTTTTTTATATGGCCACAAACAAAGAGACACCCTGTATTCGGTAGCATTATTCATTACAAATTCAACGATGTATCACACATTATGGTTTTGAAGACAAAAAAGGGGAAAAACGTGAGTTATAAGGTTTTTTATTTTTTAAATTAGTAGGCGCTGGTACAATAACAGAAACAAAATGTCAAAAAATTATAATAATTGCTCAAATAGGTTGCCATTATTTTCTAGACACAAGTATGCTCTGTCTACAGAAGAATTCAAAACGTGGTCTAACATTTCAGGTGTGATTGTATTAACTGCTGCTAAAACCAATGCCAATAACTGTTCTTCATTTTCAAAAGTGGCGTCATACACTTGGTTTTTTAAATAACCCCACAGGAAAAAATCCAACGGAGTTAAGTCAGGTGATCGGGCTGGCCAGGCTACTTCACTGTGTGTTCCAATTTTTGACATTTTGTTTCTGTTATTATACCAGCGCCTACTAATTTAACAAATAAAAAACCTTATAACTTACGTTTTTCCCCTTTTTTGGCTTCAAAACCATAATGTGTGATACATCGTTGAATTTGTAATGAATAATGCTACCGAATACAGGGTGTCTCTTTGTTTGTGGCCATATAAAAAAATTAAGTTGATGATGGGTTCTCGGATACGAAACGTTGGATTAAAAATTTGAACACGCCATTTTGTAGAGCTTAAAAAGTGGCAATGAGAAAGTGCCGGTAGTATATAATATCATTTAAAATAAATAAAAAATGAAAAGAAACGAAAATCCAAAAAATCACATTTTTTTGAGAATTTTGAAAACGATAAACAATAATAAACTTTTGCGACCAGCATGTGAACATACTCTAAATAGCGCAACTTTTTTCTAATTTAAGCCACCCTGTATCTTCTACCGTTTTCAAGATCCCCATGCTGTGCATATTTATCTTGGACACGGTGTATAGTAAGTAGAAGTTACACTTCAGCATTATTCACGAATTCGACCCTTAGAATGGATAATCTGGAAATTGTATAAGATAGGTAGGTAGTCATCGTCTATTTTCAATGGAATGAAAACGAAAACAAAACAAAAATCATTAAAACACGCTGCAATTGCATTGAATTTTTAAATAATCGCGTCGCCTTTTTCTTTATAAGTAAAAAGGTATTTCAGACTTTCGCTAGAATTTCACGATACGATAATAATTAAAGTCGCGTCTTTTCTTATTTAACGCGACCGACGCCCTTCGATTGTTCCGTTTTTTTTTTACGGTTGCATTACATAACTAGACGGTTTACGCCTGTTCGCATATTTCATCGCCAATTTTGTAACTTTATAATGTGGTCCAACCTATTATGTAAATATAGTAGGTATAAATGAATCGGGGGTCAGGTGTTATAAAGGTTATGCAATATTTACAAAACGGAAAAATCAAATTGTGCAAAAGTCATTTATTTATTAAACGTTTGAAGCAAAATGCCAAAGATCCAACGGCAGGATTCGATCCGTCACATTAACATAGGTATTGCAAAATTATTCCATTTTAAAATTTAAATTAGTCTATTGCTATCGCGCTTAATGCCTTTCACTTAAAAAAAAATCATTTCTAACATTTCTTTCAACTACTTATTCCCGTTAATACTTTCTCCGAAACTACTGTCGATATCAATGAAGGGCAATTATTCCAACTACTAGATATTTGCAGGTAATAGCGCACGTAAACATTACCTAATAAATTTAATTTTGTTTGACTAAGAAACTGAACACGTTTGATGCAACCATTGCAACGGACTTTGGCGGAACAACGAACGACGCGCTCTTGTGTAAAATGTTGACACATTACGTAGGTTGCGCCAAGTTCAATTATAAACGGTTTACTTAAGCTGCATTTCAATCGAAAAATTTCCTTCTCGTTGTCAGTGTAAAAAAAATCTAACGACTATGTTCAATTTCAGAGTGCAATACTCGCGATCGCAACGCTATCGACGGCTCAATTATCGAAATCGAAGGCGGCCAAAAAGTACGACCCGGAAGACATTCAAACGCAACCGTCCCTGCTTACGATTCTTCAGTCGCCCAATTCCGCCGAGATTCCTCCGTCCCTGCCTGTTAATCTCGAATTGCCCAGAGAGGAAGTTCCAAATGTACCGTTTTACGCACCCGAACCTGCCTCGATTGCACTTCTAAAAGTGCCAGCTTATAACTATTTCTCGAATCCCTCGACTGCCTACAACCGAGACTATCCCGTACCTTCACAAGAATTAGAGCTACCATCCGCCGAACCGTGGAATCCCGATAACGATCCCAAGTTCTACTATCAACTCCCTCCGTTGTTAACAAAAGAAGAAGTACCCACCAATCTATATCCCAAGAAATACAACAAGGACGTATACGAAAAGGAAAAATCACTATTTAACAGGCCGAAACAGGAAATCAAACTGATACCGGTCAGCGAACAAGAGTACATCAACAAACAGAGGGACGCAGATAAGGCCTTGCATAATCTGGCGAAGAAGCAAAACCAGAAACTGGTGGAGGCCGAAAAGGTACGACGGTTAAAGTATGACTTGTCTGAGGCCCAAAAGGTCACCACTAACAACGCCGATAGCAAGGAACCCCAAATTGCCGAAACCGGCTTCTTGCGCGACGAACCCGAAAGCCGCGGCTTTGATCACGGCTCTAACTCTGACTTTTCTTCTCATGGATCATTTCATTCTTCGTCTGCGGAACATCATGCGCCTCCTGCTTCTCCACACAGGCACGAATTTCAAATGCATGGCCATGACGGACCTTCTAGCTATAAGTGGGGTTATGACACTGGCAAAGGGTAACTTGCTTTTCTTCTTTTTCCTTAAACTATTTATCGTTAACCGTATGTATACTTCAATCTGACTTTTTGCTATATGTAACCATTTGATCGATAAGCCATAAATCATTCTAATAACGTTTACGGTTCGATTTCAGAAGATGCTTTTACCCATATGTATCGTTAATTTTTCAAACAGTAACAATTTGAATAGATTCGCACTTTCGATGGCGACCCAGCGCCCAAAATAAAATTAACACCGAACAATTCGGAAACGGTTTTCGCACGAAAGCGCATTCTTCGCAATTAATTTTCAAGGTGCCGACAATAAAAAAGATTTATAAACGATTTAGAGATTAATTGGCCGTCGGGGGAGGGGAACGACGTTTAAAAGTAAACGTGTTTTAATAGCCACTCTTGCACAACTTTCACCGCGGCAATCTCTGCGCGAAGTGGCTTCTTAAATTACATAAGAGCCGTGTCTAGAAAGTACACAATAGAAACATGCTATTTGAACTTGAAACCGACGTCGCGTTTCTGAACTTCGTTTTCTCCTAAACGTTTATTATTTTGAAATGCCTCGTTTGAATCGAATGTTATTTTAACAATAATAAGAAATTAAATGTCGGACGAACAGTTACCTTCTTATTTCGAATAATTTGATGACCGAACTGATTTAGTTGTCGTAAATTTTCTACAACCAAACTAACCCCAAAATGATACGAAACCCCGAATGATACTGAAACGATTCACTATATCATTTCTTCGTTCGACGCCCAGCAATTTATTCTGTTTAATTTTTATGGTAGTGCCTAACGTTTTTCGTTTCTATTTTGTACTTACAATTATTAATCATCATTAAACGTAGTTTGCTTGCATATTTTGTGAAGTTATGCGAAATAATTTTAGAAAATTCGCACCGCCATTTCATCTCTTTCGTTTGCAGTAACAGCAAAACGTTCCCAAATTTAAATTAGATATTGGCAAACAATCGGCTACAATGAAGTTGTCCATGATTGCAAAGCTATTAATTTATAATATAAGTAGTGTGTATCGTACATATTTTAAATTAGTCACGATTAATTCTTCAGTTGGCCTTGATTTTTTTTGCATATCTATTTGCTTGTTTTATTTAAACGGCGCAATAGACGTGTTATTATTTTAGAAGCATCGTAAATTTTCTAAACAAGGAAGACCGTATGTCGTCGAGGAATTTTTTTAATTGACGGCATACGAGCAGGTATATATCGATATAATTTTCAATCTCATTCGACCTTGTTCCTACCTAAGTTATTTACGTTTAATGGTGTACTAATATCTCAGATTGCTCTTTCATAAAAATTGATAAATATATTGCATCACGTTAGCGAGATTATTTTTATATTTACACTGCTAACAAAAAACACCGACACTGCTAACGGGCCTTCAATACCATCGCTCTTGGCTCTAGGGCCGTCTAAGTATGTTATGTTAACATCAAAAACTAACAATTAACTAATTGGTTACGCAAAAATACGAACCAAACAATTAATAATAGAATAAATTAAATTTAGAATCGTAATTGTGTTCGCACAATTTTTAATTCACGGTCATCAGTCATTATATTAATATCTAGTCGGAAACAGAACCGTAATTAATTTTTCTCCTTCAATTCTTGTTGCAGTATTGTTACTTTAAAATCTATGGACTTTCCAAAACAAAATTTCACGCCCCCTTCCCCCCCACCAAGAAGCCGTTCTACAATTTACTTGCGATAACAAAGTGTATCGACTTGTAAAGATTTTTTAATTTTAACTTATATATAAAGTGGCCAGTACGTTCGTCGGATCTAAAACAGTTAGAAGTCTTCGTGCATGATTACTTAAACGAAATGGTCTACTTTTACTTGTCATATTAATTTAGATGGCTTGGAGACGGTCTTTTTATCTTCCCATAAATTTATGTGACAGATAATTTACGAACGAAACCTTTATTGAAATAAATGTGTAGGTAACTGTGGCCATTGTCGAATAAGGCCATATCCGTCGAATAAGTTTATTAGAAAGTGGAAGGATCGGCCCTTAAACGAATCGAACAGAAACGATCTTGAATAGGGAGTAATCCCACGTCGTAAGGCTGGTGTTGTTTCTAAAGGGTATTTTAAATATGTAATAATAGAGCGTCTCAACGTTAGAATGCTGTATAAGGTCTTATGGAGTACAGTGTTGTCATATTGAGCGCAATACCTCCGCTACCATATAGTACTTATACAGTTTAAACTTCTTTAATTCTTGGAAAATCAGTAGGTTTTGTTCTTCGTACGCACACGTCACACTTGTGTAAGACATAAAAATTGAAATTGTAACCGTATAACAATAAAACTGGCGACGGCGTTTTATGGAACAAGGATGCCACGATTGAGAAAATGCTTAAATTGACAACAGAACAATAACTCCATAAGACCCTGTACCGTATTCTAAGGTTGAGACGCTCTATATTATAATTTGTTGGAAACGTAATAAATTGAAAATTATCATCAGGAAATCAATAGTCACTTGCGGATAAAACTGAAAGATGTACTTACAAAAACTATGATCTCTGATTAACGTCGCTGCAGTACACCCAATATTCTTTTTTATATATTACACCCTAAGAATTTGAAAATAAGCAGCACTAAGTTGCTTTTAATTAAATGTTAATTAGATGACCGTTAGAGGTACCTATAAATAAATAATAGTACCTACAGCCTATCTAAACCTATATGCAATTCACGTCATCAAAAAAAAGTTACTAGATTGTTTATTTGTAATTCGGTTTAAAGATTGGAAAATGACATATTCTATTGATGATTTGTCTGCGCACATATTAGATGGCATAAAGAAAGACTATAATTTATTAGAATTGTAAAAATACGAGGTGTAATCTAGTAACCTTTTATTGATGACGTACGTGGATTGCATATAGGTTTGGACGCGTTCTGTTATACATATATATTTTTTTGAATATTACAGGCACAACAGGCAGTTTAGGTACGAAGAGCGCGATAAGCACGGGTACGTAAAAGGTCACTACGGTTATTATGACAAGCATGGAAAACTCCGTCTGGTCCACTACGACGCCGATCCTCACGAAGGCTTTCATGCAAAGGACAATAAATAAAATTAACTACAATAGTTCCATTTACAAATCGACCTCTAACGTTAACCATGTTCCAAATTGAAGAAAAAATTCGACTAACAAGACTTTTGTTAATGTTAAATGTTTGTTGTGTGCAAGTGTTAGTTGAATTCTTTCAAAATTAGTTAGGGAGCTTGCGACAATTTTAGTGTAAATAATCTATTCGTCATATACACGGTGATAGGTGTTGTAGTTTCAACGAACCAATTAGTCACGTTGTTAAATGATAGTGATTCAAATTTGTAGGAAAAAAAGAGGCCTACTTGTAAAATTAGTTTATGTTTGTCTTTTGATTGATCGAAAATTGCATATATGATAAAAATTCAGGACGTTCGGTTAATTGTTCTACTCATCCTGAATATTGTTAATTTTTGTCCCCTAAACATCCATAAAAAAATGAATTATTGTTTAATACAGAACTGTTGACGCGATACTATAATAAATAGATACGTTGAATCAAAAGGCAAAAGTGAACACAAGAATAATAATCAAGACTATCGATCTCAAAAATCGCAAATTTAAGTCGATAGAATTATATCGCCTTGCAACAGATTACGATAGTCTTCGTTGCATGGGTCAATGTGTAGTTGTATTATTTTCTTAACAAATTTGAAATACCGTAAGTTGATAACGTGCTGGTAGACGTCGTTATTATTTTATTACAACAAGATCGCCAAAATTAATAACTTCGGCCCAATGAATAGATCATTTAAAATATTTTGTCTCGAGCACCCTAATTGAAATGCTACTGCTCAACATAGAATAGAATGATGCGTACCTAACTATATAACTTAACTTTTATATTGTGATTGTTGCACTCTTTGTTATTTTTTTTGTAGATTTATAGTTGTATTACTTATACTAGTTAGTAAATAATTTATAAACATTATTTTGTCTTGTCACTGGCTCGATAAGTTATTATATATTCTTAAGAGTCGCTCCAACTGTTTTACTTCAACGACCCAGTTTTAAATTCAAATAAGGTGGCAAAAATAAGGACTTATAGTTATCGATGAGAGTTGCCGACAGTTTAGAGAATTTTTCAGCAAATAATTCAAAAACTAGGTGCCCACAACAATTTAAAATACGAAGAGCGGGAGTAGGTAGTTGGTGTTTAGAGCGCGAACTGATAACGTACGAAGTGTAATAAGAAGTGTCAAATTACGGCCCTTATTGTTTGTTTAGTGATTTGAACAAGGTAGGTTTGCATCTTTATCTTATTGTAATTGTACGCTGATTAACGTCACTACAGTACACCCAATATTCTTTTTTACATATTGCACCCTAAGAATTTGAAAATAAGCAGCACTAAGTTGCTAGGAATTTTGACCATTTAATATTTATAATTTTTTAAAGTATTTTTTTCGTTCAAGGAAGTTGCACATTATTAAAAATGCAAACTACTCGATGTTTGTACTGGTTATTATACAGGGTGTCCCCGTTTTTTGTAGCAAGACTTTCACAACTTGTAGTAAAATTCATTTTGAAAACAAAAGTTCATATAAACATATATGTATGGAGGCCTTGTTTTCAATTTACAGGGTGTCGAAATTTAAAAAAAAAATTGAATGTTTTATTTGTAAAACAAAATTCCCTTTTTTGATTTTGTTGAAACTTGGCAGTTTTGTTTGTAATAATAATATGCACATTTTTTCACATCATTAAATTTGCCCTACTTCTTCCAGTGCCGCCACAACAGGGGACCAGCTTGATAAAAATAGAAAAAAATATGGTACGCCCCTGCTTTTTTGTAAGTTTGAAATTTTTTTCAGATTCAGCAATCAAAAATAAAACTTTTTCTATTATGCAACTTTGTTCCTATCTCGCTTCGTTTAGAGAGAAATAAAACTTATTTTTTTACAGAATTTATTGTTTGATAATAATTTGTATGTCAAAAATCAACCACACGGTATGAAAGGAAACTTATTCAATAAACAGAGACATAAAATCAAAGGAGCTGTTCAAAATGCCTGCCATTTTGTTCAACACATAAATTACAACGACGTATTAAAGACTGCCGAACGTTTTCCAAATGATCTGGAGTTATTCTAAGAGCAGCATTTCGGATTCGTCGTTCAAGTTCCTCTTGTGAATTGACAGGCGTAAAGTAAACTGCTTCCTTAATAAATCCCCAAACAAAAAAATCCAAGGGTATTAGATCAGGCGATCGAGGAGGCCACCCTACTGGTCCTCCACGACCCATCCATCTTTGCGGATATGCTGCATTCAGCCAGTTCCGCACCACCAAAGCATAATGGGCAGGGCATCCATCTAACTGAAAAAACGAGTCTATTCTTTGTTGGATTTGAACATCCTCCATCATGTTATGATACTCTGCATTTAAAAATTCCAAAAATAATTGACCGTTTAATCTACTGGGCAGGATGTAGGGTCCCAACAAAAAATCGCCAAACACTCCCATCCAAACGTTTACACTAAATTCTTGTTGGAATCTCATTGGCCGAATTAGATGCGGATTTTCATTATCCCAGACGTGAAGGTTATGGAAGTTTACAACACCACGACTTGTAAAACAAGACTCATCCGTCCAAATAATTTTATCAAGGAACTCGGGATTTTCTCTTGCTTGATTTAGTAACCAATTACAAAAAAATAAACGACGTTCAGCATCACCGGGTTGTAATCCTTGTACTGGCTGTAAACGGAACGGATACATTCCATTCCGTTTTAAAGTTTTCCATATCTTGTTTTTAGATACATTTAATTGTCTAGAAGCTTGCCGCGTACTTAATTGTCGGTTTCTTGCAAAAGTATTTAAAATTCGTTGTTCTTCCCTCCCACGCCTTTGCCGAATCTGTTCACCTGCTGCTGCTTGAAGCGACTTTAAACCGTGACTTCTAAACTGTTGGTGTATTTTTACAAAAACGCTTGGATGTGGTTGTCGTCTATTGGGAAATCTTCTTCTGTACTCTCGAGCAGCACCAGCAGAGTTTCCATCATAAAATCCATACAAATAATGCATGTCTGCATATTCTTTATTTCGGAATCGAAAAGGCATTTTTATGAGAAATAATAATGTGTCTAATACCTACACACTTGGAACTTGAAATCGAAAACGTCTATTAAACACGTCAACAAACAACAAAACATTTGTTGTAGTGCCTTGGCAACTCGCAAAACGGACAAATAACAATCGTCCTAAGCCTACTTGGGGTAGCAAGCGGTAACAAGCATAAATAAACAACTTAAGCAAATCTCGAACTTTTTGTGAAAATGTTTTATTTCTCTCTAAACGAAGCGAGATAGGAAAAAAGTTGCGTAATAGAAAAAGTTTTATTTTTGATTGCTGAATCTTAAAAAAATTTCAAACTTACAAAAAAGCAGGGGCGTATCATATTTTTTTTCTATTTTTATCAAGCTGGTCCCCTGTTGTGGCGGCACTGGAAGAAGTAGGGCAAATTCAATGATGTGAAAAAATGTGTATTTATTATTACAAACAAAACTGCCAAGTTTCAACAAAATCAAAAAAGGGAATTTTGTTTTACAAATAAAACATTCATTTTTTTTTTAAATTTCGACACCCTGTAAATCGAAAACGAGGCCTCCATACATATATGTTTATAGGAACTTTTGTTTTCAAAATGAATTTTACTACAAGTTGTGAAAGTCCTGCTACAAAAAACGGGGACACCCTGTACATTACAACGTTAAAGCTCCTGCTGTGGATGCCAAAACCTCCCAACTATTAGTAGTTGGTTTGTAGTTAGTTACACTACAAACCAAACAAGTAAAAAAAAGATTGAAATTCAAGAAAAAAAAATGACTCGTTTAGCTTTATGAACAGTGGAAAGAAATAACTACAGTAGTTTCAGAACAGATATTAAAGTCAATAACAATATTTTTACTACAATCACATCAAATTTCTCGACTTTCTTTATATTCATTAAAAGTAGATTAAAAAGAACACATTGTTAACAGAAAATAAAGTTGTATAGTGGTAAGTATGGACGTATGTATATGATAGCATGGTCTGTGGATCGCAAAACGGGACATGAAGAGGATAGGAACAGATTATATAGATTTGGATAATACGATAATAAAACCAAATATATTTAGTTGAACTTTTACTTGCTTAATAATTAAGAAAAATGCTTCAAAACTGACTTCAAGTTTAAATGAGTTTCTAAGAGTTAAAAGTCTGATAAACCAGGTCATTTCAAAGACGACAATAAGATTTCTTATCGAAATCAGTTTTGTAGCTCAATTTAATCGATCACAATTTTAACATTTAACCTAAAACAGACTTACGTTGAAACAACGAATTCACATGTCGGGTTTAATTTCACCGACATCCGATATATTTTCCTTTTTATATAAATTTACAATTTAAGACTCGTAAAAATGTAACAAAAATATTTATGAAAATTTCCTGACGTTAGCTCCACATAACTGGCTCTTTGAAAATTGCAATAAATGTAACAGCATTTCACATTCTTAGCAAAAATTAATATTAAGATCGGAGTGCCTACCACAAATATATTCAAAAGTGTATTTCTCGATTGAAAAATTACTACTAAATGTATTAACCCATCGTGAACATAGAGGGCAGACCGTAACATTTCGTTACATACTCGTATAGTTTTTGTTCAAGCTCCATTAATAAACCAGAAGCGCCAATTCGAAACAATTCGGACGTTAACCAAGAATCGTCTAAAATTTCTTTAACCATTACTAACCAAGTAAGAGCTTCTTTGGCAGTCCGGATTCCACCGGCTGGTTTTAAACCGACCTTAAAATTTTCATACCTAAACTAAACATCAAAAATCTACAAATCAAATCTCACTTTATAGCCATATTTATTGTAATAATCCCTAATCGCCCTGCACATGACAATTCCAAATGGAATGGTAGCGTTTAAAGTTTCCTTCCCGGTAGACGTCTTTATAAAATCAGATCCGGCCATCATAGCAACAAGGGAAGCTTTGTAAACCTAACATATTAAATTATAGATTTAATATTTGTTTATCCGTTTGTACAAAATAAACTAACATTTTGAAGGTTACCCAGTTCACCAGTTGCTAAAATGGTTTTCATGCGTGCATCAGGTCCACAAGCATCCTTCATTTGTTGAATTTCCCGATACAAAAGTTCCCACTGACCAGTAATTACCAAAGTACGATTTATCACTATATCAATTTCGTTTGCTCCTTTTTCCACTGCGTATCTTATTTCGTCCAATCTTGTTTTTAAGGGCATCTGTCCGCTTGGGAAACCTGCGGCGACTGTTCAAAAACAAACAAAGTCTAACCTCTAAGTAATTAACATAAAAAACGCACCAGATGCCAGTTTAATTTTATCATACGCTTCTAACTGTTTTAAAGCACGAACCGTATCCTCCACTCTTGAAGGGTACACACAAACAGCCGCAGTCTTTATAGGACAATCGTTGCCATAACTAAATCCGAGACAGTGAAGTAAATCTTCAGATATAGGCTGAAGTGCCTATAAAATGTGTAAAAAAATATTTTAAATTTCTTTCGTAGTATTCGAACCTTATGACATAGTCTTAAGACATTACTGGGAGTGTCGTCGCCACTTAAGGTGGTCAAATCGATGCACGTTATTGCTTTTAGCATCCATGCTGCTAGGTGTTCGTTTTGAAAAGATCTAGAATTTGCAAGATTCGCTGCTCTAACCTCGACAGCCGATAGGTTTATATATACATTGTTTAACCAACCAAGATCTAAAACATCACATTATTTAATGTCATCAAATTAATACAATAAGATATAGAGTGAATATATTTATAAAACACCTCACATACCTAAATCACAACCAGGATTTCGTTCCATTCTTATTAATCACACTTCATACTTTTATTCGGCCATTAGATAACACGATTATGAACATGAACAATGATTATTTACGATAAAATAAATTATCGTCCTACCGATTAAACAGTAATTAATTTGAAAATATACAAGCTGATTCATTATTATCTACTACATGAATCTTAAAACTTGCAATAAAAAAATCTAATCAAAATTCTAGGGAGATTTCATTTTAAAATACATGCATTAATTCATAATTATTAGGTGGTAAAAATTTAATACAGTTGTTTGAGGATAACTAACGATAAGCTTTTGTTAATAACAAATGTTAAATGCAATTAGGGTGTAACATTAAGAGGGGGGGTTCGATAAGTGAGAATCAATAGATGTCGCTACGGTAGATTCGCTTCAGGAAACGATACTAAAAAACTATTAAATTTTATTAAAAAAATTTAATTGATAATAAATACTAATTCAATTACCTAGTTGCTCCCTATATTTTTATCCTAAAAAAGTTAAAGGAACAGTTTTGCTAAGTTGTACACATGCTTCCGAATACTTCAAATTATAAGATATTTAGCTACTATATGACTAAAATAGGGGGCCAAAACCCCCTTCAAAGATGAAAATGTCGATTTCCAAAATGAATCCCCAGGTGGGTCGAGCTAGCTCAGAATCCCACACTGACAAGAAATTGTCAGTCTGCTCCAAGGAATATGGGGGGAGTAAGAAGTCGATAATACCATTAAAAGTTGAGGACCTATAATGTGAGGACTTTGTTGTCAGAAGAAAAATTCACAGAGATGGAGACAGAGCTGAACAACATAAAACGGGATGTGGTCGGAGTGTGAGAGGTAAGAAGAAGCGACGAAAACCTGGTGACACTGAAATCCGGACACAAATTCTACCACAAAGGCCACGACAACGCATCAATAGGAGGAGTAGGATTTTTCATCCATAAAAAACACTCTGACAAAATTGTATCTGTCCAAGCAATATCTCCCAGAGTAGCTTGCATAATACTACGACTAAATACCAGATACGCCATAAAAATCATTCAAGTATATGCACCGACCACGGAACACAATGACGACAAAATAGATATGTTTTATGAAGACATTCTCACAGCAATGAAGGAAAATAATACACATTATACAGTCATGTGCGGAGATTTTAATGCAAAAATCGGAATAAAATCGGAACGATCAGAAGTCGCACTCGGAAACTTTGGAAGTCCGGGCAGAAACGATCGAGGAGAAGCCATGATCAGCTTTTTACTGGAAAATAATTTATTTCAAATGAACAGCTACTACAACAAAAAACCCCAAAGAAGATGGACATGGGAAAGCCCCGACGGCAAAACGCACAATGAAATTGACTATTTTGTAACAGACAAAAAACAGATCTTCGAGGACGTCACAGTATTAAACCGATTCCCAACCGGAAGCGACCACCGCATGGTAAGGGCCACCCTCAAAATAAATTTAAAGAACGAAAGAAGCAGGCTGATCAAAAAAAGAAACTGTCAAACGTGGACGTATCCAACAGAAATAAGCAAATTCAGCAACCATATTACAAATGCAATACGAAATGAAACATCTACGGAAGACAACAACGAAAACATTAATATCCTAAACGAAACCATAATAGAGACAATAAAAGAAGCACAACAAAAGTACTGCCCCAAAAGCTCAAAATTGGAAAAAATCAGTCAAGAAACCCAAACTAAAATGGAAGAACGAAGAGCTCTCAAAGGAAAACCAAATGTAGACCAACAAACGCTGAGAGAAATCAACAGAGAAATATCCAGGAAAATAAAAAGAGACATCAGAAAATACAAATATGATAAAATCAGCCAAACTATTGAACAGAATAAGAGTATGAAAGTTCTAAGGAAACAAATAACAAATGGCAAAAAGGAAATCTTTCAACTCAAAGATAAGGAAGGGAACCTTACGTCAAAAAGGGAAAACATAATACAGATTGCAGAAGAATTCTACAAACAATTATATACAAACAACCATCCCTACCCAGATCTAAACACACACAACCTAGAGAAAATACAAAACCAAGGATCAGAAGATATTCCTGATATCACAAAATCAGAAATCTATTACGCCCTAAGGAAAATGAAAAACAACAGAGCACCTGGTGAAGATGGCATTGTAAACGAAGCGATAAAACTCGGAGGACCAGTGCTGATAGAAAAAATAGAAAAACTACTCAACTTATGCCTACATAACCAGGAGATCCCCTCAGGATGGAACAATGCGATAACCATCCTCCTGCACAAAAAAGGAGATATAACGCAGCTTGACAACTACAGACCTATTAGCTTGCTTAATCACCTCTATAAGCTGTACACTCGCATATTAACATCTAGATTGGAAGCAAAACTTGATTTCTATCAGCCACGAGAACAGGCTGGTTTTCGCTCCGGATACGGAACAAACGACCATCTTCAACGCATAAAAATACTAATCGAAAAAACCATCGAGTACAATAGACCTTTAGTACTAATATTCGTAGATTTCCAAAAAGCGTTCGACACAGTAGAAATGCACGCAATCCTAAAAGCTTTGAAAGGGAGTAGGTTAGATTATCGATATACCAATGTCATCTATAACATCTACAAACATGCAACAACCACCATAAAACTCCATGATGCCACACAAAAAATTAACATCACGCGGGGAGTCAGACCATGCGACACTATGTCACCCAAATTATTCACAGCAGTTTCGGAACATGCCATTAAAACTTTAAACTGAGAGAACAAGGGCATAGATATAGTCGGCGAAAAATTAAACAACTTGCGATTCGCAGATGACATAGTGTTGATTACAAACAACCTAGGCGAAGCTAAAGAAATGCTGCAAGAACTGCAAAACGCAACACGGATGGTGGGGCTAAATATAAATTATACCAAGACAAATATGATCACAAATCTAGTCCCTAATGGAAATATACACATCAGAGGACAGGAAATAGAGCTAGTTGAAAGGTATGTATATATTTGGGGCATGAGGTTAAAATCAGCAGGGATAACCAAACCTGCGAACTCCTGAGACGAATTAATTTAGGCTGGGCGGCATACGGCAAACTCAGATACATCTTTAAGGATAGCATCCCTATGAGTTTAAAGAGGAAAACTTTCAATACATGTGTTTTGCCTGTGCTTACCTACGGGGCAGAGACTCTAACCCTGACCAAAACATCAACAAGAAAACTGAGTATTGCACAACGAAAGATGGAAAGATCGATGTTGGGAATAACACTGAAAGATAAAATAAAAAATGAAGAGATACGTAGAAGAACGGGAGTAGAGGACGTAATAGAAAAGATAGCCAAATCGAAATGGCGATGGGCTGGCCATGTGGCGAGACAGACAGATGGAAGATGGACAAAAAGGATTATTGAGTGGAGGCCGAGGGCTGACAAGCGAAGTCAAGGGAGACCATCCACTCGGTGGACGGACGATTTGAAAAGAATTTCAACAAACTGGGTTGCACAAGATAGAGGATTTTGGAAAGATCTGGAGGAGGCCTATGTCCGACAGCGGACAATACTGGCTGGGTGATGATGATGATGATATGACTAAAATATTATAAGGAGCAACTAGAAGAAGGTTCAGTGAATACGTATACGAAAGTACAGGGTGTAATTGTTGCTAGAATTCGTAAACCGTTTTCCGAAAAATCGTCATTTTCAAGTATAAAGCTATCTTACAGATACCTACTTGATTTCGAAGAATTTGTCTAACAAAATTGTCCAACTATTATTGAATAGATGGTGCTGTAAAAATACTATAGTGGTATTTTTTTTATTTGCCGGATGATTCGTGAACATTAATCTCCCATTTGATAAACAAACATCAAACTGCATAGGTGGTGGCATATTTCGTTGTGAAAATATTTATAGCCAACGTACCTATACCGAAAATGAACTCGTAATTCTTATTACGAAATCTTAAACTAAAGTCAAAATTGAACTCCTGTATTTTCTTATACTCTAAATAGTGAAATTCCAACCATTTATAATATTTATAATATTGTATAAAAAGGTCTAATTTCAAAATTACAATTAAAATTAATTGTGTATGTAGGTACATTTGCCATACCTACAGTTTTATTTATTTACAAGTTTTCATTCTATAAAAGATAGAATCTCATTCGGTTTATTTTTCGGAAGTAAGCATAATTATTTTGCATTTCGACGTGTTGTTGTTTATGATTTCTGTGAATTACTGAGAAATGCTGAGAATGCGGCGAACATTTCCCATAAATAAGTAGATATGTATACATACGTTATTCGCGATAGGTCCCAACACGTCATCAATAAATCCTCGTATTTTTACAGTACTAATAGATTTTAGTCTATTTTGCCATGTCGTATGTGTGCAGGTAAATCATCGGTAGACATCGGAGTGCCATGTTCAAAACTTTCATCTGAATATTACAAATATACAATTTAGTAACTTTTGTGCATGGCTGCGTCGATTGGAACCTATCGTGAATAACGTATAGCTACATTTATTTGAGAACTAAACTGTAACTATTTAACTTTTAATGCAATTAACGGCATGCTATAACAATTATTATTCTGAAATATATACATATAAGTAATTACATATGTGCATATATCAGTAATATTGGATTTCCTATTGTTACAATTTTTATTTTGTATTAATAATGGCACTTCTCTCACATATTACACAAAAAATACATTTTAAAAATCAATAATCATTATCATTGTGACTTTCTTGAAGAGAAATATTTTGAATTTTCCGCTCCCATAACTCGGTAACTTTTCTGGTTGCAAGTTAAATAATTTTTTTAAGCTTGTTAACTTGCATTTCATTATTTTTGTGTCTCTCATCAAAATGCCCATTCTTTATATTCTGTAACTTTATATCCTAGAATAAACAATTATAAACGCTAGCAAAGTTTACAACGTAAACATAATTAAATTAGATGCCAATGCTCAATGAAAAAGCGCACTCTGTAGAAACTATTTAGTTCAAGAAAACAGGAATTAACATTTAAATAGCTGATGCCAAAGTCGCGCCATCTTACGATTAAACCGTTTGATATTAATTAAAATAATTAGAATAGTACTACTGTGGCGTTACTAGCGGAAACATGGTAGAAGCTGATTTTTCCAGCCCCTCTTAAAATAAAGCTTCCTAACAAACAAATTCTAATCTTTCTACTTAATTTCAAAATAAATAATAGATTAATATATCATATCAAGTAGCATTACAAGATTATTTCATGTTTTTTAAATAACAAACCACCATATTTTTGCACGGCACACATTTTAAAACATACTGTAATGAACTAGGTATTTTTGTAATTCTATTGCAGATAGATTGGCGATCCTGAATATCCTAGTTAGTTCTAGCACAAGTTCTTTTGTCTTGTATGTTTCCATTTACTTTGCTTTATTTAATGGGATATATGTAAAGTAGCTATTTAATTTTTTTGTTTTGATACATTATACAATTTTATATGGTAAAAAAATAAAATAATATATGTACTGCGAAAATACATGGCAACTTAATAACAAGAAAAATAATAAAACGATAATTTACTTTAGATAAACAATATACCCTTATTATATTAATTAAGCTATTAGCAGAGAGGTATAAAAATCGAATACGAAAATGACGTCGGATATTTTTTGTTTAAAATTAGATAACTTCGAATCGAATTTAGTTAAAGCTTTTAAAAGCTTACAGAGCACAGAAGATCTTGCCGATGTAACACTTTCTTGTCAAGGCATTAGCGTTAAAGCTCACAAAGTAATTTTGGCCGCCTGCAGTCCCTATTTTAGGAGCATATTTAAAGTAAGTATATATTTTTTTGTTAAATAAAATTAAGAAGACTAATTCTATGTAACTCATAGTGTACGGAATTAATTTCAGGAAAATCCGTGTCGGCATCCGATAGTGATTTTAAAAGATGTACTGCATGCAGATTTAGTCGCTGTTCTAAACTTTATGTATCACGGAGAAGTTTTAATAAGCCAGAATAATCTTTCGTCTTTCTTGCAAACGGTGGAGTCGTTACAGGTATCTGGTTTGTTGGGAAACATTAATTCGATGGACACCGCGATCGAATCGAATAAAAATTATTCACAAACAACTGAAACTAACAACCTTTCAAAAAGTCAAACCGAAAGCTCATCAGAATTGAATAACAAACAGTTAAACGAATTAGATATAATTTCGAAATCCGAAGGTATTTTGGAACAATATAATCTACACGAAGAACAACAGGAAACGAACAGCGTGGTTAGTGTTAAATCGGAAATTGAAGATACTTTTGAGGAGCATAAAGTTGATTTGAACGACTTAAAAATAGAAACCGTTTCTGAAGTGCAAATACAACCAAACGTTTTAGAACACACATTAACATCAAGTAAGTTCGACACAATTATAATATGTAGATATATTTTACTTATTGTTAGATATGTTTTTTTTTAGGTAAATCGCCTTTGCTAATGTCATACCTCTTGGATAGCACCCGTGCCATTCGGCAAACGCTTATCGAGTCAGTTAATACGCCAGACAATTCTAACGCCGCTAAGAAACCAGTGAAGCACATGTACCCAACAACGTCTAATCCGGTAAACCAGATGTTCAATATGGTCGTTGAAATACCTCCGGAGAAAATTTTTAGATACGATAATAATGTACAGAATATATGCATAAACTTCCCAGATGATGTTTCTGCAGTTAATGAACGAACTCTTCAAGATACGGATCCGGGTTATTATAACCAGACTTGTCCACACTGCAAGAAAGTATATTCAAGTCGAACGTCTCTTAAATATCACGTTCAATTGGTCCATTCGGATGTGCCTAATGTGTACAGTTGTCACTTGTGCTCCGATTCATTTACGATTAGGGATAGCTACAAACGACATATGTCGAGAGTGCACGATATAAGCTGACTTTAGTTTTCTTTGGTGTCACTCTCTGTACCTAAAAATATAAAATAGGCATTTTTTAGCTCACAATCAATTCTTACTTAATCGATATTGTATATTGAAACAAGTTTAAAATAAACTTATTAATACAGATGTAATGTAAAGGTAAGCGAACATTATGCTGGGCTATAGCGGGTCGTGTTTCAACGCAAGCAATTGCTGGAGTGCATTTTAAATTAGTCGAGGCTGGAATCTCTGTTGCGTGATAACAATTGGTTGTAGAGTAACGCGATGCGATATCACCCACTCTGCCTCGGCATAATGTACGCTTACCTTAATGTGTTACATCTATATGGAGCAAATTCTACTTTATTTTATCTGTTGATAATGTAGAGTGATGTGTAACAAAAAAGTGGTGTGTTTAATAAGGGATCTGTTGATTTTAAAGGCTCGTTAGAATAACAGTCGATCACAATCAAAATTTTCGTATGTTTCTACAGCAACTACATATTAACAGACCTTTAAAGTAAGCAAATTTTACAGAATAGACCCCTTAAGGGCCGTTGTTTGGGTATTTCGATTTTAATTTGAACCAAAAATTCCCCTCAATGTTATAGAAATGTTTTCAAATTTAGTTTGAAATTAATTTTATTGTAAGACTGAAATTTTGATAAAAAATTGATCTAAATTTTGTACTATATCCACGTACACCCCAGGTTCGTAAACGCGCGAATTTGAATAAAAAACGCGGGAAGTTTGAAATGGCCGAGTTGATCGTCTTTAACCTACCTTACCCAACCTGGACCTACCTTGTTAAAAGGACACCTACGTTGTGTAATATAAGTTTATATGCACTGTCTACTCTCGATCGCAGCAAGATTGGTTTAGACACAATAAAACAACAAGATATGATAAACGAATTTTTATTTAAATTCGTAGAACCAAAGTAAAGCCAAAAGGTCCCTGTTCACCAGAAGTCTCTTTGGAGGAAGAACAGGGCAAAGAAACCTCCAAAGGTACCCAACATACATTTGTTATCTTTGAGAAGTCCTAATATAAATGGCAGTCGGTTCAAGATGAAATGGCTTTTATCGATGGCCGTTCGTCCCTTACATCACATATACAAAACCAAGAACGTTAAGCAGCAGGCGCCCCCGCCCGAAGGTACCACGCACCTGGTTACGGACAACGTGGCTAAATAGTTGGAGGTTTTGGTATCCACAGCAGGAGCTCTCACGTTAGGCCCGCAATGGGTTCACTAACACTCACACCTGTGAATCCAAGCACGGTCGGAAATCGTTAATACACTCTCCAAGGCCCTTTCATACTCATCACTAGATCGGCAATCGATACTGGTTGGTGTTCAAACAAGCAAAGTGAAACCGCGAAATTAGGTTCTCAAAGGTAACATTAAACAAGATGTACATAAACATGGCACAAATATAACACACATAAATACGATGTAAATAATAAAATGGTCATCAACAAGGTGCAGTGCAACACATATAAACATGCAATAAATAAAACGGTCATTAACAAGATGCAATGCAACACACATATACATATCAACATAATATAATTTTTAAACAAAGACAGTTCCTGTGGTAAACATATATTCCCTAAAACGTCCTTCGACTTGGGTCAAAGGGTAAATCAAATATCCAATAATTTCATATTTATGTAAAAATGCAGCTGTAGAACAAAACCCATTTAAATTCTCAGACGGCAATAAATACGGGGATTTATGTGTCTGGCAGGCAGCAGGCGCGACACCCCATACTTAATTATTAAGTATTGAAAACAAATATAACGTTGACCAAATAATTTAAAATCAAGTACACATATAAACGATATACTTACTGATTACCTGAGATAGCTATAAAAGAAACAAAGATTATGAATACGTGTCACCGCAAAATACAGTAAAATTGCACGACGCCGTGAAGGTACCTAAATTTCAAAAGAAACACAAATAAACAGTAATGATAATGAATTTACACAACATAATCAAATATTATAAATCACATTGCAAAGCTTTGCGACATAGTGATTAACACAAACCTCCAGTACTTTGTGTTTTAATGATGCGCCACTTCCTTGAACGACAAAAGTACCTTTAAACATTGCAAATATTAAATGGTCAAAACTCCCAGCATTTGTCAGCGTACGACTACAATAAAATAAAGGTGAAATCCTACCTGGTTTAATCAAGAAGGTAAACGAAGGTGGAGCAAGGGTGACTTTTCGGACACTACTTCAATTTGAACGACTTGCTCGTTCGCGCGCTACACATCAACTGCCCTTCTTCTCTTCGCATCTTAAACCGTGAACCCTTTCTTTGACTTAATGGTCGTAACTTTCCCTAAATAATCGGCAACCCACAACTCACATCGACAGCTATGGTCCTTATTTTTGCCGCCTTATTTGAATTTAAACCTGGGTCATTACAGACGCCCCTTTGAAGGAAAAGAAAACGGCATGGAAGGGATTCGAACATCTCTTGCACCGGGTCACCTCGAATTTACGTACCTATTGACATCACGAACATGTCTTTCATTTTACCTTCAACATCCAAGCATTTTCTCTAAACAAGACCCAATAAATCCATTAAGTTTTACACCGTGTTCGGAACGTCCTGAGTCCGGTCCTAGTAAGGCCTAGGATAAAGTGAGTAGAATTTTGAAATCGTCTTTTTGGCGGCCCTGGAAACGGAAATTTCCCGCAGTAGTACCAGATCGCCAGCTTTAAGAAAATCACGCGCCTTGCCGTGGCCCATGCGAAGGTTGTTCCATTCCATCAACCGTTCCTGAACCTAAGTCCTAACCTTGGCGACGGGTTTAGGTGGTGCTGGTGGTTAGGAAGATACTACCAGGTTCCTGAGGGGGTGTGGATCCTTTTCTCAAATAATTCTACCAACGATTAATGTACGGAACTTCTCCAAGGCCGGAATGATGGCGAGGAGTTCCCTTTTCGCGATCTCCATTCCCGAGTCGTGAGAAAATGGACGCCCCTGCTCAAGTAGTTCCTCCTTCATGACTCCCATACATACGGCATACGTAAATGGACGCCCCTGCTCAAGAATTTCCTTCTCCCTGATTTTCCCATACCTACAACATAAATAGATGGTCGCCCCCGCTCAAGAAGTTCCTCCTCCATGATATTCCATCCATATGGCGTAAATAAACGGACGCCCCTGCTCAAGTAGTTCCTCCTTCCTGATTTTCCCATACCTTCCATCCATCGCTCCACGTCGGAGACGAAGCAGACGAACGCTGCTGCTCAAGAATTTCCTTCTTCGTGATCTCCTCCCACACCTACAACATAAATAAATGACCGCCCTTGCTCAGGGGTTTCCTTCTCCGTGATCTTCCATCCATCTCTCCGACGTAAGCAGACGAACGCTCCTACTCAAGGGTTTTCTTCTCCGTTTTCTTCTTATCCAATCCTCCGATGTAAGCAGATGGGCGCCCCTAATCAAGATGTTCCTCCTTAGCGACCACCCATCCATCCTTTCGATGCTAGCAGATGGATGCCACGGCTCAAGAGTTCTTTCTCCATGATCTCCCATACATCCCTACAACATAAACAAATTTACGCTGCTAGGGTTACCTGTTCCACGCAGCTCCTCTCTTCATTCCCGGCCCCTAAGAACGTAGGGTCCTAACCGCTAGACGATCACGGCCCTATACTTGTTCCCCTCTGCCCGTCGCTTCAAAAACGCTCACAACATCCATTGTTGTCGGGTGACCAACGCCTGGAGAGACAGTAATCTACCAACTGGGGTTGGTTGTGACTGGTTCGACGCTGGGTCCATGGTCGTGCTTGTTCATACCCGCAGCCACATATTATCCTATAAATACTCAAACAAACACCTCAGTTTAATACCACAAACTGCCTCTTCCCAATCTTGCATTTCGATTTTGACAAAAGTGCATATCCTGGTCACCGGCAACTTCTGTACTATATCCACGTACACCCCAGGTTCGTAAACGCGCGAATTTGAATAAAAACGCGGGAAGTTTGAAATGGCCGAGTTGATCGTCTTTAACCTACCTTACCCAACCTGGACCTACCTTGTTAAAAGGACACCTACGTTGTGTAATATAAGTTTATATGCACTGTCTACTCTCGATCGCAGCAAGATTGGTTTAGACACAATAAAACAACAAGATATGATAAACGAATTTTTATTTAAATTCGTCGAACCAAAGTAAAGCCAAAAGGTCCCTGTTCACCAGAAGTCTCTTTGGAGGAAGAACAGGGCAAAGAAACCTCCAAAGGTACCCAACATACATTTGTTATCTTTGAGAAGTCCTAATATAAATGGCAGTCGGTTCAAGATGAAATGGCTTTTATCGATGGCCGTTCGTCCCTTACATCACATATACAAAACCAAGAACGTTAAGCAGCAGGCGCCCCGCCCGAAGGTACCACGCACCTGGTTACGGACAACGTGGCTAAATAGTTGGAGGTTTTGGTATCCACAGCAGGAGCTCTCACGTTAGGCCCGCAATGGGTTCACTAACACTCACACCTGTGAATCCAAGCACGGTCGGAAATCGTTAATACACTCTCCAAGGCCCTTTCATACTCATCACTAGATCGGCAATCGATACTGGTTGGTGTTCAAACAAGCAAAGTGAAACCGCGAAATTAGGTTCTCAAAGGTAACATTAAACAAGATGTACATAAACATGGCACAAATATAACACACATAAATACGATGTAAATAATAAAATGGTCATCAACAAGGTGCAGTGCAACACATATAAACATGCAATAAATAAAACGGTCATTAACAAGATGCAATGCAACACACATATACATATCAACATAATATAATTTTTAAACAAAGACAGTTCCTGTGGTAAACATATATTCCCTAAAACGTCCTTCGACTTGGGTCAAAGGGTAAATCAAATATCCAATAATTTCATATTTATGTAAAAATGCAGCTGTAGAACAAAACCCATTTAAATTCTCAGACGGCAATAAATACGGGGATTTATGTGTCTGGCAGGCAGCAGGCGCGACACCCCATACTTAATTATTAAGTATTGAAAACAAATATAACGTTGACCAAATAATTTAAAATCAAGTACACATATAAACGATATACTTACTGATTACCTGAGATAGCTATAAAAAGAAACAAAGATTATGAATACGTGTCACCGCAAAATACAGTAAAATTGCACGACGCCGTGAAGGTACCTAAATTTCAAAAGAAACACAAATAAACAGTAATGATAATGAATTTACACAACATAATCAAATATTATAAATCACATTGCAAAGCTTTGCGACATAGTGATTAACACAAACCTCCAGTACTTTGTGTTTTAATGATGCGCCACTTCCTTGAACGACAAAAGTACCTTTAAACATTGCAAATATTAAATGGTCAAAACTCCCAGCATTTGTCAGCGTACGACTACAATAAAATAAAGGTGAAATCCTACCTGGTTTAATCAAGAAGGTAAACGAAGGTGGAGCAAGGGTGACTTTTCGGACACTACTTCAATTTGAACGACTTGCTCGTTCGCGCGCTACACATCAACTGCCCTTCTTCTCTTCGCATCTTAAACCGTGAACCCTTTCTTTGACTTAATGGTCGTAACTTTCCCTAAATAATCGGCAACCCACAACTCACATCGACAGCTATGGTCCTTATTTTTGCCGCCTTATTTGAATTTAAACCTGGGTCATTACAATTTCTTTATTTCTAATTTATTTTCACATCTTGTAAAAGTGGAATAAAATAAGACAAATTTAAATTCATGTGTAGTTAATATCGTAAAATGATTCAAATAATTATTTATCGATATGATCTTACAGTATGACCAATAAGGGGAGAATTTTAACTTAATTGTTCAGTTGAACAGGTAGAATGCAACCACAATCAGAAATCAGAAAACTGGATCATCCTTAAATGTTTTTGTTCGAAATCCAAAACAACGGGCAATAGATGTTTGTACAAATTATCCAAAAAATGATGAGAAATCTCTCAGAAGGGTGGACATATAGATCACGTCAAAATAACACCATAAGTTTATATAATTTTTATTCTTACCACTGCCGAGGTATTCACCCCTAAAGCTGATAAATGAAAATTAACTGATATTGATGAAACTGATGATATTTTAATATAATTTTTATTTCTTATTGGAATTTAATAAGTTTTGGCATGCAGTCCTAAGTAAATGAAGGTCTTCATCTCTGAAGGTGTAAAAGATTTTTTGATAATGCCTTAGGGAGGAAGCTAAAGGTGCACTATACCCACTAATATTCCTAATATCGAATTTATCTGAGGATCCATTTTTTTTTTAAATTTTATTGACATTTTCGGATTTTCCAAACATTTTAAAATAAAAAAAGAAATCTATCTACCTACTCTTAACTAATTTTGATAAAATGAGTCATATTTCGGGAAAATCGCATTTAAAGAAGAAATAAAAATATCCATAACTACACAATGAAATAAAGCTACTTATTATTACGTACATATTTTAATTAGATAGGTATCTTTTTTTACGGGGAGTTGAAAAGGCTTCATAAAGAAGACAGGTTACATTTTTCAATTTATAGGTAGGTACACTTCGTCCAAACCTACATGCAATCTACGTCATCAATAAAAGGTTACTAGACGGTGACGTTTCACGCAGCGCTGTCACCTCGTATTTTGACAGTTCTAATAAATTGTAGTCTTTCTTTATACCATTTAATATGAGCGCAAGTGAATCATCTACAGAATATGTCGCTTTCCAAACTTTAAACCGAATTACAAATAAACAATCTAGTAACTGTTTTTTGATGACGTAGATTGCATATAGGTTTGGATAGGCCATACCTACATGTATTTTAGAAACTACGAACATGCTACATTCACTGTGCTAGAATTATTGTACCTATATTCTAAAATTTTGAAAAAATTAGAAATGTTTAGGTAATCTACCATAGCTTTAAATAAAACCAGTATTTTTAAGCCTTTTTTTATGATCAAACGTAATAATTTGGTACAGTAGTTTTGACTAGTACCTACCTATATAATAATAGTTTAATATACAGTCAAAATTGCAACTTTGGATCTTTATCCATTCAAGAGAAATGTGTACTTAAATGACAGAAAACAAGAATTGCGGGAAAAGTAAAAAATTGTGAATTAACTAATTGTGTGTATCTAAATAAATCGTGAGGTATATACCTATGTACAATAAGAGGAATAAGAAAAAATGATGATTGATTCTAATTTTTTTTCCCAACATTACATATACTTACACCTTCATCTTGTTGATTTTACACTTTTACACTCCCGTTATTAAAACGAACGAACCGAACGTCTTGACGTAATATTATTGTAACAGCAATTTCAGCAAATGTTATGGGGGATAAAATAAACAATTTAAATACTAAAAGTGTACCACCTTGCGTATGATCTTCTTCTGTGAACTGTGAACTTGCAACGCTGACATCTCTTGCGCCTTCGATATTGCATTACCAACAGTTTTTACCAACATTTCTACCTCTACCTACGTTTTTCACTTTTTCACCATCACTAATCAAGAAGAGATGCCCATAACATACCGATTCCTATACCTGAGTCGCACATAGATGCAAAACCCGTTAAATCAGTTTTATAGTAATACTTATGTACCTAATACGTTAAATCAGAAAGTTTCGATTTCAAAAAATGAAAGCTTTGACATAGAGAATTGGTTTTAGTACGAAAGGCTATTTATGTATTCGTATGCCAGATGATATACACGTATAGTGTACGCATCTACCATAGTACACATAAATAAATACATGGTTAGTAAACGGTACTTTCCTACCTTTGATCGTAGGCTACAAGTTCAACAGTCCCGCATCCCACGCTGACCTACACCTGTTTACCAAAATAAGTAAACATAGTAACCGATGGGGGAGGGTTATATTTTTGCTGTTACTTGCGCTCTGTTACATGTTCGATAATACATCTTAACTTATTAACCACCAACGTTTCTCCAACCACAAAGATATAAATTTTTACATGAAAAGTCTACTCCAAATGTTTAAAAAAATACATTACTTATTTAATTGTTACTTGTTAATTAAAGTCACGTTATAAACTTAATTACCATTTTCCAAAGTAGGTATTTATTTTTATATTAAAAGAAAAATTGAAAATTACGCATCATGGTAGGAAAAACGCCAATGGGCGGGGCGTATTTTTGTTTTCGTATATTTACCTATTGTTTATCTACATTGCAGACCAAAACTTTCCAAACACCAGAGTTTATTTACTAAACTTCCAAAAAATCGCGTTATAGCCGTAAATTGAATTGAAAATGTAAATACATGCATATAGGTACCTACCCCTACATATGTCTAATATACATACATAATATTCTTTAAGAAATCTATTTATATAGTTGCTATCAAACAAATTAATACATTGTGAATAATTTATTTAATGTTTATAAGTATAAACGAATAACAAGCACTTATGACCGGTTTTTAAATAATAGATATATAAAATCAAGCGATAAATTTTGAAAATAATCAATCATATATGTTAATATTTTAATACAGGTATTAGCCGCAGGTACAGGTATACTGTCTTATTTTAGCCAATCAAATACCGCGTTATTTATCGAATCAATAGCTTATCCAACCAACCATTATAGAGGTAAAGTATTCGATTATTTCCTTTACTGTCATTTATTGCTTATTATTTGTTAAAACTCCACCTACAAGACCGCATATAAAAACGGAAATTTTTATTTAATGTAATTTATTGTATAGTTTGATCGTGTTAGGTGTTACATTGTTAGAGTGAGATATACAATTTGAATTTCTCACTAAAAATTAAAAAAGAAAGCTATATAGAAAGTTGGTAAAAAACACGATTCTTTATTGAAAAATATTCTTTCGTTTCAACTGTAAATGGAGCAAGCTGATGTATTATAAAAATTTCCAAAAATTAATAATTCCAAGAAATAACTACATTGATAAAATAAAAATAAATTCAATCAAAAATTATATACTTAGTAGATAAAGTTTTAAGCATTTTAATTTCGAGCCTAAACCGATCTATAATAGGTAGGTACCCATTGCGAATGTTTGCTTTTAGTAGGTATTTTAATTATCTATGCAAAAGTAATTATGTTAGGTAACTTGTCATATTACCTATAGGTAGGTATATATGAATAAAATATTTTCTTTAATTATTTATCCATACCTATATTTTTTATTAAGTAAATATATAATAGGTGCTCCTGCTCAAAATATTATAATTTATCGAGGTGTATGAAAACTTTTAATCTGCAATGTACATTGAAATCGTAATCGAACTAATTATAAATTCGTAATTTTAATATTTTAATTAATAAACCCGAACCTTTTATTGCGTACCTATACATGTATATATATTATTTGATTATAATTATCATATAAAAGGAAATTACTTTTTGCATTTAATGATTTTGTATAATACTTTCATTTTTAAACATTGATTTAAATACGAATGATAAATTATTTAAAATTGAATTATTTGCATTAATTTCTTTTAACATAATTTTGTTTTAAGTACCTACTTATATTTGTAACAGTTTTAATAATCTAATTTACTTATATGATTTTAACGAATTGCGCGATTCAATTTAAACGCAATTAAAAAAAAGTAGGTGAGACTCACCGATAAATATGGCCCCGCTTAGTAAAATAGAAAAATCCTACCTGTAACAAACAAAAAACAAAATTAAATTTAAACGCGTTCTTAACTTTTCTGCTGATTTGTATGTAATACCTTAATTCTTCGACGTCCTTTAACCTCGTCAACTCCTCGACTCTCTCTCGGTCCCGGGACTCTTCAAAGGACACATACACACTTCACAACTGTAAGGAACGATTTAAAAATTAATTTGGCAATAAATTTATATAAGTAATATCAAGCAAAAAAATAAGCATAAAAATAATTATATGTATATATAGTATATGTATAATATAATATATACGTATATATCATATTCCCTTCTACCTAAAGGTGTCGGGATATGATTATATGTTTTAAAAAAATGTACTGACAAAAATAACGTAATGTACCATTAGTGGTACACGTACGATAGTTTGAGCTACAGGGAATAAGGCCTGTAATAATGGCGAACGGCTGGTAATAGGTAGCATACTTACAGTTGTAGCCATATTTGAAAGTATATGACTAAGGCGTTACTACCGAGTAATTAATAATATAACGAAGTCGGTCGTTGGTTAATTACTCGGTAGTACCGCCTTATAGTCCCAATTCTATCCTAAAATGTTTCTGCATGGCAGCACAATAAAATACTTGAAAATGGAAATTAAAAAGCACATGTTGGTCCCTATCTTACATATTTTTACATCGTAATTAATTAACAGAGAGACAATATAATTTTTGTATCTTAAGTTATTTAACTTGGAATTTGATGAGAAACAAAAGTAAGTGTATAGGTATTAATCTACGTATATACCCATTTAACAACTGCCTACTATACCTATAGCCAATAGGTCTAATTATTGTTAAGTATTCTTGGTTTCTATCGTCTTCAATCAAAAATAGTACAGGTTTTAGGCTGACGATCTGTTATAAAGGCATATTAAATCAAAATATTCTACGTTACATCAACATTAACATATTTTTTAAAGAATAGCTCCAAATCTACAGGGTGTCTAGGAAATGTCACAAGTTGACTGTCGTTGCTTATTTTTTTCTAAGTGCCAGAGAAAATGTAAATATTATTTTTTAAATCCTCGTTAAAAAGTACCTAAATAATATTTTGGTTATAGAAATGGCTAACTTGACTGATTTTCCTATAAAAAATTAAAACGAAAATCTCAATTTTTTTGTTTTTTTTTAATTAATTAAAAATTGCAAGTCAAATTTTTTTCCACATTATTAATCAGCATAAAAATGCACAACTTTGTCCCAATTTAACCGACTTCGTATCTCTAAAAATAACCGAGATTCCCACGTATTTACTGGAAAAATAACGGGCACCCTTTAGTTCATTTTATCGAAATTCAACAACAGTGCCTATAGGTACGTTTTTTATTCAAAAATTTCTGGGAAATCCGGAAGTGTAGTTAAAAATCTAAGAACGTAAACCTCTAAAAAGTTTTGAGGATAAAAAGGTTAGGGGTAATGCTCCCCTGGCTCGCGTGAGGAAAAAAATCAAACACCGATTACACCAATTTAAAGACCTTCATTTATTACGTAGAAATACCAACAATTATTAAATTCCAACAAAAATTGAAATGTTATTTAAAACAATTGATTTTTATTCTTCAACTTTGGGGGTGAATATCTTAACGGGGAAGCGCGGTATAAAAAAAAATTACAGGAACTTGTGACATTATTTCGACGTGGTTTATACGCTCCCGAACAATTTTCCATAATATTAAGGACCGGTCTTTCCATCTTTAAAGTTCCGAAAAGTTATTTATAGAATAGCTTTCATGAAATACACATTGGAGATTGTTCTACAAATAGCTTATTCGGAACATATATTGGAAGATGGAAAGACCGGCCCTTAATTAAATAAAGGCACGCCCATTAATTACTTACATAGATAAAATGAACTCCGCCACCATATTATACTTTTTCTACTTTTTAATTCAGTGAACCGGTAAAATCGTTTTATGATATAGAACTAAGTATAGGTAGTGTAAATTGTAAGTAAGCAGATATGCATAGTTATACCGATTTAATTTTAAACGAAATTACAAAATCAATTCTGTATAGGTTACCTATACTTAATGGATATCTACCACAATAATTTTAAGGCCGCTTGAAAGAATTCAGCAAGCGATTTTGTGATAAAAATATAAGGGGGACATCGTTAGATGTTACCTAATACACAAAAATATGCTAATTTAACGTTTTAGCTTAAAAAATTACACCAGCAAATATGGAAATAATGCTACTTACAAGGAAGGTGGAAAATTCAGAAAAATTTGAAACTTTGCACGATTGTAGTACTAGTCAACCCTAATCAAGAGCCGTATTCCGTTCGTGCCCTTATTCGGTTTAAGAAGGTGAAAGCCATCCTTGAAAATTTGAACTTTTTTCGATTTTGCTTATTATCTCTGGAACAGCAAGAGCTATCGCCAATAAACTATATATTTTTGTAAATAGCTATTCAAGACCTACATTATGATACAAAAATTAGGGATGAAAATTCTAAGGGATGCCATCCCTGCCACCAACCCTCAATTATTTTCAGTATTTTTTTTGTACGCTGCAATAAATTGATAGATTATTAAAAGAGTTATTCATTAAAGTGTATCACTTTACATTTATTTATTTGTATTTGTGCAATTGCACCCTTTGGTAATAATATCCGTAGCCGCGTATCTCTTAAACAATAAGAAATATCGCCAACAAATTATATATTTTTGTAAATAACTCTCCCAGACCTACATCATGATACAAAAATTAGAGATAAAACGCCTAAGGGGTTTCATTCCAACCCCCAATTATTTTTAATATTTTTGTGCATTTTATTTTAATGCATTTTTATAACTTATAGGCATAATTATTCATTAAAATGTATTACCTTAAATTAGTTGATTTGTATTTGATCAAAACCACCCTTTGTTAATATCTAATATCCAAAGTAACATTTCACCGAAACTTATCTCTTGAACAATAAAAAATTTGTGTTTTTCAAGTTTGTGTACTTGTGTAACTAGTTTGTCATGAACTACATAGTATCAATATAGAAAGGTCAAGCAAAAATTCGGGGAATTTCACCAGTAAGGAAGTGAAAAGGTGTATTAATTATTATTATAGTACTGAAATCTATATAGTGTAGATATGCTATTTTGTATTCCTGTAATTTAGTTTAGAACTGTTAATACATAGATAATATGTACATATAAATAAAAATACTAAAGAATAATTACCTACCTACTGACGTATAAAATATATAGATATGTAAATAAACAACATATGCAACAAAATATCCTTATTATAATAAGCCCTAATAAAGTGTGCGAATGATTAGTAGGAATAATGAATTTTTCCTAGACTGACAAAAAGAAGTGAGATGGTGAATGTAACAGTTAGTTAATAAATATTATTTGCCGTATTTATATTTAATTGTATTTTAGTTATCCATATTATTATTGTAACAGCGGTTAATATACACACTACGACACCGTGAGTATGCGATATTTCTTATTGTTCAAGAGATAAGTTTCGGTGAAATGTTACTTTGGATATTAAATATTAACAAAGGGTGGTTTTAATCAAATACAAACCAACTAATTTAAGGTGATACATTTTAATGAATAATTATGCCTATAAGCTATAAAAATGCATTGCAGCGTACACAACAATATTAAAAATAATTGGGGGTTGGGGGATAGGGATGAAACCCCTTAGGCGTTTTATCTCTAATTTTTGTATCATGATGTGGGTCTTGGACAGTTATTTACAAAAATATATAATTTGTTGGCGATATTTCTTATTGTTTAAGAGATACGCGACTTCGGATATTATTACCAAAGGGTGCAATTGCACAAATACAAATAAATAAATGTAAAGTGACACACTTTAATGAATAACTCTTTTAATAATCTATCGATTCATTGCAGCGTACAAAAAAAATACTGAAAATAATTGAGGGTTGGTGGCAGGGATGGCATCCCTTAGAATTTTCATCCCTAATTTTTGTATCATAATGTAGGTCTTGAATAGCTATTTACAAAAATATATAGTTTATTGGCGACAGCTCTTGCTGTTCCAGAGATAATAAGCAAAATCGAACAAAGTTCAAATTTTCAAGGGTGGATTTCACCCTCTTAAACCGAATAAGGGCACAAACGGAATACAGCTCTAGATTAGGATTGACTGGACTACAATCCTGCAAAGTTTCAAATTTTTCTGAATTTTCCACCTACCTAACCTTCCTTGTTAGGAAATAAAAGATGCACGTCGACTTACTATTTTTTATGGAAAACTTCGGCTGCCGCGTCGACGACGCCATGTTCTTGTACACAGCGTTTTAAACGAATAAGTCCGTAAATTCGTTTTATGGCGACACTTACTTAACACGAAAGTACAAAATACAAATGCGGCATTAATCGAATGATTATTAGAAAACGGCTACCATTATTGTGAACACAAAAAAAAAAATTTAATAAGACACCGGCTTTACGACAGCATTAATTCAAAGTCGTCAAATGCAATTTACTGCGTATGTAAATGAGAAGGTCGTGGTGTACGTGACTTCGACCAATCGTCGTCGCTTACAATTCGGGCAAGTACGTAAGCTTCCGACAACCTGATCACCACCTGGCAACACGCAAACGTTCAGCCTTGAACGATTCTTGAAACTCAAATACACATATTTTAGCCAAAGCGTAATTTTTAAATTTAATAATAATAACATGAAAAAGAATTAAAACTGCATCGTTCTATTCTGCTTTTATTTGAAGGCCGTCGACTTTCCCTTCCTTTGATTCACGATTTAAGCGTATTTTTCCCATTAATGTTTATAAGACATGCCGATCATTAAAATCAAAATACTTTTATGGTTATTTATGGTCACCTAAAATACCTTACTAGTTTATCGCTATTTTGTTTATACATGATGATTTAAAAGGTAGATATATGGTCCAAACTTAAAGATGTGATTTGAAATGCTACAGACAACAACAAAAAATGTTAATAAATTCATGTTCTATTTCCAATAATTACCTTCAGTTATAACAGCGAAATTATAACGTCGCAGTCTGTTTTAAATTTAAAAAAAAATAAAATTTTATAAAAATTATCCATAATTAACAAAATTATAATTTATAAAATAACAATTATACTTATACTTATACAATTAGTAGGTAGGGGAGACCGGGGTTGGTTGTCACACTTTTTACTTTTCAAATTTTTACACATCAGTTTTAAGGGCGTACGGTCCCTATTGCCGCCAAACGATAATCCGCAGATGGCACTGTTAGTGAATTTTAGAGAAATTTTAAACAGACCATCCTTCTTGATTGAAATAGCCTGCCTCTGTAACGTCGTAAAATCTACCTGCTTTGAAGCTAAGGGTATAAATGTTTCGATACGGTGTTTTTACATTAAAACGTATTCGAAAACGATTTTAAAATTCGCAATACAAAAGTTAAGATTTAATGTTAAGTACAGGAAAAATCTGAGATTACTGATCTGAAAAACTGATTTATTTAAAGTTCGCTAATAAATAATCTACTTTAATTTTAATTGAAATTAGAAAATTATTAATAATTAATATTATTATTATTATAACAATATAAATAGGGCATTCTCGAGGATATTGAATGCGAACGGATCACGGTTATCAAAAAATGTTGATTTTGAAAAAATAATAGATTTCACATGTGAAAAGTATTACATTAGGAAAATTGTAATTTAAGTAGATGTTTATTAAAAGAATAATAGTATAGTAATATTGTATAACTAGTGCTGAAATATCTACCTTTCCGCACGTGTTATATATACTATGCTTTTCCGACGACCACAAGTATTTTTATTAAAAAAAATTGATTTTTGACGTTTACGTAAGTTCGTTTGACATTTTAATAAAATGTCAAATTTGATAATAAAACAGTTTGTGCGTAAAGTAATTGCATGACAGTGTAGAAGACTTTGATTGGACGTGTGCAATGATCGCACACGGGCTGCAACGTTTTCGATTGGCTAAATAGTTTCTTTACGCACGGTCAGCCTATTTGTTTGTAATGATCAACTTTCCGTAACATTTATTGGTGTGAAATTATGCACTTTTCATAAGGGTCGTCGGAAAATGTAACTTTCCGTACTAATAATGTAGGTAATATACCTATTTCTAGTATTTTTATTTGTATTACACCACCAAAGTTTTATAAATATGTACATGTAAATAAAGACCATTTATTAAATAATGACGTCAAAAGTAGAAGGTGCCATATATAAAAAAGGCAATATCGTAAGAACTTCAATTGCAAAATAGTCGTCAAAAAACTTAGTTACAAAATAGCAAGAAAAAAGAACAAAATTGATGTATTCCAGTGATCTTGCGAATTCCTCATTGTTAATTTTCTCAAATTTAAAACATTTTATTGGTGCAATATACGATGTAATCGTGATAACTAATCGTGATTAATATTTTCTTAATCAGGATTCCGTTTCTAAAATGTATGTAAAATGTCATATACTAACCGTTTATTGAAGTTACAATAAATTATGTCTAAATTCACAATATTGACTTAAAGGACTTAAAAGGAGAACGTTTCGCTTGATTTATACTGTTAAGTGACCAATCCTCGCGTTAGATTTTTAGGTTGTAAAATTTATGATCTTTTACAATAAAAATAGGGAGGTCTAGTCATATTACCCAGTATTTAACAATAGTTGTGGGACGACCCACAACCATTGTCCGATATTGGGCGTCAACATTTAAACCAAAAATTAAAACTTCCAACAACCTGCTTTTGATTATTTATAAAAAATTGATGTAAAAACGAAAATGATCATCAGAAGTGATTCTTTACGGCAAGACGTGCTAAAATTTCTCCAATTTATTCAAATGATCGTTAAAAACACACATTGAAATTTTAAAAAATTGCGAAGCAATTATTTAATTAAAATAAGTATTTATTAAGCAAAAGAGCACGTTGTACCGTAGAGGGAATGTTACGTTACCCACTAGTTATTAATTTGCAAACTTTGGTTACCCCAGTTTTGAGTTATGATTGCAGTAAAATTGTACTTTTTACACATTCATTAAGGTTTTTAAAGGTGTTATGGAAATGATAGATTTTTTTAAGTATTTTTCTGTGAATCAGAACATTGTAATCTATGGAAAACGTAATTTATTTCATGAAAACATCAATCTTTTTATTTGGGCTGTACCGCCTTAAGAAAATCGGTAAAATCGTTTTATGGCAGAACTGCCCAGCTATCTATTATTTTTTACGCGAAACTACATGAAATTAGTTCGGTGTTACATAATCCCTTAATGATATTAATTCCGCTTCAAAAAATTCAACAAGTGCTTTTACCTTACTCATACAGACGTTAAAAATATGCCTAAGGCAACATTAGAATGTCTATCGTTAAATAAAAATATGTTAATTTAGCGTTTTAGCAACATCGTCAACAAATATCTATCTAATCTTAATTAAAAGATGCACGTCGACTTACTATTTTTTATGGAAAACTTCGGCTGCCGCGTCGACGACGCCATGTTCTTGTACACAACGTTTTAAACGAATAACTCCGTAAATTCGTTTTATGGCGACACTTTCTTAACGCGAAAGTACAAAATACAAAGGCGGCATTAATCGAATGATTATTAGAAAACGGCTACCATTATTATGAACACAGAAAAACAACTTTAATAAGACACCGGCTTTACGACTGCCATTTATTTCGAAACCGAAACCGTAACCGTAATAACTGGGAAAAGATTTCGACTTAAGGCGGTACATCCCAAATAAAAAGATTGATGTTTTCATGAAATAAATTACGTTTTCCATAGATTACAATGTTCTGATTCACAGAAAAATACTTAAAAAAATCTATCATTTCCATAACACCTTTAAAAACCTTAATGAATGTGTAAAAAGTACAATTTTACTGCAATCATAACTCAAAACTGGGGTAACCAAAGTTTGCAAATTAATAACTAGTGGGTAACGTAACATTCCCTCTACGGTACAACGTGCTCTTTTGCTTAATAAATACTTATTTTAATTAAATAATTGCTTCGCAATTTTTAAAATTTCAATGTGTGTTTTAACGATCATTTGAATAAATTGGAGAAATTTTAGCACGTCTTGCCGTAAAGAATCACTTCTGATGATCATTTTCGTTTTACATCAATTTTTATAAATAATCAAAAGCAGGTTGTTGGAAGTTTTAATTTTTGGTTTAAATGTTGACGCCCAATATCGGACAATGGTTGTGGGTCGTCCCACAACTATTGTTAAATACTGGGTAATATGACTAGACCTCCCTATTTTTATTGTAAAAGATCATAAATTTTACAACCTAAAAATCTAACGCGAGGATTGGTCACTTAACAGTATAAATCAAGCGAAACGTTCTCCTTTTAAGTCCTTTAAGTCAATATTGTGAATTTATACATAATTTATTGTAACATCAATAAACGGTTAGTATATAACATTTTACATACATTTTAGAAACGGAATCCTGATTAACAAAATATTAATCACGATTAACTATCTCATTACATCGTATATTGTACCAATAAAATGTCTTAAATTTGAGAAAATTAACAATGAGGAATTCGCAAGATCACTTGAATACATCAATTTTGTTCTTTTTTCTTGCTATTTTGTAACTAAGTTTTTTGACGACTATTTTGCAATTGAAGTTCTTACGATTTGCCTTTTTTGTATATGGCACCTTCTACTTTTGACGTCATTATTTAATAAATGGTCTTTATTTACATGTACATATTTATAAAACTTTGGTGGTGTAATACAAATTAAAATACTAGAAATAGGTATATTACCTACATTATTAGTACGGAAAGTTACATTTTCCGACGACCATTATGAAAAGTGCATAATTTCACACCAATAAATGTTATGGAAAGTTGACCATTACAAACAAATAGGCTGACCGTGCGTAAAGAAACTCGTTAGCCAATCGAAAACGTTGCAGCCCGTGTGCGATCATTGCACACGGTCAATCAAAGTCTTCTACATTGTCATGCAATTACTTTACGCATAAACTGTTTGATTATCAAATTTGACATTTTATTAAAATGTCATTTAAATGACAATTTAAATGTAAAATGACATTTTATTAAAATGTCATTTAAATGACAATTTAAATGTAAAATGACATTTTATTAAAATGTCAAACGAACTTTCGTAAACGTCAAAAATTAATTTTTTTTAATAAAAATACTTGTGATCGTCGGAAAAGTATAGTATATAACACGTGCGGAAAGATGGATATTTTAGCATAGTCATACAATATTACTATACTATTTACATTCGAGAATAAAAGTTTTTCTGCGAGCGCTAGCGAGCAAATAAATAATTCGAGAATGCGAAAGCATTTCGCAATCGTGTAAAGTTTGACATTTACGATTAATTAATTTGAGGTTAATGATAGTAACAATCCATAATATTTCGCGTCCCGAACTGTCATTTCGCATTCCGTTCGCAGAATACCTCATTTCGCGTAACAGAAACAATAAGAATAAACTTTTTATATGCAATTATCGAAAAAGAAAATTTAATAAAGTTATTTAACTTTAATTTAACTTTAAATTTAATAAAGTTATTTAACTTTACATTATTAAATTAAATTAAACATTATTACAATTTATACGAGACATATTCTTTTAAAATACATCTACTTAAATTACAATTTTCCTAATGTAATACTTTTCACATGTGAAATCTACTATTTTTAAAATCAACATTTTTGATAACAATACAATTACCGAGATCCGTTCGCATTCAATATCCTCGAGAACGCCCTATTTATATTGTTATAATAATAATAATATTAATTATTAATTAATTTTCTAATTTCAATTAAAATTAAAGTAGATTATTTATTAGCGAACTTTAAATAAATCAGTTTTTCAGATCAGTAATCTCAGATTTTTCCTGTACTTAACATTAAATCTTAACTTTTGTATTGCGAATTTTAAAATCGTCTTCGAATACGTTTTAATGTAAAAACACCGTATCTAAACATTTATTACACCTTAGCTTCAAAGCAGGTTTAGATTTTACGACGTTACTTAGAGGACAGGCTATTTTCAATTTCCAAGTAAGGATGGTCATGTTTAAACATTTCTCTAAAATTCAACTTTTATACAGTGCCATCTACGGATTATCGTTTGGCGGCAGTAGGGACCGTACGCCCTTAAGCGGTGTCGACCAATCGCGGTCGTATAATATAGTTCGGGCAAGTACGTTCGCTTCCGACGAAATCCGACGCTTCCGACCCGGGCTTGCCAGACGTTGCGACCTTGATTGTTATTTAATTAAAATAATATTAGATTTAGGAAATACATAACTTTTAAATTCGATATAACGACGACGAATTAAAATCTGATCTGTTTGCTTTTATTTGAGACCCTTTGGCCTTTCGTTCGTTGTAACACTAACACAATGTCAAATTTAAATAAAAATACGTATGAATACGTAACTATACTTAGGTAACTTGTTTAAATTAATATGTACAACTTATTTGTGTAGGTTAACATACATATTTATCTAAATTAAGCATATTAGACTTTATATCTGTATTAGTCTTTTAAACAAATTTATATTTAAAATTTAAATTGAATGATCTGCTGGATTGAAGATCATTGCATATATAGTGAAGAAAAACATTTTTCTATTAAATTTTATAATATTACATCCAAACATATTATAAAAGCAAAAAATACGAACGTTTCGCAGATATTCTGTAATACACGGGAGTGTTTGTAATTTTTCCATTATTTCGTTTTAGTAAGTAATTTCATTGTTACTAACTGTAATTACATTGTTTCATTTTTCATTTTCTTTATGTTCATTATTAGAACTAAAGCCTGGAATTAAATAAATAAAATATTTAACAGTTAAAATAGGTAACAAATAATATAGGTACTAAAACAAAACAAGGGAGGAATTACAAGCACTCCCCGGCGTTTGAATTTGCTGTTATAATAATTATTGTATGTTTGGATGTAGGTAATAAAATTTGCTGGAGGAAGTGTTTTTTTTCCACTATTATCTGCTTTAAATTTATGATTAATTTAAATAAATGTTTGGAATCTATTTGGTATTTTTTTATTTTAGGTAAATACCTCCCTATACCTAATAGGTACACAGATATTATACCAACCTACTTATTTAATTATTTTTAATAAGTGGCATGTTTCGCCAATAAAAATTCTTATTCTTTATTTTGAAAACACATTTCAACCTTTTCATCAGGTCTCTTCAGTGTTCTATTAAATATAAGCTGTTTCAGTTTATATAATTTAGATTTTAGTTTTCATTTTCATTAGCGAAACATATTAAAAATAATTAAATAAGTTTAATTTAAATACGATCTATAGGTAGGTACAGTGTTCTTCGAATATAAGGTACCTATGCTTTTGATATTATTAATCATTAATTTTGGACAACCAGGTAAGTGCTTGTTCACAGTGGGCGTAAGACATACATAAAAAATTATAAAATAAAATCTGAATTATAAAAAATCAGATTATGCATTCGTAATGTTCATTTGAAAACAATACGTAACCATGATATCAACATAAGAAAACCATACATTCATTGTGAATACCTACTTTTACGAATTCTTGATAATTCAGTTTTATTTTATAATTTCTTATGTATTTCTTATGTCTTACGCACACTGTGAACATAAAAAAATCAAAAAATTGCATAAAAAATATAAGTTTACAACCTACAAGAGTTGTTATAGAAACAATTTTTTTTAATACGCTCATTAGTTAATTTTATCTGTAATTATCTCTATAATACCACCTAATATGTCCTAATATTCTAAACGTGTATTTTTTATGTAATGGGCCACAGATGGAAATATAAAAATCTCAACGTATGAAGAAAAATAGGTTTGTAAATAGGCACCTAAAGGCATTGTATACATTGTTTAGAGTAAGTACCGACAGGTAAAAATGGCGTTCAATTAAAAAAAAAATAATGAAAAAATAATAAAAATATATATATATATATATTTCTATTATTCTGTGTTCTTTGTAAATAAATACCATTTTTATTGTTATACTAATACTTTAATACGCTTTATTACTTTAATACTTTTTTACGCTAATACTTTTCTCCAAACTGATTTAGGTATGTGAAATCTGGTAAAAATCGCATGTTCTCGTTTTCTAAGCATCATTTTCAACCCTAGTAACCCCAAGTAAGTACCTATATAACAATTAAATAACCTATATAACATATTTACAAGAAATTGTACCTGTAAGTAGTACCTATACATATACTTATATTATTTCTTTAATCATTTTGCGTAGAATCTCTCAATTCAATTTAATTTTTTCGATTAAACTTATTCCGTCCCTATTATATTGTTAACAAAGTATCCACCTACCTCACTGACTTATTAAATTGAAGGTCTCTTTGTAATTGTACATCCAACCCATCTATATCCCTTTGTATGTTTCTTACTCCTGTTCCTGCTGAAGATGATGCGTTCAGTTCATCTTATAATCAAGATCGCACGTACACTTCTTCCTGTATAAACCAAACTTGAGTTACGTACAAGATTAACTTTAAACACGGTTTCTATTAGAAAAACTTACTTCGTCTGTCTCCAGATCTTCCACCACAAGTTTAAATGGATCGGTTGTAATGTGCAAAATTGAATTTCAGGTCTCTTTATATCCGTCACATGCATCTCGTTTGAGCTGTTGTCGAACATTTGACATGGTTCACATCAAAATAGATTTACGAAAGTTTGCTCTAAAAGTCAAAGTTAAAAGTAGAAGATTTACCATTAGGTACATACAGAGCACATTTGGGCGCTACCTACCATCGACTTCTTTTCTATTAGTTCGATTCTTCCATCAGAGGACGCGTCGCTTGATAATAGTGTTTCAAATCATAATTAAGGCACCATATTATACCCAACGTACTGCATCTAAATCGTTGTCGAACCCTCTTCTTGCACCGATTTTCATCACGATCCCTCCATAGGTATCTACATGAAATTAGAACGTAGATACCATTTTCGTCTAAAAAACCATAGTTAAATTACAAGATTAACCTTAACAATGCATAATAGCGCAATTTACCTACACTCAACTTCTTTTCTATATAGCTAATTTATTTCTAGATCTTTATACGTGTTGTGCGTCCTATCCATAAATAACAATCCATTTAGCATCTAAATCAAAATAGTTCCCTAAAGACAAAACGTACAATTTATATTTACTCTAAAAATTAATATTAGATATGGAAGATCATTCAGACTGCGAATTCTGGTGGTACACATTACACTTACCTTCTTTTCGATTTTTCTATGTCTTTCATCGAAAGTTCCTGCATAGCTCATAATCGGCTGTATTGTTTCAAATTGAATTCAGGTTTCTCGATACGAGTAGTATAGGTACATTCTACCTAAGCTGCTGGGAAACCTTCTTACTTCAACCATCACGACGCTTTATAAAAACCATGTTTAAATTACTACATTATCTACATTTTAAAGCGCATCGAATGTGTCTTATTCTCAACTTCGAATCTCTAAACGCGTCGTGCATCTTATCTTAGTCACTATGAGGAAATGTTTTCTCAAGATACATCACGATTCATTCGCATCAAGGTAAAATGAACTGTTTTTGCTCTACAAGAAGTTACAAGATTAACCTTCGTCATATTACCTACTTGAACGCGACTTACTGTTATATCTATAACTTCTTATTTTGTTTTGTTCTCTTATAATATGAGAATAATAGATATGTTTTGTTCTTAATATGTCGAATATTCTTCTTAAAAACGACATTCACATCAAGATAGATTCCAATAACGAAACGTAGTATTTTTAGGTAATGTACTCTATAAAAGATAAACTTAAGTTACAATGTAAATCTTGGCAGCGCTGCTTGGGAGGTACGACTCACTATGAACTTTTTTATTAATCTCCCATGAGAGATTACCATGGTTCGATTGTATACTGTTAAAAATCGAATTGCAAGTCTATTTTATATAGGTACGTTATTAATCGTACCTAAAGTGCTAATGCAACTTATTGTAACTTATGTGGAATTATTACTTGATCGACCGAGTAATTAAATAAAAATAATTACTGATTATGATCACTGATCTAGAAAAATATATTTATAGTTATGTAGGTAGCTATATAGGTAATAAGTATAAGTACCTACTTCTTTTGTTGGCATATTGGGAATCAGTGGCAATTATTAACACTTTTTGACTTAAATTTAAATGCTTAAGTAGAATAATGTAAAAAAAGTAGGGTGTTCTATTTAAAATAATAAAGTTGGGTGCTCTACCGCAATATTGGATCACCCTATATAGGTGAATATAATTTTACTTTGTGAGACTCTTATAACCAGAAAATTTTTATCTAAAATATATTTTTCTATTGTGCTCAATATAGGTTCTATCGATGGATCCCAGAACTCGTGGACACCCCGTATAGTTCATGTTATTCTAATTTAATTTTCGGAGATTTCAAAAAATACCTACTGTAAAAATCATGATCATTAGTTTGACGTTGACATTGCAACTATTAAAATATTTATAGCTCGTATGTATTGTATGTAGATTCAAATAAAAATTTTCCTTCAATTTTAAAATAAATAGGTACTTTAGGTGTTTAAATTTCTAGTCGATCAAGAGAAATAAAATCCAAAAGGACACGTTTGGGTGCCATCATCAGACATGCTGTTTATTTTCTATGAAAATTGGCTAATATCTAGACATACCTGACAATATAAATCATCCCAATTTAATAAGTGCATAATCGCACGAACCATACGTATGTAAGTGTAAATAATGTTTTAACCGAAACAGTAAATTGTACTTTACCTATAAGACTTGTTTTGAAACGAAACGAAGGAATTGTTATCGACATCTGTACTTGCCAGATAAGACCATATTTTCATTACATACGTAGGTAGGTATCTATTATATTTAATTTTTATCAATCGGAATTTTAGTTTTTAAAATAATTGATTTATTTACAAAACATCGTGACGAGCAATTTTGTCAGTTTTAATCTAAACTAACCAACCAAGGAATATTATGCATGGTACGTACCACGTACTTATCGAAACGTGCATAAGTAACGAGATAACACTTTTTCTAAGAGAAAATTCAACACCCTCCGTACCTCGGAAACTAAGCGATTTTCAAAAAGTGTTAGACACTACAGTGCCAAATTGTTATCAAAATATTTTATGAAATACTTTCAGAATCGTCCTATATAAAATTTATTGCAGGCACGTTATAAAGACGTTTTAATTCTAAAGAGCGGTATTACATAATTGAATCTTGAAAAGTTGTACTACAGACAAAATTCAGAAAATGAACAGTTTTCTCGAAGTTTCTGCTAACTATAGCTGTGAAAACTTTTAAATCGTTTTTTAAGAATTTTTATCGATGATAAAAAATGCTTATTTGCCCTTAACGTGCTCTTAAAACAATAAAAAATATATAGGTATCTGAACAAATGAATCAAATTTTAAACCACAAGCCGTAGGAATAATTATTATATAATAATCCTTTTACTCTCGACCGAATCTTACGAATTTCGAGGAATTATTTTCCAACTAATGTTTCACAAACGTTGATTTATAATATAGTATCACAACGATATAATAATACGACTTACATTTTAGAAGATCTGGACGTCGAGTTTGGTAACGACTTTTCGTTCTGTGACGACGAATCGAATGAAATTGTTTTTAATTATAAAACACGCGGTAACGTTATTGTAAGTTCACTTTTCGCGCAACACACTATTTTTTAAACGAATTTAAATAGTATTAGCACACGAAAATTGCCACGTTCAATTGTCGTTTAAAAATTTACAAATTAAACACCCGTATTATCGCGACGCGTTAAAAATTACTGTCTTTACTAACGATGCATGCGATGTAAAAATCCGAATCAAATTCCCCACTCGCGTCTATAGTGCATAACAAATGTTTTATGCAGCTCCATAACTGAAGCCGTTATATTCATGCGGTTCCACAACAGTTTTTTGTGCACGACATTTTCTTGTTATATGGGGATCGTTGTAGGCGTGAAAACCGACGAAGTTCGTAAGAAATCGGTTTCGAGGGAAGTTCTCGTATTCGCCATCTGAAAATTATAAGCATTTTTAACGCTCCTCTTGGGTCTGTTTCTTGCCCCAGCTCGACGAACTTGAGGTGATGTAACGAGGAATCGATGCCGAGTTGGTTATTACCGCGGACGTAGAAGGCAATTAAACGGTTTTAAAATGTAATCTAAAATCAGATACACAAAAGATACAAATTTTTTAAAACATATCGCAGTGACGTTTTCAGGGTGACAGTTATTGTAAGTCGACAGCTTTCAACTAAGAAGACTCGCTGGTCAGGGCGACGACGAGATCGCGCCGAGGTTGATAATAAAAATCCAGTTGTAATCGATGTTCCCACGTATTAGCCGTCTATTATACGTTTGAAACAATAAAATTATTATTAGCGTTTCTCGAAGGGTCGTTTCTTGCACCAGCGTCTCGAAGTATACGAGTTCTGCGATCCAGGAATGTAAGGTGCAGTTGGTGTCGGGAATTAGACGAATTTTCTCAAAGATCTCGAAATAGATTGCTGAAAATTTTGCCTATAGAATCTCTAAATTGCCTATAATATATAATGTAACTATACTTATACCTATCTTAATTTTATTTTTTCGCTTCAACTTATCTAATCCCTATTGTATCGGTATATTGACCTACCTTGCCGTCTTTCATCAAATAGAAGGGCAGTCTTTTTGTAATCTTCTACACATCTCGTCGATGTTGAGATTCTTACCCCATCAACGCTGACGATCACTCACATCTTCTGCTCTACAAACCAACGTTGAGTTACAAAATTAACTTTTACTGCGCTTTTTATAACGTGACTTATCAATCCATTCGTAATTTCTTCCTTGTCCTCCAGATCTTCCACAACAAACTTAATTGTATTGGATTGATCTTCAGGTCTATTTATTAGGCTCTTTGATGCATTCCATTTAAAACTGTCGTCGAACTTTCATATGCCATTTATGATGATGATTGACGATTATGATCCATTTACTTCGAGATAGATATAGAAAGTTTGCTCTAAAAGTCAAAGTTGAGTTAGAAGATGAATTTGTAGCGCGCGTTCTGGCATTGACGTACCAAAATTTTCTTTTCTATTCGTTCAATTCTGCCATCACCACAAGATAGCATTATCTGCATTAAGGCACCATTAACGAGCATCTAAACCGTTGCCGAATCTTCTTCATACACCGACTCTCGTGATCCCTCCACATGAGATTAAAACGTATTAGGTAAAACATATCAGTAGAGAGATGACACCTGCCCCCCCATTTAATTAATTCGCACCCCCCCATATACGATGTTTGATATCAAACTGTAGATGAGATTGATTCGCGTTTTTTTCGAGGGGTTATTGCGTAATTCGCCGTTTAATTCGCGGTTTTATGTAATTTCACGGGTTAATCCCTGCAATTTAATTTAATTAACGCTTCAAATTGATATGATTAAACGTCGATTTAAAATCAAAACCAAAAAACGCGTAATTAAATAAAAGTATGTCAATTAAAATAAAATAACCGATTAAACGTCGAATTAAAATAAACCCCCAAGTTTCCGGGAATTAAATCGCTAATCCAAATTAAAAAATATACGTAATTGGTGCTCCAATTAAATTAATCAATCTAGTTGAAGCCTTAATTAAATTAAATTGCAGGGATTAACCCGTGAAATTACATAAAACCGCGAATTAAATCGCGAATTAAACGGCGAATTACGCGATACGGGGAAAAATCCGCTAAATCAGACGCCGAATTACGCAATAACCCCTCGATCAAAACGCAAATCAATCTCATCTGCAGTTTGATATCAAACATCGTATATGGGGGGGGGGTGCGAATTAATTAAATGGGGGGGGGCAGGTGTCATCTCTCTACTCATATTACACTTTGAAACACATTCTTATGTGTCTTACTCTCAAGATCTTTCCACTTTTCCTTGATTTTGCGACACATATGTATTTGCATGGTTCGGTTACAGTGTTTTAAATGGATTGGAAGATCTCTAACCACAACGTGTATCTCATCTAAGCTACTGCGGAAATTTTCTCCAGATAAGTACATGACGATTCACCCACATTAAAGTAAAACGTACGGTTTTTGCTCTATACAATGCTGCATAGTCAAGTTAGAAGAATAACTTTTGTAGTATTACATGATGCGACTTACTGTTATGTAATTTCTTCTCCTAAACTATTATAATATCTAGGTATATTTCAACGTGAATTCACATGGAGCGGTTGTATTATTTAAAATTCAATTCCAGGTGTTCTTATATATATATATATATATATATATATATATATATATATATATATATATAATATATATATATATATATATATATATATATATATATATATATATATATATATATATATATATATATATATATATATATATATATATATATATATATATATATATATATATATATATATATATATATATATATATATATATATATATATATATATATATATATATATATATATATATATATATATATATATATATATATATATATATATATATATATATATATATATATATATATATATATATATATATATATATATATATATATATATATATATATATATATATATATATATATATATATATATATATATATATATATATATATATATATATATATATATATATATATATATATATATATATATATATATATATATATATATATATATATATATAAGTGTATAGGCTGTATGCTATGAGCTTGTTTTTTATATAAAACGTATTCTACAAGCTTATTTTGTATGCTACGAGCGTAGGCAGTTAGTAACAGATTTATAAAACCGTCACTACTAGCTTGTCGACGGTGGCGACAACGGAAAAACTTGAACGTTCGGTTGAGCGCACCTACCTAGCGTATAGACCGTTAGGTGGAGTCTTTATCAATTATTCCTGTTTTAACTTTATCCTCGAGATTTTAAAATTGTGATCGTTGGAACTGACACGCATGATGACGTAAGGAAATACGTGCTATTTATAATCTTTATATACGAATTCATTTGGCGTAATATTTTCATCGGCGGTGATTACATTTATAAAACTAATAAATAATTATACAATTTTAGATAATTAAATAATTGCTTATGAAGATAATTATGAATTACTTGGAAGTAAACAATTTTACAATTTAATAGTTATTGTATTGTAAAACATTAAAAAAAATTAATTTGTTTTATACGAGTATTAAGTAACGGTAATTTAAGGTAACAAAGTTAATTTTTCTTCTGTAAAACAAAATGACCTACTATTTAATAACCTAAGATTTATAAAAGTCGTCTTTAGTTCACATTTATGCATGCCGTCGGTCGCAGGACGGTACGAAATGGATCCATTTATGCACCGACGGCAACAACGATTGCCGCTGCGACGTCCTTACATAAATGGACCCATTGCTATCTGTGTTCTTAGAATTTTACGACTTCGTGACGTCCTGTGATCGACGGCATGCATAAATGTGAACTTACTGAATGTGTATTGCCGATATTGATAAATGCCGTTGACGCCGTTCATATTATAATTTTAAGTAAAGGTTCAAAGCAGCCGTTCTAATACTAATACAAGGCGCTATTTCTAATACAATTTACATTTTTAAACGTGAAATAGTACAATTATACGTTTTATGGAAGATTCGAATAATACTAGTTTAAATAATAAATTTTTAAATATACTTTTGGTAATTCTTTTAATCTACCAATATTAATAGTTTTTATATTGTATAATAAGTCAATATAATTTATAATTTTCCATTTTAATTTTATTTAATGTATAATTTTCTACTTTGTTCAAATTATGTAGTACTGTGCTCTAGTAGACAAAAATGAAACGGTAATTGTGCAGAAACCTGGATCTTCGATAATCTAATTTATAAATTTCTTCATTTTCAATAAAATGACTTTTCAATCAACTTCATCTAGTACTCTTTTTTGTTTTGGTTGGTACATTCTTAAATAGCTCAAAGGTGGTGTTTGTAAAAGGCTCTAAAATTTGTTTTCTAGAGAGATTAACATCTACGTTGAATTTAATCAAACGTACGAATCTTACAAATTTTATTGAAATGTATTTTACTAAAAGTCAAAACGTTATTGTTCGTATTCGAAGTCAGTTATAGAATTAACGAATACAATATATTTTATTTCATTTAACCTCAAACATTTTAAAACTGTCTTGTTAGATCAACATTTTATCTTTATACTGTGCTATATCCAATTTAGGTGTAGGCCATCTACTTTTTTTTTTTTCGTGTTTATATATGATGGGCACAACTAAGAAATTTATAAAATTGAACTTCAGAGATTACCTAACAATGTAAACATTAAAACGCCTTAATTCCCGCTCTTTTTATTCTGACCGTAACCAAGGTAAAGTTATTTTAAGTCGCAGCGTATTTATAGAACGTAATGACGTAATATAATCGGCAACTATTTAGAAATAAACTCCGCTAAGTATTTTATTACTGATTTGAGTGAAGTTTTTCGTTTAAATTGTAATAACTATGTATGTAAAAAAATATTTGCTAGTTATTTAAACTTGAAACAATTCTTGCAGTAACAACTTTGAATCCATCCCTTATAAACACAGCTGCTATAAATTAAATAGTTGTCAGCTGCAAACATCATTTTACGACATAGGACTATTGCAAAGATGACCTTGTTTGAACTTTAGTAAAATATTCATTTTTATTTTTAAATTTTTTACTTTGTTGCTCTATATAAATTGAATTCCACTTAAATTTAGGTAGAGCGTAAAATAAAAATTCGAAAATAGTATTAAGTACTTAAATCTAATAAAACGATTTAGGCAAATTTCGATTGGTCATGAACTTTGTGGTAGGTCAGGATTCCTTAGACGAACGATCAACTCAGCAAGGTCGTTTCAAAATCTCGAGATTATTATTATCGCCGTTGAAAGTAAACATACCTCCACTTTAAACATTATATAATGAATCTTGTAAACGAAATCGAAATGTATTTAATCTAATATACTAATTTTGTTCGAAAGATTGATCATAAAACCAGATCCCCCCGAAAATATTAACCAAGGTTAATTTTTGTTTTATTATGTTTTGTTCTGTCATGCGTTTATAGACTATTTTTTTTATCAAAACGGCCACTGTTTGTACTAGAAAGTTGAAATTAAGTAAAAAACGCGTACTTCATGTCCCAAGAATAGTACCAAAGAGAAATATCCCGCAACCCCGAAAGCACCCCCGCAAACGCTTATTGCGTCGTTAGAAGATTCCATGACGTCATCGAATTGCGCAATATTACGAAATATAACAAACTGATTATTTTTTATTTTTTTTCAAAATTACCGTCGAAGAACAAGATCCCACCGAAAAAATTCATCAAAGTTGCGAATTTGGTTTGTGCATCGCATAGTGAACGTACGAGGCATTCGCCAGACAGTTTGATATTAAAACGGACTCTGTTCGTCCTAGAGAGGTGAAATTTTGCAAAAACGCTTACTTTCATGTCCCAAGAACAGTACCAAAGAGAAATATCCCGCAACCCCGAAAGCACCCCCGCAATCGCTTATTGCGTCGTTAGAAGATTCCATGACGTCATTGAATTGCACAATATTACGAAATATAACAAAATGGTTATTTTTTATTTTTTTTCAAAATTACCGTCGAAGAACGAGATCCCAGCGAAAAAATTCATCTAAGTTGCGAATTTGGTTTGTGCATCGCATAGTGAACGTACGAGGCATTCGCCAGACAGTTTGATATTAAAACGGACTCTGTTCGTCCTAGAGAGGTGAAATTTTTGCAAAAACGCTTACTTTCATGTCCCAAGAACAGTACCAAAGAGAAATATCCCGCAACCCCGAAAACACCCCCGCAATCGCTTATTGCGTCTTTAGAAGTTTCCATGACGTCATCGAATTGCGCAATATTACGAAATATAACAAAATGGTTATTTTTTATTTTTTTTCAAAATTACCGTCGAAGAACGAGATCCCAGCGAAAAAATTCATCTAAGTTGCGAATTTGGTTTGTGCATCGCATAGTGAACGTACGAGGTATTCGCCAGACTGTTTGGTATTAAAACGGACTCTGTTCGTCCTAGAGAGGTGAAATTTTGCAAAAACGCTTACTTTCATGTCCCAAGAACAGTACCAAAGAGAAATATCCCGCAACCCCGAAAACACCCCCGCAATCGCTTATTGCGTCGTTAGATTATTCCATGACGTCATCGAATTGCACAATATTACGAAATATAACAAAATGAATATTTTTTATTTTTTTCCAAAATAACGGTCAAATAACGAGATCCCACCGAAAAAATTCATCAAAGTTACGAATTTGGTTTGTGCATCGCATAGTAAACGTACGAGGTATTCGCCAGACTGTTTGGTATTAAAACGGACTCTGTTCGTCCTAGAGAGTTGAAATTTTGCAAAAACGCTTACTTTCATGTCCCAAGAACAGTACCAAAGAGAAATATCCCGCAACCCCGAAAACACCCCCGCAATCGCTTATTGCGTCGTTAGAAGTTTCCATGACGTCATCGAATTGCGCAATATTACGAAATATAACAAAATGATTATTTTTATTTTTTAAAAATTACCGTCGAAGAACGAGATCCCATCGAAAAAATTCATCTAAGTTGCGAATTTGGTTTGTGCATCGCATAGTAAACGTACGAGGTATTCGCCAGACTGTTTGGTATTAAAACGGACTCTGTTCGTCCTAGAGAGTTGAAATTTTGCAAAAACGCTTACTTTCATGTCCCAAGAACAGTACCAAAGAGAAATATCCCGCAACCCCGAAAACACCCCCGCAATCGCTTATTGCGTCGTTAGAAGTTTCCATGACGTCATCGAATTGCGCAATATTACGAAATATAACAAAATGAATATTTTTTATTTTTTTCCAAAATAACGGTCAAATAACGAGATCCCACCGAAAAAATTCATCTAAGTTGCGAATTTGGTTTGTGCATCGCATAGTAAACGTACGAGGTATTCGCCAGACTGTTTGGTATTAAAACGGACTCTGTTCGTCCTAGAGAGTTGAAATTTTGCAAAAACGCTTACTTTCATGTCCCAAGAACAGTACCAAAGAGAAATATCCCGCAACCCCGAAAACACCCCCGCAATCGCTTATTGCGTCGTTAGAAGTTTCCATGACGTCATCGAATTGCGCAATATTACGAAATATAACAAAATGATTATTTTTTATTTTTTTTAAAAATTACCGTCGAAGAACGAGATCCCATCGAAAAAATTCATCTAAGTTGCGAATTTGGTTTGTGCATCGCATAGTAAACGTACGAGGTATTCGCCAGACTGTTTGGTATTAAAACGGACTCTGTTCGTCCTAGAGAGTTGAAATTTTGCAAAAACGCTTACTTTCATGTCCCAAGAACAGTACCAAAGAGAAATATCCCGCAACCCCGAAAACACCCCCGCAATCGCTTATTGCGTCGTTAGATTATTCCATGACGTCATCGAATTGCGCAATATTACGAAATATAACAAAATGATTATTTTTTATTTTTTTCCAAAATAACGGTCAAATAACGAGATCCCACCGAAAAAATTCATCAAAGTTACGAATTTGGTTTGTGCATCGCATAGTAAACGTACGAGGCATTCGTCAGACTGTTTGATATTGAAACGGACTCTGTTCGTCCTAGAGAGTTGAAATTTTGCAAAAACGCTTACTTTCATGTCCCAAGAACAGTACCAAAGAGAAATATCCCGCAACCCCGAAAACACCCCCGCAATCGCTTATTGCGTCGTTAGATTATTCCATGACGTCATCGAATTGCGCAATATTACGAAATATAACAAAATGATTATTTTTTATTTTTTTCCAAAATAACGGTCAAATAACGAGATCCCACCGAAAAAATTCATCAAAGTTACGAATTTGGTTTGTGCATCGCATAGTAAACGTACGAGGCATTCGCCAGACTGTTTGATATTAAAACGGACTCTGTTCGTCCTAGAGAGGTGAAATTTTGCAAAAACGCTTACTTTCATGTCCCAAGAACAGTACCAAAGAGAAATATATTGCAACCCCAAAAAACCCCCGCAATCGCTTATTGCGTTGTTAGAAGTTTCCATGACGTCATCGAATTGCGCAATATTACCAAATATTAACTTAATGTTAAGGTTTTCATTGTTTTTTTTTAAAAGGATCACAGCAGTTCGAGTTCCCATGAGAATATTCATCTAACAAGAGAACACTACATCCCGTACATCAAAATTTGGGATGCAAAATGATTCTAGAGATCAAAAACAAATATAGGTATCTTGGCGTTTTGTCAAATGCTGCGTACTTTTCGAGATATAAATTAAAAAGTGAAGTTGCTGTTTAATAATCGTCCCCGTTAGTACGTTTTTTGGCAATGTCGTGGCGCTTTGAGTAATTTCTCTCTTCGTAATTAGTAGGTCGCTAGTTCGACCCCCGTGTCTTCAATTTTTTTTTTAATTTCATAGGACTTTCATTATTAATACCGACCAAACTAGTAGCGAGTATCGCGCCGATGTGCGATGAATTTTCTCCATTAAAAGCGAAAAAGCTACAGAGGTTTTTTTGGGAGATTTTATTGTTAATAAAATTAGGTATTCTTATACGACTTACATTATATGCGGAAATTACAAATTTATAGAGTTGTCTTCTGTCAAAACTAGCAAGTTACAACAAAGAAAAGTTTGGAGGATACGGGGATCGAACTAACGACCTACTAATTAGGAAGGGATAACATTACTCAAAGCGCTACAAGGACATTGTCAAAAAACGTACTAATGGGGATGATTATTAAACAGCAATTTCACTTATTGATTTCTTTTTTAATTTATATCTCGAAAACTACGGAGCATTCGACAAAACGCCAAGACACGTGTATTTGTTTTTGACCTCTAGAATCATTAAAAAAAATCGGCATCCCAAATTTCGATGTGCTGGATGTAGTGTTCTCTTGTAAGTTATAAAGTTGGTTTATGCGTCGCATATTACATTTAAAAAAAATATAGCTCAATAAAATAATTGTAGTTTTCAGACATTCATCTGGAGATTCGAACCCAAGTCATTTGTATTGCAAAACGGGCTCGAAAACGGGCTACCTTACCATCATGCCATTGCCGCATTTTAAGTTTTTTTTATTAAATAAAAACTTAAGTACGTAGATATTTAGAATAATTTCGTGACTCTGTTATAATTAATTATGCATGCGATTTATAACATCTTGTGAGAATATGGTTAATAATACCTAGCTAATCAAATAAACGAATTCCGCTTCTTTAATATCGTTACTACGGTAGGTATTACTATACCTACCTACCAATGAATAATTTTATTTACTTTGTTTAGAAATAATTGTCTATCGAAACATAAAAGCTTTATTCGTCATCTCATATCATCGTCGTCAGGTATAATAGAAATTATTTTAAGAAAATATTTTTCTGCTTATGTTTATGAAAAGCAAAATAAATAGATTTAATATTCAGGAAATGTGTACGCGCCAAATATGAGTCAGCTAAATAAGTTGTTATCGCAGTTTTGTTTGGGTAGGTCAGCGAATTCGTACAAACAGACCGTTGAAAACATCTTGAGGTAACGTCAGTAACGATAGTGGGCGAAATAATTATAATTTAATATTTCAGTACCTACATATATTTGATTAAAACTACAAACTATCTACAAAATAGTTATACATATACTAAATGCACTAAATTAGGTAATAAGAAATTCTATTTATACAGTGCATAATTTTATTTTAGAATGTTAATTAGGGTCCTAGATAAATATATATTCTAGGAAATGTTTGTAAAAATTCCAAAGATATTTGTGTTAAGTACAACACAATGCAAGGGTGTTAATCCTCTCGCCGCAGCGGATGGTCGGTTTTTCCAAAGTATCGATTTTCAATTGTTATGTAACTTTGTTGTGACCATTTTTTTGTATGTTGTGCGCATTTGGACACAAATATTGTATTTTATTTGGTACCTAATGCTTTTTATTTTTCTTTTAATAAAAGCGTAAAGTTGTTTTATAAGTTTTAAATGCGACCGTGTTTCTACCGCAAACGAGGAAACCAATCAGATCTTTTCTCAATAGACTCCGATGGCATTGACGTCATAAATGCGCGCAAATTTAAAAGTGAGATATTTTCGAAGTGTAACTCAAAAAATGTGACCCTTAAGTACTCGGCTATAAGATCTAGAATAAAATGGGTTAAGTTTAATAAACAAATGCAACGTTATAAAGAATAAATACAAATAAATTAATAAGCTCTAATATTCAACTTTTATATGGAAAAATAAGTCATTGAAAATAATTACTATTAAATGTTTTAATCGTAATTGAATACAAGTTGGGCATAATTTCTGTGTACACAGACGTGATCTTGAAGATTTCAACTAGGTTTAGACATATGTCTACTAACAGAACAAAGAGAAGAATAGAATAAAAGAAACGTATGTCGGAACGTAGTTGAAATCTTGAAGATCAGCACGTGTACACAGAAATTATGCCCAACGTTTATTCAATTACGATTAAAACATTTAATAGTAATTTTCTTTCAATGACTTATTTTTCCATATAAAAGTAGAATATTAGAGCTTATTAATTTATTTGTATTTATTCTTTATAACGTTGCATTTGTTTATTAAACTAATTTATTTTATTTTGAGGTCTTATAGTCGAGTATAAGGGTCACATTTTGAGTTACACTTTGAAAATATCTCATTTTAAATTTGCGCGCATTTATGACGTCATTCCATCGAGTCTATTCTTATCCGGGGTAGTTGAATTTACGACACCCCATGTAGACTGCTCGTCCGTTATAAATTTCTTTACTGGGCGAAAGAAGTTAAAAAGCAAAATCGTTTATCTCCCAAGAACATTGCCAGCAAGAATTTTTTTTCAGTGCCAAAAACACCCTCGGAATTGCTTATAAAGTTAAAAATTTCACGGTTAACATTAATTCTCATAAATTATTTACGTCGTAATCTGTCTTTCTCGATCGTGGACAAAAAGCTGTGTGATACCGTTTCTGGAGAGTGATCCAATCTGTCATAATTAGATCACCGATTTAGAATGTCAGTCGTTGCAGTTAAAAAGAATAGATACTTTCATTATTTTAATAATTGTTAGGACCTATAAAATCGTTCAAATAAATTAATAGTATACATTTATCTTTACATAGTATCTATTTATTCCATTTACAGATAATAATCCCTTAAAATAAATTGCTTGAATAGCTTAAAAATTTCCAAGTATTTCTTAATACGTAGCAGGTAGTTACGTTTCAGCAACAACAAACTCTTGCCTGAAAATGTTAATCTGTAAATTCTTGGTAAGAGAAAACGAATCCAATCGCTCAAACAAATTATTAAAGAGCGCGCGAACATTATTTAAAACACGTAGAGTGCATTTGCACTTTTCCAAGTTATATTTAATCGAAACACTCGAGAATGTCTTTTAAAATATTTTAATTCCAAATTTAAGAGGAAAATAAATTATAAACTATGTTTATAATCGTAAGTACATTTTTTTCGCGATGAAAATTTATTTGGAGTACTAGTTTTTGTTATCGCTAGTAGGTATGTACTTTTCCACTTTCTTTAGATTTAAACGATATTTTTGGGATGAATAGAATATTTTTGAGCGGGGTGTGGAACGAAATTCCAGCTTTTCGTTAGTTCCCGCTTATTCGTGTGGTAAATGCTACAAGTTTATTTGGTGTGTGAATTCAGTTTAAGACGGTTGGGTGAACTTATAAGAAGTAAGAGGTAAGATTATCATAGATTTTCATGTTCTTTTGTTACTAATTGTATTTTGAATTACGTTATAGAATATGGATCGAAATTTACAATTTTGTTCCAATTTTCAAAACTCTGTATGTAGATATTACAACAATTGTAAATATTTGCATTGCTCAAAAACGGAACAAGCAATGTACATTTTAAATGGAGTGCCATCGACCAATTTAGAATCGGAGCTACAAAGATTACAAAACCCCGCACGGGTTCGGTGCAAAGATTTTATTAACGGCCGTTGTAAGCGAGGGTTTGGCTGTAAATTCGACCACAGCAAGGCATCGGCAGATGACAATTTTATGTGTCCTGTGTGCCGGTGTGCCATTTTATCAGGACAAATGGCATGCTTTATAATTTGCAGCCATGTAATCTGTCGAGACTGTGTAAAGCAGATGGATGTTTTTAAAGTGGAAAGAGATGGTACCGTTGTGAAATCATGCCACATGTGCCGTACTATTTCTCCATACGGCGATTTAAACTAACAGGTATGTACCTAATACTTATTATGTTGATAGTGTTTTTCCCCCAATTAAAAATTTGCACGTTGAGTAAAAATCCGGCGTTGTTCATAAAGATTTAAATTCATTTTTAAAAGCCGTTAAATTTCTTAGAATCCTAAATGATGGGTACTTTCACAACGACATTTTTGGAGGGGGTGCGTGGTAACAAATCGCGTTCTCCCCGCCAACGCCCTTCAAAGTTTTCAACCATCTTCCTATTTTGTCATCAGTTGTTCACGTGTTCTCGCTGGTGTTGTAGTCGACGGTTGCAATGCCTATGTGTCGTGATTTTTTGTTTGCTTTGTGCCATAGACAGTTTTGTAAATACAAGCATGAATTTATGTTGTGCAAAAATAATTGCCAACTAAATTCATGCAAAATGTTTCATTTAAATTCAGAACAGTTTTTGGAGTTGGTGGAGAAACGCCGGCCATTTTCTGAACTAGTACAAAAAGAATGTGAACGCATTTCGTGGATATATTCTCATAATTTAAATACATCCGAATACTGTACCGGTTTTTTGACTGGTGGTACTTGTGTGAGGGAAATCTGCACGAGGTGCAATAATGACCCTCAGAATGGTGAGATTATTTTTATCAATTACTTGTCGATGCTTTTGTTTTACAATTTTTCTTAACTATCTACGCGGTTGCAGTCAATTTTCCAATCATCGGTTATGACCGGAGCCAATCTTATTAAACTTAAAGACTTAATCAAATAAAAATAAGTCCTTAGAGTTATCGATTATTTATTTATTTTTTCTTGTTTTCAGTCTATCCATCCTGCAACGTGTGCCGTGCCGTTCTATTGAGGCAATCTTCATGGTATTTCAGATGTATGCATCTCATATGTGAGAGGTGCATACATACGTTACCTGTAAAGGTGGAGGCCGTTATGATATACAAATGTCCAGTTTGTGGGGAATATAGTTTACCACGAAAATTATTTCAATAAGAAGGTAATTGGTTTCCCGTTTATTTAATTAACGTTGTTCATTCGTTTTTTCAGGGCACGGTTACACCGATAATGGTTCCCATTAAATATTTGCTTGCGTTGTCTTAGTTCTTGCGTTGTCTTAGTTCTTGCGTTGTCCTTAGTTCTTGCGTTGTTGCGTTCCTGGAGTTCGTCGAGGAACACTGGCTATTTTCTGAATACATTCGGAACGAATATGGATGCATCGCATGCATATGCTCTCAACACCATAAACCACCAGGTTTCTGACTGGAGGTACTTGTGGACGGGAAGTCTGCACAAAATACAATAACCAATACCAATAGTGGTTTCGATTCCAATACTTGCTTGCGTTGTTTTCGTTTTTACATAATCAACTATCTTCATTGGAAGGTAAGGTTTTCTATTCATTGAATTATCATTGGGTTCATGTTTATTATAATAAAAATTAATTATTGAATTCTTCAGATTTCACACCTAAATAAGATGACTGCGTTGTAGAATGTCTGTGTTCGTAGATTACTCGCTATTTGTAGGTTGCTGGGAATTTGTAGAAAACTCCAGAGTTTGGTTTCTATCGACAACGAATATATTTGGTGATAGTTTATTAAATGGTTTATTATAATAAAAATTAATTATTGAATTAAGTCTTTCACCTAAACAAGATGGCTGCGTTATAGAATGCCTTTGTTTGTAAATGCTAGTATTTGTAGGTTGTTACGAATTTGTGGAAAACTGTAGAATTTTGTTTCTATTGACAACAAATATATTGTGATAGTGATTATATTTTTGCTTAATGTGCATGTGTATAGTGTGTTATTTGTTAATAATTCATTTTCTGTTTGTCGAATTTCTGTTGTTTATTGAATTTTTGTAATATTTAAATTTGTGAATTTTTACATATCTTGTTTTATAATTTTATATCAACTTTCTTTTCTATGAAATTTATTGGCTGCTTTGTTTAATTTAGATTTGCTTTTTAAAATTTGTTTTCATTATAATCATTGTTAATTGTGATTCTGTAGTATGTTACGATTTTATGTATGACTAGTGGTAATAGGTAATTTTATACTATTTTATTTTTTGTTCTTTATTTCTGCAGGTATGAATCGACAGAGACTATTAACACTTGTATTTATCTCATCAAGAAATGTTGATTAAATAATGTAATTTTGTGATGTTATATTTTATTTTCATTTTATTCAAATAAAAGATTTAATATTAATATTGTTTTTTCTTGATGGTAGTCCTTGTATAATAAATGGTAATGGTGGGTGGTTCACTCGATACAAAAACGTATACCATAGATAATTACAATTATAAGTTGTGCAGGGCTGTGAAAACATCGTTGAGATATTTCTTTTGTTCATTTTTAGTAATTTATCAACTAGTACCTAGTACTAAATAATTGAAGAGAAGTAATGAAGATAATGTTTTTAGAAATCAAAGGTTAAAGTTTTAAACTTACAAAAGTGGACTGTTATCATCTAGTAAACTAGCTATTTCTCTGCAGGAATGATTCTTTTTATTTTTTACCTAATTTAGCAAAGTTAGTTTGCTATGCCTGGTTGTGTTATTTGTACATATTGATTTAGTAATATAAATCGTCTAGAGGCAAGCGCTGTTTCAAACGCTTGTATATGCCTAATTTACCCAGATTGTGGGTTCGTGCACTTGGATACCAGTGTAGGTTTGCGTAGAAATGAGTACACAGTTTTGTGATAAATTCATGAATTGTTCGTTGATTAAGTTTGTAGTGCATTTGGTTGTTTTTAATGAACCAATCGGCACTGGTTGCACTTTGTTTTGGGACGTTTGGATTTTTTTAACATGAGTTTTTGATGCACTGCTCCACACTACGCAGCCATAAATAATGATCGGTCTTAGGATGGCGTTGTAGATTAACTGGCCACACTTGATTTTTAATACGCTCCATCGATTGATGATAAGATATAGTATTCTAAGACGTGAGTGGGCTTGGCTTAATTTTTTATTGATATGGAAACCCCATGTGAGTTTCTAGTCTAGATAGACTCCAAGATACTTAATACCTTTATCTGGTGGGTTCCATTTGATCGGATGGCCGCATATTGTCAAGAAGGGAGGGTTGTAATATTTCTTAAGGGTGAAAATTTTGGTCTCGCGTCTTGATTTGGTTGATGGTTACATTCCATTTCTGGTACCATTTTAATAGCTGGTTGATGTCGCATTGTAAAGATTTAATTGCGTGGTGAATGTTGTCAACTTGGTTGGCGAAGATGGTGAGGAATGATTCTAAGGCATCATAAAATTTCTAAATACTTGAAACCTTTAACCACGAAAATCTCATTTTATAAAAAAATGTTACCTTGTATGGATGCTTTATCCACTTGTGTTTTCAATAGGTCAGAATATTTTATTTTTTATAATCATTTCTTATAACCTAAAAATAAAAAATTAATCGGCCTTAGTATTGGGTAATTAGTGAACTTGTTGCTAAACTTGAGTCACGGACTCCAAATTAGCTGAGATCGATAAAATTTTTCAAGTTGAAAAGATTCGATAATCAAAATATACCTTTTTTTCCGATAAGGAAGTGAAATCGTAAGCCATGTGTCAATGCGATGTTTAGCACATAAAATACACTTTGATAATAAAATTTTAGTAACAGAGTTGTGCTAATTGACTAGCAGCTGAAGTGCATAGGGATGTTTGGGGGTTCCAGCTTCGTAGATCTCGATCTATTCATAATTTTATTAATCTAAATATCTTCTTCGAAAATTACACGAAAACATGTTTTTTATGTAAATAGGCTTATTCTTATTGTTAGATTTAATTAATAAAATGTTACAACGGGTATACCTTCCCACTTAAAATGGTTTATATTTACTCATGCACGCTATGACGCCACCTATGTAAGGGCTATTGCACCTGTTTATATTAAAATTAATGAACAGCAAGGTTATATGCAATTTCAACTGAACCAGTTACTACTAGCTTGTAGCAGTATATATAATTCAGCTACTACGAGCTTACCGCCAAGCCAAGATCCGAACCGCGCTCTTTCCACTTTATCGGCCTTAGCCGAGACAATACAAGCTCGTAGTCTCATATATATAAAAGTATATATATATATATATATATATATATATATATATATATATATATATATATGTATATATATATATATATATATATATATAGGCGTCGTGCATTCCATCTAAGACTCTGCCGAGCATCCTTCTTAAAAACGTCCATCTACCATTCACATAGAGATAGAATCCCAAGCATGAAACGTAGTATACCTATACCTATTTTTAGGTGCGGGTATACTCTATAAAAGATATAAATTTAAATTACAATGTTTATTTTGGCAGCGCAGTTTGGCACGACTTACTATCGATTTTCTTCCTAATCTTCCATGAGAATTTTGCATGGTTCCATTGTAATTTTCTAAAGGTCGATCTTTCCATCTCTTGATAAATTTATCTGATTAAGATTTACTATAGAAACATTTATTCGAACAATTGTTTCCATGGTAAATACCTATCGGATAAATTTACCGAGAGTTAGAAAGATCGGTCCTAAATCGAATTGCAAGTCTATTTTCTATTCGTTAATGCCTAAGATACTTCTATATGGTCTTGTAACTACTTAACAGGTACTACTGAATTATACCTTGATCAACGCAGCGATTAAAAAAATAAAAAATAATTTTGTGAAGGCAAATTAACGTTTATTTTCAGGAAAACCGACAAGTTCATAAACGAAACGTTATCGATTTGGTTAAGGTAAGCCTTATCGGTTCGTCCTGAAACAAATTTAACGAACTGAATAAATTGTACGATATTTAATAACAGTAAGAAAAAGTCAGATTTTTCTAAATTTTTCTTTCCAACCTACCATATCACGTTGTTTTAACACTAGCACTCCCGTTAAACCGAACCAATCGAACCCAAACGAACGTCCCGACGTAAAATATTATCGTAACAGCAATTTCAGCAAATATAATGGGGAACAAAATAAACGACAATTTAAATGTTAAAAGTGTACCACCTTATAGATGTCTCTTCTGTGAACTGTGAACTTGCAACGCTGCATCTTCAATTTTGCATTACCAACAGTTTTTACCTACGTTTTTCACTTTGTCACTGTCAATATTCGAAGAAAAAGGTCCATAACATACCTATAAGTGCATATTATGGATCGTGACCTACACAGTGATCATCAAAAAGTCGGACATCAAATAGAAAAATCTTTTATTTTTTTAATTTTTGGAGTAATTTATTGTAAGTAGGTATCTTCATATTTCCGAAATTTTGTATGAATCTAACAAGATTTAATTGCAAAATTCAAAATAATAATCAACATCGTGACAGTTGAAATGGCCACTAAAAACTTTAATCTACTCTTATTGATTAATTTCTTTCGAAACCCCCTCCCCATACACCAGCTCTTGTTCCAGTAAATGCTCTGTTACCGTTGCCTAAATAAGGAGATTCTTCTTTATTTCTCAATTTACATTAACTTTCATTATCATCCAATTTGTATTCCTTTTTTAATCCTCTCCGATGGTGATGTTTTAACTTTCCCAAAAAAAAAACAATGAAAAAACTAAAAGGTAGGTTACCTACATAAATAGGTATAAATTTTTCACATTTGATGTCAACGTTTTGGCGATCATTGCACGAATATAATTCGTAATTTTCTACAAACGGCCCCATAAACCTACGTTGTACCTACAACTGACTCTAAGTTCACTTCGTTGTCGAGGTATAATCATGGAGATACCGAGAAGTAAACGAAAGGAATGTAAAAAAATGTTGGAGACGGCCTATCATCTGTACCATATGTGAAACAGAAAGTTTCGCCATACCGAAGAAAAGAGAAAGTTTTCGTCATATAGAATTGGTTTTAGTACGAAAGGCTATTTATGTATCCGTATGCCAGATGATATACACGTATAGTGTACGCATCTACCATAGTACACATAAATAAATACATGGTTAGTAAACGGTACTTTCCTACCTTTGATCGTAGGCTACAAGTTCAACAGTCCCGCATCCCTCGCCGGTTTACCTACTACCTAGATACATGTGCATATATACCTACAGCCGTTTACCAATAAACATGGTAAACGAATGGGGGAATGTTATATTTTTTGCTGTTACTTGCGCTGTTACATGTTCGATAATGCACACATTTATCTTAACGTATTAACCACTGTCGTTCCTCCGACCACTAACGTATAAAATATGTATATATAAGTATAAATACTTATAAATATTATTACGTGGAAATAAGTCAGTCCGAGATGGTTAAAAAATTAAATTACTTATGTAATTGCCACATTAATTTATTAAAGTGGTGATGACAAGTACGGTTTCATCTAACAAAATAGGTATTTCGGTAAATGAAAGAGAATCGAAAATTAATACGCATCGTGGTAGGAAAAACGGCAATGGGCGGGGCATACTTTAGTTATCGCAAAATATTCTGTGTATAGGTACCTTATAGCCATTTATTTGTATCAATATTTGAACAACATATTAATCGTGATTCAATTATTTATAGGTAAATCCGCAATTTAAATATTACCTATATTATGTACGAAAATGTATCTGTATAATAATTTATTATTATTTAATATTTAGGTACCTATATTTAGTATTATCTATATTATTATTTCGTTTTAATTTTGGCATACATATTTAAAAGTAAACTATTGAATTTTATGATTTTGTTCGAAACTCTCATTAAATTTAAACATTGATCTAATGCAAATGTAAATGATAAATTGTTTATAGGTATGAACGCATTATTGTGACATTATTTTCATTTGACTTATATCAACAACAGTTTCAATAATATTTATATGAACTTAACGAATTGCATGCCTATTATTAACCTTTAAATAAATAATTATGACTCACCGATAAGTAAAGCCCCGCTTAAAAAAAAAATCAGAAAAATCCTACCTTTTCCCATCAAAAGACGAAAGTAGATTGAAATGCATACGAATTTTCAGCTGATGATTTGTTAGTAGGCACCTTATTATAATTCTTCGATCTCCTCCAACTTCATCAACCCTCAATTCTTCAACTGCAAACTGTTGCAAGAACACACTTCACAACACTATAAAGAAAATATTTCAAAATTAATATGTAGTTATTAAATTTATGCATATTAAATATTAAGTCCTATTCGTGTTAGGGTGCGTTATTATTTTTTCCATTTTTTTATAACAGAACGAACGAATATATGCTATGTAAGTACTTAAATACATTTTTGATAATCTAAATGAAGTATCTATTTAACTACATTATGACCAATGTTAGGAAATCGATAATGAATATACAATTTATCGATACTTATATTAATCTGAAAACGATAAAGTTGCATTAGATAGGTACCTATTGAGTTATTCAAAAAAATGTCGAATCAAAGTATGTATGTACTACACTTATCTAATAACTTTTGTATAGCTACTAAGGCAATAAAAAGGTTTATTGATAAAATATCAAAGTGAATAAATTTAATATTTTTCTAAATCAATATAGATCAAGAATTGCGATTATGACAATAACAGAAACCTCTATAGGTTTGGAACTGTTTATTTTTTAGAATATTTTTGCCTAGAGATTCTAAATTAAATTAAATTAAATATACTCAATTACGCTAACACTTTCATTGAAAATGCATGCTTACCTATATAACTGTTTTCCGCCGAATTGAAAATTTTCTTTTAAGGGCAATGAAACTCATCTGATGTCGTTGTACTCTCTAATTTAATTTGCTTAAACCAACACTGGCTCATAATCAAAACATACCACACAGCTGTTGTCCTCTACAAACAAAGATTAAATTATTACAAGATAGGTCGGTTGTTAAGTTTCAAGTTTCTCTATAGGTACCTATATGTGATGGATATGGTTCGTCTCGTTCGTTTCAGGCGCTGTCAAAACTTTTCACACCAACCACCCAAGCTATTAATTCACATCTGGATATTAGAACTCCGAGTATTGAAAGTACAATTTGTGCTCTAAAAGCAAAAGTTTAATTATAGAACATTCATCTTAACCTATTACGTATTCTGGCTCGACTTACGTTCTACTACTTTCTTCTTCCTTCTCAACCACACAAGCTATTAATTCACATCTGGATATTAGAACTCCCAAGTATTGAAAGTACAATTTGTGCTCTAAATGCAAAAGTTTAATTATAGCACATTCATCTTAACCTATTACGTATTCTGGCTCGACTTACGTTCTACTACTTTCTTCTTCGTTCTCAACCACACAAGCTATTAATTCACATCTGGATATTAGAACTCCCAAGTATTGAAAGTACAATTTGTGCTCTAATTGCAAAAGTTTAATTATAGAACATTCATCTTAACCTATTACGTATTCTGGCTCGACTTACGTTCTACTACTTTCTTCTTCCTTCTCAACCACCCAAGCTATTAATTCACATCTGGATATTAGAACTCCCAAGTATTGAAAGTACAATTTGTGCTCTAAATGCAAAAGTTTAATTATAGAACATTCATCTTAACCTATTACGTATTCTGGCTCGACTTACGTTCTACTACTTTCTTCTTCCTTCTCAATCACCCAAGCTATTAATTCACATCTGGATATTAGAACTCCCAAGTATTGAAAGTACAATTTGTGCTCTAAATGCAAAAGTTTAATTATAGAACATTCATCTTAACTTATTACGTATTCTGGCTCGACTTACGTTCTACTACTTTCTTCTTCCTTCTCAATCACCCAAGCTATTAATTCACATCTGGATATTAGAACTCCCAAGTATTGAAAGTACAATTTGTGCTCTAAATGCAAAAGTTTAATTATAGAACATTCATCTTAACCTATTACGTATTCTGGCTCGACTTACGTTCTACTACTTTCTTCTTCCTTCTCAATCACCCAAGCTATTAATTCACATCTGGTTATTAGAACTCCCAAGTATTGAAAGTACAATTTGTGCTCTAAATGCAAAAGTTTAATTATAGAACATTCATCTTAACCTATTACGTATTCTGGCTCGACTTACGTTCTACTACTTTCTTCTTCCTTCTCAATCACCCAAGCTATTAATTCACATCTGGATATTAGAACTCCCTAGTTTTGAAAGTACAATTTGTGCTCTAAATGCAAAAGTTTAATTATAGAACATTCATCTTAACCTATTACGTATTCTGGCTCGACTTACGTTCTACTACTTTCTTCTTCCTTCTCAATCACCCAAGCTATTAATTCACATCTGGATATTAGAACTCCCAAGTATTGAAAGTACAATTTGTGCTCTAAATGCAAAAGTTTAATTATAGAACATTCATCTTAACCTATTACGTATTCTGGCTCGACTTACGTTCTACTACTTTCTTCTTCCTTCTCAATCACCCAAGCTATTAATTCACATCTGGATATTAGAACTCCCAAGTATTGAAAGTACAATTTGTGCTCTAAATGCAAAAGTTTAATTATAGAACATTCATCTTAACCTATTACGTATTCTGGCTCGACTTACGTTCTACTACTTTCTTCTTCCTTCTCAATCACCCAAGCTATTAATTCACATCTGGATATTAGAACTCCCAAGTATTGAAAGTACAATTTGTGCTCTAAATGCAAAAGTTTAATTATAGAACATTCATCTTAACCTATTACGTATTCTGGCTCGACTTACGTTCTACTACTTTCTTCTTCCTTCTCAATCACCCAAGCTATTAATTCACATCTGGATATTAGAACTCCCAAGTATTGAAAGTACAATTTGTGCTCTAAATGCAAAAGTTTAATTATAGAACATTCATCTTAACCTATTACGTATTCTGGCTCGACTTACGTTCTACTACTTTCTTCTTCCTTCTCAATCACCCAAGCTATTAATTCACATCTGGATATTAGAACTCCCTAGTTTTGAAAGTACAATTTGTGCTCTAAATGCAAAAGTTTAATTATAGAACATTCATCTTAACCTATTACGTATTCTGGCTCGACTTACGTTCTACTACTTTCTTCTTCCTTCTCAATCACCCAAGCTATTAATTCACATCTGGATATTAGAACTCCCAAGTATTGAAAGTACAATTTGTGCTCTAAATGCAAAAGTTTAATTATAGAACATTCATCTTAACCTATTACGTATTCTGGCTCGACTTACGTTCTACTACTTTCTTCTTCCTTCTCAATCACCCAAGCTATTAATTCACATCTGGATATTAGAACTCCCAAGTATTGAAAGTACAATTTGTGCTCTAAATGCAAAAGTTAAAAAAAAAAAAAAAAAAAAAAAAAAAAAAAAAAAAAAAAAAAAAAAAAAAAAAAAAAAAAAAAAAAAAAAAAAAAAAAAAAAAAAAAAAAAAAAAAAAAAAAAAAAAAAAAAAAAAAAAAAAAAAAAAAAAAAAAAAAAAAAAAAAAAAAAAAAAAAAAAAAAAAAGTTTAATTATAGAACATTCATCTTAACCTATTACGTATTCTGGCTCGACTTACGTTCTACTACTTTCTTCTTCCTTCTCAACACCAAGCTATTAATTCACATCTGGATATTAGAACTCCCAAGTATTGAAAGTACAATTTGTGCTCTAATGCAAAAGTTTAATTATAGAACATTCATCTTAACCTATTACGTATTCTGGCTCGACTTACGTTCTACTACTTTCTTCTTCCTTCTCAACACCCAAGCTATTAATTCACATTCCCCCCCCCCCCCCCCCCCCCCCTTTTTTTTTTTTTTTTTTTTTTTTTTTTTTTTTTTTTTTTTTTTTTTTTTAATTATAGAACATTCATCTTAACCTATTACGTATTCTGGCTCGACTTACGTTCTACTACTTTCTTCTTCCTTCTCAACACCCAAGCTATTAATTCAATCTGGATATTAGAACTCCCAAGTTTGAAAGTACAATTTGTGCTCTAAATGCAAAATTTAATTATGAACATTCATCTTAACCTATTACGTATTCTGGCTCGACTTACGTTCTACTACTTTCTTCTTCCTTCTCAACACCCAAGCTATTAATTCACATCTGGATATTAGAACTCCCAAGTTTAAAAAATTTTGCCTAAAAAAATTTAATTATAGAACATTCATCTTAACCTATTACGTATTCTGGCTCGACTTACGTTCTACTACTTTCTTCTTCCTTCTCAACACCCAAGCTATTAATTCACATCTGGATATTAGAACTCCCAAGTTTCGAAAGTACAATTTGTGCTCTAAATGCAAAAGTTTAATTATAGAACATTCATCTTAACCTATTACGTATTCTGGCTCGACTTACGTTCTACTACTTTCTTCTTCCTTCTCAATCACCCAAGCTATTAATTCACATCTGGATATTAGAACTCCCAAGTTTCGAAAGTACAATTTGTGCTCTAAATGCAAAAGTTTAATTATAGAACATTCATCTTAACCTATTACGTATTCTGGCTCGACTTACGTTCTACTACTTTCTTCTTCCTTCTCAATCACCCAAGCTATTAATTCACATCTGGATATTAGAACTCCCAAGTATTGAAAGTACAATTTGTGCTCTAAATGCAAAAGTTTAATTATAGAACATTCATCTTAACCTATTACGTATTCTGGCTCGACTTACGTTCTACTACTTTCTTCTTCCTTCTCAACCACCCAAGCTATTAATTCACATCTGGATATTAGAACTCCAAGTATTGAAAGTACAATTTGTGTTCTGAATGCAAAAGTTTAATTATAGAACATTCATCTTAACCTATTACGTATTCTGGCTCGACTTACGTTCTACTACTTTCTTCTTCCTTCTCAACCACCCAAGCTATTAATTCACATCTGGATATTAGAACTCCCAAGTATTGAAAGTACAATTTGTGCTCTAAATGCAAAAGTTTAATTATAGAACATTCATCTTAACCTATTACGTATTCTGGCTCGACTTACGTTCTACTACTTTCTTCTTCCTTCTCAATCACCCAAGCTATTAATTCACATCTGGATATTAGAACTCCCAAGTATTG